>CM067478.1:10628757-10849432 GCA_034552555.1 Semaprochilodus insignis
ACTGGACATGAACACGATACATTTCTGAATAGAAGATTTGATTCTAAACAGTAGGACATGCTGTCGTGTTTGGATCAAGGCAGATTCAAACCAGTGGGTGATATTAGAATCAGCTTCTCAGCATGAGAGCCATGCCTGCTGTTTCTTAGGAAAGAATTATCCTCATGTTTCGGCCCTCCCAGAGTCACGGAATACATGCTCACCCGCGCATTCATGCGCATTAGGGCTGCACAATTTAATCGTTATTAACAGCGGTTAGATTGTGCATTCGCAGAGCACTGCAGTAATGCCAGTGATATGGCATGCTGGGTTAATAACAACACTTACACAACATTCAGACTGGTCAGCGCATTTACTGCACGCAGCAGAAATCATGAAGACTAATGCTGGTCTGTAAATTGTAGTACTTGAGTGTTGCATATACTATTAGGACAAACATGCTAATGCTATGCTGCCTTTCAGTATTAATTCAATTCTATTGCTATTAAACAAATATGCAAGTGATAATGTAGATGTACACACATATATAAACATATCAACAGATACATGTGCTGAATCAGTGGAGATTACTATGATAATGACCTCCCTCTTTTTCTCTCTTTCTCTCTCTCTTTCTCTCTCTCTCCCCTCCTTCCCTCTCTCACACACAGAGGAAAGCAGGTTCTCTGCTTGTTATTGTCTAGACAGCACCCTCAGGCCAAATGTTGTCTTTCTGGTGTTCTTAGACTTTGAGACGAATGCGCTGTATCCCCTGACACACCGTTCATGCCAAAATTTGAGTGAGAAAATGACAGATTCAGGAGGCTGGCTTCTCACTGTCTGACAGGCATATATACATTTAATAAAATCATTTTTCAAGAAAAATAGCATTAGAATTTTAACCCTGGCAATACTGCGGCATCTGTTCATTGTTCATGAGTGCAGTCATATAACAATAATAGATGTTTTGTTTTTTATTGATTGGATGTATTTTTTTACTGTTTATTGTTTTTGTTCTGAGGTCTAGATCCCTTTGTACATCCTTTCAATATGATATTATGTATATTGGCACAAACTAAAGTAAAGTACAGTACATGAAAGCATTGTATTTTTGAGTGTGTGATTTACATGAATATTATTCAAAATATTTGATATAAGCTCAGTAAAACACTGTCTTTACATGCATTGGTAATGTTCCTGTAGGAGTGAATTGTTATACTGCCCAGTAGAACAGCGGCGTGTTGAACAATATATAGTTCAGTGGATTAATACAGTAATAATCATCAAAATAAACAATGCTTTCACTATGCAGAAGAGAAAATCCATTGATGTATTTATCCGTTTCGTGCAGTGGCTTTCTATGCAGCAGACGCTTCAAATGTCCAGTTCCAGTGACCACCAGGTTTCTCTGAAACATCATATTTCATGCATAAACACTCAGAATGACTTTGCTTACATCCTAACTAAGCAGAAATTTAGGAAAAAACACAGAATTTCCTTTTTACATTTTTGTTTTGGTTTCCAAGCAATATAAGGGTTATTTGCACATTAATACAGTATTCTGTTGTGGTGAGGTAGCCATTGATGTTTATGTATATCATATTTTACAATAGCTTCAATAGCCATAGCTACAATAGCCAATCAGATTGTAGAACCTGAGGAGACCGTTTTAAACTGGACCATTTGTCATCATGTTACCAGGGATAGACTACTGACCAGGCCACTAAAGGGGCACCAGGGGCATCAGAGAGGCCTCAAACAACAAGGGGGCTCAAATATTGTGGCAGGAGAAATGTATGCTTGTATGTACACTTGAGCATGTGTGTTTGTGTGTCTTTGTCTGTCTATTTGTGAGTGAAATATGTGTATCTGTTGTAATAGTAATAATTATAAGAATAATAGTGATGTATTCATAATGCACACTGCATTTAAGTGTAAACCTTGAGGTGCTGCCGGGATAAAATCAAAATAATAATAATAAAAAATATGTAGTATTTAAAAAGCAAAAAACAAACACCACAGTCATATTATTGCTAAATGTGCAACAGGTTTGTATTCTGGGGCCTCTGATGTTTGCAATGTATATTAAGGACTGCTGCATTAATGTTTTGAATCCTGACTGCTAAATGCACTTTTGTGCAGGTGGCATTGTTATGTTAGATTTTACCCTTCCATTTGTTTAGGACAGCATCTGTTTTTTTGCATTATGACTTGGGGTGGCTTGAAAGAAACATAGTTTGTCATATCTTCTTCAGAAATTTCCCAAAAACTATTGTGATTTAGACTCATAAACACAAATACTGTTTAATCTAACTTGTTTAATCTAACTTGTCAGGTCTTGTTTGTGTGTGTGTGTGTGCATGTGTGTACATGTGTGTGCGTGTGTGTGTGTGTGTCTGTGTGTGTTTTATTTGCATTGCATGACCATGATCCGTCCTTGCACTCAACACTAGGTAATCAAAAGTATTGATAACAGACCAGTATGACATCACTCTGACATTACATTCTCCCTCTTTGTGTCTGTTTGCAGGAGTGTTTGCCAAGTGCCGCTACGTCTACTATGGCAAGCATTCAGAGGGCAATCGCTTCATCCGCAATGACCAACTCTGACAGACAGACAGACAGACAGACAGTCTGACGGACGGGCCGGCGGAAGGGCATGCAGGAGGGGGTCTTTATAAAGATATCTTCCTGCGTGTCTTTATAAATATACATATCGCCACATGCATTTTAAGCAGCCAAACACAGCCCTCTAGTGCCTTCTGCTGAGTGTGCCATCGCTGCCACCTCACATCGCCCTCTCGCCGGCTGAGCGCTGCCATTCACACTGACATGATTGCCTTTAAGCAGCCCTACCCCACTGCACTCACACACACACTCACATACGCTTACACACACCCCATAGATACACACACACACACCAAGCCAAGCTTTTGTGCTGACAGCCACTGCACCATGATGGATTGCCTAGTCCAGCCGCTGCTCTCCGCAGGTCAAAGGTCACACCTGAGGCTGCAGTGGGCCCACACGGACGCCCAGGATGAGCCGCCCTCAAAGTCAAAGCTAAAGTTAAGCACAGAGAGACACTATTCATTCCATCTGTTCATATGTCTGACTTGGCCTCCAGAAAACAAGTGGACAAATGACAGCGTTAAGTGTGCATAAGTATGAACTGTCACTGACACAAAACCCCCTAACTTTTCCAGGAGGAAGACGAAACTTAACCTCAGTGTATGTTTTATATCAAGTCATTTTGGACCTTTTTTGTGGTTGGTGCACTCTTTGTCAAATGCTAACACAATGTAAAGGGCAGCTTGTGTTTTTAACTGTATACACTGGTGCTTGAAAGTTTGTGAACCCTTTTGAATTTTCTGTATTTATGCATAAATATGAGCTAAAACAATCAGATTTTCACGGTTATGGGATCATTTTCCTCAATACATAAATGAGCTAGAAAATATATTTGTCTTGTGTTTCATTGGGTTTTCTTTATCTTNTCTAAAGGGCTCACAAACCTTCAAGCACCACTGTATAAAACAATGTAGTTTTCTTTGTTCGAGGTTTTGATATGACAGCAACATTACTTTTATTTTGTGTTTTTTTTTGGTCAAGTTTTTAACTCAGGAAAGATTAGACGTTCTGTGATAATGTCTTGAACTGCTTTTACCACTGCTGATAACCACTACTGAGATTCTAGTAATGTGGTTTAGAATAATTACTAATAGAATTTGCTCTTAGAAAGTTGAACTTTCTCTGGTAAAATGCATTCGGTGAACATGTTGAGCAATTTATTTGCTTAAAGTCTTTTTCACATTTATTTCTTTTATTTAGTGAGTGGGGGGCATTTTGCAGGCTTCTTGCACTGTGGCCTCATGTATGCTTCTGTGTATGTGTGTTGATGTTAAGCGTGTATGTGTGTGTGTTGCATGAAGCTGGTGTGTTGCGGGGGCAGATGTTGCCGTGCAGGAGCCTGGAGGAGCAGGGAAAGTGGGAGGTAATGAGCTTTGCTCTCGTTGCTTGGGTGCAGGAGAGGAGAGAGCGAGAGACAGCAGAGAGAGAGCAGGACTGCGGGGAGGGGGAGAGAAGTCAACAACTTTCTCCATTCCACTTCTGATTGCCTCCTCATGTGGGTTTTGGACCTATTCACACCATTTTAATGACTTGCTCTCTAACTTTTGTTTATAGAAAGGAAAAAAAACCCCTCTTTAACAGCTTGTGCTGTGTTTCAGAAGTGATGGCCTAAATATTTGGCAGAAGGTTTCACACATTAAGTACATTAGAAGCAGTATGGTTGAGAAATGTTTTATATTTAACCACTATTTTCCTTATTTACGTTTCCATTTGAATGCTTTAATATTGTGCTTTTCCAGTGTTGTAATTTGAATATTGTAATTCAGCTCCAAAGCGATACGTGGTGGTGAATTGCACAAAGGTAACCAAAGATCTACTGCATGCTAACTGTACTGAGTTATCTTAACATAGATGAAATTATATGTGATCATGGCATTGATGTGTCCATAACAAAAAAAAAAGTTATCTACAGAAATGTGCATTTCCATGCACTTTAGATTGCAGTCATAGATAGTCTATTCATTAATATTCATTACTGAGCAGAACACAAGCTTTTTAATTACTTACATTAGTCAGTATAGTATTGTAATTCATTTACTGGTGGTATGTAAAACCGTATAATTGGTTTTTGCATATTTTGGCAATTATTAAAATTTCTAAAAAAGTGAACATTCATTTTGATGTGTTTTTTCTTCATCACTGTCCAGAGAAAAACAAGTAAAACAAATAAATATTAACTTTAGAGGAGAGACCATGAATAATAATTTACCTCAATGTACATCAGTGTAAAAAAAGATTTTATTCATTTGTGTTGGTCCAATCATCATGACATTTTCACACAATGTAAA
This sequence comes from Semaprochilodus insignis, assembly GCA_034552555.1. Taxonomy (NCBI): domain Eukaryota; kingdom Metazoa; phylum Chordata; class Actinopteri; order Characiformes; family Prochilodontidae; genus Semaprochilodus; species Semaprochilodus insignis. The sequence continues at coordinate 10,633,656 of CM067478.1, forward strand.
GGACAGCTGCTGTGCTCACATGGTGTAAGACACTAAAAATCTAGAAAAATGAGATACACGTTTTTCTTTGGACAGTAATTTTATGCATGTTTTCCCATGTAATGCCCAGTTATGACGGATACCATGTTTTTAAAGATGCAAATCTCATATTCGCTTACTAATCTTCAGGAAATGACTGGATACATCATGAAAGCCCAGATATCACCCTGGCTATGATTATTACAATTCAGAAGCATATAACTACACTCAGTACACATATACACAAATGTACACAGTGGTGGAAAACATACAATAAATCCATCCTTTTTATTGGTATGTGTAAAAGTAGCCCAGAAATGTCCAAAAAAAGAGCACATATTATTTAGAATTGTAATATAATCAAGTAGAATTGATTCTAACATTCCATGATCAATGAAGTTGAGTTGCCACCTTCAGATCGATGCATTTTTTACACTCCTACCATTTCCAGTGCTGATCGACTTCAGTTGTCTTGGTTCTACAGTGGCACCTCAGTGTTGTTTATGAATGAATGAATGAATGATGCATGTTTTTTTTCTTTCCTCTGCCGCGTGGCTCTGATGGGCTCTGTGCCTCAGCCTGTTTAATTAGCGTGTGTTAAGTGGTCTCCTGAGTGTGCTGCCTCAGTGAAGCAGGGCTGAGGGAGATGCTGTGGATGCGGAGCTCAGAGCATCAGTGTGCAGTGCATGCTCTGAGGGAAAGGTCACATATAGCCCAGTGAAATGTTTTTGTGTGCACTGGCTGCATGGCTCTGTCTGCGGGTCAGAGGTGTGTGTGTGTGTGTGTGTGTGTGTGTGTATGTGTATGTGTGTGTGTATGTGTGTGCACATGCGTGCCTTCTGCATATGTCGGTCTCTGTGTGTGAATTTATGTATACGTGAGCATCTGTGTTTGTAAGTCTTTGTGCATGTATGTAAGAGAGACATATTGAGAGAGTGCAACATGTGAGTATGTAGTAGTAATAATAATAATTATATATACTGTATATATAGTTAAAATGCACTTTTAGACTGACACCATTATCCCTTGTCTGCGCTCAAACTTATTAAAAGCTTGCAATTATACAGAACAACTTCAGCACCCTAAAACTAGTACACAATGATTGAAAAAATGAATTCCTTGCTGTACACACTGCCTCAATGAGTCTTATGAAGAATAACAAACCATTGATATAAAAGCTAAAATCAACAGTCAACACAAAAGGCAAGAAAAAAACAAGATTTACCTGTTACCATGGTGATATTTATAGAGGTGCTTTGGAGTTATTACAGTCATTGGAGTCTGTTTATCATTCTATGTTAAGATTCATTCACAAAGCTATTTTTGGCCAGCTTCCTTTGAATAGGTCTGTATTCTCATTAACAAGCCATACTTGGTACGCTCCATGTTGCAATGGTTATATTAGATGTGGCTGATCAAATAGTACAGTCTGGATACAGCAAGGCAGCTATTAGTTATAGTGCTCCATCAACGTGGAATGACCTCCAGAAACACTTTAAATTAGAGCAATTTATCTCTATCGGCTCCCTTGCAAAAGAGGATGTAATCTCAGTGTGACTGCACTGCTTAAACAAAGGTTAAATAAAATTACATTTAAGAACATAAAAAGCAAAAACACAACAAAATATAGCATGTAACACTGCAGCATTTTAAGAAAATGGTCAGGAAGGTCATTTTTAAAGCCAAGGGGCAGCTGAAAAAGCACCATCACTTATTGTATGTAGTTCTGGAGAAAGCAGCTTGTACTGGGTCTAAGATATCAACTGGGGATTTAAGCTTCTTGAGATAAATACAAGTGTTGATATGTCATAAGATCATACTTTCATACCTTTGACATGTCTATAGTACTGTGCAAAACTCAAAGACTACCCTTCATTCATTTCCAGTCAAACAGCAGTAAGTTATTCTGTGTCTAATTCTCAATTTCTTAAGGAGGTATTTCTGAGGTTATTAGGTAGAAATTAATTCACTTGCATAAGGAAGTCGAAAGTCAGGAGTTTCCAAACTAGAGGTCAAAAAAACAAAACCATGCAAGAGCTTGTAGACCACCAAGCCTGCCACCATCACATAAACACTACTTGAGGTTTTCATCTTTGAGAGAGAGGAGAACATCAAGCACCACTCTTCCTTCACATCTGAATAAACCCACAGAAAACATCTCAGTGCTACAGATCTTAATGTATGTGTAACTATCAAGGAACTGTTACTGAGTAAAGAAAACAGACCTTGCACAGCCATGTTCTCAGAACAATGCACTGACCACACCGGAGTTCAGACGTCAATATCGTTGTGCATGTTTGAGATTACATATGATGACATATGAAATGAATATGAACATATGATAAAAATTAAAATTAAAATGATATATTTAGTTGTTGGCTAGGGGTCTGCATTACCATGTGACTCTGCAGGACTTGCAGGATACACCACAAGATATTGCATCATGGGAATAAATTTCATCTCATGCACAGGAGCGGGCAGTTAACCAAACCAGCGGATGCTAGAGCGAGACCACCTGTACATGTAGAAAAATCCCACAAATGTTAGATAGTCTATTTAAAATGATAAGAATCATGCAGTAATTAGCATGCATAATTTGCATGAGAGAAAAACAGCTAAATAATCAATTAGAAAGCAATAAACTCCTTCTAAATAGTTACGATGCAACCAGTCACAACACAGGAATGGCATTATTGTGCTACAGAAAGGGTGGAGACAGCTGTGGAAAGGATCTCTGAAACCATGGCAGCCATTTTCAATTTTGATTATTTTAAAATCTTTTATTTGTGAATAGAGTATGTCATGACCGGAAGTGGGATAAATGTTGCTGATTTGTGGCGGGAGAAGGATGAGTTGTAGCGGGAATGGGATAAAAAAATCACCAGACCTAAAAACAAGTAGCTCAAGCTATTTTTATTTATCTACATTTGAACACATCACATGAACATGTTAAGTGGACATACCGATATGCTCCACAAGTGCTAATAAAATCTACAAGAATGTTATAAGCCTTCTCCTGTAATGTTACCATTTTGGAGATACTTGCTTTCTGCTGTTTTACTGAACAGCCTGTACTTAATGGCAGTTTGTACTGTAATGAAAGTGCCTGCTTGCTTGCCCAGTACTGTACAGGTGCTGAGTTTGTGTGTTTCTGCAGGATGTTTATGTGCATGTGTCTTGTATGTTGCTGAGTTTGTGTGTTTCTACAGGAAGGTTATGCTTATGTGTTTGTGTGTGTCTGTAAGTGCATGTGTGTGTGTGTGTGTGTGTCCTTGGTCCTGTGCGACTGTGCTTTGCGCACTGCTCCTGTCGTGCTGCTGGGTAGCATGGTCACTAGTGCGGGCGTTTCTAAATGACAAGGTTTATTTGTCCGTGTTGTGATATGTTCACAGGAAAGTGCCAGTGACAGCCAGAGGAGGCAGGAAGAGGGAGCCACAACAAGTCCAACCCCCCCTACACACACACATACACACACAGACTCACCGCACAAAATGTCATCTCTTCCCTGGCTGGCTCACCCAGCCATCCCCCATGAAAAGAACAGACATTTAAAACTTTGTGACATGTGTCAGAGACGCTGCCATTGAGCCAGTGCCGCTGATGTAGGCCGAATTGACAGCGGCGGAGCCGGCGGAGCTGGCTAGGGGACATACCGAGTTTGGTGAGTGTCACTTCCCATCCTCGTCACGGCCTCATCTCCAACAGCTCCGCAAATATAAACAGCATTAGGAGGGAGGTGCAAGTGCAGAGGCTAGACATATGCTGCCACGCATGTGTGCTGTATGTGAGTGAGGGAGTGCAGGACTGTATGTGTGTGAGTGTGTCTTATGGAGCGGGGCACATGATGGGGACTAATTAAGGGCGGAGGAACAGAGCAACCGGTAGGCACGAGTTGTGACCTGAGGCAGCGTGTATATGCGTAACTCCTGGTAAAGTTCCTCACTGGAGTAGCGTAGCAGCGGCAGTGACGAGCTTCATCCCCTGTACAAGCAGCTACTCAGTGCAGAGAGAGAGTGAGAGAGAGAGAGAGAGAGAGAGAGAGAGATGGGACCTGTGTACAATAACATCACAAACTAGATGGAGGGAAATCACTTATGTGTTCTACTCCTGCTGTTGTGCACATGCCTACATTGTCAAACAGGGCCTCCAGTGCTTCCAGTGCCTGAAATGACAATGTAGTGAAGGCTTCTTAAACACTGGGCTTATTATTCAGTTATTAATCTTAAACATATATATTACACAGTAATTATAATTATTCAGGAACTGCTGTGAAACTATTACATGAGTTATGTTTTAGAAGAGTGAGGAATTACATGGTGTGCCATGTAAAGGAGGTTAAACTCCACTGAGTTTTCCTAATTTCTGCATAATTAAATTATTCAGATGTAAACAAAGTCATTCAGCATGGCTTGATGTGAAATGTTCTATTCTAGAGAAACTTGCCTGGTCAGAATTGTTCACAATGGTGGTGACAGAAACCAGATATCTGACGCAGGTAATGGCTCTGAAATCTGAAAGATATGAAGAAATGGTTAAGAAGGCAAAATATTCCCCCAAAATGGAATAAAATATCAGGACAATGTATAGGTCACTTTGGGCTACAGTTGTGTTCTAAACATCTAAACATTAAGGGCATGGAGGCACTGGAGTGCAAGGGGGTCTAGGGTTTACTCAGAAACACCAGCAGCAATTTAATAATACAAATATCACTTTTTACCAGGCAAAATTCCAAAATTAACCATAATCTTCAACAGAACATGAAGAAATAATCATATTGACGGTACACCAAAGACGTATACATATTGTGTTGCACAGATATCTACTAAAGTTAGCATGCTAATCAGCTAGCCCCGGCTTGTTCTTTCTCACAATACCACTTTGCACCTCAAGAGGTGATAGTGAGATTCTGTAGGGTCAAGTTGAATCAGTCCAACGTGAGAAGCACTGCCCCAATGGCGTATTCTAGCTTTTTGTTGAAGGTCCTGCTCCCACTTAGATCCTGTAAGGACAGGTAGCCAAGCAAAGGATCAGTAAACATAATGATGACTGAAGCTTCTGGCGAGCTACCATTATAATGGTTACTGACGCTCATTCTCGGCAAGAATCCACATTCAGAAGCAAACAAGAGATGTGGAATAAATCAGCGCAAAACATTTGGAGCTGCTTTCTGTTTATGATGCTCTCAGTGATTTGATGGTGACCTTGCAGTGTTTCTTCTAGACTGGTTGGACATTTACATTTAAGGCATTTAGCAGACACTCTTATCCAGAGCGACTTACAACCATGCTTAGTGTTCCGTTGGATAATGTTTTCCAGCTAGTATAAGAAGGTTAGAGTCTAAAACTCGCCATGAGCTCAGACACTGCCCAAACAAGGGCCAGTGCTGATACCTAGAGAAAACAATACACAGACATATATAAAGCATAAGTGCACTACCTAACAATCCCAACCCGGCGCTCATACCTAGAGAGAAGAAAGGTTATGGTCAGTATAAGTGCAGATACAAAGTATTTCAACATACACATCTATTAGTTCTCACTCGCTTAAGTGCTATACAAAGAGATGGGTGTTCAGCCTGCGTTTGAAGACTGCAAGAGACTCAGCTGTTTGGACAGCCAGTGGGAGTTCATTCCACCATCTGGGAACCAGAACAGAGAAGAGTCTGCACGCTTTTCTTCCATGCGTCTTCAGGGATGGCGGGTCGAGTCGAGCTGTACACGAAGCTGTACTGAATATTATTCATAGTATGAATTTGACAGGTTACATCATCTTAAACAATTAATGAAACTACATAGCAGATTAATAATCTTTGATTTACTTATCATTATAACCTTGTTTGTCTTATAGTCAAATCAATTATTTTATCTTGCTTAATAAAAGCACAATTCACAATATATGTTATGCATGTTGGATGTGTTTACTCTCTGCAGTGACATGTATTGCTATCATTGGTATCATGCAAATGCATTGTGAAAAAAACAGTGAATTTAAGAAAGGGTGTTTCCATAAACGAACTGCATGGACTGGGAGGTGAGGAGTTTGTTTTGACCCTTCAACAATGTTTAAATGCAGCATGTAACTTCTTTAAATGAGGAAATTGTGCTTTAAATGGCATGGGCCCTTTAATATTAATAACTGAATAATAAGCCTAAGGTAATACTTTATTACACATTAGTTTCATGGTATGTACCAAATATGTCACGGTAAAATTTAAAAAAGCATACTAATAAGGTGTGGTTTTAGTGGGTTAAACAAATTGTCTCCTAGAGGCGTTTCATGAACAACTCAGGTAGGCGTCGTTCATCTAGAAGACAGTATGTGATGATGGTATTCCCATGATGCCATGTTCAGGAGGCCCTTGCCCCAGCACGGACCTGTGTGTAGCATAGACTGAGAGGAAGCCCAGGGCTGTGTGAGCGCAGCACAGCACAGCACTCTCCTCGACCTGCTCTGATCCCAACACCCAATGCGCCTGCCTGTCAGAGCAGCTCTGGGAAATCGCCCATAGTCATCAGTTATTAGGCTCTTCTCTCCGAGTGATTGACACCGGCGGATGCAAATCAGGCGCATGAGAAAGAGCTGCAGTGCTATGTGGGTGATTGACAGCTGTGCGCTGATAGCACGCTAACTGGATGAGGGAGAGGTGAGATGAGGGGCTGATCATTCTCTCCAGCGCACAGCCTCATCCTTTACTGCAGACACGGCGAGACATTAGCCCAGGCAGACAGCCCGGGAAAGGGCAGGCAGAGAGAAAGAGAGAGAGTGAGAGAAAGAGCCTTATTTCCGGCATGGTTTCAGATGAGTAGCATTTGTCATTGAGGGGGAAGATGGTGTAATTAGCTTGTCAGTCTACTTTAGGCTGAGCTAGCTCTCCCCGGTAAGAAAGATGGACGAACTGCCATGGGAGTTGACAGGCAGTCGATAATGTGGCAATTAATGTCATAAATAATTCCGCTACCAATTATATCAGAATGGACTTTGTGCTTTAAAAAGAGAATAGTGTTCCCTTATCATTTCCTCTATCAGCAAGCACTGCCATCATGTCGCACCTAATTATTTCCCTTTAAACACTGGCGCACGTTATGGCCTCTCCTTTCTAACATCTTTTTAGGGCGCAGGCTGGAAAACACAAGCTGCCGCTTCAGTAATCTACACACATGCTTTATAAAATCAAGGTGCCAATTGAAACCAAAGAGGGTTCTTTGGAACAGTCACATATTATTTTTTATTAACCATTGTTTGTAACAGGAAGTGGTGATTAGTCAATTAATTTTGGCCTGTGTTCAACTGAAAATAGTACAAAAATGATATTTTATTACACTCATCATCAAAAGAATAGCCGCACCCAGAAGGAAGTGTGGGATTGCAATGCTATTGGGAAGGAAGATAAAGGTTACCAGGAACAATAAATGATGGTAAATTTAGACTGATATGATCAATATTTATTGAGCTACACATACAGAAGTAGTGCCTCTCAGTATGGCGTCAGGCCACCATGACCCATGCCATTCTGAGTCACTCTATGACAGTCTACGTTGATGTTGTGTTGTAGCAGTTGTTGTAGCAGTATGACTCACTGCTCACTGAATGTCCGCAATTGTGGCTGTTGGGTCAGTGAGGTACAGCGATAAGACCGTCCTTGCTTACGTCACATGCACGGCCAAGTGTGAAACTTGAATCATTCCTTCTGCATGCAACTATTTATGCAATTATTGTACATATTGTACAATTATTGTACGTACTCTCAATCCAATTTTAAAATGCATTAGAAGAAGGCTGGTCCAGAGCATGTTTACCACTGTGTTTTATTTTGATGGTAGGACAATATGGCAATATATATATATATATATATATATATATATATATATATATATATACAAACGGCAATATATATCGTTATCATGATGAGTGCTGCCACAACACAATACAATATGCTTTTCTGAACATGTGGTGTACATGGTCAGTATTTGTAGAACACTGATCAACTGCATGTTTCATTAAAAACAGAGCAAAATTAGTCCTGTTTAAATGGATTTAGTGCAACACAGTATGATAGATGAATAAAAATCATTATGTTTTTGATAGTATTATTTTTTAATAGCACTATTGCCTTTAATAGCACTGTCTGTTTCAGCTGAGCAGATGCATGAAAAGCGACATAAGTATGTTTTTGCCATATCGCCCACCTTTATTTGATGTTATGTCAGAGCTGTTTATGTATCCTGTTGCTGAGATATGTACCGAAACTAGCATGCTAACCATAGCCCTGGCCTGTTGTAAATGACGGATAGAGTGTTTAAGTTATACTTGCTCTGTTCTTAATGCAAACTATGAAGACACAGATCTAACGTGTACTAGTCAGGTGACACAATTTCATGGCCATAGTGACAAATATTTTCTCAGTTAAGTTCAATTAAATTTAGTATCAGTTTTTACTGAAAACTTAAACAACTCAACCTCATGTTCTTCTTGATCACTAACCTCCATTAGATCTGCTCCTTCAGTCCTGTCAGTCCTTCAGCTTCTCCCTCTCTTCCTGCGTTTAGCAATACCACAGGAACTATTTACCAGAACTGAAGGAAATAATGAGAGATCAATCTATTAATGATAAAAGTCTCATCTGACTGACCTTCATCAGAGCTGCCTCTCAATTTCCATTTACACATTGCTATAATCCGTTGGAAGATGAAGTCAATCTCTATAGCTAACAAACGGGGAGTCATTATTTTACATAGAGTAAAGGTGGTGTTTTTCTATTTAAACTGTCATTGTCTCTTAGCTAGTTTCACAAAGCTTTGCTTTTTAGTAATGTGTACTAATGTTTTACCTTATGACTGCTGACTTTTGGAGGACAAGCTTGACTGGTAGCTTTACAGGAAAAGCAACAACTTTGTAAAGTGAGTTAATGTAAGAAAGTTTTTTTTTATTTAAAAGTATTTTTCTGAGAGAAGTTGGAAAAATTCCAGTGGTCCATTTATTGTGAAAAGAGGTTAAACTAGTTAGCTGGTACGCTAGCTAGCTAACATTAGTGTTAGCCTAACCTCTTTTTCCATGCCTCATGTAGTCCCAGAGATAGTTAGCTAATTAGCAGCCAAACAGGTAACATCATCTATCTTCACTCTGTAGCTACTTATTATTCCAGTCTGTGCATTATAGTTGTGTTTATTTTAGTGAGCTTTTAGCTAAAATTCTTCTTTAGCTTCAGTGGTTGCCAGCTCATGTTACTTTACAGAGATAAACAGACTAACTATTAAATGAGAGATCCTCTTGCAAGTCTGATGTGACTGGCTTACAACTGAATATTCAGGATTAATATAAGGGTTGGTCGAGACAGAGGTTCAAGTTTTCACATTGGGTTAGTAAATCTCTGGTAGCACAGCAGAGGCAGCGCCCCTCCAGGTTACACACTACTATAACAGCTTATTGTGGGTAAGAATAAAAAAATTATATTTTGGGCCTTGCGACGCTCATGACACATACTGTATTTATTGTCTGTTTTTAGCGTTTTTCTAATGAAGAGACACCATTAGGAGGAATGTAGTTATGAAATGTCATGGTCAGGCTCTGGATAAGACTTCAGACTAATATAATTTGAGAATATAGGCAGTACTGAATAAATCAATTTCACTTGATATTTTAAAGGTTGCTAAAGCCTTGCTAACGGGCAGAGTATTGATTCGCCGCCCATCTTCTTCTGTGGGAAAATATTGTTTCTCATATACTTCACCTCTAAACTCAAGGCAATCCTTTCCCAGAGCACGTGGTTTTAACCAAGACTGTAACATCCTACGGGTTCAGAGACCTTTGCCTTCTGCTACAGGATGCATGCTCTGCAAGCTGCAGTCCATTTTGGTGAAAGTCATTCTTAACGGCTTACATGAGCGTATATTTATATCAGTCTGGGACTGACATATAGACTGCATGCCTCTGACCTTCTCAATATTCTCCCACAATAGCCTGCCTTCTGCTTTGCTGCATATAAGCTGGCAATATCTCTTCAGTAAAAAGCTGGGATCATGCTCCTTCATGCTATTAATGCTCTTCTGAACAGATAACGAATGGCTATGAATGCACGTTTCTCTCTATATCAATGCCCCCGCAGGTTATTAATTGTCTGTCCGAGTCGAATCGGATGGCCAGATGTCATAAACGCTTTGTGTCCGATGTCGTTAAACTGCTCTTTTGAAATGGATGACCAAATAAAATGAGCTCAGCTCATGCAAAGCATCAGTAATGTTGTGTAAAACACTGTTAAATGCATCAGATGTATTTTCAGGTCGGGAAAATGGCGGCAGCTTTAATATATAGTCCAGGTCCTGATGGCTCAAGGTCACATCTACAGCTTCCTCTACATAATGCATGAATCCCCCCCTTCCTCGCTCAGCCTCCAATCATCCAGGCCAACCTTGGGATGAAAATTTTACTAAGTAAATCAGTGAACATGCTGGCATTTCTATTAACCTCCAATGTGCGACTGACAGAGAGATGAATTATGCTAAATAATAACACATTGCTGTAAATCAGCTTTACAACTTGAAGGTGAAGTGAAACTCGACTGGCTAGCGCATAGTGAGCCATTATTTGTAATACAGTAAAGGCAGTGTTTTTGTACTTGGTCATGTACTTGGAATGAAACTGACATTATCTCTTAGCTAGCTTGACACAGCTTTGCCTGTTAGTAATGTGTACTTCTGTTTTACCTTATGAGCGTTTGTTTCCCCCAAGTTTGATGCCTTGCTGGAGCTGTAGCATTATTACCACTGTGTTACACTTTCCATACAGTTTTTAAATCCAGTTTTGCAGGCAGATTTTTTTCATGTGAGGTCTTCATTATCATATTCTGCATTCCATAATGAAGCACACATTTTCAATGAGGGACAGGTCTGGACTGCTGTCAGGCCAGTCTAGCACCCGTGCAGCAATGCTATTGTAACCTGAAGAATGTGGTTGGCATTTTCCCGCTGAAATAAACATGCATGTTCATAGAGGTTGTCTAGAAGACAGCATATCACCACTGTCAAAAAGCATCATTCTTGTAATGTAAGTTAATGTAAGAAAGTATTTGTTGCAATTTATACATTAATGTAACAAAGCATCAAAGTATTTTAGTATTTTAGATAAGAATTTAGATTTTGAGACATTCAGGGGATCTAGTGGGTTAGTTAGAGGGTCCCGGGTCCCAGGATTTTGCACTGTGTTTATAGTTATGGTTAGTTTGATGTCTTGTATAACTCTTTTGTATATCACTGATCACATTTAAACCCAATTAATCATATCATATCAAAGACAAAAGACAAACAGACAAAGAAAATTCTTCATTTATTTTCCTGTAATCCTCCATCAAATGGATCAGAAAAGAATAAAAACTGCACAGGACAGAAGCATTGTGGCTTTCCTCAGTGCTGAATTAAGTATAGAAAAAGCATTTCAGTGTGACATTAATAATATCATGGTGACTTTAGAGAATCAGGCCTGCAGATAACTCATGTTGTCTTGCAGCAAATTACATTTTCTGTTTGAATAAAGCTTTCACTGTTACAGTAAAATTGTTATTCTACCCCCATTTTAAAAGAATGATGAGAAACTAATATAAAAATGGAGTCTCACTGTGACTGACCTTTGCAAACAAAGGTTTGCTGGGAATAGAAACTGAAAATACTGAAATACTGAAAAACCATGCAATACTACCTGTAGTAACATCAGAGACTAAATTTGACTTTGAATTGTTTTGTATTCGGCCCCCTCCATATGCCTGTTAACAGATAAATAATTTTGAATTGTCTAAAGGTAGTAATATTTAAGGCAAAAACCTCCCAACTTGCTTTGCCAGTAAAGGCTTTTATTTCCGTTGACAAAATGCTAATTTCCACAAGGGCCTCCATGAAATTCCTTATATGTTATCTGTGTGGAGTTTGCATGTTCTCCCCGTGTCTGCATGGGTTTCCTCTGGGTACTCAGGTTTCCTCTCACAGTCCAAACATGCAGTCAGGTGAATTTCCCCTATGTGTGAGGGAATGTGTATGTCTTTGTGTCTGCCCTGTAATGGATTGGTGGCCTGTCCAGGATGTTTCCTGCCTTTTTCCCATTGAATGCTGGGATAGGGTCAGCAACCCAGAAGGATAAAGCAGTTTAGAAAATGTGTATGTGTTTCTTGCTTTTGATTGCAATAAATCACTTTTGTTCACAAGAGAAAGTTGTTAATTCCTGACTCATGGCTGTTTGTATAGAGCAACTGAAGGTCATTTTTACATTTGATTGATTAAGGGGACCTATTAAGCTTTTTGATGTTTACCTTTTCATTTAGTGTGTTATACAGCTTTCTGTTTTGTGCAAGTAAATGTCTGCAAAGTTCAAAGTACATGTCAGAGGGCGAAACTCTCTCCCACGGAAAACACTTTTTTCAGCTGCCTTATATCCAGCCCTATACTCTGTTACACAGTGACGTCATCTTGTAAAAGAATCCTTATTGGCCTTCCTACTGGCAAGCTTGGCACACTGTCACACAATGCACAGAGAACTAATAAAGTAAAAATGTACCTTTAGAACCTCTAATTTTATTCTATAAAATTAAAGACATTATAAAAGTACAACAAGTCGTCTTTAGGTACGAGATGCCTAACCTTATACTGATATTGACTGCTTCATCAATTGAGTTAAAGAGTTTTCTAGGCCACCACTTGCCACCTTCTTTGATGGTTGCACATCCAATTCACTGGTCACTTTAGGTAGAAATGTTAGCTTGATGACTAGTAATAAAAACAGAATATAGAGTGTACAGTAGTCATGGACTATAATGACTTATGTGTTGCTGTGCCTTCACAAAAGAAACACCAAAAAGAACGTTCTCAAAGTCAACTGCAGAGTATGTCAGAGCATATTTGGCCTTGTGTTTCCCAGCCTTAAGAGACCAGTCAGTTTTAACTCCAAGGTTCAGCTTAGTTTCCTTGTCTGATAAAAAGTAAATCAAGATTAGCAAGAAGCTAAGTGTGGTTTACTAATACCAAGCAATTAGGCAGATCCCTAGCTGGAGTGGGTGAGGCTATACAATGCTAGCTGATAGCAGGGATTTGTTTCTTTTTTATCCAGAGAACCAGCGGACTCCTCCAGCTTAACATCTGCGTCACCAGCAGGGCACGGAGAGATGAGCCCCTGCTGACAAAATGGATAAGTCAATGGGATGAGGCTTTCGCAAGCTGTCCTACAGGGCTGGCTTACTGTACACAAAGAGGCAACGAGAGGATGGCATGCATATTTGGTATTGCATAGGCTTACTGGGAGAAGAGAAGGTAGTGCTGGAGCTGTAAGTGTTTTCTCATTTTGATGAAAGATCTTGTCTTTTTGGTGTGAGCTGAAGAGAAGAGAATTACAAATGGCACGGAAGAAAAGCAAACAACGAAACCTCTGTGCCTTCTTTTGTTCCTCTTTAATTCTGTTAATCGTCTCAGGTAAAGATTAAGTGCTCTTGCCAATTTAATTCAAGCTCCAAATGATGCAACAAGGTCACTCTCTCTTTCTCCCTCTGTCTCTCTCTCTTCACCTCTTTCTCCCTCTCTCTGGTGGAGAGGAGAATTGAGTTGTCATGTAGCTCTAATAGGCAGCACAGGGAATCATTAGTCTAGCTCAGCTCTCTGACTGATGGGCATTTCACTCCAATCATCTGAGCGCGCTCAGACGGCCCGGCACTATTGACACGGTGTCAGAGCTGAGAGGGGATGGCTTAATCAGCCGGGACACTTTCAGCATTGATTTGACAAGCTGCCGTAATGACCTTCTTGTTTTCGTAAAGGATCACTGTTTATCTGGGCTGGCACCGATGCACCGAGCGTGCCGCATCGTCATGGAAACTATTATCACGACAGAGCCGGGCCCTGGAGGGCTCCTGAGGACGATGTTGAATGTGACTCAAGGGGGGTCGCGGTGGCCAAGGGTCTGCACTGTTGCCACGGAGATAGCTACTCCATCCCTTAGCGCTGTCTGTCCGACACCAAGCCAAGGGCTTCACAGTCCAGTGGACTTCCTTTCTGGGGGCCTGTTTTGACTGATGCCTGCATGGAGTGCTTAAAACTTCAGATGTATGCTGCAGAGGAATGTTGTCATGTTAATAACAAATCCTGTCAAGAGTTCCACATATCGATCCTTGAGAGGTCAATATTAGAAACGTATCAGTTTCATTTGCTCTGCTGACAAACCATGTAGAAAATTGTTTTTGATTTCAGAGTTTATTGATTCACCAAATGACCGGTAATGGCCACTCAAATATCTTTCTTTTTCCTATCCATGCAGGAAAATGCTTGAGCGCTGCATCATAGGCCCCTTGCTTTGCTCCGATATCGTCACCCTGCTTAGCGTAACTGAAAGCATTCTTGGCTTATTTATGGTCTTGAATTTGACTAACAGCGCTTTGCCGTGTTTGCGTTTGGCCTTAATTCAGAACAAGCCCCTCAAGGCTGGTTTATGGCCGTAAGCATGGCTTTTCCATGAGATATTCCTGCGAGGTTATTTGCAGAAAGAGCTGGGGATGAGGGTGCTGTCAGCTGGATCAGTGTAATCAGCAATCCCCCTCCTCTTGCAACCCTGCCCCCCTTACCCACAGCCCATGTGTCAGACAGTAAATATTATTGGCATGCTGACAGATCTGAAGCCATAGCTCGCTGTGTAAAATCGTTAATAAGCAGCATTATGGGGCCACTTCATCCCAAGGTGAGAATGTAGAGGGCTGTTTTCATCCACAATTATCCAGCGGACAGGATAAAGTGTCCATTGTGAGATGATTTGCAGGCTGAGCGCTGGAGTGCTTTGTCTGTGTGATACAGAGAGGCTCACAGAGAGAGAGAGAGAGAGAGAGAGAGAGAGAGCGAGCGAGCGAGAGAGATGCCCTCTGAGTATTCCACCCCAGGATTTAGTACACTCTGAAAAACAAAGGTTTCTAAACTGTTCTTAGCTGGGACGTGTAATTCTATTAAGGCCTTTACTTTATGTGGTACATTTAAACTGGTATACAGCCTTATGTAGAAGTTCTATACACTATAAAAAAGGTTCTACACGTGCACACACATCTCATTTACGACATTGTCTTTAAAGAGCCACCCGGTCATTTTAGGCAACCAAATGTGGTTCTTCTTTGTCATTGTTCCAAAGAACCCTTTTGAGAGCTTTTTTAATGAATGGCTTATAGCATACAGTAGCAGTTAAAATTTTAGACATGGCTACTCATAGAAGGTTTTCCTTATTTATAGCTTAATGCTTTGCTTTAGAATAAAAGTGAAGACATCAAACTATAAAATAACACTCATGGAATTATACTTAGAAAAAAAACCATAATGGAACTTTACAGGTGGATAAAACAGCTTTCTTAACCTGCAGTGGAGGCTGATATAATACTATCATTATAATATTATTTTTTCTAAGCAATATTGGACTATATCCATAATATCTGTCCAGCATGAATATGCACACAATTGAAATGGGAACTGGAGCTAAATGCAATATATATATATATATATATATATATATATATATATATATATATATATTAGAAGGGGTGATATGGCAAAAATATAATATTGTGATACATCAAGAGTATATGTGGTATATCAGGATATTTAATGACATCACATCAGTTGTAAGTGTTAAGTGTTAAGCTGTAGAGTCTTTAAGATAACCAAAAACCTCCAGTTAGTTGAGTGTGTCTAAACTAAACTGGTACTGTATTGCTTTACACTGTAAAATACATTATTATCCTAATTCAAAATATTTCAGTAAGCTGTACCTACAATGCAATGAAAGATATTTAATATCTGAAATGTTCAGGGGCACAGCTAATATATGCCATTTTTAAGCTGTTTTATTGTGAGCCTGGGAGATTGAGTCTTGCATGGTTACTTTTGGTAAACATACTGCCAAGTTAAATGGCTGATCAATCAATTTCACCGAAATCGATCTGAATCAGTTCTGCCTGCGTGCACACAGAGGGAGCCACTTTATCGTAAATCAATCATTTTGAAAACATCTCACAAAGGGGCCAGTCCTTACTAACAAGCCATCAATTTAAGTCGGCTGGGTGCCACCCTTATCAGGCTACAAATCAGTAGCGCAACCAACATCTGTTCTACTTCCACCTCTCTTTATTTCAGCTTGTTGGAGGGTCAAGCTCCAACCGTAGCCTCTAGCAATACAACACCCTGTTTGCACGTAGGCTCACCGTCTGTTATTACAAACAGAAAGATCAAATTTATATTTGCTTCCAGGTTTACTGTCACCTTTTACAGAAAAAAGGATAAACATGCATAAAATAAACATCAAAACAGAAAATGTTATGATTTGATTTAAATGCACTATAGTTTGCATTATAGATTTAGTTTAGTTATTTAGTTTGCATTATAGACCCATATAGATTTATACAGGTCTCAAAATATACTCTTTTCATTGCTTGACTCTTTATATTGAACAATTCCTCATTTTTTTTATGTCACCATTGTGGACTCTTTATGTTGCATCACAGGTCTTAAATCTGGATTTTGTTGTTTATCTTGTTGTTAATTCCAGAAGTGAACATCCTAATGACATTTGCTGTTTATTTTATGCAACTATTTTTGCTCCTCTTTATCGTGGGGGGCCAAAAACTGTGTCCACCTGTATATAAAGTTCAATCTTAGGCAAGCCAAGGGCAAGGCAACATTACACGGCAAAATCACACAAGAAACGCTCCCTTGAGTTACACTCAGTACTGCACCCCACTAAATGGTATGCAGTGCACATTTTATGAAGTAATTTTCAGTTCTGCACTTCAGCTGGCCTACCTGTAATATAGATTTCAGAAACTCTTGCACAGGAATACACTTAAACCTGCAAGAGAACCAGTTAGTTCCTAAAGGAGACGTTAGCATGCTTCCAGGATCAAAAATCTGTAATCCATGATCCAATGAACAATCACAGCCATTTCTTCAATTTTGCTTTAGATTAAAACTTGCATTTCCTAAGACTGAAACCAGATTAAAAGCTGCACTCCTTGAGATGAAAAACTGCATTTCTTTAAGCTTGTTTAAGATTAAAATTCACATTTATTTAAGATTGTTCAAAATAAAGCCTGCATTTCTTCAAGTTTGTTTTAGGTTAAAACCTGCATTTCTTAAAACTTAAGATTAAAACCAGCATTTCTTTGAGCTTGCTTAAAATTGAAAGTTGCATTTCCTCAAACTCGCCTTTTCTTTAAACTTAGCATAGAACTTGTATTGTATTGAGCTTGTTTAAGACCTGTATTTCTTCAAGTTCGCTTAAGATTAAAACCTGCACGTATTTCAGCTTGCTTTTGATTAAAACATGCACTTCTTTAAGCTTGTTTAAGATTAAAACTATTTTCTGCAGGGTCTTTTAAGGTCCATCATTGCCTTATGCTTTTGCATCGTAGAGCATCTGCTTAATTTTGTGTTGTTTACAAAAATGGGCAGCAAAGTGCAACAAAACAGACAAGTAATCAGCCTTTAGAACACAAATACATCCATTTTAATTTGAGAAAATACAAAAAGAAACATGTACAATTTATGTACAAACTTTTTGTACAAGACAGTATATTTATCAGCAGGTTATATTTGACAGAGTCAGGTAGATCAACTCAGCACCATCAATTTCTCCATTTATCCATTAGCTAAAACAGTTCAAACGATTAAATCTTCTATGAGCAACTCCTTTTTCCTGTAATGAATATGCCACTAATTAAATTATAATTCAATGTCCTACACTGTTTCATTGAAATGGACAAAAAAAAACATCCCAATGAAATTTCAGCTTGTTAAGACTTCATTCCGTCAAAGCAGTTTATTCTATACAATTCCTATTTTTAGCAACACCCCAATCTTTACAGTACTGTAAAACTGCCAGAATATGTGAAGTGACCGCAGTTTGTGATAATTATTAGTAAGTTCACACTTGAAGTTGATATTATTTGAGTTAAAACCAGCCTTTGTGTTCATAACCAAACAAATCTAATTCGGTGCTCCTGCATCTTTCAGTCAGTGTTATGTCTCACTGTGTTAATCATTTATACTGATTTGCTTTAAATCCATGTATGATATATTTTTTGTATAGCTGGGCTATGCAACCTTTTTGCCCTCTTGGATGCCACTTTTCGCTTTAGTGGGTCTTTAATTGTTCCTCCTTTGGTCTGACTGCACTGCCTGGCACTCCACTGGCATGGAGGCGTGGAAGGCTTGGATGTTCTCCATGCCAGCTTTAGATGCCACCATACACCAAATCCATCTCTAGTTTTTTTTTTTTAAACACATGACTGAAAGATGCTGTTCAAGAGACACCGTCATGGCACTTTAAACAGTCTGATATGTAGAGGATACCTAGAGGCTACCTCACCATAGGTACAAACAGAGCATCTGCTGTTTTCTTGTTGCACTGGAGAAGCAAGTCAAGCTGAAGGACAACCTTTGTGGATCACTTCGGGGACACATTTTAAGGGTGAAAAGAAATGAAAACTTTCCTGATTATTAGTTGTTGTTGTTTTTTTTTAAATGAACGATCCTGCTTCCTAGTTTCTTTACAGTTTTGCTGTAAATCTGTAAAAAAAAAATCTGTAAACAAATCAGTGATTGTGACAGTTTCAAACAAACAAGGACGGAAGCGCTGTAACATAAACTGACTTAAAAGCTAATAAAATGGAATGTAAACTCTGACGTAAAAGAATTCACATAAAATTCTGTTCTTTAAAAAAAAAAAAAACTATAATAGCATGCTAGCCTCCAAGTCCTTCTTTCATCAAAACGAACCCTGCTTTCACTGTAATTCATGTCTATGTAATGTACTGCAGGAGTTTCATTACAGGAAAAGGAGAAAATAAACAAAAATTGACTTTTAACTCCAATGTATAGTGATTCATGATTCATTTTAGGTCAAAATTCCTTTTTCCAGGCTAGCAAGTATGTTAGACAATCCAATTTTACATACATTTTTACTCACATATTTTTTTTCTCAATAAATCTACTTGCTACAAAGTGTAACATCAATGTATTCACAATTCAAAAAATCACTTCAGGACAAAGCCTAGTTGGCTGCAGTAGGGTCATACTACATCCAGTAGACAGACATTAAAGCTGAGATCCTTTTTCTTCGGGAAAATAAAAGGTGGCCTATAATGGGCAGAATTTACACGACGTACTCTGACACTATACGTTATTTATTTAGTTATTTTTTTCCTTTGTAGCAATGTCTTCTTATGTCTACAATCATATGGCTATTAGCTCACTACTGATTGAGAATATCCTCTCATTGTGCCATCTGAAACACAGTTTTGAGTGAATGCACATGAAAACACTTCAGCACGTTCCTCTTCATCCTGAGACCTAATTTAGGCCAATATCGACGATATCATGATCAATTCTACCCCCAGAAAAGAAAGAGAAGGTGCAAACCATTAGCAGTTTCACTATCCTCATGCACCTTTCTATTCTGATGTATCACCATCGCTTTTAACTACTGTTAAGCACTGCATGGATAGTATCTTTGAATCTCAGCCAATAAAAATGAAACATAGTACATGTTTTTACTCTATATAATCGATACAGCTACAAAGGTCCTTCAAAGCAGCCCGTGTATAGAAGCACACTCCAAGGAAACCAAATGGAGAGCTGAGGTTATACCTTTTCGACTCAGGTTGTCTCCTATAACATAAGATAGATCTCTCTCTAACTCGTTTTCAACTTTAAAGCAATGTGATATGTTCTGTTCCCAAGGGTAAAAATGGACAAACTGAACTGGTGTGCACTGTAGTCTTGGATAAGATGCATTTAAGATAATTTTTAGAAATAAAGTTCTTTGATATGTATAAAAATAAGTACAAAATGATTACGCTCATATGGATAAAAAATAAGTATGTACGTACAGTATGTATAAATCCAGCAGAACTTCCGAAGCAAAGTTTCAAAGTTCTGCTCTAGTATTTGTATACTTCCCCACTTAACATAAAGGCTACACAAGCGTGTTCCAGTCTTGTTAAGTGTAGTTCATTCCATCCAGTCCAATACCAGAAGCAACATGAAGGTTTTTCAAGATTTGATAATAATCGACAACTATGATTGAGCTTGGCTTGTGCATCTTCCTCTATAAGGCATCACGGTTGGTCACAGAGAACATCCAAGCACATCTCTGCCTCTGTGCCAACAATGTGTCAGGCAGTGGCTACACTCGAAAGGAGGAACCGTGGATGCCCACTTTTCGCAATATGTGGCATATTCTATGCTACCGAGCGACGCTTTCTTCGGATGGATTTCAGTTCCAGTGAGAGGGAACGTTAAATATGATCCCAAAGCTCAATCATAGTAGGATTATCAGCAGGTGAGTGCAGTGTATAATTCATTCCTTTTATATTGATAACGGATCCGCAGGCACAAGCAAGCATTTGATTCCTGTGCCTCGTCCAAACGAACACATTATGAGCCTTAATCACACCATTTCTTTTTTCCCCAACCATGGCAAACCAGCAGTCAAGCGTGATGGAAAGACGTCAACGAAAGTAGTGCATATCCTCACAATGTATTGCCAATTTTGTAGGGCTACGTCGGGGACAACCTGTTGCATTATTATAGAAATATGGCAAATACATTCCCATACAGATGATGGCCTGGATGATGCGTATGAATGGAAATGAAACCACTTTTCTCCCTCTCTAGATGTCCAGGCATGTGCGACACAACACAGACTCGGTGGAATGAATGCCTGAAGTCCATGCACGTCCTGACACTTGCCACATTCATTTCCCTGAACACACCATTCCTGCTACACAGACACAGAGACACTCGTTCCATGATCCAGATGTTTTTTTTTGTTTGTCTTTCAAGTTATTCCACAATAACTTGATCACGTTTAGTGCAAAAAAAGAAGCAGATGAGGGTGCGTACTGTAACTCAACGTGTGGGGCTTATCTGACGCTTCAGATGAGGTTCTTTGGGTAATGTCGGGATGAGCTGAGCGACTGTGACCCTCATCCTCCATAACACAAACCCTTCAGCACAGAGTCAGGTCACGACAGACATGAGATATTGCAAAGAATTACAGGAAGTACTTTTTTTCTGTTTTAACATAATTTCAAAAAGTGCTAGGGGGCTGTACAATCCTTACTTGATTGTCATTATGTACATCACTATGTATACATTTATAAATTAAATGTTTCCAAAAAGCATGGAAGTAACATTAAAGGTATACACATAAGAGGTCCCTTCCAGTTTCCATGATCGCAACAAGTCCCTCGAGCTGCGCTACAAGGGAAGTTACAGTGACTCGTCCATCTCATCATCTTCATCCCTTCTTCTTTTTTTCACGACAGGATGTTCCGACTTCCCTCCGCGTCATGAAAGGCCAGGGGTTCAGCATTCGTCTTCGACTTCTCTGATAGGTGGAATCAGGCTGGTAGTGGATTTGTACTGATTGACTTGATTGGCCATGTGAGTGCTCATCGGCTTGATTTGAATGTTCCTTGGGTAGGCATTTTCCGGTTCATCTGTAAACCATTTCTTTTCTGGGAGATCACCAGGCAGAAGAGGAGCAGGGGAAGATGGAAAGGACAGCATTAGTACATAGCTTTTGCATACAGTTACTTGCTTAAAGAAAGAAAGAAAGAAAGAAAGAAAAAATAAATAAATAAAAGAGCCTCTTTCTATCCACATTCACATTCAACAACCACAGGGTGAAAATACAGGTTGTGGTTTCACTAACGCTAATGCTAATGCTTTCTCTCTTTATGAGACAGCAAAACGTATGTATGTAAGGAAAAATAAAAAAGCATTTCCAGCCTCTAAACACACCGAAGAACAGTAAAGAAATGGGGTACATCATGCTGTGTTTCTGCATTCATTATCACGGTGGGGTCAGGTCTGCTCTGAAGTTCGACATTCCCTTCCCACTGTAACCGGCGCAAAATCCGGGAAATGAGACACAACGTGCCAAATTACAGACTTTAAGCCAACGTGTGGGGTGAATTTCTGTCCTCATCCTGCTCAACTTCCCACAGGCGGTGTCATTTTCTAGCACTCCGACATTTCTAACTCCGACTTCAATGTGAAAGTGTATGCGGAGCTCGGAGTGTCAGGCAGCGAAGGCCTGCAGGCTAGAGTGTCACAGCACAGGCGTTTGATGTGAGTGGAGTTGTGCCTGCGGTGGTGCAAGGAGTCAGCCACCTCGCTCTATTCCCCTGAGTTCACTACTGATACTGGCACTCATATTGCCCTGAGACATCCTCTGGCATGGCAAGAGTTAAGAGAACCAATTTCAGAGGAACCGGGCTTCTCATCATGTTTTCCTTTCTTACATTTTGATGAGACTTCTGCCAAGAGGAGAACGTTTAGCTGTCAACTTCCCCTGGTCTGGATGAGCAAGTTCTGATCGAGCCAATCCACATTTTAGAGTTGGAGCATCTTGCAGTTTGTTACATGAAGTGGGGAAAGAACACTCTGAAATCTGGAGTGCTGGATGATATCTAAATATTTTCTCGCTAAAAAGTCAGGATTATCAACTACACTGCAGGTATATCATTAAAAAGTGGATTTCAAAAGTTTCCAGTTTCATATAACACATATTAACATTATATGTATTTACTATTTACTACTTCTATTTATCTACATTAATCATTTGAAGAGTGTCATTCCAAAATGATGTATATCCATTTGTAAAAAAAATAATAATAAAAGATATAATAAAAGCTGTATAACGTATAAAGGAACACTTTTTTAAATTTTTGAAAAAAGGTCAAATTAATCACAATGTAGCACTGCTATTTCTCATTTCCTATAAATATCCTATATCAGCAGTCTATAAGAGATATTGCAACAAAACCCTTCATGTATACAATGTGTATTTAAATAGTTGAAAGTAGACAACACACAAACTAGAGTACTTTTAGATGTTCCGTTCTGGAAACAACTAACAAACAAAAAGTTATTCCAGGGAAAAAGACTGTATTGTATTATACAGTTGTCTATATCTATCAAGTTTGCTTTTGAATACAAGGTATTACAGATATTAATTTAACTTCATGTAGCCATTTTAGAACAATCTGCAGCTCGTTTTATCATTCTGAACACATCTAAAATGTATATGTGAAATTCTAAAATCTTGTGAAGCTGGAGAGGGCTTATACAATTATCTGAAATCCAAAATTCCAAAAATCTGAAAGGTCGTTCAAAGATTTTGAGTGTTTTTTAAATTGAAAAAGTAAGTACCCTGGCTGCCTTACTTCTTATTGTACTGAAGTTAATAAGTTAATTATATTTCAATTAGTAAGTTAATAGAACAATAATCTCCATGTTATATGCTGTTAACTTATTCAGTAAAATAAAATATTTCAGGCAGCTAGAGGTAACTTACTGTAAGTTAAAACTCTTAAAGCAGTGTTTAAGTGTGGCTGTAGGAAACCATGAAGTATTACATTTTCAGAATTTTGCAACTCATCCATACCTTTATGGAAATTGCTAAGAGTTTTCCTCAGACAGTAACACTGCAAATCAAAGAATGTCACAGTAGAGCTAATCCATAGGTTTAACCATTCACGGTCAGTAACAGTAAAACAAAAAAAAGATCTTTATAAAAATTAATTCATATTATTTGCCAAGCTGTTTAAAGATACATAAGGTCTAGCAGTTCTTTTTCCCATCGTGGGCGTACATCGCCTTTCAAGCATCGGCTTGGGTCAATCATTGGCGATAGCTGATTATGCAGGGCTGCTTTGCCTTAAATAGCCTATTTCCATTGATCCAAATGGAGTATTTGGAGCTAAAGAATCATCAGATTGATGTATAAGAATAAATGTGCAAACACACAGACCTTTCACACAATTTGCCTTCGATTTAACAAAGAAACCAAACCGATTGATAGATAAATGGAAGAGGAACTCAAACAAATAGAGGGGGCCATTCGGAGAAACTTATCAGATGAACTCAGGTATAGAGGGAAAAAGGCAGAGGATGATGATCAACCACATGCAATGCTCAGATGATCCTAAGCATGACAAAGAGTTAGGCAGCAGCGGCAGCAGCCATTTGCTTTCTGTTGGAAAGCAATGGTGAAATGTAGGCATGATCTCCTTTAAAGTAAAATCAGCATCCCCTCTCATAACAGTGCTCCACAAGGACAGAGTTATGATTCAAATATCTCACAACAGGTGCTATATCATGCATAATCATTAACTTGCATACCTTGGCCCATTCTATTCATCCTTGTTGCACTTTAGAAAAAGAAGTGGTCTAAGTAAGTTTTACAGTTCTTAATGCAAGTAACATGTCTAAAACACGCTTCCTGACATGACCTTTTATTTTGGCGTACTGTTTTAGATTTTAAAACCCACTAACAATAAATTCCTCTTGTTAGAGCATTCATTTAACTAAAAGTACTGCACATTATTATATCACTAATGCACATGAATAAAAGCTTTTTATTGCATCGTTATTTCAGTAATATACACTGAACTTCAAAGGCTCTACATGTAATATATTTTGATATAAGCGAATGTCCTGCTTACGTCAATACTTCCACTGCATATCTATTTCTTAATGATGGTAAAGTTCTCCAAATTAACCAAATCACATAAAAATACATAGTAAATGAGTTCTATATTCTCCCAGCATGGAGTATACTTTAATATGGTTCAGGTTCTAGCAATGAAATATTTACCTTCCCTTAATGCCTTGCAGTTGCAGGTATTTGCAAGGGACAGTTTTCAACCACAACAACTCAATAACACGACAGCAAGCATGTTTTCTATTAGCTATTCATGTCTTTTATTGTGTTGTTCTGGACAAAATTGCAAAAAAAAAAAAAACATCACCAATACTCCTGCATCTGCAAGGCATTCTGGAATCTTACCAGCTCTACGCCCCAACTAGCAATTTCAAAACTTACTAAAACATTGCTAAAAATAAGCAACATAGACTAAAACATGGACATGCAATTGCAACTCACACGCACACAGACAAATGAGAATGAAAACAGTCAGGAAGGCAATGAATGAACTTGCGCTGTCTAATCCTGCTCTACTGCGATTGCACATTAAATGGAAAAGAGGGCTGAGGCCATGTCAGAAAGTGTACAGTCACATAAATCTACCACAAACTACATAAGAAATATTTGTATATAATGTATATACAAATATCAGAGCATAAACACACAGTCATACATTGATACTCATTAAATTGTACAAAGGCATTTTCTTCATACTGATACATTCTTTATAAGCATCTCACATTACTGAAATGATAGTATGCCTTTTCTCACTAAAGCAATAGTTTGACCAATTAAAGAAATATACCCATCCTTAAACCCAAATGCAGTTAATCAGCCAAGATGGTTGGTTTGCTTCTATAGTTACACCTGAGGTACAATCCTAATGCATCTAATAAGAAATAGAAGCTTACAGTCACCACTTAGCATTGTGCAAACTGCTTGCCTAAGTCATGCCTCACACCTCGTTGAACTTTAAAGTAGACATTTTGGTTTAAGTGTTTTTTTTCTATAAAAAATTGACAAAAGTACAAACAAAATTTAGGCTTCAAAAATGTTTAGGCATGTGACATTCAAAGGAAGCTGCATTTGATATGATTCTCTGTATAAAATGCCGTGTTTGCAGAGTTTCTGCTGGACTCAGAACAGTCTACCCACCATAAACATCCCACCAACCTTGACTGTACTCAGAAACCGGCCACGATTGAACACAAAATGTGCAGCAACAGATGAGCTATCATCTCTAGCTATACGCAAGTTGGACCTACAGTGGCTAATACAGCTACGTCTAATAGAGTGGAAAATAAGTGTACACATTGTCCAGAAACTCCAGCAGCCCTGTTGTGTCTCATCCTCTTGTACTTAGCAGGTCAGTTTCACTCCAGTGCTGAGAATGATCCACCACCCGAATAATACCTGCTCAGTGGTGGTCCTAATAACAGATGGACTGCAATCTGTACTTGCAGAATTACAAAGCTAACTGGACCATGTGCGGTTACAATGAGGTATGCGTAATAAAGTGACCGGTGACTATAAGTATCCATCACTTGTTAGCAGCATTAGCTTCATCACAAAACTATAGAAGCAACCTTCACACACTTGACATGTCTGCTCCATTTTACAGACGAGAAAATCACCTAAGGTGACGTTTTGACGTTTTTGGGCAAACCATCACTTTAAGTCATCCTTTCATAGGGTTTTTAGTTCAGGGAAGCAAAACTCTATAAAGTTCCCCTGGCATTCTACTGCGTGTTAAAATGGCACAGCCGTATGAAGACCAGTGCTGGTATGGTCCTGAGGTATGGTGTGCTTGAGATGAGGCGAGGCACGTATGGTTCTAAACGTGGGCTCAGAGCAAGGGTCACATGCAGATGACCACAGAGCAAACTCACAAACATAACAAGGAGTGTTAGGTACAAGAGAACATACACATACCTTTTCTGTGTGACATATGCTCAAAAGACAGCAGTCAACAAGCACACACACACATACACAGAGCACACACAGCCTATGGGGAAAGGCCATTCTTACTTGTGTTTGTCTCGGGCCTCGCGGGCTTTGCTGCTGCGGTTCTGCCGGTTGGTGGCCGGGATGGAGTGGACCGAGGAGCTCTTCTTGCTGGAGGAGTGCGAGGAATGAGAGGAGTGACTGGTTCGAGACTGGCCTGCGTTGTGGTCGAACTGCATCAGGCAGAAGATCAGGTCTGTGGGGACCAACTCAAACTCATAGGGTGGGTTGGTGATGACATATCTGTGGAGGTATGTAGAGCACTGGTTGAAGGTCCTGATAGATATAGTATATTAAAATGCTACTTTTAAAAGTGGACAGTTGTATCAATTCATTATGTAGCTTGAAGTGATAATTTGGTTACACCAACTTCAGACCATCAGTCAAGACGTGTTTGTTTCTGAAGTTTGCTTCTTCTGTATAGAAGCTTATACATTACCAATTAGCATCGTCCAAACTGCAAAATCACAAACTTGCCTCAAACCACGTCAAGCTTAGCAACCACAAACAGACTCTTTGTTTGGCCTTAGGCCCTGTTCTGAAACTACTGAAATTGTGACTGCAATATGTAGCATCCATATGCCTGTGCCTGAAAGTAACTGCTGCACCTGCTGCAGGTGAAAAACTGGTAAATAAGAATCTGACTTTAGACGTCACTGTAGTTTTAATGATGGTAGTGTTTCCTGATAGGGAGCACATCCTACCCTGTCTATACAGACCTGCCTAGAAATATGCAATATGGTAGGACATTTCTCTGTGGGAGCCATTTTAGGTGTGCTCCTGAAGCGTAGCCAGCATTGCCTAAATGTTAATGATGCTTTTCCAGCATGCCATGAATGCATCATCAAATATCGGTGTCAAATACTTTCTTCCAAATCTAAGCATCAGGCTAATGTTTCAAAAAGTAAACATCCTCCAACACTAATATGATTCTGATATCATTGTGCATTCCTAATGGTTACCTACACGACATCAACAAAATTATACCACATAGCTAAAAGCTGTAATATATAGATATTGTAAAAGTCAATAACACTGACAGTATGGACTGGCTAGAAACTGTAAAGATCTGAAGGGTTTTCATTGTGGCCTGTCATCCTGTCAGTGAGATGTTTTGAGTGAACACCCTATGGAAGAGAAATGGCCACGGGAAGACAGCTCACCTTTTCGTGCACTGGCTTGGTGTACTTAGGTGTGCATCCCTTAATCTGTAGATCCCAAAGCACAGCATGTTGTATGTTTTTAATGCTTTACAAAATAGGTCCCCATAGCAGCCGCCATCCTGAAAGAGACAAGACAGAAGGGAAAGAAGGATTAGACTTTGGGCAGCTGCTGAAAGTTTGAGAAATGCTTCTACCACTGAATATTTTCTCAGAAAGGAACAGGGACTTGCAGGCATGACACGGCTAGTCACTTGCTGTAGAAGGCTTTACAGTAAGCGTTTGTAAACCAGAGAAATATCTTCTGAATTTGTATCATCTCTGCGTAACCCGAACACTATTGTGACATGGGCTAAAAAATAGGGATCAGTGTTACCCAGCCGATAATGCAGGCAAAAATGCGTGGAATGGTTTCAGACAGGCTTATTTTTCTACCCAACTGCCTCCTGTGCATTCTCTCTCTCTCTCTCTCTCTCTGGGCCTCCTCTGCGTGCCCGGCATGTTCAGTTTGCATTAGCGGGCGGTGGAGGCGTGGGACAGGGGACCGCACGCTGTTGGGGAAAGTGACAAAACGTGTCAGCTCCTCTTAAGCATACCACTTACCCCTAAGTCTGCGAAGGGCCCGTCGTACAGGGCCAGCTGGGCCACCCGACACCTGTCCCTGTTAGCCAGCGTCTGCGGTGTGCTGTAGCCTCCGCGCAGTGCGTTCTCCTCCGCCAGCAGCGCCTCCAGCTCCGGCGTGGCACCTCCCGTGACCAGCGTCCGGATCAGCGTGAGGATATTATCGTTGAAGTATGTCTGAGGAGATAAGGTGGGGGATACGGACGGGAGCGCCATTAGAGCTGCGACGGCAAGGAAGATGCTGAGGCTTTTCCAAGCCATCCTGAGCCTTGTTATCTAGACCCTGAGCTGTCTCTTCACATCGTGCTCCCCACCACGGGAAGAGACACGGGAATGCAATTAAGCCAGCTGTTGTTGTTGTTGTTTTTTCCCCTCCCTTTCCTCCCCCCTGCTCTTCACCGTTCATTTGATATCAGCAGCCATGCTTAACAGGAGAGCATTTCACACGTGCTATTAGCAGAAGACCTCTCTGATATCAATTATCATTACTAGAACTAATTAGAGCTTTATGTGGCTCAGAATGCAGTCAGTGGGTGAGCTCTTGTGGCAAATGGCATTTGGGGCTGCATAGACTACCGTGCAAAAGTCAGAGACCATCCTACATTTATTTTATCTTTAGCCAAAATGGCCATTAATTACAAATGATTAATCTTTCAGGAGACATTGCTGAGTACATTAGACACAAGATAGTATATGTGCATAAGGAAGAGAAAATTCTGGGAAAAATAAGTGAAAAACTAGGAAATTTAAAAGATACTGAGAAAATGAGACAACCATGCAAGACCTGATAGACCGCCAAAACTGTCACCATCAGATAAACAGCACTTAAAGATTTCATCTTTGAAAGAGAAGAGAAAATCAAGCTCCACTCTTGCTTTAGATCTGTCAATCAGATCTGTCAATCTGAAGCAAGAATTGAGCTTGCCCAACCTCTTCTGTCCTTCCTTCCACTGTGACAACTCAACACTGTGGGTCATGGGTTTGAAAGGTTGTGTAGCTGTCAAGGAACCCTTACTGAGAAAAGGATAGTACTGAGAAAATGCAAATTTACAAACCAAACAAAGAAGCTGCTGGAGTTTTAGGAACAAAGGACTGACCATCCTAGAGTGCTGAAAATGAAATAAATTAGGGTGGTCTTTGACTTTGAAATACTACTGTACCTTTTTTTGTAATCAGATTGCGCATTACATTTTGCTAAATTAAAACGTTAATAATATACAGAACTACTGATTTTCAACCAATAATAAAAATCAGATTTTATTGTGAATAAAGGCATGAAAATCAAATGTAATCAGAAACAGCTACTGTTAGGGGTTTTAATCTCTGTATAGACCAAAATTGGTATTGTTTTCTTTTCATGCTAAAAATGGAGTTGTTGGACATTATTGGATTAATATATCCTTGTAGTCTAGTTAAATGCATTGATCTTTTATGTATCCTCTTCATTTGGTTATTATTATGTAATTTAGTTATAAATCTCTGTAGTTTCTATTTGCACTTTGCTTTGCATCAGTATCCACTGTTTGTACTTTTCGAAAGATACAAATTTAAATGAATAATTGTAAGTGTAAATCAAATTAGTACAAAAGCTTGTCGTTGTTTTGTCAACTTGTTATTTCTGCATGTTTCTGCTCTCCACAGTACAGTTCTGACACGTCTCTGTATGATCCGTTATTGTACTGTGCTGATGCTGTATTGCTGCTAGAGTAAGTCCTTTAGAGTGTGTGTATATATATGTGTGTGTGTGACTGTGTGTGTGTGACTGTGTGTGTGCGCGCATGGATGCTTCAGCATGTCAGGTGCTGGCGTGAGTGGCAGAGGGAGGTGGGACTCGGACTGTGTGCTGGAGTGACACCTCTCTAGGCCCCTGACAGCACCATTCAGTTGAATGATGGATGAGAGCTGTCTATTAGCCAGCTTCACCTTTGTCCAGAGTGGAACGCACTTGAAGGCTGCTTTGTTCTAACTTCACTTAAAGTGAAAGGTACTGGAATTAAGCCATCATGCGGATAAGGTCTGGGGGGGGGCAGCAATGGTCGTAAGTAAGGGGAAAAAGGGGAGAAAAAGAAAGAAGGAGAATGAGGGGAAAAAAAGTCTTATCTCTCCCTCTCTACCTAAGATGACATTGTTTGGAGATTAAAGCTTTTGGACCTCATAGGAGCCCACCTTGTGTGTCAAGGCATGCCATTAAAGAGAACTCGAGCACTTACCTTGTTAAAAGATCTAATAAGCCTCTTGAAAGTTCATTTCATGACACATTATATGAGGAGTCTTGGCAACAACTTTCCTTTTGATGTCACTGCAGCTGACAGTAGTGTCTGATCAATGTGGCGTTTCATTTACGAACCTTCTGCCTACCGGTAACGCTCCAGTCCTACATCTGAGCACACCACAGCCTGAGGTTTCCTCTTTCCAATGCGCTATTTCAGAGGATTAGCTTCAACAGATCATGAGACACCTTCATGTAATTCTATATAGCACCTCATGATGGTAGAAAAATGGAGCTGCGATGAAGCTTCTGACAGGCTACTTTGTTCACTCCATCACTGAGCTATTTAACAGAGCACGCACAGAAAGCTCATTGAAAATGCTAAAACCCTGTTCACTATGAGTAAAACTGTAACAGTGAGAAACTGTCCCTTTGTTAATTCTGTTTCATAATGAATAGGTAAGAATCATAATTCCTTAATTCATAATGAAAGGTAAAAACTGAGGAATTATATGGAAATATATAGTACCATAAATATGTGAGACACTTTCAAAAAATTTGTTGTTTGCGAAAAAGTCAGAACGAACAAAGTACATGAACAAAATAGATATGCCATGTTTAAAAAATTATTTAAAATTGGGCATTTCAAAAATAATCAAGTATTAAATCAAGCAAAAATCAAACTTGATCTGTCCATATTGTACATTGACCAAATTCTTGTTTTCCTGTTAGAACTGAAAGATGAATTGTTCTTTGTTTTGAAATATCAGTTTGAATGAGTGCAATTGTTAAATCACGAGAGCTGCAGTTATCATTGTTATATAAGACAGTACACTCAGCTGTCAGTACACTGTGCAGTCTTAACAAGTTTCAAAAGGGGAAACTTAACCTAATAGCACAGAGCTTGTGAATTGAGTCAGATCAATCAAAAGCAACCAAAACCCATGTGCTATATATGTACCATTCAAGCCTGAACCCTGAAAGATTGGATGTCTGTTCTTCTTTGGCAAAAAAAAAAAAAAAAAAACAGACCTGGAAATGATTTTTTGAAATAAATAAATGCATTTGAATCAATATTGTAAAGTTAGCCTGAATCTTACAAGGATATTCTCTCCCAATGGTTCAGGCCTGTAATCTTCAGTCAAAGCGTAATGATTTATAAAACATAGCTGGAATTTGAATTACATCACCATGTGCTAGCAGGTGGAGAACAATAATATTAACTAATAATATTACTTTTACTTGCCACCTTTAATCTAGCAACATGTTCAGCTATCTCAGAAATGTTCCCTAATCCTTAATATCACTTGGGAATGCACGGTAGAAGAAAAACCAACAAATGGTGAAAATAACTGAGATAATAAACATGGTGTGCCATGTGTTTCTATTCAGTGTATACAGCTAATGTACACTGGTTATTTATAGCCTGTATTTATTGGTCTAAAATTGTCTTTATTATGATATACGCAGTAGTTCACTCTTTTAGATATACTTACAATACTCATGATGTAATCAGAAAATGTTATCATGGCAATTATCTATGACAACAAACTGTCATATCGCCCACCCCATAGGTGAAAACTATTTCTATGTATAAGAAATTTTTTAATACTGACCTATACAAATGGCGTAATACAGCAAATTACTTAAAACATCATATTTAATTATTTAGATGTAATTATTCTTGAAAATAAAAATAGGTATAAAGGCCATATAAATATTACCATAATTATGCACATTGTTTAAAGATACTAATACGCCAGTCATAATTAGTTAATAAAACGTAATTCAATTACATTAATTATATTAAATTATTCTGATATGTCAAATGTATTATACCGTCTTAGTTAATATCTTTACCTGATGCTGTATGCGAGCGTATGACGAGCTGCAGAACTGCAAGGTGAGTAATGAGTATATTTGTGTTAAACTTACCGCACTCATAAGTGAGTCCAGCACACTGACAGCAAAGGCGGTCCCACAGGCAAAGGGCTGGGTCAGATATAGCTCTGTGTCTGGGTCATCATCATCATCTTGGTCCAGGAACTGAACGTTGGAGTCGTTCACTGTGGCACAGGGAAACACGATTACTATCACGTCAGTTAGCTGCTAAAAAAAATCAATTTTTAAACAGTAAATTAGGTTAAATGTGGCATGTTCAGCTACTCTACTGCAAGACTGGATAACAGTGGATAAAAACACTGGATAAAAATGTAGAAACAGCTGTGAAGTGAATATTGTGCTCATGTTAGATAAACAAATAAACAATGAAGAAAAACAAACAACCATGCACTTTGGAGATCATGCAGTCTGAAAAGAAGTACAATTAATAATAATAATAAAAAACGGACACAAAAAAACATCTACCCGAAAAAGGATGTGCAGTAAATTTTTGTATAGGTTGTAAAAACCGAAACATAGAGTGTTTGATGACTACAACTGTCCCTAAGAATAAATATTCAAATGCATAATGTGTGGAGAGTAATAGCTACTCCAGACATGTCAATAATGGCACATTATCAGTAATGAAGCCAACTAAGCATAAGAAAGGGTAGAAAAGCACAAGCGTTCCTACACAAGTGCCCAATTTGGAAAAAACAGCATGTTTAACTCAACTACAACAGTGGTGAGTCTTTGAGGGTGTTTTCTAGAGTAGCCAGTGTTGGGAGAAAATGCCCTGAAATACAGTTCTATTTGAACATGGCTTCATACAAATCTTTGTTTCACCCCTCTTCAAAATGTATGCTTTAGAGATTAGGACCAGCTCCAAAATAAATAAATAAAAATAAACAGCTTAAAGGAAGGTTTTATCTGGAGGGTTTTTTTTTTTTGAAATTTGATTTCTTCCCAGACTTCCTGTGAGCTGTGGAAGAGAAATGTCAGTCTTTCAGACAGGCTGCTGATGAAAAAGAGCCTGGGCTCCAGAAATGAACTGCAGGGAGATGCTATGGAAACAGCCACAAGGACAGACTAGCGTGATCAAAGGCCTAGCGATGCTCTGAGAGAAGGGGGGAAAAAAAATCATAAAAAAAGTCCAAAACAAGACAGTCAATTTCAACCAGAACCAAGAATAAAAATGTGTTCAAAGTGATGCCATGGGAGCAGGCCTCATCTGCAGCCAGAGAAATCAAGACAAGCCGATGAAGGAGGCAGAGCGTCAGTGTAGTGGAGGACAAAGGCACAGCTTACCCAGTTCTGTTATCATTTGTATGTTGGTTCCACTGTTTTTTTCCTGACTGAATGAAACCAAAGGCAGTAGTTTGCCAGGCTTAGCTAATGACGATAAAATAGCGTTGAGGGGAGATTGTTATTGAAACAAGTTCAAAGGCAGACAAAAAGGAAGAGCATAAATGAGAGTATCATGTCAACAGTGGGATTAGAAATCTAAAGGTACAGTATCAGTTTTGAGAGGGGCACAGCATCTGGAAGTGTACAGCGAGATACCAGACATCTGTGCCTAACTGGTAAACAGAGCCTGCCTCCATGGCATGTGGGTTTTAGGCTTTCATCGCAGTAGCGGCGAGGCATTTGAAAGGAACAACACTCGATGGGATTAAGGCGAATTTAGGCAAACACCGAAAAACGGCTAAACGTTCGCTTTAGCTTGTTGCTTTTCTCTCTATTTTGGCTATCCTAACAGCACTGAGATTAAGCGGCTCAGATGTGGACCTCTGGAAGCCCCTCATGGGCCGTATCTGATTCCTTGGGTCTAGAGGGACCGTGGAACCTGAGCGAGCGAGGACTATGATGTTCCTCGCGACGCGGGCACTCCCGCTGAAGTGCACTGTAATTGGGTCAGCGGAGAGTTAGAGTGGCCAGTCCCGTGTGCTTTAGTGCCCTCTGAGATCTGAAACTTTCATGAGTCCTTCTGCCCTGGGAATACCGCCACCGTCATTGTTATTAATAAATGGACCCATTTTACAACATGCTTTTTGCCTCCTTGCAAGTCCTATCCCTGTGCATTAAAGGGGCTTTTGTTAAGCACACGTACTTTGACCTATTCGGCTGAATGTTCCGGCACGCTGTTCATGGACGTTTTAGATGTCTCGTTGGGCACAACAGCACTGAGACATTGAAGGCACAGCTGGATAGTAGTTTAGATTCTAATCACACCGGACTTGGTAGCAGTGCAACTGTAATCAGGACTCACCTAGTTCAGTGATGATTGGGATGTTGGAGCCGGTGGTGATGGACGCCTGGCGAACCAAGCCATGTACTGGACTGTTGTCTGGAGATGACCTGTCCATGCCAGGAGGTGTGAAACCTGAAGTAGAGGGGGAGGGAAAACAGATCAAACTGCTCAGTATCTACAATAGTGATGTACAGATCTATCCATGCTTCAGCTACCAGGGCCTCCTTTGAAGGACTTTTTCCCATGTTGGATAAACTTTACAAGCTACAAGCTATTGTAGAGACTTTTTGTGTGAATACCTAACACTGTGTTTAAAATGTCATGCTTCTGAGCTGGAATATGCTGCTGTAGACAGACAGACTGGAAAAAACAAGAAATTTGCCACCATGTCAACGTCAGCCCAATAACCCAGTAAAAACCACTACAGTCCAGTCTATCCCAACAAATACTAAATAAATATCATTTGAAATATTAACGTTTTCATTTCATTTCTAATGGCAATGTAAATAGTAGGACTCGTTTATATTCAGAGAAAATTTACTGTGAGGGAAAAAAGGCTTTGTTTTAGGTTCAATCAAGCAACTATTTGGATTTCAGGCATAGCAGTGTACTGTTTTACATGCTGTGAATGGGGTTACTGGATGCAAAAGGCTTTGTTTACAGACTGTCAGAATGTTCAATTAAGCATGCATTTAAATTACTAGGCATAAGTCTTTTTTATAGCAGTATAAACAGTAGTATTTTTTACATGCTAAAGAAGAGAATCCCTGTGTCTGGGGATGCTGCGGACTGGGATACAAATGCCTTTGTATTGCCATAAGAGGCAGACAGCGTCAAAGATGAGAAAGGATGAAAGGGCCGAGATGCCAGCCTAAAACACCGCAGTGTGGATATTCAGCTTTTAGGGGTCAGCCGAGGCATATTTAGCATTTGCTGCCTTCCATCAACTGGAGGATATAAATTTTATATGTTGTTCATTTTGTTACCATAAAATTGGTGAAGTGGATCCTGAAAACCTTTTATGTGAAAGCGCGATTCTGAGCCATGAAATACAAGCGGCGGTGACAGGACTATGAATTCACATGACTTGACACTTTTGCATTTCCTCAAGCTGACAAGTAAACACCTTAAATCAGTAATGCCATATGCATAATGCATCAGGCCTGTTTTGACATCCATCATTTAGTGCTGACTAGAGAAAAATGCAAGTGTATAGTTTCTTTTTCCCCCCCTTTTTTGTACAGTAGAAAACATAATGCGGGCAATAGATTCAGGTCACAAAGTTTCAAAAGGAGCGCAGAATTCCGTGCGCTCGCAGAGCATCTTTTCAGACGAGAGATGCGAGAACAGGGGGAAGACACCAACACTTCCCCGGTTTCTCCAAATTTCAGATTCTGAACAAAATAATTCCACCTCCTGTTGTTTACTCTGTTAACACATCACATAAGCAGTGACAGTCCGAGTCAGGCTCCTCGCTGAAAATCTAAACAATACCAAATGGGGGATCCTTTTCGTAATGTCTGTGAAATATGACATTCACTTTTCAGAGTGAAGACAGGTACGTACTACCGCAGTTACGTACTACCCACATTTGCACTTTTGAACATCAAGTGCAGGTGCAGCATACTGCAACCTCTGGTACAGGTAGACACAGCACAGCCATATCATATTTGTGATGGTTACTATTAGTGCAAAAAGACCGGCATACTTGTTATACAATACTGTAATAAAAAAGAAAAACGACAGTTGTTTGCATTGACTGGTAAAACTGTTAAAAACAGCAAAACAAATTTTATGGCCACTACTATAGGCACTATATTTTATTTATGAATAAGTTTGTTGGTTTCGTAATGGTCATTTACCTGAAAATGACATTTGTTAAATGCAATAATAGTTTTTATTGTTTGCCCTTTATAATATAGCGGGTGACCTCTATTGACAGCATCAGTTGACAGAAATACATTTTCTCATCATCATTATAAGTAGCAGTAGTAATATCATTAATATGAATTCTATTACAATCATTTTTTCCTAATGAAATGTACTTCTTCCAGCTTCTGTAGTAATGCTGCTTTTGCAAAAAAACACTTTTTAACTAGACCTGTACCTACACAGCTCATTTATATACCCTGCGCTACAGTCCTATACCACACATTTAAACAGTGTTAGGCATGTGGCGGGCTCTATTCCCCTTTATCATCTCTATTACTAGTTACATTCTCACGTCCAAATAGCATACAGCCGGTGGCAACTGCATTTCTCAGACTTAATGAAACAAAAATGCATGCCATGCAACAAAATGATCTAAGTGGAATTCATTCCCACAGTTATTATTTTACTAAAACGGCTGTGAAGTTTGGTGTAGGCTGCTCCTTCCCCACACATTCCACACATTTTTGCCTTGAATGAACTCAGCACAGCTTTCACAACAAACCCTATCCCCAACAAAAAGTGTAAAATTATCTGTAAAAAAAAGAGACTGATTTACAATGAATTTGTTGGGTTTACCATATAGGGAAAAAGATAAATGGAATGTAAAGTATATAGCCCATTTTATTTTTTGTCCAATATGTTACATTTAGCAAATAAACAGAAATTGTGGACTAAAATTAGCAGAAAATATTTTTTATTTTTTATTTTTTATTTTTTTCTCTACACAATTAAATGGTTAAGATGTAGATAATTCAGAGTGGTTTGATGCTGACTCTCTTGATGTCTTTACAGTGGTAGTGATGGTAACCAGAAGTCACTATGCCTACAAGACAAACATAGCCATTTATTTATCTAAAACACACCAGTGAACCTACCCTTTCCTTCTTGTGAGTTTTTAAATAGTTGATCATAATAAAATAGGGGAATATCTGGGAGTTTTCTTTAGGGACTGTTACAACAACCTTCACATTCTCTCTTACGACTGAGTTATTCAGATATTCAGGGAAAAATTCCAGAGGATGTTTCCTGTTAACAGGATGTGAGGATGTGTTAACTTATTTTCTCTCAGAAAATCAACACAGCACGTCTTTTGACTGAAGGTGTTCAAATTTGTTCATTAATTAAAAAACACATTTCGGCACTCCGCATATACACTTAGAGATTGAAGCACAAAGGCTGCTTACTAAACTAGAGGTAGATTAATGATTGTTTTTATTTATTTATTAACCACACTAACAATTCTTTAAAGGTTTAATAGTCTGATCAGGATCTAAATGCTGTTTAAGTCTTACTGTGACAGATTGCAGCTCTGTCAACTGCAAATAACCATGTTTAAAAGAAGCCTAATCAAATACTCATGCAGTAATTCTTAAGGAACTGTAATAATTACAAGTGTTCACAGTGATTAAACAGTTTTCTACAGACGCTTTGCTTTTAATCCTTTTGTTCTAAGGCTGTAGAGGGACAGGATGTGGACTCCCTGGCAGAAAGAGACGCCCCCAGGCACTACTCGTTTTGCACTTGTCTATACCTTTCCCCTGGCACTAGGCTTGCTGATTTAGTCATTTACACCTTCTTCTTCAAATTCAGCACCTTGAACTGAGATGCTAAGAGGTTTGTCAGGGACGTGGAAAAATGGTGAAGGTGGTTTTGGAAGATATTTACTATATTTAAAAACTAATCATAGCATTAATATTACTATTTTAGAATATGGAGGTTATGCTATATCAGCGCTGTTCGTGTAATTCTATATGATAATGACTGAATTTTGCTTACTAGAAAGGGAAGCAGAAAAGCGCAAAAAAACGCTTAGTAGTTAACTGATAACCTCCCCTCACTTGTAAGACTTTTAATGAAATAAATCTACATTATCTACAATGTTCCTCTGTAGCTCATGGTGCCAGATGTTTAGATTAATTAATATGGGGAGCAGTAATGACATACTGTCTTCCTGCATCTCTCCCACAAACAGAACGATAAAGGTCTATTATCAGCCATGCTGGGAGGACCTATTC
The DNA here is from genome assembly GCA_034552555.1 of Semaprochilodus insignis. Classification (NCBI taxonomy): domain Eukaryota; kingdom Metazoa; phylum Chordata; class Actinopteri; order Characiformes; family Prochilodontidae; genus Semaprochilodus; species Semaprochilodus insignis. Next base: position 10,672,239 of record CM067478.1, read on the forward strand.
TTCACAAACGAACAGTCACTGCTGAGTAATAAAGAGCATTTCGTTTAGCCTCACACACGTCTCTCCCGAACGCTGTCATTTCAAGGCTTGGGCTACATTTCTCTGTGCAAAAGCAGCTCCTCCATAACAGTTGAAATCTTAATTGTTGTGGGCCAGCTTGTGTGGGCTGTGTAATTTGCGTAATGAAGAGCAGCTGAAGAAGTGGTGCTGCTGATTTGTACTGCCTGCTTAATGATGATGAATCCTGATGGGCACAAGAGGGTTACATGTTTATCTGAATGCATAAACAATCTGTTCAACTCAATTTGTCGGCAAACAAATCTGCCGCAGCCCCACTAATGGAGGCAAATAATGCACGGTCTGCGGTGTGATATTTGGGATGTTTAGCGGCGCTTTGATTAGAGTGAAGATGATACCACACACACACAACCCCCAACCCCGCCACACACATGCAGAAATGTATGAAAGTATATAAAAGAAGAACTAATGACTTCAATGAAGTTAAGAAGTATTATGAACTATACTCATCCTCAAAAGAATAGTTGCACCCGGAAGGAATCAGCCGACAGGAATGAAACTTGGTGGGTAGGTTTGTCATCGTGAGACATGCAAATGGTTCAAGTTTCAAGCTCGGCCGCCCATGTGACGTAGGCAAGGACGGGCCTTATAGCTGTACCTGACTGACCCAACAGCCACGATTACGGACATTCAGTGAGTAGTGATGCCCTCCATGAGTCCTGTTAGTGCCCACACCACTGGCAGACGACTGCAGATTTTTTTCCTTCTCACTCTTATACATAAAGCTTCATACTTAGCTGAATGTAATGGAAGTAGTTATAAAACTGTCAATTAGTATATGACCTTTTCTTTATGCCGAGGCTTGTTCTGTGCTATCGCTTCTTTGAAGAAATCTTGCCGTCATGGACGTTCATTTCTGTCATTTCTGCTCGGAACTACTCTTTTACTACATATGCTTCCTATTCTTTATCTAAGCATCCTAGTAGATGCACAGTATTCATCAGGTTTGAAAGCACACAGCAATCATCAGGTTTTACAGTCTAGCAGGCTGATGCTGCCGAGGAATATTCCCCCTGCCAGCCCAGTCGCCTCAGGCCATGTGCTGAAGTGTCCTAGGCCACTCTTTACCTTGGGAATTAGCCTGCAAGACCCCAATGCTGTCATCAAACTGCATAGATTTGATGTTGAGCGTTGCCAAGATGCATTCCTTGTCCTGCAGTGAAGCATCGTCGATATTGTTCTGATTGGCTGACAGGATAACGCACATGTCGCAGAGGTTGATGTTGACAGCCCTTAAATCAGCTCGACTTAATGGCGTCCCCTTCAGAGAGAGAGAGAGCGAGAGAGAGAAATAAAGAGAAAGAGAGAGAAAAAGAGAGAGAGAGAGAAAGAGAGAGAAGAGAGAGAAGGAAGAAGAAAAATGGAGAAAAACAAATTAGGGATTGAGCCAGGGAGGAGCTCAGGGAAATTAGTTAACAAGTATTTTTTTTTCCTAAAGGCAGTGACATTCAGTTGATCTAACTATGCACTGGGGCTTGTGGAGATGTTCTCTAATCTAAAGGGTAGCCTTCGCTGACGGCAGCGTTTTGGATTCACTTTTAATATTCAGTCAAGCCACAGATAACAAGCTCTAAAGCAGGCAGCTGGGCCAGCATTTCACACAAGTAGCATGAGCCTGCAACAGCCCAGGCTAACACTGCACAAACACTGCTCAGAGAAACAAGCGGGCATGTTATTCAAATCTGGGCGGCTGAAAAATGTTCTACTCATGTCTGATAGCAGTAGTTTTTCCATCATACTTGTATTATTGACACACAAACAATATATCAGTATTTTGTGTATGTATTTGAGGAGATAATTGGAAAAACTTAAAATATATAAAATGTGCCATTTTACACAGGCCATAACAATGTGCAGAAGTGTGTTCTCTGTGGGGGATGTTAACTTAACTTTTACTATCATACTGTCATACAGCTGGGTACAGCTGGATCCTGCTACCGTCAGAACAAAATCTTATATCTCCAAAATTATATATTTACAGGAGAAGGAGAAGTCAATGAAACCAGACTTGTTTACAAGTAATTTTTGGCTATTTATTTTGGTCTGTTCACCGTAAAGTGCACACACAAATTAAAAAGCAAAAACAAATTTTTAATTATGTCAAAACCTGAAAAATTGACTACTGACTTTTAACATAAGTATGAACTGCGTTTCTGTTTTCTGCAGATCACAACATCTGATCTTGAACAATATAATGTATTGTTCTTTTGAAAAGTCTTTCTTTTATTTAGTTTCTTTTATTTCAATTCTGCTATTTCCTGCTAGCATCTCTAAGGGAATCACTATATTATGTTAACTTTCTCTTCTCCACACCAATATTAAAAACATATACTTAAAACAAAGTTTAGTGCTTCTTTGCTTTACTTCTGTCTTCATATAAAAGCAATAGAACATGGCAACATACAAACAACACACTTATGTTTGCATTATCAAGAGTAACTCCACGCCAGTGATGATCTACAGCAGCACTCGCTTTTGAAAATGCCTGTGACCAAACCACAGCTGTGATGCTAGTCACAATAAGACACTCCTGCTCACATTCTGTTGCTTAATTAGCACCCGAGTCAAGTTCCCTGCTTCTTGAAATGCTAATGTCTTTTTATGCTGTGCTAAAAAGAAACTGTCTAGCCTGGCACTTCTGCTGCACACTCACGGGTAAGATGGAGACTTTTGGGAAGTTGTGAAGGGTTTCCCACTCTCTCCTCAGGTAATCCAGCGAACCCACAAACACGATGTGCTTCAGCTCGTGGTAATGGAAGTTACTTGCTCTTAAAGGCATCACCAAATTTCGCAGGCCCACCAAAGCAGATGTGACGTCTCCAAATATACAGACCACTACATGTCCGCTCAGAACCGTCATGGAGGCCTCACTCCTTGTCTGTGGAGAGAACGTCTTCTTAGGGACGAGTTTAAACACAGTAAAATACAGTAAATCTGGTAACTGAAATGGCATTTCTTGGCATTTGGACTCACGGTTCTTTTTAACTACATATGCATACACGCTAGTAAAATGGTAACTTTGGTAACTTTGAACCCACCATTGTGATTAAAATTACAAAACTGTGTAACCAGATTCAGTAGCCACATTTAACACCCCCTTTCTTCAATGTTTATAATTATTAAAAACTGTGAGTTTCTGCTGTTCATGAGTTCAGGAAACATGAGAATAGTAATAAATTCATAACTAACAATCAAATCAATCAGTAAAACACCCCGTTTAACTAAAACTGGATTTAAAATAAAATCTAAAACATAATTATATAATTGTCCAATAAACACTGGAAATTTTGTCCTTTGAAATTGGTATCAGATACAAAATGTTCATATCATTTAGGCCCTACCTTTAACTCATAGAAGTCTATCATTGCATAATTATTTTAATGGATTTTTTACACAGATAGTTGTTTAACTATTTTTTTTGGTTTCTGTAAAACAATACTGTACACACAATTTCAAATTTTAAAGATTTAGAGTGAAATCATAATACAAAATCCTTTCTACGTAGAACTATAATTATGATGGTGATTACATTTTTGAAATCCCATATATTGGCAGAATCTTACTGCTTGTTTGAGAAATAATTAATATGAGTGAATTCTAAGGAGTTACTTTGTTTAGTTCTGAGGTATTGACAAATATTCAGGTACAAAATTAGCATGTGGTGTACAGGGCAAGAAAGCATCTCCCTTTAATAGATTTATGTCAATTAGTAATATAATAATGTACCCAGAACTGATCTGCAACCAGAATTGATTTGGAAATGATATCACTTGTTAATGACAGTGGTGTAAACAAGAGGTGCTTCTAGTAACACATCTTCTGAGTGTAATAGCATATACAAGATATCTATCATGTGTTGCATAATTATACAACAAAACAACATGTTGCTATGTAGCTCTGTCCTGTGTTTATTGTCTTGTGTATTTATTGTTCTGCATATTTATTGCCTTGTGTATTTATTGTTCTGCAAATTTATTGTTTTATGTATTTACTGTATTGTACATTCTGCACTCGTTTCACACTGCCATGAATCTGCACTTTCTGTACTCCTGTGTAATCCTCTGCTGTTGTGTGTTGCACTATGGGGCCTGAAGAATGACATTTCATTCCAATGTATACAGCTGTGTTACAGAATGACAATAATATTTGTGCCTATGAAGTTATTCTGGTCAGTCAGGCCTATAATGTGTGGAAGCATAGAACAATACCCACCAGAATGACCTTCTCTATGTCTTTGGATGGACACCAGTGAAACATTCCTGTGGAGTCATATCTCTTCACATTAACGTCCATATTTTCAATCTGCTCATTTCCCGGAATAAGAAGAGGGTCGTGTCTGAACAAGAGGAGGAGGAGAAAAGAAAGAAAAAAAAAGTAATCACATCACTGAACTTTCCATTAATAAACAGTAATGCAAGTAAATGTTCACACATTAATAAGCAGGTAGTATAGGATAAAAAAGTCCTTCTTTACTCTCACAGCACATTGAAAGAACAGCAGACTATTAATTTGTAAGAGACCTAATCTTAATTGTTTTTCGCAGTGAATTCATGATACACTGCAGTGAATGTTACTGCATTTAAATCAGAATAATAATGATATGCTTTGCCTGGTCATTTTTATATATCAGAGATTAATTTACTAAGCTTACTAGCGCATCTTCATACAGCTATTACAATTAGTTTCCTTTCTAAAGCAAGGCTATGACATGATTTATACACCTACAATACTCACATTGAGTATATACTACTGTTCAAAAAGGATTAATATGAGGAAAGGTTTAATTTAGTGAACTACAGACTTTAGTTATTAAAAAGAAAGAAAATTAATTTCAAATAACTAACAGTACTCTTGATTAATTTAGTGATTAATGCTGAACAACTGTAGGATTAGTTTCAGTATTTATTGAGAGCACTGCACACCACCTACAGTACTGTGCAAAAGCCAGAGCCCACCCTTCATGTATTACATTTACAGTCACAAGCTATTTCTTTTTCAAGAGATTCTTCTGAGCGGATTTAAATAATAAGCATTAAAGGAACATTAATAAAAAAGTGATGAAAAAAATAAATAAATAGGAGGTCAAAGCATTCTTAGCAAGATACAGAGAAAACAAGACCCCTAACAACTGTGCAAGACATAGTAGAACACCAAAACTGTTCCCTTCAGATAAACAGCACTTAAGGATTTCATCTTTAAGAGAAAGGAGAAAATCAAGCTCCACTCTTGCTTCAGATCTGAAAACATCCACATCCATCCTTTCACTGTGAGAAGACAACTCAACACTAAGGGTTTGAAAGGATGTGTAGGCAGAAAAGGAAACAGACAAAATGAGGAACATTTCCAAATCAAACAAGAAGCTGCCAGTGTTCTCAGAACAATGGACTGACCACCCCAGTGTCCAGACCTAAACACCACTGAATGTGTTAGGATCATGTGAAGAAGAAACCAACTTGCAAGACTGAACTGTGAGAAAAAACTATTGTAGCAAATTGATAGTAAGTCCCCTGTAAAGAATGGAATAAAGAATGGAGCTGTAATAAAGGTAAACAGTAGATTCTGCTGATATATAATCAGAATAATTATGCTGATATATATATAAACATTCAAAGCCACATGAAATAATGAGTAAGGTAATGACTAAGGTAATAAAGGTACCAGTCTAAGTCTAATTCACGTATTCATGCAAATATAAACATACTCTTTAGAACTCAAAGTGCACTAACTAAACCACAAGTAAGGAGTTACTTTCCAGTCCTGACTGACATTCATTATAGTGACATTCAAGTGTTCACTGAACAACAAAAGCTTCTCTGATGTCACTGGTGTTCTTGTATAGCCGATAACTTGGCCAGCTAATATAAAAAGACCAGACTAGAACTACAGGGTAGTGTTTTAAAGCTACCATCACCGTGCCAGAGCTCAAGCAGGCATTAAGATGGTGGCTGTATACAGTGAAGTTGAACAGTGGTGCACACTTGATGTGACTGGATGTCACTAACCTTGCGTTCTTTTACAAATACCTCTATTTCACTATACAGACAGTAAACAAACCTCATGAGAGTTACTGTAAATGCAGTACAGTGACAACAGTGGTACCATTTGTGTTATAATTGTGACATTAACCAAATATTCTCTAGCAGTAGCAGTGTGGCGACAGGGCCCATCAGTGTCAGAGCACATCCGTGCAGTGGACTCTGTCCGAGCGGTTGCTCTTTCTAGGCTGCCATCAGAGTGCCTTTGCTGGTGACAGCGGCAGAGTGGTGGAGAGTGAACATGAACAGAGCGCTGACTGAATGGCAGCAGAATGGAACGCCAATTACCGGCTTTTACCCCGCACTGCTCCTGACGCGCTGCGCCCCACAGTAAAAGCTTTAACAGGGCCGCACTTTAAATATTTTAGGAATTTGCCCAATCACATTGTGCTCTCCCGAACTGAAGGCCATTAATGTTTCAGAAAAGTGTCACGACCAAACAGGCTAATCTATATCAGCATGGCTGGGTTGCTGAAGCTGATCTGGAGGAACACTGACCGTGAAAGAGGTCCTGCTACTCCGCTGACACTAACGTTAACACTGGTGCTGGTGTACATTTAGCATGGGGATGACAGGGCTCTCCTGAAAGCACTCCTAGCAGCTCAGCAGCTGTTCTGTGCTAAAGGAAGACAGGCTTTCTTGAATGAATATAAGGACAATCCATTCGATACGAGTCTGGTAGGATTTGGTGGTATTTTTTTCCCCATGTTCTATTTCTGCATTTAAGACAAACATTAACATGCACATACATACAAATATATATATATATATAGGTGTGTGTGTGTGTGTATATATATATATACATATATATATATATATATATATATATATAGGGATGTGTGTGTGTGTGTATTATATATCTATATATATATTTATATATTTCTCCCACAAGCTCTGCTTATAGCATTTGAGTGCGTTCATGTATCGAAAACAGTCATAATTCATATTCACTTTATTCCTTAGAATAAAAACATTCTGATTTTGTTACTGTGCCTTTAAGACTGATGAGCTCTACACAGATTGGCTGCCCTGGGTGCCGCTTCAAAAAGCAGTCCAGGGTGACACAATCCTTATAACTACAGTGTGAATAGGAGAGGCTAAACTGCTGTTGAATGGGTGGACATATGGACATGTTCTGGTTTTTACGCCATCACAAAAACATACTATTCAAATGCTGCCTAGTTTCCATATTTGAACCATAGAACCATAGGATAGCCATTTGTAACATCTACAGTCCCCCCATCGAAGGTGGCATTATAAGCGCACTGCAAACAACTATCATTTCTGTCAGAACCTCCAAAATGGTACTTTTACAGAGGAAGGAAATAAAAAAAAGTTTTACTCTTACTAATAACAACTGTTTCGAACAACTGTATACATATGTACAAACTATGGAGGAGACAGTTTCCATTTTTGTAATGATATATTGCAGTTTGACACTATGATAATCAAACTTTTTCCAATTTTAATGCTTCCAACACCCGTGTGCATTTATTGTTTTGTCATACTGGAAGTAAATAACCTACAGCTACAGACTTCCTGCACAGCCATGACAACGCATGGTAACATAGCTTAAATCCAAACAGTACAAAACAGTAGAGCTTGTGGTAGTTTCACATTACTTTAAATTCTAGTTCATTTTATAATGTTCTAAACAAATATCAGACACTTACAAAATAGTGCTTAACATTTATTTATAATTCAGCAATGGCACAAACTTCAGAATAGCTGTGGTCACTGATATCAGCAAAGGAAATGTTCATGCCATCCCATCTCTATCCGAACTGTCTTAAAGACTATCCCAAAAGGTTATATCCTACTGACTCAATCCTGACAGCTGCATTAAGCAGCAGGCGCAGTTCAACTGTAAGCATAAGTGATCAATTACCAATAACTTATTAATAACTCTTTAAGAGCCTAACCACACGTCCGATTACTCTATCGTTTGAAACCCAGCAGTTAATGCTGAGGGTAGCATATGGCATTTCTCATGTGTGCAGACTCATAATGCATATCAGATGTTTCTTTGGGGTTCTATCATTTATGAGAGCACTTTAGGAGAAATTCCACAGGACACTTGTCAAAAGGCCATAACAACGTCAACAAAACCCACCGAGCAGCCCACTACAGCAGGAGAGAACGGGTCAGAAAGCCTACCTTTGAGGTAATAGCCTGAGGCCAGACCGTGCAGCCTCCTCTCTGCTCTGAGGCTGTAGGGGAACATGCTTTTCCTTCTCAGGTTTTCTACAGCGACACTTACACACAGCTTTTATCAGCAAAACCCTCAAACTCACATTACCCAGTGCCATGGAGTGCTCATCACTAGCAGACTGGGTTCCTGCAATACTCCCTCCTGTGGTCCACCCAAAATGCCATCGTCTAACCAAACGCCGTACTTTAAATACGAGTTTTACCCAGAAGCAGATAACTCAGTACTCGATACAGCTTAGTTTTATTTCCGCCAATATTTGATGTTTTTAATGTACATATCTGTTGATGTCGATGCTGATGCAGATACATTCAGGCAAACACTCATGCAGAAACTGGGACTAAATCTTCAAGGTTAGAAATGCATTACAATGAACCTAATGCAGTTAGAATAGGTCAAAGTTCTGCTTTTCGGGTGTTTAAGACATACGTCATTAAATATCGGCCTGACAACTTTTAAACAATTACCCACCAACACTGATATAATACATGTCTAGTTTTAACAGTTCTGTAATTTATGTCTTGAATAAATTAAGCAATAATTGTATTACTGTATATCTTCCTATAAGTACAATACAAATATTTCACTTGATTTAAACAGTATAACTTGCTTGATGCAGTAATGCTCAAAATGTGGAATTGCCAGTAATATTAATCGTTTTTGTTATTTTGATTTATATGTAGATTTGAAGTATAAATAAGGCAAATGTATTTCACTATTATTTAAATATTTGGGGATCAGCAGATTCTCTCTACATGATAATAATAGCATTGTCTCATTTATGGTGATATAATGTCAAAATATTTTACAAAAATTGGACATCAAGTATCTGCATCAGTATTTGAGGACCTCTAGACATTCAAATGATTCTTCTTATTTATTACTAATTATTAAAATCAATTAACATTAAAATAATAATTATTTATTATTAAATGATTAAACATTGTCTATGTTATATATCTGTCTTAGAATCATACTCAATTCATTTTTTTTTTTTTTGGTTGTGGGGGGGTGTAAAATTGCTGTCTTTTTTAGAGTTACCTAATACAGTATCATTTCAGACAAAAATATTTTACATCTGCATCAAAAGCACTTTTCCACAACTGAAAACACTGAAAGTTTTAGACTAATGCATGTACACTGGGAAATGGATGTCTAGTTCCATTCTGTTATTTCATGCCTGTAATATCATTCAACTGACATGAAACAACAGAAGAGCATATCTATTATGCCTTGCTCTATTACATATCATTATCAACGCTGGATTAAATTAGGGCTCTAAATTACATTTGGACCTCCCCCCTATTAATTAGTACGGTAATGAATGAAGAGACCTCGTCTTTGCTTCCAGCATTTGCATAATGAGAGATAATATTTGAATGATCAAATTAAATATATTTCTAATAGATTTGCATCATGTGTTGTTTCAATTCAAACCAAACGTAGTACGGGAGCAGTTTTTTACTCTGAAACCTAGGTATTGTTATCTCTCTCTGTCTCTCGGTGTCTGTCTGTCTCTCCTAAGTAGTTTCATTCAGTGACGTTCCTTTGAAGCCCTCCCCCCCTTCACTCCGCATTTCGACAGCGTTTGATTGCCGAAATATCACATCAAAAACGTGTCAATTAGCATGCTGGCTTTGCGCAGACGATATGAGGGCTGTGGGCAGGTGCTAATAACAGTGAAAGCATTTAGTGCTTTTACACCCCGACTGAATATTTCATTATATGCTGCATGTTTCACCACTCACTCCACGGACCCCTGTCACTTCAATCTCCCCTCAGTGCGCTGACTGCTGCTGCGCACCTCTGCCAAGATAGCTACGTCTCACCCACTGTCAGCACAGCCTGACAGTCACCAGCACAATCCTCTGCTCCACGCCACTCCAAGCTAGCAATATGACATTACTGCTGCAGCTAAGGGATCACAACTAATGCATTGTGACTTCCCACAATTAGACATGTCTCGTGGCCCATCGTAAACTCTGCGTGAATAGTGTTAATTTGGTGGAGAAGCGTGTGTTGAGGTGCACTGAAGTGTTGTTTCACATGGGAAAGAAACAAAACATACACACAAACACACACCTAGCCGGCTTTATTTACACCAAGGAAACAAAATTTTCCAGCTAACTCTCGGCCCGTTCCTGTTCGGCCAAGTCTCTTTTCTTCTATCAGAGTCCAAACACCCCACTGAACACCCCCGCCCCATAAAAACGCAAGTGAGTTCACGCTTTTAATTGGCATGTCCAGAGCGGTGGCCTACATGCGCTTTAGTAGAGTGAGGGAGAGCGGCAGTTTTAACCAAAGTAGAAGTTGCCCTCCAAGCTGGGCTAGCTGCTTTTCAAACTGTGTTTAGTTATTCTAGCCCATCACTTGGCAGTCACTGGCTCCCCCAATCCCTCTCAAGCAGCCTATGAAAGGAGCCTCTTGCTTTGAAAATTTTCTCCATCATGCAAACTGACAAAGGCATGCTTTTCAAAAACCCACAGCCAATCTGTTGATCATTATTTATTTACGACGGCCTGGAGGCGCAGAAGCCTGTAAAAAAAAAAACATACTTGATATGGTATACGCTGGCTGTTTTTCCTTCCCTTGCTTGTAGAGTAAAGTATCCCTAAGGCTTCCCTAAACAATCACATTTTATTGTGCACAAAATGCCCCTCCTGAAACCCAAGTATTTAATATATACATATATATGTACTTATAGATATACGCGGTACACGGACTGCAGGGGCAGCGGCTGGAGAAGTCCGCGGGACTGCGTTCGGTAATTTGATGTTTTGCTGCAGGGCTATGACTTGAAAAGCCTACACCTAGAACAGAGGACCTGTCATCCAGTACCCAAGAGCCAGCCGAACACAGAGGCACCCTAAAGCACAGAAAACTTTGACACCGCTTTGAAGCATTTCAAAACAGGGTAAATAACTCCCAAGAATTATTATCACTCACAGATCAAAGAGGAGATGCATACATTACACTGCAAACAGGGACCTTCAACTCAGCACAGAAAAATTGTTCCACGCTTTAAGTTAAGAACTGAAAACCAAACATCCTTCTAAGCAGGCACATCGTTGGAAGTGTGCCAGGTTTTCCTTTTCTTTCTCTTTCTGTTCTTCGTTTCCTTTTTTTCCTGGTTTAGTCTTTATAACCAAGGGCATATTGAACGTTCTCGCTTGAGAAATGTACTAAAGGGTGAGATCCTCTGTGCATCTGACAGTGTACTGTAAGCAACAGTCTGTGTAATTACTCCTCTTTGGGAGGACATGTAAGGGGAAACAGGCATGTATGACGGGCATGTATGTGGAATAGTTACTGGTGTCTGGATTAGAGCCTGGATTAGTGAAGGTAAGGCTACAGCAAGGCAGTACATAGAACCATGCTAAACAAAGCTAGATCAGTTTAGCAGAAGGGGTATCCTATCCATTGCGGTGTATTTTAAACCAACTTGTATATGACACAAATAAATATGCTTTTGCTGTGCAAAGAAAAACAGGAGTCTCCAAAATGACTTTACAGAAGAAAGGTCAAAAACCTCCTTTAACTTTAATGTACGTTAACGTAAAGATATCTTATTCCAAGCAATTTTGGGGTATTTATCTCAGCTCGATCATCATGAAATTTTGATCCAATGTAAAGTGCACATGTTGTGTTGAAATGAAAACAAGTTGTGTTAAAATGTAAAATTGCAAAAAAGAAATTGTAAAAATAAAAAAAGTGTGTTTAAATATAAAAATGAAAAAAGTAAAAAATGTAAAAAAAAAAAAATGTGTGTTGAAATGTAAAAAAGGTAAGAAAATTTGTTAATTGTACATTAATATTAAAGGAGGTTTTTGGCCTTAGATGTCTCCAAAATGGTAACTTGGTACAGGAGAAGGCCAATTTTAATGTAAGTTAACATAAAACTGTTTTATTCCAAGGAACTTTGGGGCTTATTTATCTCACCTCGAACATCAAGACAATTTCATGCAACTTAAAGGCCTGGTGCTGTGTTGAAATGTAAAGAAATAGTTAAAAAAATAAAGTAAAATAAAAGGATGTATACAAATGTAAACAAAAACTACGCATTACTACTTCAACAGAAGCTTGAGATATACTATTCATCCCAGTGCATTTTAAACCAGTTTGTCCACAACAGAAAATAAATAAATAAATAAATAAATCAATGGACTGTGTAAGTTTGTGGCGAGGTGAGTTGTCCTCCTGAATCTCTAGCTTTGCGTTCCTGCTGGCTAATCTGAAATGGACAACCTTGTCTCTGCATTTTTAAAAGCCTTTGCATATGAGTCTCTGTCTCCTGGCCACATGGGCAGAAAGCAAGCCCTTTTATCAGTCAAAATCAATTAGCAGCATTATAATTCCTCCGGACAGGATAAAAGGAAGGTAATATTTGAATTCATTTTTGATTGCGATGATACATCTCACATATGGCCTTAAGTACCAAAAACACTACTCACTGGGGCTCCTACAATAGATGAAGAGCCTGAGGCTAAGTAACCACGCGGGCGTCTCTGATTGGTTGGCGCTGTCATTAGTGCCACCGCTGTTTAAGAACTACATGTGGACGAGACTGGGGGGGTGACAGCTGAGACTTTAAAGCGAGAGTATTTTTCAAACAGCTTTTCATAGCCTCTTTCATGACAGAAATATTTCAGCTCTATCATTAAGCACTGACAGGCTGACAGCTTAAACGCCTGAGCCTTAGAGGGCTCCTCTCCTCTCCCTCGCTCCCTCGCTCCCTCGCCACTCCTCCTACTCCCACCATCCCACCACCATCCCTCCTGTCTCTCCGCCATGCTCGCTCACTCTCTCTCTCGCTCCCTCTTTTCCCTTTTGAAGGCTGGAGGGGAGCGTCGCAAAATCAATGTCTTACCTCATCATTTTGGGCGAGCAGTTGGGTGAATTTCGCATGCCTCCGTTGCGCTGCTTCTTTTTGGGTGACAGCGTTGATGGATGCTCATCTTCGACTGCAAACACATGCAAAGAGTGTCAGACTGTGGACAGCAGGGATTGTAACGTGTGCTGGAGATGACATATTAAAGAACACAAAAGCCAACACTCAATCAATCACGGCAAAAAGAAGTCAGAGAAGACCTCCAAAAATAGAAAGAGAACACCGTTAGTAGGGACAAAAGGTACATTTCAGGGAAAAGCAAGAAAAGTCACAGAGGACACTCATTTGGTCCCGAACCCCATTATTGCTGAGCCCTTCATTCTGCTCCATTTGTAAAAGTGCATGTCTGAGTATGTGTATACGTATGGGTATGTGCACATGCACATATGGACCTACAGCAGTCTGTGACAGTACTTTAAGACTATCCTCTATGTCAGCCGTTGCATGGGTCCCAACAATGACATAGTGGGGAAAACGAAAGACAGCAAAGCCAAATAAAGGTCATTTGCATCATGCTCTCTGATGGGTCACTATCCAGCAAAATCAATTCACATCACTGCAGCTCGAAGTGATGAGTGGGCCTGCTCTATGTACATATCTTCCATGCCATGAGCACTCAGCTAGCCCACTAAGCTTACCCATCTCATGCTGAAACACCACTCCAACAGAAAATTACTGAGGGGCTTATGAAAGTCACAAGCACCCCTGCTACTGATCATACCATCTACAAGAGTGGAGTTGCCTGAAGGTCAACATCATACAGAAATGCTACAGGCTAAAACAGCCAAAGGATGCATTTCCATCGCATGTCTAAAGCTAAGGCTTACAAAACTTAACAGTGTTCACTGTAATCAACATAACTGTATATTTTTAGCTGCTTTCCAATATTTCCACACTGACCACAGAAAAACTTAATGTACAAATACGTTTAACGTCCGGTACCTTTGATTAATACTGTATGAAGAACTGATACGACCTACAGTTGTATGCAAAAGTTTGAACACCACAAGTCAAATTACATGATAGGTGAAAATAAATTAACTCATCATCTACAGGAAACCAAATATAAATGCACTTTACTTATATTTATTTGCAGAGGTGAACTAATTAGCTAAAGTCAACCGAGTGTAATATAATACAGTATTTTATGTTTTATTTTTTCCCCTATGTGTTCAATTCAGCAAATACACAGTGGAATAAAGTGCAGAAAAAGACGTGTTCTCTGACGAAGATGACTACTTCTCTTCAAAACCTCAGAAATTCCCAATTCTTTTTATTTGTTGACCAAGGGTGCCCAAACTTTTGCATATGACCGTATACAGTGTGCATCTGAGGACGAGAGCAGATTTAAAGTAGGTCATAGATGTCACTCACATTCAAACCACAAACTTGCAAAGATGCTTCAGTTAGAGCTCAAAAGCACTGCAATGGAATTAGTGAAAAATATGCACACACTGCGAGTGCCGTCACCATGAGACGACTAGCCTACGTATCGCTCTCATTTCTCTGTCGACTAATTGAACTAATGAAAAAAGACAAATTAAAAAATGCTCTGTCTGGGTATATACCAAATGCCATCGTTTGACATTTGCAACAACACAATGGCCAGAGCAATGTGAAACACTAATCAACTTTCAAAATATCACTCCCCGTAAGCCGGCCGCGGCACAGCCCTTTGTTTCCCTATTATGGGTGAGGAGTGAGTGGCCAGGCTAAGCTTGGGCCACACTGCTGCCCTTGCGCCTCCAAATTAGGCTGTGGAGATTTACGAGCTACAGCAGTGCCCTTCAGGAAGAGGCTTAACAATGAAATAACTCTACCTGCAGCATGGCCGCTTCAGCAAGTCCCTGCTTGCTCCAAATTACATTAGGGCACTTTTACAACTTCAATCAAAACGGGATCAGGCCAGCAAAGTGCCACTGCTGTTCCAGACCACAGGCATCAATAGCTGCTGCTCTTTTTGTATCTGGGGTCAAGACAATTTGACTAGGCACCTGTTTCCATTGGCTGATGCAACTTTTTAAATACATGATTTACTGGCAGCACAGCGCAAGTGGAACAGCTCCTTTAGTCCAAGCCCTGCCTACACTTCAGAAATCTCTTTGGATGTGGAACTTAATCTGGCCACTTCCAGCATCCAGTGTAGGTTCTAAAGTCCTTCGCATACTCCTGCTGTCAACTGCTACAAAGCATTCTCACACATACACACAAATACACACACGCAGTGCTGGGGTGGGGGTGGGGTGGGGGGCGCAAGCAGAGCTGTCACTATTGCTGGTATTAGTAACTGGGTAATCAAATCATTATTCTGATAGTTATTTAAATTTATAGGCCAAACAATAAAAAAGTGAAACATACAACAATATAAAACCATTATGCGTCAAAATAGTATATAAATTGACATGTCGATCAAGCTCTATTCCTCATTCCAGAAAAGACCAATTAATGCATATTATCTGCATGAAGAATGCATATTATCATCATACCAATTTATCGCTACTGATTCACAAAGATAGCTGCATTTTAATCAATGAGTGTTTTCCTTGTTTAATCGAGTAATAGAGCAGAACGGAGTAACTGTGACAGCCCTAGTTTGCAAACTGTGTTATGTGCATGCAGCCATGCCTGCAGGGCGGGGAGGTGGTGTTTGGGCAGCCGATGCAAGGGCCACCTACAGGGTGTGGGGGAATGCGTGGAGGAAAGCGTGGAGGACAGTGTGGAGGAGCTGGGGTGGTAGCGGTATTTCCCCGGAAGGCTGCGGGCCCGATTTAGGCCGGCAAGGCTGAGGCTGAGACGTCGACGCGAGGGCGGGACCGGAGGGAGGAGGCTTCCTTTACGGTTATTAACAAGAGGCACAGAGGCCACCGCGGAACGCTCCGCCACAGGTCGCGGGTTGCTACCCACAGCATTGGGCAGCGCATTCGGGACAGCCATGCTGTTGGCCATTTTAATTGTGCGATTTTGAAAAGTGGGTTTAACTTCCTCCTTTACTGTCAAACAATGGAAGATAAGAACAATGAAAGGAGTGGTGCTTTATTCAGCTCACACATGCACACACACACACAAAACTAAAGCAAAATGCTTTAAAGCGATTAGTTTTCTATATTAGTATACATGTAATATACATCTTTTTGAGCCTTGTAAACTCATGCCATTATTGCTGTAAGAGCAAAACAAAATACATTACATGATTAAAACATTTTATTATCCATTATTAATTGCCATACTGCTGGAGAATCGAACAATAAAATATTTAAGTATGAAAATAAAAGTTAATGTGATTGTCCTTTGCTGGACCATTTACTTTCTCCTTTGATTACTATTTAAGGCTTGGAGAGTTGCGGTTTTGCGCCATAAAGGCTGCCATCACATTTCTAAATAATTGACGACGACACCTTGGTTTTATTAAATACCACTTAACCACTTGGCATGCACTTAAAGTGAAATGTTCAATATGACATTTGCTTTGCCATTGCTACTAAGCATGAATTAATTAAAACCACTCTTCCTCCCTCTCACTCGTCCACGCAACAGAACAAAGCACTGCACGCTAGACATGATAACAGTCGGGGTGAATCAGCTCAGACAGCAGGTAGGAATGTACAGTATTTCTACTGCAGAATTAGTTGCTGCCCTAGCTCTGCATTCTTAATCAACAGCTGGACTCCATACAAACAGCAGATGTGTAAACAGCTCACATACCCCATCGACAGCCTATCCTTTAAATTACATACGGTTGCTTGCAAAAGTTTGGCCGCCTCTGGTCAATGACATGTTTTTCTGGGTTCATCTTTTTTCCCCAAAGCACAAGAGAACAGACCTGAATGCACATCATTCTTTATTTGCTTAACTTAACATATTCATTTTTTAACACGTTCATTTCCCAGCGAATGAAAAGATCCAGTGCACTAAAATCTCTGGGTAATCTTATATTCAGTTAGAGAGTCAACAGAACATGTCATTTGACTGGGGCTGTTCAAACCCCCTGCTTACGACTGCATCTGTCTGGAAAGCTAAAACAACAGTGACCTGATAAAACATGTTAACTCCGTGTCTACTAGAGCGAGCAGGGCACAAAGGCCACGTGAAGCGGTTCACACCGGGACTTATCAAACACACCGCCTGCCACCAGAAACCAGGGACTACAACCTAATGGCATCTACACGAAAGCCAAGAGGTTAACCAATATGTGGTGTAAGTGGAAAAGCAGTTTCCGTCTGCTCCCCAAACCTCGCTCCGAGCAATAAATAGACGGTTATTTCTGCCGTCAGCTGCCGCATAGATTTAAAGGCCGCCACGGATAACTCCTGGATTCATCTGGCCCCTGTCAAACACACGCAGCATTACACAGAGAACATGCGGCATGGCACTTTCACTGTGGATTTACAATAATCCAGACGGCAACTGTCCCTTCCTGAAATGCAAATGCTGAGATGAAGCCTGATTGCAAAACTCGTATAAAGGCTGTGCAAAATTGTGGAATATGTAACTATGGCTCAACCATAATTAAAAAATAAACTTTGTTGATGGCAATATTTGCATGTGTTTAACATTCTCCACACTGTTATTACTATCACTATTATTATTACATGCAAATATTAATACATGTTAATATGTGTTAACATTTACATTTAAATGTGTTCAAAGGCATGATACATAATATATATATTAAATGTTACTGAAATTAACTCAATCATTACTTGTTATGTATATTCTAAGCAATTAATATCACATACATAATCACATTAAATAATAATTTAATAAGCATTTAAAATCCATATTTACTGTCAATAGAAAATTACACTGCTAAGGACTATAAAACAAGGCTCTCTGGTTCCTGGGACAGTGAAAGATTTAGCTCAAATCTATTCGGCTTCGAACCAAGCCTCCTGCTGGCGCCAGTTTTCTCTGGAGTTATAGCGCCATCTGCTGCCCAACTCGGCGCAATACAAACACATTGCTGCAACTGGAAACATGTGCTATTTATGAACTTCAGAGCGTTACTAGCTCTTAAATCATCTCTCACAAGGACAGAGTGCTCTTTATCCAGCATCTGGATTTCGTGTGGGTTTCCTCCATCAGCACCTGACCTTTCCCCCACACATGTTTTAAAGTAACAGAGCAGAGAGCCACACTGATGCATTTGACTACAGCTGAAGAACTGTCATCACAGCATCCTATCAATCTCCTGCCTTCTGCAGAGAGCTAAAGATGGCAGCTTTGTAGCGTAATACTTCAAGGGGCAAAATCACATAAACCACAAAAGCATAGCGGACAGGTTACATGAGGAGAGCTAGATGAGAGGAGCAGAGGAGGAGGAATGTGGAAAACAGAGGAGCAGACTTACGTGATCTGACATATCCGTTATACTTATATTTGGCTGAGGAGAGTGCAGAGACAAATGAGAGGTTACGAGGAGGGAGGGACGGAGAGGAAGGAGGGAGGGAGAGAAGGAAAGAGAGAGAGAGAGAGAGAGAGAGAATGAGGGTGAGAAAGTACACAGACACAAAACACATAGATCACATAAAATAAAAGAGATTTAGGTTGAAATGAATCAGCATTTAAACAGAATTGAAAGCAATGAGCAATAACAAAGATGTTGATATTGATGATGCTGATGCGTATGATGATAAAATAAAAAGTAAAAAGGAGGAAAAAATGGGGAAAATGAAGAGAGTTAAGATGGAAATCAGCCAGTAATGTTCAACAGTAAGCAGCAATTTTGGGGGGATCGACTCCAGCGCCACACCCTGCTGAAAAACCTATAAATGGCACAAAGGAGTAATATTACACTTCTTCACAAAAGGAGCCGGACTGCGCACATTGCAAAAAAAAATGGTTCACACATAAAACTCCATCTGGTCTGATCAAAACTTCCCACATGACAGACAAGAACAATTACAGAACTGCGCTAAACTCAGAGACCACCTTTCATTGACTTCATTTCCAGCCAAAAAGGCCATTAAGTAAAAGTTTTTCATTTTTCAGGATATATTTCTCAGGAGTTTACATATAATCAATTTACTTGCTTAAAAATGATTAAAAGATATAGAGAAATTGGGACTCCAAACAGACAAACCACCAGAAGAAAACAGACAAAAAAGAAAAAAAATGAAATCAAATTAAGCTCCTGGTGTGTTCAGAGCAATGGACCGTCCACGCCCGAAAGCAGACCTCAACATCACTCAGTGTGTTTTGGATTACCTCACCTGCAAGAGGCAGGTGGAACCAACTTCTAAGGCTGAACTTTGATGGTGTGGAAAAACTGGACTAAATTAAATAAGACATTAAAAAAATGAAGGGTGGTCTCTGACTTTTGCTTGTATCTCAAGTTGCTTAATAAAAAGAACATGCCTGGGAAGTCATGATCCATGTCTGACATGCTACAGAGTGTTCAGCAAATTATTAGGCAACTTTGGATTTTTGACACAGATACATTGACTGTGCTTTTGAATGACCTAATACAGTCATATTCAAATCACAAGATGTTTCGCCATACATTGCAGTGAAACATGACTCAACAAGACCCCTTCTAATATCCATACATTACACTCAAATGACTGACTCTTACATATCATCAGGAGCGTTTAGTAAAACATTTACTTTGTAAAACTTCCTGTACATTATAATATAGTCAATGACACCAAAAAAACAACAATAAGAATATGATATGTTTTGATGCCATTAACTGGCGATAACTGCTAAATATTAACATTCCATGATCAATATTCAGTTTGGACTGCTGATTGAGTGGCAGAACAACACTTCCAGCCAATGGTATTGATTTTACACAGTGGATTAACACGTAATATGAAAAAAATATTATCCACTGACTGGGAGCTGATGCAAAAACCCCCTAACATTTCTCACACACCTCAGGTCTTTACTATCACAAGTAGATAGCTTACTTATTAGAGTTACAGCAGTTAACACAGCTGCATGATACAGACAGAATACTAGTGCTGTGATATCATTGCAATATAAAAGAAAATATACATATATTCTGTTATACGCTGAAAGACCAGTTTGCGTTATTTTGAACACAATCTGATCAAACAAATGATATATCGTGCAGACTTAATATTTGGAGATGCTACATAACTGCATACTAAGCCTGCATTCAAAGAGGATCATTTCAGACTCTGCCTGTGATGCAGGTGAGAAGTGTGGTTCACATTCAGCTCTCAGCACCTTTCCAGTGCCCTCAGCTGTGCCTGGCTCTGTTCTGCCGAGCTCTACTGTGCATAAAGAACCCGGCTCTTCATTAGAGCTGTGGTATCCCATGCCGTAAAGGTCATGGCGCAGGCCCAGGGCAGGGCCATGACACGAGCGCTCAAGCAAGGGCTCCGCGCCGGCCCTGGCATCTGTCGCCTACGATCTGAGGGCGCGGGACGAGCGAGCGGCCGCTCTGGCTAGCATCTGTCCCGGGCAGGCGGAGGGGGGCGGGCGGCCCCTGCTCCTGCCTGGTGGTAAGGAACTGTCAGGGTGAGTTTGCTGACGCACCAGCAGCACTGGGGAAAATGAAAATGCAAACATAATTTCCATGTCAAGCCGCATAAGGGCCGGCTCGGCTGAGGTCGGCCCTGCGAGGAGCGGACAGGAGAATCCGCTCTTCAGGGCCACCCCGCCCAGCCCTGCCCCAGCTTCCCAAATCACCATCTCCCACGCCTGACACCAAGCAGAGCCGGCGGGAGAAGGAAAAAACAGGAAAAAAAAAACGTATGCCCCCGAGAGCAGAAAAGAAGCCCCTGACCTCTCCCTACCGTCTCTCTCTCCAAGACTGGCCACTGTTGTTTACAAAACAGTCATGGCCTGAGCTCCTGTGGTAGCTCTGTTATGTCCAAAACAGGAATTAATGCCCTCTGAGATGTGGAGCGCCTTTTAGACTCCTTAAATCTGCCGTAATGAGAGGATAAGTCTCGGCAGGTAGAGCAGAGGGACCGTAATTGTCATCGTAACTTACAGCAGAAGCGGCTAAGCCACTGGCAGCATGCACGTGCCTCCTGTGGATCGCACTGTTCACTGGTATCAAACACCTCTTAATGGTGTGCTGAGCTCCGCAGCCATAATGACGGCTACACCATTCCTGGCTTCTTGTCAAACGCTCTTTGGGCTTCGGCTGCAGCTAACAGCAAAAGAGACGCAATTGTCTTCCTCTCATGCATCTCATTTTCATACTAATAATTCTTTGTCTGGTTCTGGCATGGAAAAGCATTAGCATCCACACGGTTGCATGCGTGGAACAACGCAAAGAGCAGCGGGGCAGAGCGAAGGAGGCACCAAAGATGCAAGGCTGCTTGTCTAGGACGGAGCGCCTTTACTGCCACGCGTTTCACACATTCTGCAGAATTACTGCATCCAAGGGAGCTGTATTTATCTCAGCAATAACTGCGCTCATATAATGTGGAGGTATAACTCTAGAGCGCCATGCTTAGCGTAGGCACACCGTGATATATATGCTTCCTGACCCAAGAGGTGCAGAATGGTTGGAGTACACAATTCTCATTTTACAGGATGCTATTCTCCGGCTCGTTCTTAGCCTGCTGAATTAAACCAGTCCAGCAGGCTGGAGGCCTCAGAGTGCAGACAAAGCTAACTAAGTCGGCAGCATGTGCAACTGTAGCGATCGCACCGCGCCTTTATGAGGTGCAAGCATTGTCTGCAAAAGCTGAACTTGAAACTGCATGCAAGATCGAGTCCAAAAGAAATCAATTATTCAAGCCAGTGAAATCAAAGTCAGACGGAGGCTCTGAATTAATTCCTCATCATAGAAACGTTATGTTAGCTCTGACACAAAACCGATGAGAGAAAGCAAAGCAAAATCCTTGGCTCGAACAACTGTCAGGAGTCTGAAGCTTTAACCGAACATGCGCTCAATTCAGGGAGAGAAAGAAAGAAAAAAAAAACATAGTAAGACAGCAAAAGGATTTCCTGAAATCCAACAAGGGATGATGAGGCGAAGGGAGATCAGTAACAATGTAATGGCCAGTAATTGGTATCCAGGGATATCACCCCCCGACCAAAACACAAGACACAAAGCCAAACTCATCATAGCGTGTTTGACAGTAATCTAACGGGATGTGGAGAGCAGTCATGGAGCGGTTCAGAGGAAATGCGATCGTCTGAACTGACCCCTGCTTTGATAAGCACCCCATGCTACTGCCAGGCCTAACTGACAGACACTTTAGCATTTCACATCTGCTGGGGCTTAATGAGAAGGACCCATTCACAGCACTGCGCCGTGCGCGGCTAACTGCGTCCGTCATCTGACTCCTTCCTACGGACCCAATCGCTGCCTTCTCAATTGAGTTTCTGCCAGGGGATCTCCTTTTAACTTTTACATCGAGTCAGACAGTCCCACTGTGGTATACAAGGCATTAAATAAAGGACATTGACTTTTTCCTTCCCCGGTTGTTGGCGATGGGAAAAGCATTGAGTGGGGAGTGGATCTGATCCCAGGGCAAAGCGGAGAGTACTCTGTGTTTGCCCACTCGATTGTGTACTCCATTAAAAGCAAATTCTCTGGGAGGAAGACTGTTTTCTTCCAGCTTGTGGAAATGGCGAAGGCATAATGGCCTACGGGTAAAAGATGACTGTCCGAGAACAGGAGCACAGAGAGAGACATTTCAATGTGTTAGCTCTTTATGGACATTCAATATGAGTAAAGATCCCCTTCAAACCAAATATATCATGAAAAATATTTATGAGGCAATGATGTAATGACTTTTCTTTCACTGAGGAATTGCTGGAAATGCCAATTGAGCAGGTGACATCACTCAATGAGCAGTCAATAGGATCTTTACAAATGGACAGAGCTCTTCAGTTAAACCTGAAATATCAACCACATTGTCCCCATACTGAAAACATAGGATTATGGCAAATACAAACATTAATAATACATCCTTCAAAATGATCCCAGGTACTTGAAGCTGCTTCAGAGGGGAAAAAAGACAGTTACCAAGACATTTGCATTGTCCTCAACCTGAAGGACCATCAAAAATGAGTGAGCATCATGATCAAAACATCACCAATATCAACATACTGTAACATATTAAACAACATATTAAACAACAAAAGTCCATCAATGAACACTGAACACATTTTCATTCAACAGATACAGTTTAAACCTGCTTTGTTTGTTGTTAACACCAAACAGTGACCGAGTCCAGCACTGCACAAGTGCTCCACTAAAACACAGCATGCGCCAACACACTCCTACCACCTAGTGTGGCACCATCACAGAGAAGCCACATCACTACCACTACCACCAGACCACTGTACAGAAAATCATACCCATCAAAAACCACCACACCCAGCAAAACACACCCACAGAAAAGCCACGGATAGGGAAACAGTGGAGGCACAGAACTGGAAAAAACAAACAAACACGTAATAATAATAATAATAATAATAAACAAAGCACAGCACATGGAGGACGGCACAAACACGGACACAGGGCACAGACGTGAAAGAACAGTGTGGTTTGGCGATCGAACTTACAGGCACGTAAACTGGTTGAGCAATCATGAACAGAGACAGAAGAAAGTGGGAAGGCCCTCTGAAGGCTGTCCATGTTACTATGTACACTGCCTGACATGCACGAGCAGTCGCGCTCAGAGCGCCCGCAATCAAAACAACATGCCAGTTTCATTCGCTTGTAGACGGACATCTTGGCTACAGTCATGTGTTGGATGAAAGGAGAGGAGAAGCAGCAGGTTAATGGCAAGGAAAAAAAAGAGTTCATCAACCAGGGATGTCTGAAGGTCATTTTCTTTTCTTTTCTTTTTTTGTTTTTATAAAGGAACAGAAAGTGAAGCCTTAGCTGCAAGCTCTCACAGGCTTGACCCATCGATGGGAGATGAACATGCATCTCCTGCTCAGCCAGCTGCCGCACTGGAAACCAAACGTGTTCAGGATTTAGGGAGGCCGAATTAGGTGAATTAAGTGTAAGGGTTGGGAGATTTCTGGCAGATGACGCCTTATTCACACAGGAAACAGCCATCTCTCCAGGGTCAAGCTGTGCCCTAAGGCTGATTATGTCATAAAAAGGTCAAGAGGTCAGATATGACAGTAGGATCAGTGGGGTAAGGGGCGGGGGGGGGCATTCAGGTAAAGAGGGATGGGTGAATGCTTTCAGCAGCAAAATAAACTTGCTACATCAAATGTATCCTCTATGTCTAAAGGAGAGGATCACGTACCTGTATCCCATCATGCAGCAGCAGGGCCCTGTCAGTGGCATCACACTACGCTACAGGCTCTAATAAGAGGCATCAGGCTCTTTTAGCCAACCCTATTGCCACTCACCACACTATGCCCCCTCCTACAGTGATATCTGGGCTGAGCAGGAGATTATGCCAGGGTAACAAAATATAGAAATGTCAGCAGCCTTTGATTAAAGGGACCATATTGTACATCATCTATTTTGCTTTTTGTCATATTCTAGATTTTACATTCTCCTAATAACACTAATGACATATCAGAAACATAAACATAATTCATTTTCACATGATTAGTCTCTCCTTAAGTCAGTAATTGTGTATTAAAATGTGCAGGTATGTTAACATATTTTCACTTAGAATGTCCATAAAACATTCAACCGGGGCACCCAAACTTTTGCACTTGGCTGTAAGTGTCCTCTCTTCTGATTGACTGCCCTGTTTTTAGGATCTGAAAACTAAAACATCAATTGGGGAGGCTAAACTGCTGTAGGCCAAAACATATTCAAGACAGGCTGTTTTAGTGTAGATTGTATATGTGGGTCATATAAATTGGGGGGACTGAATGACACATTTTGGAATGTAAATAATGTCTGCATACTTCATCAAACTAAGTGGCACATTTTAATAATATTTCTAATAACATTGACATACTACATACATACATGTATACATACATACATACTATATACTGTACATCATACATACTAAGACTTTTATGCAAGAAACATCTCGTTTTTCCCTGATATGGGCCCTTTAAAGAGCCGCTCCGCATAGAACAATCCACGGGTTTCTGTGCGCACATGTGGGAACGTATGTGGGAAAGCGTTTATGAGAGTTATGCGTGCGTCTCGGGGGAGTGGTGGTGAGAGGCTACAGCAGCATACGGTTGCTGTGATCCTGGCTTATAAATAAATAAACAAAAAGTAAAAAAAATAAAAATAAACAGTCCCTGGTACTCATTCTCCTGGTGCCACCGTGTTAACAGACCATAATCAAGTCTGGCACCCCAGTCTGCAGGGAAAATCCTGCTTTTTTTGGCTTGTATATGAAGACATTAGCCTAAATGAAGTGGCCAATTTCAGTAATATGCCAGTGAGAGAATAGAGTACATTAACCTCAGGGACTGTTTTTTTTTCCCTCATAGGATCATGCATAAGAGCTAAAATCAGGGATCATAAGCATGCAGAGAGAGGAGGCTGCAGTCTCAGCACTGGAGTGGAGGCTAGTCAACTGTTTGCAGGACAGAAACAGTTCAAGGCGGTGCCCTGTCGTGCAGCAGTGAGGCTGAGACTTCAATGTCATGCTGAAATCTGTCGCTTCAGAGATTTGAGGTTGACATTCATCAAAGCATACGTCATGTGGACATGTTAGTCAGAGAGAGACATGGAGGGAGGAGGAGGAGACACAAGACAACATGACGATGTGAGTGACTTAACGCGGCTACACACGGACCCTAACCGAAGCCTCTGAAACATCAGAACCGTATTTAGTAAGAATGCTGCCGGCACTCATCTGTACTCTCCTAATAACAACCTTTTGAACAGTGATATAAAAAGGCAGGGATGCCCAATAACACATATATATGATGGGTGAGGTTCACTTCCTGTGATGTAACACTACGTGTTCTGACCACACACTCCAAAACAAAGGCGATAAAGATCACGATGAAAAGCTTAAGGAATTGCATCTAAATACCTACAGAAATGACTTCACGTTACCAAAACACAGGCAGTACATGTCCACAAATAAACATGAAGAAAATGAAGGGAAAAAAGAGGAAAACAAAACACCACATCCCACTGGGGGACTTATATAAAGAAAAGCAAGTGACAAGTGAGAAAAATCCCCCTATTCACACCAAACTAAACCCTCTGCTGACAGCATTCTTGCTAAACAGGTTTAAGAGGACCTCAGTGCGCCACTTCTACTCCTAGTTCAACTACAGCGCTCTTCCGCCATCTAGAGGCCACTTACTGTACAGCAACTGGATGAAACCTAATCCGCCATGACTGCAATAAGGCGAAGTGTTCTAATCATTGGCAGTGAGTAAAAAAGGGCCCACGTACGGAGGAGAATTGAAATGCAGAGCTGGATCATTTCAATTCGGAGAGTAGGTATGAGCACTGTGTGCTGAAGAGAAGCTGGCCGGGGCCTGGGCAGCGGGGGCCGGAGGGAAGTTTGGAAGCGAAGGGGAACCACATTGTTTTGATTGTGTTTTGGAGACAATGCTCGTTAAGTCTAAGAATCTGAAGAACTTCCCACAGAACACTTTCCGCTTTCTGAAAGCACAGCATCTTGCAAAAATTGCCTCTGACAGCGAGGGGGATGGACAGAGATGGATTTTTCCCTTCCTCTGGGCTCTTTTAAGTCCATGACTAGTGTTACCAGTATCAATCTGCTTGACATTTCGGATTGTCACCACATTCATCTAGAGGGAGGGGGACACCAGACCTTGGGGATGGATCTAGACTGATAATATGATATGCTATAAAGTCCAATGGATGTTGACTTGATTCCATCATTTTATGGTTAACCCTTGGGACAACTGGCCATGCTCTGACCACAAATGTGTTGTTTTGTAACAACTGCTGGACAAGTCGGACAAGTTTTCAGAACACAAAAAAAACCACAACATTCAATTTAATGAGCAAGTCATTTTTGTTAAAACATCTAAATGTAGAGTGTTAATGTCAAATAATATTTAGTTTGCCTGTATGGGTAACACTTTACATTAAGCAATGTATTAGTTAAGCTGAAGTAATACATTAACCATGGTTAACTAAAGTTACTGTTACATGTTCACTTAACATGTAAACATGTAGTTGTTACATGCTTACGTAGCATTAGTTAAGCATTATAACCATTGTTAATGTATTACTTCATTTTAGTTAGTCAACGCTTAATGCAAGTGCTACCCATGCATGTAACTGGTCATGCTGAAGTTTCTTGTCATGTACTCAGCCTAAGGTCAGCATATCTACGCTATTATGGTTACCAACATGCCTACAGAATAAATGGCACAATGTAATGACTCAAACATGTAGCGTAATTCACATATTTGAACAAAACATTATGCTGTATCAGGTTTTTGCCAATGTTCTGTAAAGACTGTCCAACCTTGCAACAGCTGATAAAGAATGCATTTGTGGGTAGAACATGCATCGGTCATTGGGGTTGTCGGTCCACATAGCTCTTGCTTCGCTTACATTAAAGCTCGCATTTCTCCCTGGGAAGCTGAGGGCATGGGGTGGGCTGTGGACAGTGGTGAGGTTTGGTCAGTCTCTGGGCTGTGCTCTACTGTAATTTTGTTGGGGCTAAGGACAGTGTAAAGATGAGAGGCGTGGGGAGGATGCAGCAGCTAGACTGGTACATGCAACATATATATAGATATATACTATTAGCGAAGATAGAGAAAGAAAGAGAGAGTGTGTGAGAGAGAGAGACAGAGAGAGAGATAGAGAGAGAGAGAAGACAGTTAGACTGCACTCTGGGCCACAGGGAACCCGTTTTTACTCACAATGTATCACTACCAGTGAGGGGTTTAAATAAAGAGGCATATTCCAGGGCAGCAAGGAAGGAAATACATCAGAAAGTCTGTCAATGGTCATAAAAAAGGTAAAAAAAATAAATAAATACAAAAATAAAGTAAAAAAGAAAAAAAGAAAGAAAAGAACACAAACTTCCATTACAACAATGGAAAAGGTCATCTCTTTTTCAGTGAGGCAGATTTAAAACAGCCTCTCCTTCGAGCTGAAAACATTAGCCAGTTACACTGGAAGCCCATTGTGAGGCACGTCAATGAAAGAGAGCGAACAAATAAAGTAGCCTTGGTCAGACTGCAGTGCCTGCTCTATCAACAAAATCTCTAGCAACCTCCAGCAGGCTATATTTCAATTAAAATTACTGAGATGACTCATAACAAAAGACTCAAACGCAGGGTGTTCTCTGTTAAAGTCTACTCTTTGCCCAGTTTGGAGGCTCCGTCACTAACCTTGCCCTGTTAATTATTCATCCAGTGGCTAACTGGTTTGGACAAGTGCTTAAATAGGTCAGGTAATAACAATGTATTATTCTCACTAGAACTGTCACGATTATTACATAATTGCCTGATCATAGTTATTTGGGATGACTGCAGTTATTTAAGCTGACTGTAACCTTTCCCTAGTAGTTAAATCTGCTAGTCATATTGTGTCGCAATAAACAAAATATACAATGTAAATGATAGAAAGCAGTGCTGACAGTAATTGAGTCTTGGTGGTCTAACATTTTAAGGGCAGCTGTGTAGCTGATTCTAATGTTTTTAGCATGTATGCTGGCAGAGTTAATGATTTTTTTGTTTTAATTTTCTCAAGAACAAATATAGCTTAGCTGGACTCACACATCAGCAGACAAGCCACAACTGTAGATAGTGAACATAGCTAGGAAGCTTGCTAGTCTGTTCATTTGGCCACTTCAGGCTTGTACTTTAATAGCTGCATATAATAAACAGTTAAATCTTTAACCACACCTATTTACATGACAATTAACCGTAAGCTGACAGTCTTCATTCTTTCATTCATGTTGACTGTTCCTCTGTTGAAGCATAAATATCACTTCATGTTACTAAAGCTAGCTAGATGCACTCGGGTCTTGGCGCTTCATTTGATCATCACTAATAAAGCAGAGGAATTAGACTAATGAAATACCTGCACTGCTGCACACCTACTCAGTTTGTATCTAATGATCTACGCTGCAGTAGCTGCTGACAGTGAGTCCAATAGTCAGCGGCCTGAGCTTCTACACCAAGCAATACAAATCTTCATGACTATCTCCTTTCTACTTCAGTGCTTTCCTGTCAGAATGTGTTCTGGCTGGGCTGAGGCAGCGGGGAGATGACAGTGGCGAGTCTGAGCAGCACTAGCACCGGGCTCTCTGGGTAAACAGGGTGGATATGATTAGTAAAATGATCGCGGGGGCCAGGAGTGTGTTTGCGGTGTGTGTGACGAGGGTGGGCCGGGGCTTTTTGCCTTTTGTTTTTCCACCTGACTGGTGCCATTATCTCGGCATCTCTCCTACTGATGCTAGCGTGGGCTGACAGCCTCTCTCTTCAGCCTCGCTAATCACATCATTGCCTCTTCCCATCTCTATTTCTCTCTGTCTACTTCTCTATCATTAGCATGTTGATGACTAGCTGTCTTCTTTTTTCCTGCAGTCTTCTCCCCCCTTGTCATCACTCATTGACCCTTTCTAAACCCCCCCCCCCCCCCACCAAACTGCCTTGCTTACTTTCTTAATAACGTGAATCTCTCCATATATTCTTCTATGCTTCTCTGTGAATCTGCCATCATTATAAGCAATCTCTGCAATGTAAAGATCACCCTGACCCTTAGCTTTAGCAGAACCTTTAGCATATGGGTGTTTTTACATTTAACAAGAGGCACTGAGTAGATCCGAAGGGCTTTAAATACTTTCTAATCTTTACCGAAATAAAACAGAAAAATCTGTGGAAAAAAAAACAAAAACGATGAAAAACATAAAAAAAACTCTCATAAATAAACAATAAAATAATTACTTTGATGAAACCAAGATCATAGACAGACTTACATAGAATACTAGAAAGTGAAAAACTAAATTGTGAAGTAGCATCACTGATATCCTATGAAGAACACTGGTTAGATCCTGTTGAGAGCCAGTGAAATGTGAGGGGTGTGGGATGGCCTGATGTACTTACGTCTCTTGCAGCCACATTTTTTGATCCTTTTGGGATCTGTGATGTCATCGTGACAAGCTTTGCAGTAGAAAAACGCTCTGAGAGAGAAACAGCATAAAAATGGCAATTCTCCATTAAGCACATACAGAAAACAGTGCCATTATGTGAGAACATTAACCAAAATAAACTGATTAGGGATGCACAATGTAGCTGCAGACGATATGACATTTGTCAATACATGAGTAAAATGTATTACTATTATTATCAGACTAATAAGCTCACCGGACAAAAAATTAATCACCTGTGACTAAAGCGTACCTAATAGCATGTAATATCACCACGAGTATGAATAACAGCTGTGATTTGATTTGGCATGGACTGGACAATTGCATCAAACAATTGCAGTTGTGCCAGATTTGGTGGATGCCTTCCCTGTCACAATTTCCTGTAGACTGGGATTTTTGCCACTGCTGGTAGACCCGTATGACCATACGCTTCCATAAACCTGCAAATTCAGCAACTTCCTTCACACTATGGCCTTTGGCACGGCCAAATGTAATCACTACTTTTAGCCAATCAGTAACATCTGCCCATTTTCACAACACTGAAGGATTCCCTGCACTGTACCACCTCTTCTCAATCTATGAATCCTGTCGCATACCCTGCTGGTACTTATAGCCCAATAATCCTCAGGTAGCGGAATCTGCAGGAGCCTGAAGCTACTATCACCTTAAACACACGACATGACAAATTTTTTGTGAGCTTAGTTGAAGCAGGCATCTGCCAGCTATGAGACCAGCTCTGCAATTTAAACTAAAGTACTAAAATAGACAAAAGCAAATAAGCAACACTAAAGAAAGACAATAAATGAATCCACAACAGCCATGAATACAAACAAAAATTTGGTTTTGCACACTTTGACTCACCTTGTATGTGACTCACCTCACATACGAAAGTCCAGAGGTTCTATATACCGTCCAGACAGGCATGCTGTTAATGCTACATTCATTACAAATGTATGTTGGCCTAGGTTCCAAAAACGTGAACGCTTACAATAGCTAGCACATCTGATTTAGCTCTGTCAATTAATCTATTTTTACAAATGAATGGACTGCATTTTCCTTTCCATGGAGAGCTTCTATTTAGAATGCTCTAGAGTCCAGGACTAGGCCTAATCAATGCTGGCATTTAAAGTCTTATAGTCACTACATTTCATATGTTAGATATTTTCTGTCTCATAAATTCTATATCTGTGCATCCCTAAAACAGATCATCATCATTCAGTGAGAAACCTCTTTAATGAAGGGCATGAATACCTTTTGACCTCTTTGGCGTCACTGGCAATAAAGAAGCCCAAGGTTCCTTCCTGCATCTTAACATGGTTCCCGGGGTTGATCAAAATACTGTTCAGTCAGAAAGAGGATCACAATTGTTAGAGGAAGGTAAATATAGCTTGCACAGTCAGATGCTCTAATCAAGAGGAATGGTACACACGTTTCTCCGCCCTTCAGAGAATACTAAAGGCCAACAGAGCCTCTACACTGTTCTGTCACTGAGTTAGTTCGCTATTAAACTTTTAAATTCCTATGATCTGCTGGGAGGATGGGAAGCTAATCTATTCGGCACAAAGGAATACTGCGGTGGGTTAGATTGTTCCAGCCTTTGTTACCCTATCCAAAAACAAATAAACAAAATACACAGTAGCACAGCCGGTCAATTTTAATTCTTTTCGAATGGCAGTTTCAGGTTTGGTCTGTGGGATGAAATCAAAGAAAGAATTAAAATTGCTTTCACAGGGGTGGTTTTAGTCAGAGCATTCCGATTGACAGATCAACTGAAACAGATGGTCAGAAGGTTTGGTTCCAAACAGCCGTGGTTTACCTGTTTTAGTACTGAAGAGTGGAATGTTAGGGAATGACCAGGCTTTTCAGAGTTACAGATGCACCCAGAGCCTAAGGGCATTAGTAAGCCATGGCATGCTCTATGATGGGCTCATCTTGAGTTGCAGCGCAGGACATCTGAATAAACAGGCCTGGGCTCATACGGTCCAAGTCCAAAGATATGTACATGCCAAAGTATTTTCTCTTGCACAGTGGAACGCTTTTGATTTCCGAAATGTGAATCCAATTTGGTGCAAAATTACAAATTTACTTACAGTAAAGTAAAATAGGCATATCAACATGTACATTTCTCCAAAAGTATGGCCTCCAGGCTTTGAGTCATATAGCAGTTCATTCCAATCAATCAAAGTCATTCATTTTTGAAGGTAAATGCTAGTCAAGACAGTCAACGTCTCAGTGTGACCTCCCTTGGTGCTAGGGGGCAGTCCTGCTAAATGTTTGTGCTTATTTCTAGCCGTAGTTTAGGAGTCAATGTAGAAGTTCAGTAGTGATGACAGAGCCACTACTGAGCCACTGTATCATTCCCCGTTAATTAGACAGAGACGGGACGACACAACACATTCATTAATGCTTGCCTTTGGTTAGAAGTCATCAATGAGTTGAGTGGTGACTGTAACATTGGACAGACATCCGGCCTGGCCAGAGCAGCAAGGCCCCAGAGCCCAGATGAAAGGGAGAAAAGCCGGGGACTGCGGCCCACTAATGCATTACAGCCACATTAGAGCAAAGAGATATCCTACAGTCTTACACGTGCATGCGGATATATGAACAAATATAGATAGAGTGTTATCAAAAGCTCTTTCCTCTGGGCTCCACGAACAATCATGTCATCAAAAACGAAGACCAAAAAGAGGGAGATTTAATCCGTTATAAAGCAACAGTCGACTTTTCATTAGCAAAGGAACAAGCTAACAGTGGTTTTGCTGAAAACAAGCTTTATAGGATTAAATTCCCCCCATTACTTTAAAACAATCAGCACATTCTGCATGCTGTTCAAAAGATGGCAAAGTAAACAGACTGACTCATTCACCAACATATCCACACACGTTGCTCCCCAAATCTGAGATTTAAATTTTTCACAGTGCTTGGCCAAGCAAGCACAATGCACTCGATGTGTTCCAATCACTTGGCAACAGAGGCCTATGGTCAGATCAAACCTCATATTATGGGAAACAAGGCAAGCATCACATGTGTCACGTGACAAGAGTGTTCAGGCATGCGGTTACCAAGAGTGTCACAACCAACGGCACATCTAAAGAGAGAGAGAGCAGGTGCAGCCACCGCACAGCGGCACGTAGATGCAAACTGTTGCAGTAACTTCTGTGCAGTTGGATTGTTGTATAGAACACCAAACTGACAGGAAGTGACCTCACTTCATAAACATCTACTCAGAGACGCACAGGCAATAGGGAACATGATGAGTGACAGGTCCAGAAGACGCACACCGAGACACCCACGCGCACTCACACACGCACCTTTCTCTTATCATCTTCTACATCTTACAAACAAACATGGCAAAGACACTCGTGGGACGCACACTCACAGACACACGCACACCACAAATGACACACATACCCTTCACGCACACACACACACACACACACACACACACACACTCACACACACACACACACATGCACATGTGATAAGGTGTTAGAGTGGCAATGGCAGTTAAAGAAAGATGGCTGTTATGGACAGTGGCCTCATTTAACCAGAATCACTACATAAGGTATTCATGATTTACAGCATTTGATGTCACATAGGTTTAAATGTGACCCGATGGGAGAATTTTCACAGCTCAATCAAAGACACTGATATTGGGGTTAATCAATAATGTCTATAAGCGCTGTCTTCACAGATGGTCAAAGGTTCCATATGACCATTGACTCGTCAAGAGCTCTTTCTTCTGCGTATCTGGGTTTTCTTGGTTAGAAGAAACTTTAAAAACATGAAGTACTGTTCGGAATGGAGAAGAGCGCTCAAAAAACAGAAGGAAAGAACTCATTAGTTTGAGCAGATATGTGCACAGCTGACGGACACTGAAAAAGAAGTGAGGTGGGGAATTAAAAAACGTAACAAACAAACAAAAAAGAGGGAACTCAAACCAGAATACATGGAGATGATACGCAAACAGTACAGACAAAGAAACAAGTGACGCAAATGAGAAATAGCTACTGTTTCTGCCTGCAAAGAAGTTAGTGCATTAAGCACAAGGATCACAATAAGAAAGTAAGAGATTTGGCCAGATTTGAGAAAGGGGTTGGTACAATATCCTTAAGTTTTATCCGACAGATGGAGGATCTAAAGTGTGGAGGGGTAAGATAATGAAGAGGGCATACCGCTTTCTGCTTCTGCAAACAACAAGAAAACATTACAAATCACACATTTATTACATGATGCCATGGACTTAAAACAAAAGGAGGTGATGTTTCAAGTGACAATCATACTTGTGCGGTAATTGGTCTTGCTCTAAAAGTAAGACTACAGTAAGAGGGCAAAACAGTTACTATTACTATGTAGGTAAAGAAAAGAGTTGCTGGGCAAAAAGATAGAAAAGCATTGTCTGTATCTGTATTGTCTGTCGTGGAAAGCAAGAACAAAAAATAGTCCACTAAAGTATGTACATTGTGTCTGCAGTAACACTGTAAAAGATTATGTTGTGCCCTCTATAGACATAAAGAAGAACAATCAAGAATATTAATATTCTTGTGATAGGTCATTAAATAAGATTGTTGGCAGATTGAATAAAAGTCCTCCGCTTTCACTTCAGATGAAGAACAGTAGTGTATGTGTTGGCACAACAATACTGGAGAAAATCATTCTCAAAATAGAGATTAGAGGCATCTATTATTATGCAGGCCAAATTGAACTAAAGAAAAGAAGAAAAAAAACAAAATGAAAAAAAAAATAAAACCTATACGATGGTCATCATTTAATTATATAAGTACATTACCAAACAGCAAACTGAAGTGACACATAGGTGTAATTTAGGTTAACCGAAACTATGAATTCAACTGTTCAGACTGCACACCACGAGTGATTAAGGCCAAATGGAACTTTTTTATGCTAAATATTGGGGTAAATATTTTTTTAGGCCAGTTGGGTTTAACACCACACTCATTAGTTGTTATGAAATACACCAAATGCATTAGTAAGAAGTTATACAAAAACATCTGAAGACAGGTTGTGGATGTGGGAAGGGTGGTAGGATTTGGCAAGTTGAGGTTACTGAGACAAAGTACTTCATGTTATTAGTTCTCATGGTTCAGTTAACAAAATGTAACAAGAGTGCTATTGATGGGAGGCCCGTTACTGCCAGAGTAAAGCCTTCATCAATAGTTCACAGTGACTTTGAGCAGATGTCATGGCTCTATCGCGTCACACTGACTCATACATACATACAGTCATCATCATCTGTTTTATAGTGAGGGCTGCAACCAGGGGAACATCCTCCAGTGATCTAAACAATACTCCAGTACATCTGTGGACTGTAACATGCTCCTAATACTGTAATGAGATGCATCTCAAGTCCAAGCCCCAACCAAATTACAAATTACAGTGCAAAGAAAGCTGATAGAACGTTTTGTAATATTTAGCTTTTTTTTTTTTTGAATAAGAGATCCAACATTTTGGATCCATTTCTTGTAATAAAGGTCCTCATGAAAGGACATATAACTGTAATTGTGGTTGAGGAGTAAAAGGGGCTGGTGTGCTGGTGTGGGACTGTGGGGAGGACCAGTGAGGGACCCAACTGCTTTGCCCCTCTTTGGTCAGGTAAATGTGCTGTGGTGAAAGAAGAAGACCAAAGGGGGACAAACCTGCTTTCCCTCTGCTCTGACTTGTACTCAATAGCAATCAGCAACAATTTGAGCTTCACATAACACAGCCTGAAAGCAAAAGAGATATAAATGGATCAGTGTTTTGCACCAGATACAGCCACTAAACATCACTAGTACCACTACACAGAAAAGCTCTTTTTCTTTAGCTAACAGCTGAACATTAACAAACATCACCATGATTCAGGATAGTAGGGCAGTAGATAAATAACAGCACTAAATAGTAATTTATAATCAGAAACATGGGGAGGTAGAGAGTATGCTAGCTATACGATATAATATTATGGATATAATTACTAGAAGTTGATTTTTAATGATTTTAGTGTAATTCTACACTTTAAAATATGAATACACTGAAGTATAAATCTGAGATGTAAGGAAACCATCTTACTTACTCACAAACCGTAGGAAAAGAAAGCCCCACAAAGGCACTGGACAGGTACTCAGTGTACATTTCATTGGCCACACCCTCCAGATAATACTTCTGCCACGTGTCTTCTTCAATCTGTACAGCAGTGAGAGATAATTAAAACAGTCTAATGAAGTCAGTCACATGACTATGGCTTCACACATCCATGTTCTACATCAGAACTAGAACATAAATGAAAAATAAACTCAAAACACAGAAAAAAATTGAAATAAAAATGACCAATTAAAATGAACTAAGATAATACATGATACAAAAAATATACAACTTTCAAAGTACATAAGCCATAGGCCTTGTGCATAATGCAATATTATCTGATATCTTCAGGTCCATTACAGTTCCTGCATTTTGTGTATGAGCAGCTCGAGGTCTGAGTACTGAATTATTGAATCACAACTAAAATTGACAATAAACAAATTTTGGAAACTAAAAAAAGAGCTTCCTGAAAAACACATCTAAATAGAAATTTATAAGGAAATTAAAAACAGTATAATAATACAAATAAAAAATCAACACCAGCATTACTTTGCTAACTGCAGTGCAGTCCGTGTGTAATTGGACAGCAGTTTGTTGTCTTGGCTCTGTACTCCAGCACAGTGGGTTGTTAACTTCAAATGGCAGATATTTACAGCTGTATATTGGGTAAAGCTTATAGGAGTCCTGCCTCTTTTATACATAGCATCCTCCTTACAGAGGCCATTAAGTAAGGGGGCAGTTAGAACTGTATCTGGTCTAAAATCCTAAATAAATGATAAAGTGAAATCAAACCCTCTGCAATCAAGTGCAGCTTGTCTGAGAATATCAGTCAAAAAATAATAAAAGACATAAGCAGATGATGGGTCTCATCTCTCGTAATTTCCTGTCAGGTCTGCAATGCATAATTTTCAGTTTTTGTTTGTCTCAAAGGACAGCAGCCTTGTCTTTCGTAAGTGAAATGCATCTTGGTTTAGGTCAGGTGACTTTTATCATGTGCTTTCTGGCTAAATGTAACCAGGCCTTTCTTTTCTCTAAACTTACCAGAGTCTATCATCTAGTGAGAACCCCTCTAATGTCATGAGGCCATATCCCTCTTTTGATGCTAGTAATCATCTTTTAATTAAATCAAACATTTTGCATTCAACTTCATAGATAATGTCTAATTTCAAACCCAGAGCGCTGAAATACAGAACCAAAACTCTGTCCTTTGCATTGTGTGAAAATGGTATGATACACAATAGAAAGATAAAATTATGTGGAACAAAATCTCATTTAATAATCTTTGTTAATAACATTCTTGCCTTATTCTTGCCACTTACCAGAGATACATGCCGCATTAAGCATACTGCTTAAGAAAAGTACAGTTTCACAGCACAGGGTCCAGCACTAAGCAGAACCGTAAGGCATACAGTTAGACACACAGCATTTGTCCATATGGGTGTTGAGGTCTGGCTTGTTCATTGCGGCCTCATTACGCATGTGTGAGGAGCAGGGCAGGGCGAGCTTTGATAAGCAGTAGTGCCATTAGGCAAACCCTCAGCCATTACTCTGCCATCTCCGAGCCACCATCCGTCTGACAGCCAGGCTGAGCGAGGCTTTCAAAGCCGGGCTTAACTCCTAAAGCGAGCTCCCCCTGTCTCGGCTGGGCTGAGAGCCGCTCGCTTTTTCGGGGCGAGCGTCTTTAAGGACCGCACTAATAGGAGGGCTCTTGTCATCCCACCCTGAAGAGATGGCAGCCATTTACTTAGGGCCTCCTAAATTACCTCACACATTTTTGTCAGGCCTGTCAGGCTGGATGTAAATGCTACAGGCATGAGCTTTTCCAGCGACGGAACAATTATTACTTCCTCGAGTTCCTCCAGAGAGCAGGAGGAGCGCTGTCTGATCGTCAGCACGAAAAATTTGTCTGTTTACTGCGCTTAAAAAGCACGAGGCCTGACAAAAGCTTAACGTTTAAGCTAAGTTATTGCTTCTTAGTTGGTTAATGGCCTTTCCAAAGGTCTATTCCACATGTAATACACATGCTATCTCCAACACAGTAATACTTTTCTGTGTGAGTGTATACGAGCAAGTGTGTGTGTCTCATTAACACCTCTATATGCCCTTCTGGTTTGTCTCCCAAGTGCCCACTCAAATCAGCCCCGATTCCAGGCAGCAGAGCAGTCTATTCCAGCCCTTCTGCTTGAGCGAATCGGATGAGACAGATTGGTGATGCACTCTCACACATTGTCCTGTTGGGCTTTCGCTGAGGAGTGTAATGTGCCACTGCTGACCTATTTTCCCTAATTGCCTCCTTAATTAACGCAATGTGTTTAGTAGAATGACAAAGGCTGTGGAAATTGACTTCTCAAGGAACACTGTTCCCTCAAACGTGCCAAACAAAGCTGTGCCAGGCACACAACTTCAAGAACTTTCCTTTCTGCATTTTTGCCAATTAAAATGAAAGGACGACATGTTATGATTATGGGGCATTTTGTTTACTTTTCAGTTCCAGTAGAACGTTTTGTTGTATCCTGCTTTTTCACTTTTACTTCACTGTAATAATTCTTCTCTGGCAGCAGGAGATCACAGGCTTTGCACTGCAAAATGCAAATAATGTACTCCATATGCCTCTGTCACTCCATCATCAGAACCAAGGGGGATTGTGTCAAATCTAACATTTTGGTTTTGTGTGTTTGTTTAAAATTACAAAGTCCATTTGCAGCATGATCCAGGCACGTAGCTGCAAAGGAGTTCACAATCAAACAGTGTTTTTTTCCTAGTTGTGATTAACTTTGAGTACTCTGACAAATGCAACAAAAATCCTTCCCTTTCACACTTACGGAAATAACAAGGGAGTTGAGGTATATAACAATGTTCAATGCTGAGGTAGTATGCAAATATTGGGGTACCCCTAGCCAAATTACCTAAAATGTGTCAATCTCTGCAGCAAACGGTTTATTTCCTGCAAAGTTTACTTCATATTTTAATAGATATAAAAAATTAATACATGTTAAATAAGGTAGTAAGTGTGGCATGTGCAATAGTTTGTTCACCCTACGAAGTCAGCATTTAGTAAGACCCCCCTTTGCAAGATTGGCTCATAAACACTTCTTCTTGGTTTTCTATTCTGATTTTGCTCTTCCCTACAGGATGCTTCCAGTTCTGCAACATTCTTAGGCTGTTGCGCATGCACAGCACGTTTATAAGCTACTCACACATTTCCAGCAATGGTCAAGTCAGAGGACCATTAGGGCCATTTCAAAAGCTTTGGCTTCCATTTCTTGTAGTAGTGTATGTTTTGGATCATTTGGTTCTGCTGGTGAAGCCAGTAAAATTTCATAGTTCCATCTACCTGTGCAATTTTGCTTCTGGCTACCATACAACAACAAAGAATTAGATATCCACCCCCAT
Organism: Semaprochilodus insignis; assembly: GCA_034552555.1. Classification (NCBI taxonomy): domain Eukaryota; kingdom Metazoa; phylum Chordata; class Actinopteri; order Characiformes; family Prochilodontidae; genus Semaprochilodus; species Semaprochilodus insignis. The sequence goes on from CM067478.1 coordinate 10,711,890, forward strand.
GCTTAACAGCAGGCCAGGTGTTCCTTTCATTGAGTACTGCTGACAAAGAGTTCCATAGCACTTGTTTCCAATGTTGTTTTGCATATTTCAGATGTTGACTTTTGTGATGAGGCTTCTGATGTCTATACAGTTTGCGCAAGCAGTGCTGCAGAGAAGAACAGGGCACCCTCACTCATGTGTCAGCCAAACCTTCTTGTCGATTCTTTGCTCTCATATGGGTGTTTTGCTTTGCATTTCTGGTATATGCGCAGTCATTTTGATCATACAGATCTTGCCTTTACTTCCACAGTTCCCCATAACTGCTATATCTGAATGGCATTTGGACAGTGGAAACCGTAAACTGTAAACTCTTTTTTTTGGCCTGCACCAACTTTGTAGGAATTAATTAGCTTTATTTTCAGATCGTCCGCCAGCTTCTTAGAGGAGCTCTTGGTTGTTGAGTGCTAGCACAAGGTCTGAAAAGTCAAAGAGTTTATTATGCTTTGAAATTGTCATTACCTGACAATTCGCACTTTCGCAAACTTTCACACTTGTTAAAAAAATATATTTTTTTATTATTTAAAGTAATCAAATGCAAAGTAACTGTGCATAGACATTTGCAGAAAATTTTAGTTTAATTTTAAGTTTCCTGCAGAGTTTGCAGTGTTTAATTCTATTGATTTAATAATAAATAAAATATGTAATTTGGCCAGAGATTCCCAAGCTTTTACAAGCTAAACACTTTCTCTTGCAAACAGTGAATATACACAGTAACACAAGACATTGTTAAAAAGCACATTATGGTTCAATTTCAAAGCAACTGCCACTGAACGAAAACAATAGCCTATTTTTAGTGTTCAAAACACACCCTGGAACAGTAGATGAGCTAATGCTGACCTCTTCTTTTCCACTCTCAATGACTTGTCTGACAGATTTAGCAAAGCACTTTGATGGGTAGGAAGCTCTACAACAGGCTGTTTGAAATCATGCCCGCATGTTTGAGCTGGAAGTCTTTTTTGTTAGAAGCTGGAAGTGCATGCGTGTGTGTTGTAGTCTGGCATGGGTGGTCTTGGTCCTGTCTCCAGTGCTTTTATGAGCGGAGTGATGTACCCTGCAGATGTTTCCACACATACCACATTTTAACAGTCACTATAGAGTTATTCCTCATTTTTCAATGACATGAGAATGTTCCTCTCAAAGAGAGAAGCTCCACCTTAATGTTAAGAGCTTGCACTGTGTCCAGAAATCAAAGCCAACATTATGGCCCCTTCTGGAATAGGAAATAAATTTCACGATCTCTGTGCAGCTCCACAGTACGACTCCTCTTCATCTGAAACCATCCTCACCTGACACTGACCCCAAAAACCTCACCTAGAAAACACTAGGGTATGCCCAGGTTTAGACTAATTCAGTTTTTTTTTCTGAAGTATTTTTAAGCCCACCAGTAGTGACGCAGATTAAGACCCTAATTAACACAGTCAGCTCAATAAAGATGGTGATGATCCTTTTGCATGGGTAGTAATCTACAGGCAATTACATATGAAACACTACAATTTCACTGTAACAAATTGTGAATAAATATATTAGACCTAGTACATTCAGTGGCATTTTACACATTTAAAGACTTGGAGACAGAGAAAAACAAAGACATAAAGGCCCATATTTTTCTGTATTTCATTTTTTCCCCAAGGTCCACTTACAACATTTGTGTGGCTTTATTATACTTCTTTCCCTGCAAATATTTAATTAAAGGATTTGTTTTATTAGTTAAACTGCTGTTTTAACTGATATATGAAAATGTGCCAATTCTAATGAACTCTTCTGTATTGTGCCTTGTTCAAAAAGCAGTCTGGGTTGCTCCCTTAATACTTCAACCTGAATGGGCGGGTCTAAACTACTGTAGGCTAAATAGGAAGATATACAGTTGAGCTCAAAAGTTTGGACATCTCTGGTCAATATAACATTCATTCCTTCATTATCTAAACCGTTTATCTTACTGCCAGAGCTTATCACAGCGCTCTTTTGGGTGGAAGGCAGGAAACACCCTGGATAGGCCAGCAGCCCATCAAGGGGCAGACACACATTCACACACATACTTACACCTAGGGCCAATTTAGTATCTCCACCCCGCCTGATTGCATGTCTTTAGACTGTGGACGAAAACCCAGAGGACATTCCACACAGAAAGGAACCTGGCTGGCTGGCTGGGTTATCAAACCTTTGTTTGCTGTGAGGCAACAGCGCTACCCACTTTGGCCCCTGTCAAATTACATGTTACTTGTAGGTTTTCTAATTTGAAATCAGTCAACACATCCTCTATAAAGAACATGAACTTCTGACCTTCTGCATATTTTAAATCACAGTTACTGTTTATTTACTCAGTGTGACACTGGGGAAAAAACAAATCACAAAATATGGCCTGTGCAGAAGTTGTGGCTCACAATTTATGTTTTATTTTTTTCCAACGTTTTCAGAAAATATTAAACAGAATTATTTTAAAGTGTGCTGCTTGTATAGGATGCTATCAAAAATATTTGCACATTTAAATTATTGTGCTGAATATTTATCCAAATGTATTAAATCCAGCAAATTAATAGAATTGAGTTGCAAATTTGGAGAGGACATTTCTGGAATTAAGTCCCCTGTAAACGTATCTATTATTTTCCTGTTAACTTATTTATACTGAAAAAAATCAACAAAGCATGTCCCTTAAACAGGGGGTCGTTAAAGCATTGGCTTTGTGATATTTATGAACACAGTTCATTCTAAATGAGCTCTTTTGCCAGCTAAGTTTCCATATACATTCTGAAATGTCAACTATGATTACATACAATGTCAAACTCAAAAAAGCAAAAAATATTCAGTGGATCACACGCCATTTAGGACTTTTTACAGCCTTAAATGAAATTTACGACTTTTTAAGGACCTGTGGATACGTAAGAACACTCATTCATTCATCCCCACACCCTAACCCATTCATTTCAAAATCCACAAATCCGCAGCCAAGCCGGAGACAGGCTGGTGTGATTCAGTTCCCTGTCATAGACAGCACTGCACTATTTTGATCAGATGTTTTCTCATCCATTAGGATGCATCCTGTGACAGAACTGTGTGTGTAAGCGTGTGTGTGTAGCTCAGGCAGTCTGGCTCAGTTGGACTATAAATACAGATTGCTTTGGGGCGCTGCTCGTTGACTATGGAACAGACACATGGTTCACATTTCCCCGCTATATCAGCACGCAGGGGGACGGTAAATTCAGCACGAGAAAAACCACTAATTTACATTCGCGCCTCCGCAGTGCCATTGACTCATATAAATTACCTCATAATGGTGACAGCATTGCTGTGTTGCTGTCCTGAGCGGGTCCCAAATGAGACGCCGGGGCTCAGGAGATGATTTACATCGCAGCATAATGGGCCCAGTGATTGAGCTGCAGTGGGAATGGACTGGGAGGCTGATTCTACTGTCTGAGGCTGAGGAAGGATGACTGTGAGGGGTTTTTTTTTTACTTTCTTTCTTTCCTTCTTTCTTTCTATCTTTTTTTATCAGAGCCAAAGGACAGAGCTGACAGTACCTTGATGAATGACCTCATGGAGAAGAGGTTGGCCAGCATGGTGGACAGGCCCTGTGCCAGGCAGCTCTGGGCAATGAAACCTGCCTTCAGCTCAGCCAGGCAGATCGCATCATCACCCTCTTTCCAGTTCCAGCTGGGAATGTTTAGCAGATGGGCCTAAACACACATGGGACAAGACAAGACGAATTCAAGATGGTTTCCTTCTGCAATGACTTACAAACGTTTTACTGAGAAGAAATGTTCATTATCACTAACGTTACAGTTACAGCCACTTTAGAAGAGGAATGTATTTGTCCAGATGAATGAGTTACACTCTCTGACTATGTCTAGATCTGTGGGCAGTGTGGTTTAATCATATCTGTAAACAGTGCTGGGGGAAGCGCATGCAACATGTAGGAGTGATGCCATTACTTTTTCCTGTAAAGACACAATTACAGCGTAAATTCTTGCAATCACACTACAGTTACCAACTGGCTGCTTGCATTATTCTTTTCTAACAAAGCGATTTTAACTTTGTGTGATGCATTAAAAGCATACATTTCCTCTTACCTCTGCTTGTTTCTTAGACAGACATAGGCAAAAGTTTAGGCACCCCAGTCAAATTACATGTTTTGTTGGTTTTCTAAGTGTCAATAATTAATAATTGTAAGTCACAGCACAATAACACAATTAACACAATTACTGTTTATTTGCTATATAAAACATATTGGCCAAAAAATAACTGTAACAAAAAATGTGGTGTGTTGGAAACTTACTCACACTTAGAGAATCAACAAAACATGTAATCTGACCAGACAAGTTTATTTATTTATTTATTTATATTTTTTGTGTTAGACTGTATGTAATTTGGTACCTGCAACACCTAACTGCTGGACTTAGGGTGTGAATACGATCAACGTGGGCAGCACCATAAACTTGTTGGACAACCTGTCGAAGTATCTAATCACGCCGACATAAAGCTGAAACCTAAAGATGAAGAAACAGCCCAAATCTTAAATAAACAGGCCGGCTTTGATTTTCACTCTGGAATAGCGCAGTATGCTATATGTGTTATTCTCTATTTCAAAGCAGTTGTTTTTGGGCTGTTTCTACTGGGTAGGTTTGTGGTTTTCAAACAGCACCGGCCAAACGGTTTGCTGTTTCTTTCTAAATAAGGTACTGGAATGATTGTTTAGTTTTCCCATGCACTAACCAGTTTCAGAGAGTCATGCAGAAGTAAACTAATGAATAGTACGACTGCTTTTTCCAAGAAGTAATCAGTAAAATAATCCCACTTCAGTTCGAGGAAAGTAATTAGTAATTACGTACTTTTGAGTAACCATCCAAAAACACTGTCTGTAAATGGAACCATGGCACAAAGCGAAGCAAAAAAAAGCACGTTCTGTGATTACACAATTTTAACACAAGACCAGGAAAAATGGTGAAACTGCACCGTTACCTTGTTGTGGTACTGCAACATTTGAGTGATTATTCTTATCTTTGGATGGTAATTCTTGATGGATATGACTCTGTAATAAAACAGAAACACAGATAAGTTACAGCTTCAAGCTAAACCTAATTAATCTTCCATTCGACAGCTTATGGAACTCTTCTCTCTCTCCAGGCTCGTAAAAAAAGGAGGTGAGGAATTTATTTGCATATGAAGCTGCTTTATGCAACATTAGGTCTTTATAAGAGGAGGGTGTTGAAGAGCACTCACATTCCAGCCTAAAAAAAAATATTTGCTTTTCCAAGCCCGTCAGGGCTAGATGGAAAACCTGCACACGGTCTGAATGAAGTGAAAAATGGGTGCCCTCACTGCCCATGCCCGACCAGAGTGGTTTTGAGGAAATTCCTCTGAGGCTGTTTTATCTGGGTCCAGATCAAACATGTGTGGTTGTGGGCATTAGGCAGGCCTCGATACAGGCCCTTCTGAGTGTTTCATTCACGCCTCCTTTTCACTGTAGAGGGGCCTGATAGACCTCAGTATGAGATACCCACATGTTTCAAAACAAAGAGACCACTTGTTTGAATCAGCACACACAAAAACATGTAAAAAGCCCAAAAGAGTAATGGTGGCTAGTTAGTTTAGGACTCAGTACAGGAACTGACCTCATTATATTGGAGGCATCTTCAGCATCAGGGTCGGCACAGTATTTATTCGCAAGAATCAAGCATGCATCCGCTGACTCAATCTGTGTTTTTTAGCAGTACAGTAACACAAAAGGTAAGAGAGATTATCAAACAAGCATGGGCATTTATATAGACGTATTTATGGAAGAATTGATCTGATATTATAAAAGAGTGCATTTATATATGAGCATTGGTCTGTAGATTACATGTTTATAGAAATATAGCAGGATATTACTTATTTATCAAACTGTGGACAGAGCTAGATTAAAGCAAGCCTGGCCACTTCCTATTCTCCAAAACACTAGAGGGCACCCACAAGCAGATCCTCAATGAATGGGTGAATGGAGCTAAAAGATTAAGGTTGAGTTGTTGAGTCAGTCATGCATGCTTTTCATGCTGGTCTATTCTAGTTTACGGTGCTTTAGCTGATCACCCCAGCATGCTCATACATATGCTGGTTTTGGTGATGATCAGCCTAACAACTTTCATTGCTGCTGAGCAGACTATCAGCATCAAAACACAACATATGGTGGTTTTACTGGTGAGCAGCAGTGTTGTTCTACGCTGTTTTGTCCTAGAAGAGTAGGACGCTAGCTGAGTTTGGACTGCTCAGCCAGTGATCACATAGGGTCATTGGTTCAGTAAGGTGGATCAAGCTCACTGACCTCACAAATGTACATACGACACTGTTGGAAAGTCCAATAAATGGAAACACATTTTAGAATCAAGTGCATTTGTCTGTATGTAAAGTATTAACCACCATAGGCACCTATTCATTTTGGACTGTGGAGTGCCCTCTAGTGTTTCATTTGGGAAGCATTATTGTGGCAGTTCTACCGTCTGGAAATTCTCTGTCCTTTATGTACAATCATTTGGAGAAGTTACCTTGACTCTAGCCAGATCATGAGGGTTAAGAACAGATCCTTGATAGAATTCCACCTGAGTGAAGTGACGTTTGAACAAGGCTTCCAGCTCAAGATTAGGGGAAATACTGAAGATAAGAAAGAGAGGGAGAGAGACAGAGAGATATCTTTGGAACTGATGTTCTGTGATTGTCAAATACGCAAAAAACCTGTCCGTAGATGGACCTCAGACAGTTCCTAATGAACTTATTTTCATGGTCCAATGGCATTACGCTTTCTAGCCTGATTATGCAGTTTCTTTTGTGTTGTTTTAGAAGAACGAAAAAGAACTAAAATGTACTTACTTATGGAGAAAAACAATTTCTACATTGACATCATCCCTGTCCTTGTGTAGGAAGTCTTTAAGGAAGTTGGATACACTTTCGAGCGTGATATGACCACAGACCACAATATGCCTGCAAAGGGGAAAATGCAGCTTAACAGCATGAAAGGAGACAAAACAAAGCTTGGCATGTTGCTAAAAGAAAACGCAGTCATAATAAATCTAAAAATCACTTCAGACGACAGCATAGGTCTACAGTTTTAAACCGTCCACGACCTTTTTCTTGCTTTGCCAAACACTCCTTTCATATCTGTAAACATGAACTAACACAGCATGAAAACATTACACTGCACTTTGATCTTGCCTAGATAATCTTCAGCTCAATCATATACAATAGCATTTGATTTGTCAGACGTTCTTGGAGTGTAATACATCTCTAAAGCCAAACCACCCTCTTGTGAGTATGCATGTTAACAAAGACCTGTACGTCAATGCAAATCGACTCGCTAAAAAGCCTCTAAAGTGTTCTCTGGTCTGTGGCTGCCGAGAATTCTAACCATGACTTCAGGCTTTCTGGCGTCTCCCCGGACACATGCTGCATTTCAATGTAAGGATACGTCAGATGCAACAGAAACTTGATTTCAGAGCTAAACTGGATTGGGACCGAGGTTGCGGTCTTCTGGGGCCTATTTGCCCACCGTTTACACACTCGGCTCTCGTTTCACACACTGAGGCTCTCCTGTGTTTGACTCAAAGTCGGTTACAGCAGGGACTTCTCACTGTGAGGCATTCACAAGTTTGGAATCACTGTGCTAAAAACTATTTATTCAGTGATGTATTAACTGATTCTAATATGATGCTAATATTTTGCATCAATGATGAAAGACGCTGTAGATTATTCCATAATAACTGAGACTTGTTGGCTGGTTGACTTCATTGCTCAGTGATGACTCTTAAGCTTGATATGGACTAGTCGCTGATGATGACCCTTACAGCACTAACAACATTCAGAGAAGACAACAGGTGAGGAACCTGGTGATTTCGTCCATCCATATTTCCGCTTTACTGAAGATTTGCAATGCAGTTCAGTGCTTGCTGGAAATGGTAACTGATGCTCTACCGACCTGTTTAATGTTACTGTTCTAACATTTGTTCTAACGTCTATGCCGATCTACAGGGCCCCAAAGATCAATTTCCCAATGACAACAATGAAAAGTCATGAGGGGCATAATGCACAGTAATTCAGTGTATAAGTCATTTACTTTTATTTATGCCAACTTATGCTGCTCTGAATTTATCTTGCTCTCCACACTATTGCCAAGAATGACCATCGCAATAAGATCATCTAGGGTGCACGTAACTAGTACACAAATTTGTGAGATTCTGAGGTCCATATCACTGGTTTCCTGAAGACCAGTATTACAATCCAGGGCTCGTTGGAAAAACTGCATCACAATCTACTGACCTGTGGGGTTTCAAAGATTTTTAAAGTTGCTTGTGGCTAAGCATTCTCTCCTGCGGTTTTATTCATGACATCATCAGCGATTAGTCAGTTGACCAACCTTTAATAGCATCTACAAATTTGGCCACATTAAAAAAAGTTAATTAATAAATGCCATTTTCTACCTATGTTATAACTACTTGTTGTTCTCAAACTACTTTAAAATAACCAGCAGTTTAGATTTTCCTGTGCAGTTTATTGACACTGCTATTATTGAATAAAGACCATTAATATGACAACTGACTCCAAATAAAGCACTGTTATTGTTCTTTGATTTTTCTGAAGGTTATCTTGGAGGGCCAGCAGAAGCAGCACTGCACCACATTGAAGGTAGCCATTATTTGGCCTCATATACAAAAATACAATGATGATGATGATAAAACAGACACGCATAGTAATTATGTGACGAATAATCACTATAACTAGTTTATTGTGGATTAATACACAAAAAAATAATAAATTTCCTTGTTGTTCCCAAAATGCTTTAAAATAACCAGCGGTTTACACTCTGGTGTGGATTTTATCGACACTGTGCTATTATTGAATAATGACTGTTAATATGATTCCAAACTTTTAACAGTATATAGTTCATGTTATCACTATAACAAAGTCTATAATGCATTGGTCATGACTAATCATAAGTGCTGCTTTAAAACACACTGTTTACAGCACTGTTAGAACAAACGTAGACCCAATCTGATCATGCTGCTCTAACAAATTTAATAATGCTGTTTCAGTTGAGAAGAAATAGTGGCTACTTCTGAAGTCGTGCAGTGCTGCTTCTCGGAAGCTAGCGTCTAAGGGCAGAAGTGAGTGCTCTCCGAAAAACCTTCAGAAAAATCAGAGAACAATAACAGTGCTTTATTTGTTAACCAAATTTCCATTCACTAGGTCTACAGGCCAGCTCAAATCCCTTACTGGATCTCTTCAGAGCTTCTGTGGTCAAAGTCTGAAGAGCTACAAGCGCACTCAATCATTAGCCTAAACCTATCTCGCAAAGCTCCCCTTCCTCTGAAGACTCAAAGACCTTTGGACAAAGAACACACACATATGTTGAGTTCTAACTGTAAGTGTGGGTGTTTAGTCTCAGGTGTGAGTCCTTTTGATTTTTTTTCCCTTCTTTTTCATTCGAAAGCGTCTGTTTGCGCTCAGAAAGCAGAGCAATGCCAAACAGCAGGAGAATCTGGCTAGAGGGGAGTGGACAAATGTGCTTTTATTGCAGCAGTGTCTGGATGCTATTGAACATAATGATCTTCACAGATCTTGCCTCTATCCCTCTAAGTATTTTAATGAGCAGTGGTAATTGCATGCTTGGCTGTCCTGAGATGAGAGGACTCCGCTGGGTTGATGGCTTTAGGAGGAGCTGGCCACGTCTGGCAGAGGAACGGTTTGATGAGGTCCACATTATTCATGTCTTCCCATTCCAAAACACCCTCTGTCGAGGTTCAGCTAAATCTGACGGATTTGTGTGACAATGATATCACTTTTTTTTGCTATGTAACAGCACTAAAGAGTCTCCGAGCTCATGTCAGACATCCCGTCTCCATGTTCGGATGAGTTATCGATGGTGTGCGACTGTGCTACTGATTGTATTTCATCACCTTGGATCCTTTCTCTTTCTCTGTGCTTACAGTATTGACAGTAAAAGAAGTACAGCAAAGTGGGAGAGCATTAGCTAAGCCTGATGTCATTAAAGCTTGCCAAAAGGCCTCTTCACATTTCCTGTGTTAGAACTACAGTAGCATCAAGAGGGTGGTGTGTACTCCTACTGCCCAAAGGCAACGGTATGTTTTTCCTACGCTGTCCAAAATTAACGTTCACACAACATTCTGTTCAAACACACCACATAGCAGCACATCTGACATAAACCAGTACAATATCAAATTAGTAGTTCTTAGGACCCGAGCAATATGCTAATTTTGTGGTACTGATATCAATTTTAAGGTGCAAAAAAATTCTGATAGCCGATAATATTAGCCAATATCACTTATATGGTCAAAAATGAATCAGTCTCCAATAATAATTTAATAGTGCAATAGTTTGGTTTATGCTTTGCCGACTGTTATGATCATCATCTGTGTGGGTTTCCTCCAGGAGGTCTGGTTTCCTCCCACAGTCCAAAGCTATGTAGTCATGAGAACTGGAGATGCTAAATTGCTTCTAGGCGTGTGTGGGTGAATGTGTACATCTATGTGTCTGCCCTGTGATGGACTGGTGGCTTGTCCAGGGTGTTTCCTGCCTTACGCTCAATGAGTGCTGACAAAGGCTCCTGCACCCCCACCCCCCATGACCCAGAAGGATAAGCAGTTTAGATTATAAAGAGACCCATTACGCTCATTTTCAGTGTTCATGTTATTGGGGTCCAGCAGAATATATTTACATGCTACAATTTTCCTAGAACATACTATTTTCCTCATACTGTACATCTGTTTTCATCCTCAAAAATGCTCTGTTAAGGCTCCTGTGTCTTTAAGCCCTGCTTTCTGATGAGCTCTATAAACGATAATTGGCTCATGTTGTTGGAAAACTGAGGTGGGTGAGCTCTCTTCTTCTGTACAAGGATCTTTATCCATCAGTTTCACATTAGTGTGACTAGCTGCATCAGTAGATTCCCACGGAGTTCCCGATCATAATTAAAATCACATAGTCGTAGCACACATGCACAAATTATGTATCAAGACAAGCTTGGAATAATATCTATATGGAGGAAATGTATGTTTTAAACTTATTGTGCATAATTAATACTGTTTTCTTAAAGACACAAGTAACAAAGTAACACAGCTTTTAATAAGTATCTGTAATGTGATTACAAGGATTAGAAATGTAATGCATTACACTACTTTGTTACAGGAAAAGTACTCAAATTATTGTAAATGTGTTACTTTGTAACATGTTATCTCCAGCACTTACCAGTTCTCGGTCGTCAGGTATACAATAGAAGCTCAAGTTACATAATTATTGTAGCATCGGGGGATTTAGTTTGTTTCTATTAATTAGGATTTTTCCCCTCATATCCGACTATAGGAATGTTCTTTTGTACTGCAATACTATGCTGCATTACCCCATGAAAAAATGTAGTACTAGTGGAATTTGCATGTTTTCATTAAATAGTACCACTACATCAGTAGTAGTGCGCAAGTAGTGTTTATCTCTTAACAATACAAAACATGTCCCAAATCTGAGGTCTTTAAACCGGTCCTTAGGGGCCTGTGGACTGGATTGGAGACCTCTGCTCTAAGTATCATTAAATGCAAAGGATTTTAATATCAGCTGATATTATCAGAACACTGATATATTGGTCGGGCCCTAGTACCATATCACACTCATATTAATCACACATTTAAAAACATTACTGAAAGTAGAGACGTATCTGAAGTCAAATCTGAACACTAACACAACACTATACAGAGAACAACACACGGTGGAGAGAACACTTGGACTTACAACAAAATGTTATACACGATAAGATGAAAAGAAAAAACAAAACAAAAGATACAGCACAGACTCAGCAAGCAAATGCACAAGGGCAATCGTCTGGCATGCACTGTGAAGCATGCAAAAAAAACTTCACTCAAAATACAGAAATCAAAAACAACCAAAACATGAAAGAAAACGACCAAAAGCTCGAACATCAGCATCAGCAGCGACACCATCTTTACTGCTCTAATCCTTAAACTGGTAAGTTCCTGGCACTCCACTAGCAAGATCCTGACAGTGCACTGTCCACTAAGAGCAACATCATTACCCGGTCGTGTTTCTGTAGCATAACCATCAGTGATTTAGGAACAGCTGAGTGCATGTTAGGAAGAGGATTTCTGGGAAGAGTAGTGGATGGGAGAGGTGTTAAACAGACTTGACTTTTGGTGAAAACCACTCTAGAGCTAAATATACCACAACCAACACAATCACCCTCTCAGATTATTATTATGCTCATTTAAGGCTCTCTTTTATAGAACTTTTTAAAAGGGGGATTCCAACAAGTCTTCTAAAGTACTCATTATTCAGTCAGTCTTTCAGGGTGGTTTAATGTCAGATGCTTTTTTGTAGAGAAACTTACATACTCAAATTTCTTTACAGTGGTGGTGATGGGAACCAGGGGTCACAATGTTGACAACACACATAAGCTAACCAGACAAAAAATTAGTCACAGTGTTTAAGGTGGTAATAACTTCAGATACCTGCAGGGTGTGCGATGGGATTCATAGATTGAGAAGAAGTGGTATAGTGCAGTGAATGTCTCGTTCAAAGTGTGGAAAATGGGTCCAAAGCAGATGTTAATGATTGTCTAAAAGGGTGACTGTATTTGGGCATGCCAAAAGACATAGTGTGAAGGAAGTAGCTGAATCTGCAGGTGTATGGAAGCATACGGTCATACGGGTCTACCAGCAGTGGCTAAAATCCCAGTCTACAGGAAATTCTCCTCAAAATTGTGCCAGGGAAGGCATCCACCAAATCTGGTCAAACTGTGCAGTTCTTCGATGCAAGAGTGTCTGAATATTCATGTGGCCTGCATCCAGAAACTTGTCCGGTCCATGTCAAATCCAATCACAGCTGTTATTTGTCCTCATGGAGGTATTACACGCTATTAGGGACTTTTCAGTCACAGGTGACTAATTTTTTGTCTGTGAGATTATAACATTTTTATTTACTATCCACAACCACCAGCGACCTACATGTGTGCCTCCTTATTTTCATGAACATATTACAGCTTGATAATGATACAATAATGGTAAATAAATATGTGCATGAGTTTTGAACTGATCTCACATACTTTCATAAAACGTTTCCAAAATCAGGCAGTGTATGACTGTTTATGAATGACTGTTTATGTCTTAACAAATTAATTATGCAGGGATTTGTTCTCTTTTAAGGAAACTGAAAGAATGAAAAATGATCTTGCAGTATTTTGTTGGGAACATTAACAGGCCACTCATCTGATAGATATTTATGCACTCTAGATTGTATTTGCCTATATTTGGCATGTTTTATACACAGTCTGCCAGCCAAAAGCCTGGACACACTTACTTAGTCAAAGTAAAGATTATTAATTATAATGTTATAATATTATTTAATTTTACTATTTGAATTATTATAGAACTTTAGCGACAACTTTAGACATTCGGAGTTTAATGTGAAATGTTAATAGTAGAAACTTGCAGAATGTTTACATTTTAATGACTTAATTACACATATTATTATTATTTTTAAATAGGCCACTCCAGGTCAATGGAATATATATTGTATTATTAACATTCAGCACTATCATTGTATAATGGTGTATTTTATATATGCCTTTGAAGCAAGCATTTCTGCATAAACCTATAGATCCTTGTTTTTGACTGGTACTGCATGTAAGGTATTACACGGTGCAGCAATATGGCACAGTTTTTGGCCAATCAACAAGGTCAGTGACCATTTAATTACATGGCCACAGGTGCAGCTTAAAATACATGTATACGTATATGAACCAGACGCCATCTCATATAAGCTTTAAGGGCAACGTGCAGCAATATGATCCGTCCTATAACCCTGAACGTCATGAGACCTTCCGCACTGGGCTTATTTTCCATATCAATCCCACCAGAGCAAAGAAAACCCAATGAGTAATCCTCCACTGATCATACTTACTTTAATGTCCTATGAGAGCCATGTCAGTAATGGCATTAACACATGCCATACCCTTCTCTTCTATACACACGCACAAAGACACACACGTGAGCGGCCTGCACGACTGGGCAGCCCCGGCTCGGTACCATCAGTGTAGCGAGGCAGCACACATGCTCAGAGGAGGTGTATGAGCTCAGGGTTCATGTAGGGTTTACTCCGCTCTTTGCTTCAGCATTGCTCTAATGGAAACCACAGAGAGCCGAACCCATGCCAACAGAGCACTGCTCTTTATAACAGCTATACATCCAGCGTCAGCTCTGTCACTGCTCTGACGGCTGAACGCTACGCTGCACACACTCTGGCGTCCTCAGCCGCCGCGACCCCTGCACAAGGCATGGTTTCAATAGCAGAGATTATACATCAAAACTACTCCTTGATCCGGCACCCGTACACACTGCTGGACTTGATTGACCTCAGAAGATGGTAATTGTTGAGACCTCCACGCAGAACGCTACACCAAAGTGGATATGCCAATTTTATATAAAGCGTTCAGAAAGAGCATAATCACATTTCACATGACATTTTAAGCAGGGATAGAAGGTCTTTCGCAATGCTGAGATAGTGGAAGAAATAGCCGTATTGTAAATATTTCTCCTTTGACATGACTACAGTATGGGCTGCAGATGTAGAGCAATCAGGTTTACTGGAAACTCTTCTACTCTTTTAAAAATCCCCACAAAATGTACATTATTTGCGTCATTCTGTCATATCAATTTCTACTAAATCTAACTACATTTAAAATGTCTGCACAGCCAAAGCTGTAAACTTGTTCAGTGGTCGGATTTTTAGGTACACACACCTAGTCGCTACGCTCACTGACCAATCTTGACTGGCAGCACTGGTGCATTTGGAATATACAGCACTGTGCAAGAGTCAGAGACCACCCTTCATTTATTAGATTTCCATAAAATGGCTTCTACAAAGCCATTTAGTAGTCAGTAACTTTTCAGGAGATATTTCAGAGGCGATTCACTAGAATATAGAGACAATAGGACTCCCAACAACTGTGTAAGACCTGGTAAACCACCAAAACTGTCACCATCAGATAAACAGTACCTAAAGCTTTCAGCTTTATGAGAGAGGAGAAAATCAAGCTCTGCCCTTCCTTCAGATCTGAACAAATCCACAGGTCTTTCTGTCCATCCTTCTTCCACTATGAGAAGACAACTCAATGCTATGAATCTGAAAGCAGGGGTAGATGTTAAGAAGCCGAGAAGGTGAGAAAAGGAACTAGGCAAAAGAGGCAAATTTGGAAATCACACAAAGAAGCTGCTGGTGTTCTCAGAACAATGGACTGTTAACCCCAGACCTCAACATCACTGAATGTGTTTGGGATTTCCTGGAGAATCAGAAAATGCAACAAACCATTAAGACTGAACTGTGGAGGTGTGGAATAGTATCTCTACAGACTTCCTTGAAAAAGCAAATCTCTAAAGAATGAATAACTTGTAGCTGTTTTGAATGAAGGGTGACCTCTTGAGTTTTGGATTGTGCTGTAGGTGGGCTTTTTTATTATATACTGCCTCTGACTGTAGCCACTGACTGTAGCCAGTCACCAATGGAAAGGGACCACCACAGGACTAGTGCTGACCAGCTATTATTTGCATGGAGCAGGTGATGTCCACATGGCAGACCCATGGCAAAGGGTGTTACAGACTCACTGAGTGCAGTTACAAGTTGTACCTAATAAAGCACCAACCCAGAGTCAATTACTGTATATGTAAGTGTTGTGTTAATGCAGCATTGTGCTGTAAAGAAATGGGGGGATCCCCCCGCCCAGAGCCTGTAGGAAACGTGCCGACAGAAGAAATAAATAAATATCCTGACACATTTATTTATACGTGTCTTGATGTGTCCATTCATAAGCACACACTCACATCCACATTTAAACAATAATGCAAAGCCTGGTGCCTGTCTTTCTGCTCAGCCACAGAACTGGATCCTGGCCGCCTCTAATTGCGACCACATGTATGCGTGGCCAGAGAAAGAGAGAGAAAGAGAGAGAGTCCTCTCCTCTGACAAGCCCTTCTCTCAACACCAGGCTCCAAATCCAACCACAGGGCTGGGGCCAAACATAACATTTCATCAATCTTGTTTCACTGACAGGGAAACGGCATCAAACAAAGAGGCTCCTAATGGCTTAACTCTCTCTCCGCTTAGTATATGCCCTAAAACTCAAGATGATGAAAGCTCATCATGACCGGGCGCCTATTTCATGTCGAGAGAGAGAGAAAGAAGGAGTGAGAGATACAAAGAGATAGTGACAGAGGGAGAGAGAGAGAGAGAGAGAGTGCGGGCGAGAGAGCCAGAGAAAGAGCGAGACAGAGAGAGATTTCACTGTACAGGACATAGACGTTGAGCGTGAGCACTCGGGGAGAATCGCTGTGCTGATGACAGGGCCGTGTTTGAGCCAGAAACGAGTGAGTGTTCGAAACATTCACATTCAGGGGCAACCTCTGGAAATCAAACAGAAAGAAAAACACAAGTCTACGGGACATAATAAGGTACCAAGCGGGGCAAAAAAAGCAAGCCAAGTGCAATCGAGAGGCTCCAGTGCGCGAGCTGAGGCATCCAGGCATTCAGGGTGTGTGATCTGACTGAAGATCAGGGCCAGAGTCATGTCAGACAGAGATGAGGCGATGGACACAGGGCCGAGGGCAAAAGAAGCTTTTCTCACGGCAACATGCACGGCCGCCGAAAAAAGCCCAAACACACCTCCAAGTCACAGACAGCATGCGAGAGATTTTTTCATGTGTGAGAAACACTTGACCCAAAGCAAAATGATAACAGAAATAGAACAACAGAACAAAAAAAGAAGGATGGAAATGAAACTTCACAAACAACCATAAAGATGCAGTTCAGATAGCTTTTTTAATAACTGTGCAAACTGCAAAAGAGTCGTTTTATAAGCAACTGGTAGGGTTTTCATGACTATCCTTCACAGAGTTACAAGGCTTTGACATGTGCTGACTAGAGCGAAATTACAATAAGGGCACACAAGGAAACTCAATTTCAGATCTTATTTCCAAAGTCGCACAACAGGAATGACAGTGGAAAAATAGACAGTAGTCATGAAAGCTCTAGAGACTGGAATGAAATTAAAAATGCAGCAAATAGGATGTAGTGTTGAAGAAACGAAGCCACAGACACAGAGCAAAAGGCATGGACATGTGGCTTTCATGGCCAAGGTCTCCAGTCACAGTGTGACATTCTACATCTACAGTACAGGGCACAGGGCCTATATACACTGTACTAAGCCCCTCTATGAGGGGCGAGCTTGAGTCACACAACCACACCTGCTTCTGGATTTGGACTTACTTTCTGCCTCGTGTTGAGTTATAACTCCCTCCGTATTTCTTCCGATTAAGGATGAGAGCAGCAATTTCTGGCACGTAGCGAGCAAACATGGCCTACATGCATGGAACAGAAAAAGAAAAGGGCATGCAGAGAGGGGTTCTACTGCGGCCGAGGCAGCAGAGCCTCCTGGAATACTTACTTTCTGCCATTAACCGCACTATAGGAACCACCATATTTCTTGCGGTTTCCTATTAACTCTATGATTTCAGGGACGTAGCTGGCAAACATGGCCTAAGGAGAAGATAGGAGACAGAAGCAGAGACTAAAAAAGAGAGCGGAGAGACCGGTCCAAGGGGGCACGCGCTTCTCCACGCACGCTCCCCCCCTCCCGATGTCTGAGGAGAGCACAGGGAGACATAGAGCTGGCTGAGAAAAATATATGTGTGCAATTTTTGTCACTTCGTTTTTGGAAAAACACTGGAATTTCCATGGGGGGTCTAAACTAGAGAGAGGGTCAAAAAAATAAAAGTCGTGAGAGGAAATGTGCTCCGGGATCCAAAAAACAAGGGCAAAAAAAGTTAAGCCCGGTTAAATATGTGTGTTTTAGTCAGGGGCCTGTCCAATGAAAAGGGGCATCACAGAAAGAAAGTGCAGATTTCAAAGGCCGGTGGCTCAGAGGAAAAAAATGTAGCTGATCGTCCATCTCACGAAGAGCAAAAAAAAAAAAAACGAAGAAAAAAAAGAGGAAAAAAAAAACCTATGTGCCATGTTTTGTCCAACAAACACTGATGATGTGGCAGGTTGATTTGAATAGTCCAGGCCGAGCGCCCACAGCTGCAAAACACATTAAGACTCATTAGAGTGGCTGGAAATGAGCTGGATGCATTTTGCATAGTTTGCAGCCTCCTGTCCTGACCGAAGCTCTGCTCTGTTTCGCCTCCTGAACGCGGATCTCTGTCCTGTCTTGAGGCCTTCGTCTAAATCCAAGCTGCTCGCTCTGTGGCTCTCTGGGGCCAGAATGAATTATGACATCTGTCTGATCAGAGCTGACGCTTTACAACATTTCCATACTGAAGTCATTAATTGGGCTGCTGATAGAAAGCAGGGAACAGGGCTATGATAACTTCCAGGCCTCTCCGAAACAAAGAAAGAGCACATTGCTATGGTAACGCCATGACAGCTGGGGTTTTATCTGTGTCTCAGTATGGTCTGTGTCTGCTCTGCATCTGAGAGTAGTCTGTATCTGATCTGCTCTGTGTTGGAATATGACCTGTATCTAATCTGCTTTCTGTCTGTGTACACTTTAACTATCCATCTGTTTGGTTGACATTTGGACTGGAGTCTACACGTTGAACGTGTTGCGTGTAGTTGATCTGTACTGCAGTTTGTAAGCTATTTTTGCTTATAGCTCTTTGGGTTAGTTATGCATCTGTACTGTTTATTTATTCTTCCATTTATTTTGCCATTTAAACCGGCAGCTGCTCTTTACATTGTGCGAACATGGCAAACGGAGCAACGGAAAATTCAACATGTTAACATGTCACAGATGCTGACAATGTTTTTCCTTCTATAAAGTTTTAGAAATATCATGTTTTTCCATAAGAGACATGGTTTGTACTGTGTAATCTGTGTGGTTATAGCTAATTGGTCTGTACTGAATTGCAAAACTTAGATGTGTTAGAGGCAGCTGCTTGGCTATAATTATTTGAAGGTGGTTTATATTTGAACTGGAGTCTATATCTTCAACGAGTTGCTAGTAGCTGGTCTGCATTGTAGTTTATAAGCTATATTTAAGGGTATTTGGGTCATCACAGCGACAACTTGTACTGTACTCTGTAATCCATGTGGCTATACCCTGAGAGCAAAAGGATGGAGGACCACCGTCAGCCCACTAATGGCAAAGCTGGCGGTCCACTAATGTTTTGCTCAGCATTTTTGGGTGCCCCGCCAGTGGTTAAGTAGCATCACGGACAAAATGACATTTTTCATCACTTGTTTTCCACTCACAGCTCTGCTTACTTATTTCTCCTTCTTTCTCATGTCTGTTACCCTTTATAGATTTGTTTAGTAAATAATTTTGAGTGTCAGCAACATTTTCAATTTAAAATTATTTTATATCAAGCATCATTCTATTTCTCAAGGCCTCATTCTTATTTTGAAGTTTATTTTCCAAAATAAAAGTCGAATCAGTTTGAGGAGTTTAAAAACTAGTTCTTGTGCATAGGACAGTTATATGGGTGATCCTAGGGTGGACCAACACTGGCAAACAGTCAGTGGGGTGCCGACCTGACCAAAGCAGCGGACCGATATATGCTTGCTATCTGAAACAGTCAATATTTTAAATCAGCTGCTTGTAGCTGGTCTGTTTTCTAAAATGGATCAAGAAAATGTGAAATTCTGTAAAGCAGTTTTTTAGGTTTTTATATTAGCAGATGTTTAAATTTTTTTCACAGTTACTACTTTAGAAATATGAAATTTTTCTCATCTTGTGCTGTACTCTGTAGTTTGTGTGGCAGTAGTTATTTGGTTGGTATTTCAGTTCATAAGTTGTGTTTACTTGGCAATTAAATTCTGGTTTTTATCGTAGTGCAGAAGTTGCATGTGTTTTATAGCAATTGGGTCTATATTGTACTCATCAAACCACATTTATTTAACTATGATTATTTGGTCTGTACTGTGGTCTATAAGCTGTATTGCTTTCACTATAATTATCTGTATGTATGGTTTTCTATGAACTGTATGGGTTTGGCTATGTTTAATGGGTCTTTAATGTTGTCCGCAAGCTGTAGGTGTTTAGCTGTACAGTCACTATAAATTACTAAATACTGGACTGGATGTAGCATATGAAGCTACAACTAAATATTAGTGTAGCAGTGTGTTTAGGGCTGCTTTTGCTATGGTGACGTTCAGACAGAACTATGGGCCATCCACCTGCCACCGTGTTTGTTGGAATTCGGGGAGGGACACAGAAGGGTGGGGTCTCCTGAAACCGCAACTGCTTTAAAAGAACAGCAACAACATTATCAGATTTTGTCAAAATACATAACATTTCTTACATAGTAGCATTAATGAATAAACAACATATTCTCAATCAGAGGTAGAGAGCATTGGGTATATCATACAAATAACTATGACAACTGTACTCGACATACGGGTACATGTAAATTCTACATGTGCTACAGTGGCAAAACAGGAGGAGAGATCTTTCACGGTGGAGAACAGGCATTGTGAAGACACTGGAAATATACAAAGCGGTAAGTATTTGATCGGGACGTTATGAAGACTATGGGTAGGTGACAGTTATGGACTTTGTATAGAAAATGATCGTCATAGTCTAGGTGAAGTGACGGACGATGTGTGTGGAGAGGGTTGTTAAGACAAAGTGCAGATGAGAGGAAAGTCATTTTTACCAGACCGCCGAGAATGAAGAAGACCATGAAAAGGCGGCCGAGGGTGGTTTTCGCACAGACGTCTCCGTAGCCCACCGTGGACATAGTGACCATGAGTAAGTACACACATTCCCAATATGAAAGTGCTTGAGAATTTTGGAAGTTTTCCCAAGGATCCCCTGAGTTTTCCACCTGAGGGGAGGGAGAGCATAAGAGCATTACTGAGACAAGCAGAGGCCTCCGAGTACAGCTCTAAGCCTGATCCTCTACAGCCACCTACTGTTTATTCAGATTATAGCCACCACTGAACGTGGGGCACCCAAGAGGGGTTTTACGTGCTTGAGAGGAACTGTGAGAGGAACCAAACAGGTGGCTTTACTGTAGATCAGAGTCTCTGCTGCCATCTAGTGGCACAGATGTCCTCTGGCATATCCTGATAAGGGAATAGAAAGAAAAACTGAATATTTAGCATTTTGCCTATAACAGAATACTACAGATACTGGATGAAGGCGTCGGCCTTGGTATGTGATTTGTTCCTCTTCACGATTTGTTTCCTACATTCAGTTGTTTGTTCGTTTTAGGGGGGGTTTGGAGGGGCTCGTGTGTGTTCTCTCACTCACCAGATGAATGAATCCTGCAGCTGTGAGCCATGTGCTTATGAAGATGGAACACAGGTTCACCAGCTTGATGGAATTACTGTGAGAGACGAGAGTTACATCACACCTCTCAAAGTGAAACACATCGCACTGACGTACAGATTAATCAGTCATCTACTGAGCCCAACACACACATGGCGAGGTTGGCCAGGGACGTCTCCACTTCATTTCTTACTGGGAGCAAATACACAGGTTATTACAAAACGAGCATTTCATATGCAGTTACACAGTGGGAATCCCGGCCCTGACTACAGCTAAGCTACGTTTTCTGCCAAACCGTTCAGCACAATGAGGAAATAACTCTCTAATTTGCCACTTTTGTGGGTGCGGGTTTCGGCTATTTCCCACATTCTGACATATGAGAGGAGACAGTGCAAAAGCTGTCTATTGCACTTATAGAATGAAACCCAATTTTGGAGGTGGCAATGGAAATAACCTTCTACCTTCCACAGACTGCATTCTGTGTTTTTCTCTCTTCTCTGATTCCTTGATTTAATCAAATCAAAATGCCACACTGTGTCAAAGGGGGCACATCTCTCCTGCCTGGCCTGCTGGAGGAGGGCCTGTTCGCAGTGAGCCTCAGCTCCAGGCCTTTCCATTCATCAGGCTGCACCATGCTC
Organism: Semaprochilodus insignis; assembly: GCA_034552555.1. NCBI lineage: Eukaryota > Metazoa > Chordata > Actinopteri > Characiformes > Prochilodontidae > Semaprochilodus > Semaprochilodus insignis. The sequence continues at coordinate 10,733,871 of CM067478.1, forward strand.
TCTTACCTACAGCACGCTAAACGCAGATACAGCGGGGGATTAACATCAATACACTCTGCCGAGCTATAAGCTGTGCCTGACATCTGGGTCAAAGCTGGGAGGCTGCGGGGCTCTCTGAGAGGCGGCTGGTCGACTACTAGAGACGCACAAAGAGTGTGGAGCCTCAGAAAGTGAGCAGGAAATCACTAAGTGAGCCCTGTATAGTGTAAAGGTACAATAAGAAGAATAAGGCTAACTCTTAGAATGCCAGATTGAGGGCAATACGTACAGACAGTTACAGAGTGAAATGAAGAGTAGCCTCACACAGGAGAACGCGGTAGCTTTAGCATGAACAGTCAGATTCCTTTGATTCTCTTCACCACATCGCCAAGTTATGTGGCCAGACATGTGATGAGCAGTGAGTCAGCAAAGTGCACATGCAAGCGAAATGTTTCGCTGCTTATTGTACCTTTAACTAACGTCTTACCATCACAGTCATTACTTGGCAACAAAGGAACATTGTGGAGTGTGTGAGAGCAGGTGGTCGGCCTTACCTTGTTTTTAAGATATTCAAAAACTGTAATATTTCTGAGAACTGTATCAATCTCAAGGCTCTTAGAAATCTCAGACCTGCAAGACACAAAGAGGGGAAAGGTTACAAGCCATACATTTCCATGGTTTCCAAAAACATCAATAAACAAACAGGAAAAAACATTTTATTTTGATGGTCCACTATGGATAAGCATAATCAATCAATCAATCATTTCACAAATAGTTTGCTTACAGTTTGAGCATCTGTACATGCTCTATAGGAGAGCATGGTCGTACAATGCCAGCACCAGTTGTTTAGGCAGAAATAACAACCGCTGCTCATACCACTACTATTCAAAACCCCACCGCAATTCCTTTCAAAATTTCAGACACATTTAATAACTGAATATGAAGTTTTCATAATCTGTAAAACATTTTAAATGCAAATAAAGTTGATTCATATTTGCAAAATCATATAATAACAATAATAATAATAACAACAACAACTTGGCAGTCAAAAGTTTGGACATAGGACAGGTTATATTTCAATTTTGACATACAATTATGAAATAGGTAATATGAAATTCACCTAATATTCACCTTCTACCAAACTGTTTCAGTTCACACACCGACATCAATCTAGATGCTTATAGCTTTCTTTGACATACAATGTGAGTTCAACCTTTCCACTGGTAGTCATACATGAATATATGTATACACGTCTTTTCCAACATGATATTTGTTGGTCACTGAATAATTACATATGTGCTACATCATAGTTTTGATGTCATCACCATTATTGTAAAATGTAGAAAACAGTAACAGTAAAGAAACCCTTGTAAGCATAGGTGTGTGGTTGTGTATAATAGGATCGAAAATGTATCAAGTGCTTATGAAATGTACAGGCATTCTTCAATCATACAAACTTATAATCATAATTTCACAGTAATGGCTGAAGATGACAAAGCTTGGTATAATCTGTTATTAGTTATTTCTTGATTGTAGCTCCACAAAACAAGCACAGATATTCTGCCAAATCTGCAAAGCTTTCAGTTGATAGCACACTTGTGTTTGTAAAGGAGAAGAAGAAGAGATAAACATTTTTAAGTACTCTAAATTATTATGAATAGAATCTGATGAAAAGTCATTATTGTATGTGCAGTTTTGTTTTGCACACAATCGTGTTTATTCAGCCTTTAAACATCATTTGAGATCAGCTGACGTCAAAGTAAACCGCAACACACTGAAACCAATCAATAAACACTGAAGCAATCAGAGAAACATCAGTACAGACTCAAACGTTCTGTTACAGAAAGTAATTGCAACGGGGGAACCAGCCTTGTGACATGAAGGTTGCCCATTCGACCTCCTGAACTGACAGGACAGGGCTGAAATGCCCTTGAGTAAGGCACGTAGCCCTCAACTGCTCCCTGGGTGCTCTAGACAAGAGTGCTCACTGCCCCCTAGTGTGTGTGTGGGTGTTTCACAGCATGGATGGGTTGAATGCAAAAGACAAATCTCCCTGTGTCTAAGCACAAATAGTTCTAAATTCTACATTCAAATGATTCCATGTTATTAATCAGGAATTTGTGTATTTACATTTAAATAGAACAGAAAAACAACAATAATAACTCCAGACTTCTAAGGCTCAGTGAAAGCACATCCTGTAAACGCAATAGTACTTTCATTTGAAGTGATACCCACTACCCAGACTTCAAAGAAGAGAGAGTGGTTACTACAGCAGTACTTACTACTTCAGAGAAACAAACATCAAAAGAAAAAGAAGAGAAGAGACGAGACGCTCATAGTCTTATATTGTCACAGAGAGTTGCAGAGTGAGTGTGAGAAAGTGTGTGTGTATGTGTGTGTGTGTACATGGGAGTGTGAGAGTGTGAGATGGGTGCCAAAGTGAGCGCATCAGGGACCAGATTAAAGAACAATGCAACACCTGCTTCGCCGGTCTCCTTACATAACATCAATCTAGCTCTGCTCTCACAGCCCTGCATTACAAACACTCTGACACACACGCACACACAGTGTGCTCCATGATCAGATTAATCTCAACACTCCTCGCACCACATCACACACATCGTTCACATATTCACACACTGGCTTTGGGTAGATTTACACCAGCGTGCTGCAGATATCTGACTCACTAGCTGAGTTTTCCTGATCAAAGTTTTTTAAAAGGCCGAGCCATAAAAAATCACCTTTATCTTCTTCCTACTTCAATCCCTGAGATGTAAACAGAGTCTTTCAGAGCAGTTTGGAGTGAATGATTAATTATAGAGAAACTTATTGACCGATTTTCTGTACAGTAATGTCACAAATGTATACACAAATATATGCATTTCTTTTACTATCTAAAACTTTGAGTTTTTGTAAGTTATGTTTTCTAAGCTAAATGTTATAATGGTAAAATAGAGGTAAATCTATAAAAATATGTTTTATTTGAGGACTATCAAGCCTTACAACACCGTGCATGTACCTCTCTGCTCTAAAAGAATAATACAAAATTAAATTAGATAAAAATCGTATCACACAACTGTCAAAAAGCAGGATCCCAGACATGTCAGCATGTTGACACCAATTTAATTTGTGTCATTTCATTTCATGTACTAACTTTTTTGTGAGGTAGCTTTTCGAATGTCTGGTTCTAATTTCTTCTGCTATGGACAATTCTAATTGCATTTTAACCATTTAATTATGCCGGCAATTTAAAAAGCCTATGGAATTCCCCTTTAATTGGATAAGACTTCAATCCTTCTGTACTTGAGTAAAAGCAGAAAGGCTCTTGGTAAAACATTACTACAAATATTAATATTTTATCCCAGGTGTATCCAGTTTCCAGCCCTGGAATTTGTTCTTGCTGGAAGTTAAGGAAATGATTAATGTAACTGGTCGGCCAAGTACTGTCACACCTACCAAAGATTACAAAGTCCAGGACTGGAAACTGGATTCAGGGTCCAGATTTGAAGCCCCCTGTATTATATACACATTAGAAGTAAAAGTACTAGCTTGCAAAAATACTTTTGGTTAAAACATGAAAGCACGTTGAGTTACTACACATTTTGTAGAATAATACTGAATATATATGCAATAAGTTTTGTTAAAGAGCGCTGTGTGTCTGCAAATGTCTTTTCTTGTTTACAGTCACCTTATGGAACTTAAAGGTCATCATACAGAACTACAGGTTACCTTGATAGAAGCAGCTCATCAAAATATTATTACATACTCCTATAATAACTCAAGCAAGTAATATTTTACCAAGAACACTACTTCTGCTTCCACTCAAGGACAAAAGTACTGTACTCTGTCCACCCTTAAAAGCCTTTCAAGAATTACAAAATACTTTACTGGTTATTGGAACGGGACAAACTAGAAAGCCTATAAAAATACTAACAACATAAAAACACTTTGTGGTAACAAATTCATATGAATGAATATACATACATCTGACAATGAGAAAGACCAGTACCAAAATGTAAAACATGAATTATCATCATTCAGACCTTCAATTAATCATTGACGATTCATCAAGAAGGTATATTTTAACCAAAGATTTTTTTCCCAATCAAGTGATCAGGTTTAATTGAATAATAGCAGCTCTAACACAAATACACCATCTAACCAATCACAGTGCAGCTCACAATCTGTCCACATCCTGACCAATCACATTTCCAGATTATGGTTCTGTGGGTGTTTTTATGACTCAAAGTGCTCATGAAGTCCAAAAAAAGAAAATAATTATTACAGTTTAATTAATGTAGCCAATTTAGAGTTTCACCAATGTGTTTTGATATTACAATGCATATTGCAGCACACAGCAATACAATACCAGTACAACTACTTTATCCACATTGCGCAGCCCTAATACACATGCAATAGACTGAAAACAAACCATAATGTTTATACATTACAGCCAATAATTAGTAACCCCTGCCTCGCTCTCTTACCCCAGTTGGAGAGCACATGGAGGCAGGAGGAGAACGAGTAGAGGAGGCCATCGCCCTCTTTAGCTTCTCCTGTTCTCACGCGGTAGCCGTTGTGAAAGAGATCACCACACGACTTCTTGCGTCTGCGGTTGTCCTGGACAGCCTCAGTCTGCAGGATACCCCTCGGACCGCGGAACACTAGAATCTTACTGGAGATCATGATTCTGATTATCTGCTCTAATTTTCCTCCTCCAGAACTTCTTCAGTACATATTGATCTAAATCTACCCTCAAGCCAGAAAGAACAAACGCTGAGACACAGACAAGACACCCAGCCTAATAACTAGGAACACTAGAGCCTAAAACAGCCAGACTGGCAGAGTATATTATGTGCCCAGAATGAAATACAATCTAATAGAGACACCTGTAGCAGCTCTGGCTGTCTGTACGTCTGCCTATGAGCAGAGGCAGCCTGGCTCATCTTTTCGGTGCTTTAATCTGCAACACCCACGCACACATCTCCACTTTGCCCCCTCTCCGTCACCAAAGGGACTCATGGGATATTTTTTTCCCTGACACTAATGCGTTACGTCTGCATGAGGTGAAGCACTTATGTATGTCCTGAACCCTTCAGGGGATTTAGAGCAGTTTAAATTGGAAAAAAATGAAGAAGATGAGAAAAAAAGCAACAATAATCCTAAAATTAATCACAAAGGATGCTGACAGTGGTGATATTTGGGTCTCCAGGGCCCAGATGGAACCAACATGTTAACTGGAATCTTCCCATGTGCTGTGTAAATAAATAGTTTTTGGTAATGTAATCATGCTTTAAATTAAAGCCCGTAATCCTGCTTTGAATTCATGAGACGCTGAAATCCACTGTACTTTGCTGGAGCATCATCCCATCTCTTCACTGTATGGCTAATAGGCATGTAAAAATGCTTCAATGCATCCTGACATGTCAGTGTGAGGATGTTGATCCAGATGCATTCATTTTGGAATGTCAGAATGAATTTTAGTTGATTACAACGCTATCCCTCAGTCAGTGTATCTTTAAAACAGACCTATTATGCTCAATTTCAATGTTCATAATTGTATTTTGGGGGTCTTTAGTTTTGTATCAGTGTACCAGTTTACTGTGCAAGCTTTTCTTTTCAATCAAGAAGCAAAAAAGTGGCAGCATGACATGACATGACATTTGTCTGACATTGCACATATTCTAAGAACATGCACACATCACGAGGACAATGCTGAAACAATATATTGTGCGGCTCTAATGCACACATTTTAGCACAATATCCCTAAACACGCTACTCTTCCGGAATAGAATAATATGCCATCAAATATTGATTTGGAATATCGTTCAGATCTAAACATCCGGGATCTAGGGTTAGGGTTAGGGTTAATTCAAAAAACCTTCTAAACACAAAAGAACTAGTACAGAAACTCTTGTAAACCGCCATGTGAGGGAAACAGAAGGCAAAACAGACGTTGTAAAAGAGGCAGTGAGAAGAAGATCAGGGTAAAGGCGACTAGGCCAATGCGACACACTGGGCCAGGCTTAGAGAACACATGTGTGCAAATGACAGATGCTCATTGAGTGTCTGCCACCACGCTATCCTGCTTCATTCACATTCCCAAGCTCACACACACACAGCACGTCACGTGCCTCGCCGTCACAAGCCACTGGTCCCTTTTCTCAATCAGCGTGGGATGGACATTCGTAAAGAGGGATAATGTCCTGGATTACTCCCAGCGGGGAAATAGCTCCCAGAATGCTCTGCCAGCAGGGCCTGCCATGTGAGGGGAGGGAGGGGATTCTGCATGTGAAAGGGGCTTACAGCACAAATTGGTCTCCTCCTCTAATGTTGGTCATGTTCTTTTGACAGAGACGCTTCCTGTCCGGCAAGGGTAAGGACTATTTCAATCCAACAGTGCACCAATTCCAAGAGCAAAACAGTGCATGGACAAACAGAGCCACATCCAGCCACCAGGTGGCAGTGTTACGTAACATTCTTTCTGAGCACACTGAGAGTGATGGGGAAACACCCCTTTAGTTAAGACGTCATAATCGTGACATGCTATGTGCCTTTGTAGTGCTATGGTAAAAAAACTGGTCAGCTGATATTGGGCAGGGTCTTTAATCTCGCAATTTACTGTACAGCCCACAAATGCTCTTATGAGGGACTTCAAGAGAGCTTAAACGTCTACAGTCCAGAAACCTCTGTCTATCTCCCCGAGTTGTCTCTAGATATTAGGTAGTGTAATTACTGTACTCTGCTGGATGTGGCCCATGAGAAGCAATGCTGAGAGAACATTTATAAGATGGTCTTAGATCACGTAAGTCTCAGTTTTATAGTCTGCAGTGTGAAACGAGGGTTAAGGCTGATGTTAATTGGCTGGGCGGAGGAAGAGATATGGCTTGCAGCTCGGGCCATTTGAACAGGACCTTTCACTAATCCGCACGGTTCTCCTGAGAGAACTACTCACTTCACACCTCTTTAGGAAGATTAATTTCTATTTTCCTAAAGTGGAACTTGACGGTCCCCCTCCCCCTTAATGGCATGCCTCTCTGTCGTCTTAATCAATGCCCAGTTTGGAAAGAGGTAAACCACTCAAGCACACAGACACTTTAAAGGAGGAGCACAGCCTCTGATGTTCCTCCAGTAAGGGGAACATTGTGTTTGTGCAAAGCTGTGCAGTGGGAAACAGAGATCTGACTATGGTCAATCATTAGGGGCCTGGGCTAATACGGAGGGGCTTTCTCCTGCAGTTGAGTGCTGAATTTGCAGGTGTATGGAAGCGTACGGTCATACGGCTCTACCAGCAGTGGCAAAAATCCTAGTCTACAGGAAATTCCCCTCAAATTGTGGCAGGGAAGGCATCCACCAAATCTGGCCAAGCTGCTCAATTCTTTGATGCAAGAGTGGCTGAACATTGATGTTGCCTACATCCAGAGACGTGTCTGGTCCATGCCAAATCAAATCATGGTTGTTAATCGTGCTCGCAGAGGTTTTAGATGCTATTAGAAACGTTTCAGTCACAGGTGACTATTTTTTTTTGTTGTTGTAGAGTTTATTACTCTAAATGCTCAAGAAAGATTTATTTTCTGTTTAAAAAGCAGTGAATATTGCAATCTATAAGCTTTATCACAATATATCTATTACTTTAAATAATTCAGTAACATGGAGTGAAAACATCACAAGATCGTTGCTACTCTTCCTCAAATAATCCACAGCATCACACAATTCTGTTATCAAGTCATTTTTTCCCTTTATGTATTTATGTATGTACGTATGTATGTATGTATGTATTTATTTATTTATTCATTCATTCTGTCCCCTTTGTTTAGAAGCAATATTTTTACTATCAACAAGAAAGATCCAGGGATAGTAACCACCTGCCAAAGCCTGTGCAAACTAGTGCCATGTCGGTGAACCACAGTGAGTCTAAAATGAAGGAGCTACCTGCAGATATTCTGTCTGAGATTTCTGGATCAAGTGCTGAGCTTCCCTCTGAATAATTCAAAAACATTATTCTCACAGAGTGAACACAAAAACATATTACCAAACATTACATTTTCATTAATATGGAAATAAGGCGAGAATGCTTTTCAGTTTTGTAACGGATGTCAATGAAACTTCTTATTTAAAGGCAAAGTGTTTAAGATTCAGGAGCATCTATTAGCAGAAATGGAATATAATATACAAAACTATGTTTGGTGTTGTTGTTTGTGCTAAGAATGACGCATTCTTCATATGTACATGGGAGAAGGTCATTAAATCAGCTTATTGGAGGGAGGTAGTGATATTAAGCTGTCTTAAGTCTGTATTGAATTAACATAAACAACATAATAAAACATTTGAAACAATGAAGTGCTTAGCTATACTGATGATATGAGCATGCCTGGCAGGAACACTTAGCTAGAATATACTGCTGAAACACCAGAGCTTGCAAACCATTTTGTACTGTGAGAAGTTTGAGGACCCAAATGTGGAGAAATGGAGGATCATGTTTATTATTTAGCACAAAACACAAAAAGGAGGGTGAATCCTCACCGTCAAAGAAGTGGAAATGTAAAGAAGCAAAACGAAACTGGGACAGACACTGATGTGACAGAAGTAAACCTGATGGCTGCTGTAGCCTCCCCAGGGTTCAAGAGGCTTACACACTGCTCCTTTAAATGATGTTTAACAAAAAGGACTACGATTGTGAATTACAACAGTGAACAAGAAGTTGAGCTTCAGCCTGCACTAACTACTATAACTGTTCAAACTATATGTTAATAGCTTTTTTAAAACTATCTGTATTGTAAAAATGGCACTATTACTACCACTACTACTATTACTACTACTAATAATTATAATAATAGTAATGGTAATTATAACTGATAATTCAATAATAACTGTCTAGCAATACATGCAAACAGTATACAGTATATAATATCTGTATACAGTGCAAAAGTGCCACAAACAGTGTCTATGAATCACACGCTCTGATAACATTGTCTAAAAAGCCTGCCAATTACAAGCATCCCAGCAGATATTAGTGCCTAACAACCGCACCACCCGAAGAAATGTTCTACAATAATTCATATACAATAACAAGTGTTTGATGCTTCTCTTCGTTAGAACACCACTTTTACTAAAGTGGGTTTAGAGCTAAAGGCCTGGTGTATCTCTAATGATGAAGGAAGCTAAATTACTCACTTAATGAGCAAGATTACCCCACTGATGATATTTTGCATGTAACGTGCGTACATGACCCTTCAGGAGATTTCACACAGAGGCTATTTCACATTCTTTCATCATCTTTGAGCCTCTGCTCCTCCAGGCTCAGAAATGGGTGCAGGGGACTTCAGCCAGTGTGAGGGTTTTAGACCTCACAGTCTTTAGAGTGAACATGACAAATTATTGCCTCATCCGTATCCTTGGAATATCAGCTTAACAAGACATTATTAATAAAACAACAAGGCTGCTGGAATACATAACAGATCATGTAAGGAAGGACAAAGTGTTTTATTATTAACTGCATATCTTCACATTTTTGTGCCAGGATGTAAACCTTGTTTTGTTTCTTTTCAGCAGTCCTGTGGTGCGACCTGCTAAAAACGAGGATTAACACAAGCGTGCACGGTGCTGTATTTGTATGCACTGTGCAGACTGCAGTGCCTTTGAGGGGCAGAGTTACTGGCCTAGTTCCTCCCTGCCAAAGGGACACACAGAAACTCTCTCACACACAGGCAAAAATATCACAAGTGCACTTCCTCCTAGTCCCCTGACACTGCACTTTTGCCTCACCTGTGGGTCACCCCCAGCTTTGACACAGACACAGCATGACAGAAAATCATTACCATTGGGGAAGTGAATCAGCATGGAGCGCTTAGCCACCCTGCTGGCTCCTAAACAGCTGACCTGATCCAGTCAAATACAACAGCCGTCTCATTGTTTTGGAGTCACGACCCTCAAAAAAATGTAGACCGGGGTCTGTACACTCAGACAAATCCCTCTCAACTCTTCCCGGACACTCACTAGAGCAACCTTCTTCATACAGTACAAGTCAAAAGTGTAGAAGCTCTTTTGTAATGATAGGAACAGCGTAATGTGGGCAGGTGGTTATAAATTGGGGGTGCTGAAATTCTAAGCGTTTTTGTAATGCAAACAATTAAACAAAATGAAGCACCTGTTTATTTTGCCAATTTACATCAAACAGAACGTATCATACAGTGCAATAATCAGGTGAGAGATGATAATATATAACAAACACATCAAATTACTTATGAACATCATCTTTCTGCTTTTTCATTCTGGACTAACTCTATGCAAATTAACTCAGCGGTCACTTAACACTGAAACACACACTGAGCAGGAGACAAAACAGCATTCGCTTAAACAGCCCACGATTACTACAGTGCTTTTTTGTGCTCAAATTATTACTACTCGGGTTCAGAACAATATTATTATTGTTGTTGTTGTTGTTGTTAATATTATTATTATTAGTAGTAGTAGTAGTAGTATTATAACAGTAACAGTCGTGAAATTAGGGAGTGCCACAGCCCCCTCACTTCCCTGAATATTATGAAATCTGAAAAATAATTTTCATCACTTAATCAGGCCCATTTAACGCAGAGACCCATTAATGCCTTTAGAGACTCTGTTTACATCTTAACCACATAATTATGCAGACATATTTTAAATTTGGCAGAATTCCCTTTAAAATGACAATATGATTTCATTCACAACAAAATCCACAGTGCTGAACAAATGAAGACCTACAATCCTTGTTTAAGTCTAGCTGGACAAAAAGAGCACCGTAAATGTTAATTCAACAGCAGGAATTTTGCTGTGTTGGGATATTTTATGGAAGTAATTCTGAAAAATGTCATTACATGTATTATGTATAACCTGGCAACAACCAAAAATGGTAAAAACTGAAATGCAATAAATCATACAGTTGTTTTCCCCTCCCTCCTGATCTTGGGATCTTTACTCTCCAAGGTGCAGACAACCCACAATCTACTCTATGTCTCAGTATGACATCAGCAATAACGATGTCGCTGATGTCCTTTGGCCCTGCAAATTTCAGTGGTGTTTACAGCTCTGGACCACTGGACCCAGATCCAGGTCAGCGTCCTCCCTCTCAGCTCTGCCTGCATGCCTGTCTACTACCTGTGTTTTTTGCCCTGTCATCTCACTCACTTATCCATTAGGTGGCATTTCAGTCCATTTCTCAGCCGCTCAGGGGACAGGACGTGACAACAACTGTAGCACCCGGGCTTCATTTTAATAAAATAGCCTGCCTTAAAGTTTGCCTTTGTTTCTTCATCATCCCTCTCTCTTGTCTACCTCCTGTCTGATCTTTCCATTGCTGCATGGCAGAGGGAGGCCCTGTCACTGTGGATATGCAGCGGGCACTGACTGCTGCCCCGGGCTTCAGCACTGAGGGAAAGCGATGGGGTGGGAGGGAGAAGAAGGATGGGGGGATGGGTTCGAGACTTACCCAGCCAGCTCCTGTTCAGATACACTGATACAAACACTGGCGGCACAGTGAAGAAGTCCACCACGGAGTTCACCTCCAGCCAGAACCACAGCTTATCATTGGCTGCGATGAACTGGGGACACAGAAAATGAAAGAGAGAAGAGATATTAAACAGTGGATAGCATTTAACCCTTAAAGGCAAGCCTATTCAGCAATTCAAATAACACTAGGGGTTTGAATCGCTACAGGATGATACAACTATACTGTTTCTTTTATGCTAAGTATTGTGATATGACATATAATTTATTACTTCAGACTGCAAAGCAATGTTATTCAAGCCAAACTGTTAAATAGATACAACTATTTCAACTATTTTTAAAACATCAACAATTACATATTCAGCAGATTTTCATCATATTATGTTTATAAATATATATATTATGCCTAAATGTTCCTCATGTTTCTCATACTGTTCATCTGTGTTCACCCTCTGTCTGAAAAGCTTAGTTAGAGCTCCTGCGTCTTTAAGCCCCGACTGTGTGTTCTGATCTCCATTCTGACTGGTCAACTGCCAGGGCAGTTGAAAGTGGTAGCGACATCCTACCACAAGTCCTGTCCCTACAGGTGGCCAATAAGGACCGAGTTACAAGATTATGTCATCTTGTAACAGAAAAAGGCTGGACTTCCACCAAGGCGTTTCAGGCAGCTGAGAAACGTGGTTTCTGTGTTAGAGAAGTTACTCCGCTGGTGTGTACTTTGGGCTTTATAACCTTGCAGACGTTTTACAGACACAAACACATAACACTAAAGGAAAGGGAGAAAGGGATGAGAGCTCATGATGGAGCATTAATACAATAACATTAATACAATTAGTAGTGACTTTCTTTTTTCATGTTTGTTTTCCAGTCCACCGCTTGTGGCAATCGAATGTTATTTGTAATTATCATATTTGATTTGGCTAATCAATACTTTATTAAACTAAATCAGACGTGCTGCTGATGCAATGAAGACTGTGGAATGTCTGGGGGCATCAAGGAAAAATCTGGAACCAAACTTGTAGTCTTCTAAACTGACTATGCAATTGAGAGTAAGGACCACGCCTTCGCAGTTTAGGGTTTCATACCGTACACAGTATATAGCACAGTATATAAACTTAGCATACACAATGTCTTGATTTCTGTGGCTTGAAAAACATTTCCAAATTCAGAAATATAATATCACAATACTTTCAGAAGTTTCATAATGCACTATATATATATATATATATATACACACTGCCAGTCAAAAGTTTAGACACACCCAACCTAATAGATGTTTTTGGTTATCTTAAAGACTCTACAGCTGGTGAGATGTCTGAAAAAATTAAATATCCTGATATACCACACATACTCTTGATGTTTCACAATATCATATTTTGCAATATCATCGACCTCTAATACATACTTTGTTCCACAAAAACATATATACACGTTTAAAAGCTTCAGTTACACTTTGAATTTGTGAATATTCTTGATGGACAGACCAATGGAATTGGTCCAAATTTGCTTAGAAACAAATCTTGTTACATCAACCTCCGCTGCAAGTTAATAACTTTGTTTCATCCTCCTGTAAAGATGCCATTTTACCATTTCTTCTGTTTACAGGTACTTACGCGCAGTCCAAAGTAGAGTAAGAAGAACACGTTGAACGCCATGTCAATTTGTAACGTGAAGTCTTTGTAGAAATTCTGACAGGATTCTATAGGACTGTGGGGAGAGAGAGAGAAAAAAAGACATGATTCAAAAAGCTTAAACTTCCATGAAATCTCTAAATACAAACTTGCAATGCTAACCACAAGCTGCAATGTGGAAACAGACTGCAATGTGATATTAAAATCACACAATTCAAGTGTGTCATAAGGAGCCAAACAGCCTTTGGTGCCATTATAAATTCTGCCAGTATAAATTATGTAGAATGCAGTCATATTAATCAATCGAGAACAAAACTGAAAGAGTTAAAACAACTACTGACAGATTCAATTAAGTTAAAAGGCGCTGATTCATAAACAGCCATGAGCTTTGGAGGCAAGGTTAATGTAGTGTTGCCCTTTCAGTGGCATTATCATTGATCTTGCCCCAAGTCTCAATTATTTATGAACTACTGAGCCTTGGGATTAATAAAAAGGAGACTGTAAACAGAAAAGGCCCAAATGACACGCTTAACAGAACAAAGCCATTTAAGGACCCTTAGTCAACATATTTTCGTCTTACGTTTGTTTCTATTTCCACACTCTTACAGCTGTTTGCTTCATGTGTGGTAAGCAAGAGAATACATTAGTACACATGTGGACAAACTAACATTACTGTGTTGTATTAGCTATTATCACATAATGATTTTCATTATGCTAATTTGTATCTGTTCTCATTTGTTCAGTGTCAGTAACATTATTGACTTTTAGTTGTGTCTGCTAAACTCTTTCTGTTTAGGGCGAGATTGTTAATTATTCACCTAATATTTCTCATTCATGTAAAAATCACTGATTTCAAATAAAGTGGCAGATGCTTTTTTACATCCACTCGTGGCTTCCCACAGCACAGCGGAACATTTGGCACGGGCCGCACATCCCTTAGAGCACAATTCCGCCCTCATTTCATAATAACATGCCCTGCTGACCTCAACCTGGATACAGTTCTTCAGGAGAGGAAATTCTCGCAGTCAGAAAAATAAGTTGAGGAATAGTGATGGTACAGAGAGTGTGCTACCCATACAGTTCCATCAACCACCACAGACACATTAGAGCACTCAGGCCATGAATAAATGATCAAGTATCCATCTGGGCTTAATGCTATAGCTGCCACAGAAGGGGAAAGCCCTGCTTACCGCATGTGCAACTATGCCACAGGAAAGGAGATAATACTATAATCTCTGCATGCTCTAAAAATACTCTGCGATTGATAATGTTTTGGGTGGATACTTGGTGCAACTGAAGCAGACTGTGTTTGTCAGGTTATGGAAATGGACAGGACAGGACAGTCAGTGTGTGCTAACGCCCGACTGATTTGACGGCTGGGTGATCATTTTGGCCAATACAGATGTGCCACTGTGACTTTGGATGTTCGTTTACACCAAAACACAAAAAAAGACATCACATCATATAAAACACACTCCTAAGAGTTATGAGAGAACATGCTATAATACAATCATATTGGGCAGTAAAGAACTGATTTAATAAAATAATAAAAATAAAATAATTGTTTCTCTTTCGACAATAATGATTAACAGCCACTACGATCAGTCATCCAAATTAGGGCTGCATCAACAAATTTACTTAATATTTAAAATAGGTAACAAATGATATTTGGCCCTGACTCTTGTTGGCCAGTAAGTTTGCTTGAAACACTTACGCATACCATCTAATGTTATGTCACCTAATTAAAGAACTACAGATAGAGGATAGAGGATCTGATCCTTACATTAAGTCTTTCATGACAAATAACATCCAACCTATATAGCATCAATAAAGGTTTATTCCAACAAGCCTCAGTTGTCGTAACCCTTGCTGAGGTCAAATGATTTCAAAATGAAATGACAAAAGCAGCCTTTCTGACTGATGCTTGTGAGTTTATATACGGTGTCAAGAAGGGCTTATCAGGACTTGCCAAAGAAAGAGACATGGCAAACAGCTCTTCACAACTCCTATAAATGAATGCTTTTCCACTGAACACAGCAGCAGGGAGACCTACGCCCAGCTCTAGCTTACAGCCTGGATAGCATGAACGTCATCAATAGCCATACTCTTCCTGGCGCCAGTCACCGAAACTGCCCCATTTCCCCACTAATCAGCTCCGCAGCCCAGCACAGAAAGCCCATGCAATGTATCTACACATTGTTAGGTCAATATCCAGAACAATTTACATGATTTAAAGTTTCTTCCACTGCCTATCTGCCGCCCTTCCAAGGAGCCAATAGCAATCATTGCAATATGCTATTCTCTTAGTACTGTCTCTTACCACTTAGTAGTAATGTTTTGCAAACATAGCCTTTGTATTCCTTGGCCTCCTGTCCATAAGTGGCACTCTGCTTTTTGCTTTTTCCATGTGGTAAAATGACTTAAATGTAGTTTGGAAACTGGTATCAAGCAGGTTTTGCTATGTCAGAATTCACATGACCGGTAACAGGGCTGTGTGTTCAGTAATGTTGAGTTATGATGTTGCTAACCACACAGAAAGAAATTAATTTAGCACTTTAATTATTTTTTTGATAGGTGTTTTAGTTTGGAAACAGCATTGTGCAACTGAAAAAAAGTTTTGTGTTATATCAAAAAAAAAACTATGCGTAATATTAATATTTAATGTTGTTTTTAAAGTTATTCTTTTCTTGATTACTCAAAAAAACATAACAGACTAATTAATCAATGATGCAAATTATAGGAATAACCCTAATGTGAATGTTTAGCTCCTTAACATCAATATCAGTGTCAATCACAAAATGTTCAGATTGTTCAGGTCCTAGTGTGTGTATGCTAAGCAACATGAAGACAGGCACTCTACAGATCTACAGATTCAATGTCACTACACACTCTGCAATCACATGGGATCCCCACTCTGGACACATGGCGTCCAGGCAGAAAATAGCAACGGCCAAGCCCTCTCCTTCCACCTGCTACTTCCTTCAGTGTTGTCCTAGCGTGAGAGCCCGGATTCCCAGCGGCATAAGGGACAATTTGTCTTCCAGTGGCTCTATATAGCACATGGCTGATTTCAGGTCAAGCACGGTGTGCTGGGGGGACAGGACTGCGGGTGGACGCGACCCTGGTCAGGTGCTCCGCTGAGGCTCAACCTTACACTAGGTGGCCTCAGCTCCTTATCGTAAAGAGTGGTGAAGGGTGCATGGCTCTGGAGGACATGAAGTGGTGTCGTACCACCCTGAGGGATATACACACACACAACAGAGAGAGCTATTTCAGGCTAACTGTGCTTCTTCACATTAGCCTCCTTTTATCCTGACCTTAGATTCAATAAAAAGGCCTTTCTCAGCAGTAACAGAACATTTAACAAGGCATTCAATGGTCTTTTCCATGAATGTATGAATGCTGTATACATATACCTACACTGTATGATTACCACTATTCTGAAGTACACAAAATACATCAGTAAGCAAAAATATGAATTTAATTAAGCAGGGTTTGTGTAGGGCATCAAAGGTGTCTCAGACTAGCTCCTCAGATAAAGGAGACATAAGAGAGAGAGCCTGGGTGAGAGAGAGCGAGAGGGAGAGTTGTCTCTGGTGGGCTACGGGGCCAGGTTAATACTGCAGTGATTGATTTAGGCCAAGGCACCATTTCTAAAATAAGAGTGATTTAGCACCTGCAAGGGCACCAGACAAATAAAACCTCAGTTGGGACCCTAAAAATAGTGCCTCCGTTTTGATTCTCCCTGAAGCTCTCTCTGCATGTAGTTCACTTAAAGGAGAAAACACACAAAGCCCTGCTACTGTGTCTCTTTCTCGACTAATGAAACTGGCAGGAGATGCTGAACAAGCCTGAGTAAGGTGAACAGAAGACAGGATATTGCATTTAGCTACCCACATAGCTATTGCTCAAACCAATAGCCCATTGCAGCCCAGTGCCTGTTAATGCAAGTTAAACCACACCTCCAGACTAGAGGTGCAAAAATACACCACGGACCATCTTATTCTCGCATAATCCTCAGAAGACATGCAAAATCCACAATGCTGTGCATCAATATCATAGCAGTAGATATTGCGTGACTAGCTGACCCGATCAGAGATAGCCAAACTAGGATTATAGAATGCAGCAATGTTATGTAACCAAAACTCAGCAAGCTCCATGAGTACTGCAAACATACTGTATATTCAATGTATGGTCTAATTTCATATGTTGTGTGTACACTGCTGCGATTCACCATTTAAAGCCTGAAATAATAATGTAAAAGTTAGAAGCGTTGGCTGGTTAGGAAAGCACAGGTTTGGTTCCAGACTTCCATGCCCCAACTCCATCACCAGCATTCCTGATTCAATTTAATGAAGAACTGATTAGTCATTTATTGAACTGTAACTATAAGTAACATTGGGCTTCCTCAAGGAGAGTTTTAGAAACTGTTAAAAGGAAACATACACATAAAAATATTACCTATTAATATTAGTGCTTCTCCAAGCAAATAAATGCTTGCCGGCCAGATAAAAAGACGAATGAAAAGCCTTTCTCTATAATTTTACACAAGAATGCATGATCTCCTTGATATAATGTATACCTTTAGTTATCCAGTGCAACTAATTTTACCCTCATGCATAAAGTGAAAACAGCCCTCAACCTAAATGTTAAACCCAACTGTCCAAAACAAGGTGTTCTTTATTGGATATGAAACTGTTGGTTAATGAATAATTGTTTACAATCTTAAGCATATATGCTATTCGTATTGGTTTCCTAGTAAGTATAACGCATATCTGGCCATCATGTAAACTATACTGCTGTGCAGAAATACCTCATGTACAAGTCTCAATATTCATGCAGACTAACTGCAAGAACTACACAGCAGAGCAAAATTAAATGCCATTCCTTGTCTATCTATTGATTAAGGCATTCAATAAATGAAAGCTTGTTGCCAGGCTCCAATACCACTGGCTGCCGTCCTCTGCTCTGCAGCATCTCTGTGTGATTAGCTGTGGAGAGGAGTGACTGTCCTGTGGCTCAGTGGTAAAGGCCTAGTGCTGCAGAGAGCCCTTTTTGAGGCTTCTTCTCCCATGTGAATAAACAGAAGGGACATACTTAGAGGTACTACATATGAACAAGACTTGGATATCAGACAACAGATGAGGTTAGGGACCCTGGCTAGCCCTGAAATGTGACTGGGCACCATGAGTACCATGCCAAACTTTCTGTCCCATAACTGGCTGATTAAAATAGAGAAAAGTAAGTTAGCCTGATGTTAGGCATCAGCAGAGGGAACAAGAAGGAAGTTTGAAGAACTGCAACACTGCCGTAATGTTTTCTACATTCACCTTTCTGTATGTGGTCATCATGGTCTCTCACATACATTCACCTCCTAGTAACACTGTTCTGATTTCTCTCACTATTAGTGGCTGCCCTTTTAAAACACAGTCTTTCACAATATTTCACTTTTACATTAACTAACCCTAGCTGAATAATGTAAGCTGACTGAAAAACTGAGCCATGAATCCTGCCTGGTCTGTCAATCTAGGAGTTTGTCATTTTGCAAATGCCCATTAGAACAGTTTTTGATTGTATAGCTGTGTATGAAGTGCGGGAATGACAGAGCGTACCTGTGAGACCCGTATTCAGACTTTATGTTTCACCTGCACTGCACCGCGAGAGTTGATGGTCAATAGTGCTATTCAGACAGAATTAGTTGTATTTGGAGAGGTGGGGTAACGGCACTTTACTGCAAGACGTCATTTATTTATTTATTTGCATGGAAAAAGAAATATGAGTGTAAATGACAGCAATGGGAGTGACTTCTCTATATACACACACTGCTTTTACTTCGGAAAAGTATAGCAAACAAGTAATACTTCTTCGAGTGCTTTGATATTTAGGAGACTCCGCAACTTTAATGATGTGGCTATTCATATGAGATTAATATAAATATATAATAATAATTTACTAATGCAGGAGCATGCAGTGTTTAAAAATCACTGACATGGCCAATTCGGAAAGGGCTATAATCACAGGCATGTGTCACCTCCTCATGTAAAACTACTCCCATTATAACTAAGACTAATGATTGAATAAGGTGGCTACGGCTACGTCATAGCATCTCCAGCTTTTCTGACCATTATTATATTATCGCTTTTTACGCGTCAAGGACGAACCAACATATATATATATATATATATATTTTTTTTTTTTTTTTTTTTCTCATTACCTTAAATTAGATACATTTGAGTGCATATTTACTGTTTGTGTGCTGATATTACATTGGAGAAAAAACCTAAAACACAAAATGTGTCTCACAAAATATATTCTATTTATATTTACAAATAAATAGAAACTGTGCACTAAAATAAGCAGAAAATGCTATGTGCCATGTTTACAATGAAGTATCCATCCAAAAAAAAAAAAAGAATTTGACCAAGGGTTTTCAAACTTTCGCATACAATGTGAATTTGCTAATCCATAAACAATACAATTCCATCACCAATGCCATGCACTTATCAGTACACAATGACTGCCAGGTCTAATACCCTTCCAAACCTGCTGCTTAATTATACAAGGCTTTCATACAGTCTTACAGTATGTTTTGAACAGGAATAGGAATGTTATTTTGACATCCAAACACTACCTTACCTCAGACTGATGGTTCACAGAGCATCAATGCATGTTACATTCCCTAGTGGCAATTATTAGTTAACCTTCAACTGCAGTATCAGAGGATTAGCGCTTTTGGCTTCAAATTTCACCAGCTTTGAGAACATGTCTGCCCATCCATTTTCCCATTTTCCAATCCCCTTCCCACTGTCTCTCTCCCTCCACCGCCTCCCTCCCTTTTTCTCTCTCTCTCCCTCTCTCCCTCTCTCCCTGCCTTTCTGATGAGGCTGAGCTTAAATCTGGAACTCTACGCAAGCTCCTACTGTGTGGGAGATCTGAGAGCACAGGGACGCTCCACTAGAATTAAACTATGTGGATTATTCATCCCTGCATTGCAGTGGCAGCATGTTTATTTCTGAAGCTTCTCAGACAGCAGCCGTGCGAGAGGCCCAGCCCTAGGCCTGTTTAGCTCAGCTCAAGCATATGTGCTTCATACAGCTGATACATACACTTCACACAGAACCAACGTGCTTTAATCTCCTTCAGAAGGCAGATATTTCTTCTCATTTCACTGCATGAGGAAGCCATTAGGTCCTGTGCCTGCCTCCTCTTCTTCATCAGTAAAACTGATTGCTCAGTACGGCTAGTAATGCGGGTCCCACAGGTACCACTGAATGTTACTGCACACAACGTTGCATTGGTGTTCCTACAAAGGCTATGTGATAAGCAAAATACAGCACAAGTGGGACACAAATAAAGGCATCCCTTGAAGGAGAGCCTCCCTGCTGCTGGCCTACATATCTCGTTCTTCATTGTGCAGTCCCAATAAAAAGAGACTCATGTCCGAGGGGAAAAGCGCCGCCTGTTCCCATTAAGAATATGACAATGAAACAAGACAATGTTGGAGCAAGAAGTTTTCAACAAAATCTACCAGTTTGTGTGCCTACATTATGCATGCTTGATTCACACACAAAATTTAACTTGTACTATACATGTACTATACATCAACGTCCACTTAGAAGTCCCATAAGTCAGACTACACATGACAAATAACTGCCTAGTCTGAAAGGAAAGTCCAGCTGATAGATATTGTCGAAAAACATTTACCTCCATTTGACAGTTTTTACTTTTATGCATCATTTGAACACAGCAGCTGGTGTTTACACTGTGTGAAAATGTCATTATGAATGGGCCAATACAAATGGCCCAAACTCCTCGGAATAAAGTTTGGTTCCATTGACTTGCATTCAAATTAAATTAGGTTTTTGCCCTCTCCTGTAAAGTTGCTGGAGATACTTGTTTTTCTTTGGAAAATAGCCAACCGCAGACTTAGGCAACAAACACAGGTAGCACTGGAAAACAAGGTAATTTGACACAATTTGACCCCCCCCCAAACTCCTCCACCCCACAACACCCACCCCCACCACACACCACCAAACACTACGAAAAAGGACAAGCAGCTTAGCAGCTGAATGCCTAGCAGCCAATTGACAGCTGTAGCTAGCTAAGAGACTGCTGAACCTCCTATGGGACCTAAAGATTTCTGATGCGCCGGTAGTACTTTAGGCTGCTTACTGTGAGCTAAACCAGTGACCCCTGTCTCTACTGCAACAGCCCCGGTGTGCTAACTGCTGACTGAGATTCCTACAGAGGATTCAGTGAAAATTAAGTTAGCTTTTATTCCCATTCCACCTTAAATAATGTAACAGTCACATTCAGACAAGTGCACAGGCACTGTGTGTAACAGCATGACTTTTTAAGGAGGAACAGAAGTTTGAATAAGAAGACATTAGTTATTTAAATTCAGAGTTACACTGCTGTTTGAATATAACAGGTGGTTGGGCTTTGTGAAGATGGAGTAAACATCTAACATCATGTCAGTGCATTGGGACATAGACTTACAGGTAGGACATGCTGAAGTGACATGAACATGTTTCATATGCCTGCTGTGGCAGTGCTGGCCTACAGAGACTGGATCTGGGTTTATAAGATTGCTGTGCTGTTTTCCTCATCTTCACACATCAGCAGTTTGGTTTAGCCTTCATGTTTTCTTCTCTGCAGTAAGCTCTGTGTTTATTTAGTCTGTACATCTTTTACTCTGCAGGTTTAACTGTCTAATGTTAACTTTTTGTGGTCTATGGACAGAAGTGTCCTTATATGTGAATCCAGCTTTCTGATTGGTTGCTGTTGTTTGGTATCAGTGTTTAATTGTTGGAATATGTAGGGTGAATATGTAGCTTCCGGTCTGAAAACAAGTCCCCTTCCAGTCCTGGTCTTACGTAAAGAAATTACTAGCTCTGCTGTTCAGTTTTGACTGCTAAAATAAAAATCAACAGTATACTTTTCTTAGGAGAGATTCCAACCATGTCCATCTCAAATTCTTGTACAGGGAATCGAGCATGTTAATGTCTGGGTGCTCTAAATGAGTGGATTTTTATAGTTGATGGAAGTTCTAGTATAAACCACTACGTATACTCAGGTTGAGAGATGTGCAGCTCTATTTTTAAATAAGTAATATTTAAAGAAATGCGTTTACTTGAGTTTTTACATTAAGTACATTTTTGAGTATGTACTTTTCTACTTCTACTTGAGTACAAAATAAAATACTTTGACTTTTACTTCAGCATTTTCTTGTTATACTACTATACTATAGTAAGGGACTTGTGTACTTTTGCCACCTGTGGAAATGATCAAAACATTATCCTAGGAAACATGCACTTTGATTTGGCCTTACCTATCTAAACTCTGGGGAGGCAGCAGGTTGGCCACCAGAGAGGGCTGTGCATCCACTGAGCTGTGTAAAGTGACCCCCTGAGAGGCCGGCATGGCCACTGAAGCAGAGATAAAAGCTCATCTTCACACAGCACCCCCACCCTCCACCCCACCCCTGCCAATACAGCTTTTTACCCTTCGTCAGATTTTGAGTTACCTTAGGGAGGTACCATCATCTCAGAATCACTCAAACCGTTCGACTCGAGCTGTTTCTTGATGGCTTTTTTAATGGACCATTACATCGTCTATTTGTGCACCGACGGCAAGTCGCATTTGTCATGTTTTGCTTTTTGTGTTTTGGATATATTCTATACATAAACAGAAATACGAAAATATGCGGCAGACTGTCAGAAACAGTTGTGATAATTATGTCCAAGTCTGCACATGATCCATTACCAAGCCATTAGCCTGTGAGTCATGCTAGCAGCAGAGGTCAGTTGAAGAACGTTAGCACAGTTAGTTAGAGAGAGTGAGAAGCTGAGTGCTGTTTGCACACATTTCTCTGCAGTGAACACAGCAGGAGAAGAGGCTTTAGCAGCCACGACTCACAGGGCTGGGCTGAGGCCGTAACTCTATGGCTCCACTCTGGTTAGATCATTAAGAGCAGGTCCCAGCACCCAGCGCTGCCTGCCACAGCCTGATTTAGAACCAGGTGAAAGGGGTGAGGTGGATAGTCAGAAGTGTCCTAGTTCTAGCCTTGGATTAATGAGGGCAAAGAGAGACCACCACAAACAAACATGCATGCATGCATATACACTCATCGTCAGAAAGAAAAATGCACAAATAGTTGCACCCAGAAGGAATCAACCAACAGGGATGAAACTTTTGGCATTGTGAGACATGTGAATTAAACTTTTGCGCCGTGCATGTGACATAAGCAAGGACGGGCCTTATCACTGTACCTGACTAATCCAACAGCCACGATTGCAGATATTAAGCGAACAGTGATGCCCTCCATGAGTCATCCAGTCAGTGCCAGCACCATTGGCAGGTGGCTGCATGACACAGGACTACATGCATGCAGACCGTTATGACGACTGCCCTTAACACTACGTCAACGTCACCAAAGACTGCAATGGTGTTGTGGAAGATCGTCATAGAGTGACTTGTCTAGTGACGAGTGCCACCTCTGTCTTGGTGGAGACGACCAACGAATATGTATGTGGAGGCACCGTGGTCTGCATCAGGATAAAAAGTTTGTTGTCACGAGTGACACGTTCAGAAGGCCTGGTGTCACCTCTACCGCACAATCTGTAGGAACTGTGTGAGAATATTCAAGATGCATGAGATGGATTATCACAGGACACCATTAGAAATCTTTACAGCTCCATGCCGAGAAATTTTGCATCATTCCTGGTAACCTTTATCTTCCTTCCCAACAGCACTGTAATCCGACACTTCCTTCTGGAGCCAGCTATTGCTTTTACAACTATTACTACTTTTTTTGACGATGAGTGTTTATAAGCTGCTGTCTGCAATACAGTTATTATCACCAACAATTTTCCCCCAAATTTAATTATGTCCAGTTCCTACCCCACTTGCTAGGTCTGCCATATTACACAATGCTAACAAGCTAAAAGGGCCCAAACTTTCCCGAACCGACTGAAGACATATTTTCAGACAGCCACTAAAGCCCTACTCGGACTGGATTCAGGGGGACGTCGTCTGTAAAAAGAAAACTGCAAACGTCTCATCAGTGATAAAACTAAAATTACTACAAGAGGTGTGAGTTTTTGGGCTGTAGCTTTTATGAACCTGAATGACTGCTTTCCACATGGGCACATGATCATTCTGTATATAAATCGTAACATAAATTGATGCCATTGTGCATATAAAGAAGTGCTTTGATGATATTATGTAACTGTGTGTGACTACACAGTCTTTCATACACTCAGCTGCCATAATAATCACCACCATAATCAGCCTACAAGATCTCTCTTCTCTGATAGACAGCCGCAACATATGCCTGGAAAATCCGCCAAAAACACAGAGACTTGTATAATACTACATTAATCAGACCACCACGGAGTTTGGTGAAAAATAGTAGGTGATTTGGTCTGTAACGTTCTCAGAGGAGGAGGGAATAGGGTCTAACACAACATCTTTGTTCCTTGGAGGACAACATGAACCACCAGTTTCGTTATGGCAGCAAGGTCAATTATGGCCACAGATGGCTGGGGCATCACTAAGGAGTGAACAGGATTGGGGAAAGGAGTCCCCAAGTGGCGCAACCATCTGAGTGTTGGGAGATCATGAGCTTTCAATTCCTAGATGGTTGCGCCACTTGGGAGCCCCTATCCCCAGTACTGGTTTATGCACCACAACCTCCCATTATGTTTTATTCTAAACTCAGCAACAAACTCCTACCCAGTAAACATATAACATCACTGTGAATTAAACTTTATATCCAAGGCTTACAAGGACTATCATTAATATCGTCAATACTGCAGTACTTGGACTGCTTATGATCTTTGTAAGCTGCCCCTGAAACAGGCCTCTCCTAAAGTGGAATTACCTGACACAAAGTATTACGTGCCATTTTTCTTGTTTCATGGTATCAAATCTTGATTAACAAACATTAATTGTTTTTCAACATCATATTGAAATCGTTACACTCTTACTAGTTCAGAATACTTAAAAATGAACAAAAAACTTGTTTATTGCTTATGTTGTCTGTTTTGTGTGTGAAAGTGCATCAACTAAATTGTCTAATATGTACAATATTTGTAAATTGCACAATTCTCTATTGTACACTCATCATCGAAAAAATAGTTGCACTCAGAAGGAATCAACCGACGGGAATGAAACTTGGTGGGTAGGTTTGACATCATGAGACATGCGAAAGATTCAAGTTTCCTGCTCAACCACAAATGTGATGTAAGCAAGGACAGGCCTTATCACTGTATCTGACTGTACCCACTGTACCAAAAGCCATTTACGCAGTTGGAATAGTTTAAGAGGGGTTACATAGTAGATTGTTATGACAACTGCCCTTAACACCACGTCAACATCGCCAAAGACTGAAATGGTGTTGTAACAGAATGACATGGAGTGACTCAGAATGGCAGCAGGTCATCTTTAGTGACGAGTACAGCTTTTGTCTTGATGGAGACAACCAACAATTCTGTGTGTGGAGGCACTGTGGTCAGCAGCAAGACAAACAGTTTGTTGTCATGAATCACATGTCCAGAAGGCCTACTGTCACTCCACCTCCACCACAATATCTACAGGAACTGTGTGAGAATATTCAAGCTGCATGGGATGGATATCGCACCATTAGGAACCTCTACAACTCCATGCAGAGATGTCTGCCATGTTACTGAGAGACACTACATCTGTATGTGTAGCTCAATAAATATTGCCCATATCAGTCTAAATCATTCATCATGTATTGTTCCTGGTAACCTTGATCTTCCTTCCCAATAGCACAGCAATCCCACACTTCCTACTGGGTGCAACTTTTCTTTGTATGATGAGTGTATATGAGCTGAAAGTCAACAAAATTGAGTTATCAGTTATCAGTTGTGAAGATAAAGTAATATACCCTTGCAACAACCCCGGTCCAATCACAAACTGGACAGGACAAACCTCCCACACGGCAGAGACAGTAAACGAGAACAGAGTCTGTCAGATGTCAGACTAAGAACAGTAGCTTCGTCCATTAGCCTGCTTATCAGCAAGTCTCCCACCAGCATAGGAACAAGCTTCAAAAACGCAGAGTTAATTTCCAGTTAATGTCATCTAGTTTCATAAGCTGACTATTAAATCCCCGTATTTCAAAGTGCCCTAAGGCCCTTCTATAATTCCTTCTTTTCTGATTCTAAAGCTGATGGAGAGAAGTAATCACAAAGTCAAGCTATAGACCATATGCCGGACGCTGCACATCACACAATAAGACGCGTGCTGTTATAAACTGACAGGCCAGCTTGGCTTTGTTGAATGATGCATAAACACAGAAGCTTGTCGGCCGCTCCGGCTCCTCTAAAGTCCTGACCCCGGCATTACAGGGATTAAAAACTTCCATCACGACCAGCTTTGCTCCTGTGTGCTTGTCTGAGGCAGTCAACTCAGCAACAGGCCCAGAGACGAGTGCTTTATCTGTCCCTTTACATGCAAGACTGGACACACGCTGAGAATCATTTCAACGCTCGCCTACAGCATAGATTAAAACTACGTGTTGACTTCTTATATCTCCTCACTGAGACTAGAATTCAAAGTAGCACCTACACTGTATAGCGTGCAGTTATTGTACTGCAGAGAAAAGGACCTAGCGGGGACACTGCTGATTTCACAGCACCTGGATTAGCTGCACAAATGCTGCTGATGCTGTGAGTCATTGAGTCACAACAGGCCTTGATGTGGAAGCAGGAAGACATATAATACAGGTTAAGTCAGGCAACTCAACCGGATCCGTGAATGAAAATGAAAAGAAAAACAATAAACGGAAGTATAATCATGCATAATGATGTAATGCATAATCCAGAGCAGAGGCATTAATTTGATACCTCTGTTATCGGTCACAGTTTAATTTTTTTCTTTTTTATTCCAGACAAGTGTAATCATGGTATCCTGGATATCACAAAGGTCCATGTATGTAACAGCCAAAAAATTCCTATACAAACACAATACAAAAAGGTCATTTTTTTAATCTTGTTTCATCAACACACCTGTGAAGGTCTCCAACAGAGGGATCTGAGCAGAGAAAGAGGAGGGAAAACAGCCTAACCCAGCACTAATGCTAACGGAGAGTAGTGAGAAGATCACTAAATGCCTAACAGGAGACGATCGGTAAACATTGCTTCCAGTCTGGCTCAAACAGGTGAACAGAAATGCTAGGCCTCGAGTGACCGCAGGTTAAGTAAAGATCACATCTTAGGACACATACATAGCAACCTCCTAGAAATTAGCAGCTACCAGACCATAATTGAGCTCAAGTGCTCAACAGCATCATTGTTTTAGACACATGATTACTACAGATATCACCCATGAACACACCACCATCAGGATATTAAAATCACTATAATAAAAATAACAATAATAATTATCACATATTCATGTTATTATTATTATTAGTCATAATAATAACTATTAGCCATGTTGAGATTTTTCTTTTATGCTTTTTCATGACAGGGCCCCCATCTTGAGACCCTCAAGATATTTTATGAAGTCATTATAGGTCCTTAGCTCACTTTTACTCACTCAACTCAACTTTAAAATAACAGGAGCAACCTCAAATTCCCCCACTGACCTACAGAAACACCTGCAGAATAACTTGCTCAGCTTCAGCTCCTGTAAGAGGCGACAGTGTTGATGTGTAGAATGAGATGGACCAGTGTGCCCCATTTAACTAGGGCGCTTAAAAGAAAAAGGTTTTCAGACCTTTTTGAGAAGAAATGTGTGAGGGGGCCATTATGTCAAAAATACCATCCAACAAAATCATACACAATGTGAAGTGGCCTTTAATACTATTTTTAAGCATTCATAGTTTTCACAGAGACTGGCATCCTGGTTTCCCATAGAAATGAATGCACTGAGCTGGATTTTACTGTTCTAGCTCCCCCATTGGCATTATATAGGACAAGTGTTGATCTGATGTGTTGAAACAAAACTGTTTTCTGTTTTATTGGTTTACAGATTATAATCAGATACAGTTTGGCCATTACATGCATGGACATACAAGCTCAATCAGTTTTTTAGCTGCGTTCTTAAGAAAACCAAAATGTAAAAACCACGAAATGCATTTTCTGTGAAAGCTGTTGCTGCAGTACAGTAACCAAACAAAAACACATAAATCAATCAAAGTTTTGCCCTCTAATTTCTGCACAGAATGTCAGCATTTCAGCATGTATTTGATTCAGAAATAGGTAACAGATGTTCATTTGGACTGCAAATCAGGCACCACGTACCTTTACCATCAATGCTTAAAACATGTTAACATAAATGTCTGCTTTTGTACAGGAAGTCATTAAAGGTAAGATCAGTCTTCACACATTTTTCTTGGCCACTGTAGTAGTATTTAGTTTACACGATTGATGGGTTGAGTTTTGCTTTTCCCTTAGTGTTGCTTTCCCTTAGCTTTGTTGTCTGTACTGTTGCCAGCGGTCTGATTTTGACTTGGTATCTTTTGTTGCATTCATTAGGGTTAAACACTGTGCCTGTAACAAATGGACTCGTGTGTTATTTGAATGTGTGTTTTACTTTTGGTTAGGTTTATATTTGCTTACATTGTTGATGATGTATATATGCATAGCTTTCTTCTTTATTGGCCGACCTATATATACATTTATACAGCCTTCGCTACTGGTTTTGTG
The DNA here is from genome assembly GCA_034552555.1 of Semaprochilodus insignis. Lineage (NCBI taxonomy): Eukaryota > Metazoa > Chordata > Actinopteri > Characiformes > Prochilodontidae > Semaprochilodus > Semaprochilodus insignis. Next base: position 10,762,642 of record CM067478.1, read on the forward strand.
TGGCACATAACAATCTGAAACATATTATTTATGTATTCACAAAATGTTGTGAGTACCAGAGATGCCCTTTTTTTCACGGTCACTACACACTTACAAGGTACACTTCAGGGCTGGAAGATTAAACTGCATTTTGAAAGAGCTGTTGAAATTGTAGGGGCTGATTAATATTATCTTGACAAAGTTTTAAGTGTGGAAATTCATCCTGATAGCACTGAGATTGTGAACTACCTGCAATCGAATTAGACCAAGTAAAATCCCACGTGATGACACAACGACAACCTACTGACAGTATGTTCAGTGTTTAAGCCTCAGATAATTAAAATTGAATATGCATGACATCTTAGGCACAAAAATATTGATAAAACTTAATGTATTGAAAACGATCACAAATTCTTCACATTCATGCTGTCAGGTAGGTGGTACATGAGCATCTGCTGTCAGGTAGGTGGTACAGGAGCATCTGAAGTTAAACCAGCAGGTTTAGAGACAGATTTTACCCACAACCCATCAGGCTACTGAACAGCCGACATTACACTTGTAGATAATACATATATAACACAATACATAACAACATAGACATACATTACGGTTATAGACAGTCCTTACTTCATACGCCTCATTTTACTCTTTTACTTTACTGTTTTTACATTGTTCATACTGTTTTTATTGTTTACAGTAGCCACGTTCCTTCCACTTTTCACTTTAATGTCACTACTTGTTAATTTTCATTGTAATTTTAATTTAGCATACATTTAATGTACATAATTTATTACTGAGCAAGGTGTACTTGGACACCTGTAATGTCCTTTTGTTATTAACTGTGTACTTTACAAAAGTGACTATTATCTAAATACAAACAACAAGTTAAAAGACGTGTTACACAGATATCTAGACTTGTTTGCTATATAATCATGGGTTATCTGTGTTGTTTGTATTAGTGCCAGGCCTGACAGCTTTCCAGCTCTAATGCTTACATAAGGCTTCCCCATAGCCTTAACAATAGAAATGATCAAATTCTTTGTTCTTTCTACATCAACCACACAACTACAGAAACATAGTCCAGCCTGGTAGCAAAGTATTTTAACCTGGAAACTCGACATTATGTAGAGAATCTAAACTCCAACATAAACTACTTAGGCAGGATAGGCTTATCCAGTCTCACAACAGTCGCTCTAAAAGAGTGAAATTGTGAACAGGGCATGGATACGTCAGTTCTCCTGCTCATGGGCATGATTGCAATAGCCAGGAGAAAAGCACCAGCCCTGCTGTTCCATGTCAAAATCCCTGGATGCCCAACTGAGGATTCAAGTCGCAACCTTCCACTTCCTGGTATTAAGCCTTTACCCACTGAGTCACTGCTTCCCCCAGGGCAGGGTGACAGGAGGCACGCGCCGTCAGGAAATATGAGTTCCATTTGCAAACAGCGATACCTGGTTGCCCGGGCAACAGCTGGGCAAACGAACAGCGCACCTGTCTCTAAGGAGCATGAGGGAGGGGGGTTGGGTACCAGAGATGCTCAGCCTGATGTAACCATGGAAACTGATTCACTTGGCTTCCATTGACAAAATAATCATGCCATACCAAGGCTGAATTTAAAGTCCTACTTTGTGCTGGGGACAGAACAAAGATAGCGAATTCTATAATGGCACACTTCGCATAACAGATAATTGAGGGATCATTATACTGGTATCATTACCTACATTGGAAAATAGTAGTTTGGTACAGAAGAATGTACCCTACCTGTGCCCTGTGCTAACACAATTAGCCGGTGAGATTCTTCATCAGGCACTCATCTCGAACGTCGCTCTTACAGCAGATTCACTGAAAGCCCTTTTCAGCTAAGCCGACATGTACCTGACCCCTGGGCCAAGGACAATTTGCCGTGCTCATGCGCGAGCTAGAAACCGTGTACCTTACACTCAGCAAAGAGTAACCAACCCAAGATTAGATTTAAAATTTGAAACAAATGTAGTTAATGATGCCACAACTGTTCTCCCGTATTACATCTTTTCATAGAGTGTGAGATGCTTAAAGTTACAGTCTTCATTGCCATTTTTGACTGAGATGAACTCTGATTATCTAAAAAAGATCTAAAAGTAAGTGTAATACTTACTCAGACGAGTCAATGAAGTATATTCCAAGAGCTCCAATACTGAGCGCAAAGACTAACACCACCTGGAGCCACAGGAAAGAGAAAAGAAGAGAAATCATTAGTGATGCTCCACTGAAAATGCTACCATCAGTTTAAACACAAAATCACAACACAAAGCACATCTCATCTCAGTGAAGACAGGAAGACAATTTAGAAGACAATAATCAACAGCCATTTTCAAAACACTTCCCAAACGAAAACTTGAGTAGTTCACAGAACAAAGTAGAACACTAGTGCTAAACATGAGTACTATAATTATCGGCTTGAACTAACCCTTAACAAATAGCCACCTCTGTCCTTTAATCTATTCTTCTCTATAATGTGTTTCTTTCAGAGCTGTTGTATTTATATTGATATGGAATGAAATGCGTATCAAATTAGGCACAGCTTGGCATTCTTACTGGTAATGAACCCATGAATATCTTTTAGAGCAATACATGAACAAATTCACCAATACTGTAAAATAGGGGTGCATAATCCATGCGTGGACAGCTTATTATTAGCAAATAAATGGGAAAATGGGAAAGTTGAAAAACAGCACTGCCTCATATACAGAAGATTCAAGGTTCAAATCCTCATCTAGACACCAATATGAACACACACACACAAACACACACACACACACTCTTACACCAACAAGAGGTAAATATTTACAATAATTATGGTAAATATTTCACCTTTTATTTACTCTGCTATTACTAACGTGCAATGTGGGGGAAGCAAAGTAAAGACTTTTAATACCACTACATCATTCAAACCAGTTAGTATAAGAAGACAGCAGAACTGCAACTGCAAAGACGACTGCTACTGCCTTTATGATGGCAAACCCGATATTCCATTGTTTGAGTCACATCGGAAAATTCTGCTGTCATAAGCAGCAACATTCTGCTGACCGCAGCAGCAGGTGAAATGCTCTATCAGGAGTTTAATTTTCCCAGCATTTGCTGTGGACTGCAGTGAAATTAACTGAATGCTGTTGTTTTTTTGGGAACCTTGGATGCCAAATGCCTCGTTATTGAATTCCAGAAGTATCCAGTATTATATAACAAAAAAACACTCTACGCTGCTAAAAAAAAGCAGCTCTAGACTGCGAAAGCTCCTCTCTGATGATCATCCATATTCACTGATAACACTGTAACCATGCCATTGTTTGCATGGCTTCATGTCACCAACAGCTGTGTACTGCTAAGAGGTGCAGATTGACATTTTTTTCCCAACATAAACGTCAACACAGCATAACAGTCTGGTCCTGCCCCCGATCGGTATCATCCATTGGCTGATCATGCTGAAAGGCGACCAGTACTGGCCCCAAAATTACTGACCGGTCCCTCTCTAGTTGTGCGTCCTTGGTCTTACACTATAGGCTGAAATACCTAAAATCATGGCACTAATTGAGGAACTATGGATTATTTGCTGACACTTTTTTGGCAAAGTTGTGAGCCTCACTCTGTTTAACATGCTTTTTAAATATTTCAGTTTTCCCAGTCTTAATCTTCCTCTGTTCCAACTTTTTGGAAATGTGTTACAGGCATCAATTTCAGACTGAGAGTATATTTACGCAATACACAGAAACTGATTGAAATTGACAGGAATTCAAGAATATTGAAAGCGCTTAACACAAGTAAGGAAAAATCAAGAGCTCTAGGAAAGGTGAATCAGGATGACAAGAAGAAAGAATAATGCTGCTGATGCTGTTTAGTGCTTGGTCACACTATGTTATCTGAATACCAGCTGCTTATGATATTCACTGTTCTTATCACTTTATATATACATAAATATTAGAAATTAAAGCTGCTGCTTGTCAAAGAGGGCCTCTACCTCCTCCACTGCTCACACATACAGACACAGTATTTGTGTATGCATATGCGTGTGTACTGTAGAGGCTCTCTAGTTCTTCCACAGCTCTGACACACCGCACTTTCATCTAGGATGTGTTTAGTCAGTGAGTGTACAGAGAGGAATAGTCCTGTGGTAGCGCTGCAGCAGTGGCCACAGTCCACTGGAGCGCAGTACCCAGAGGTCAAATCATTTGATCTTTTCTGAGCCACCACACGTGAGATGGACACTATCCCTTGATTAGGTGAAAGAGAGACTACCCCTATCGAATGGCCGCTATGCAATGGTTTGCAGTGCTCCGGCACGCGTGCACCCACGGACACACATGGGCACTATCAGCTTCACTTACCTAATGTTTTATCTATTAAAAGAGAGACATCCCGCAGTAACCTGACGCTGGGCACTCATACTGTACACTAACACCGATAGGCTAAGCGCCGCATGTGCTGTGTCAAAATGATGTATGAGTGGCTGACACTTCGCTTGAGGAGCCAATGCTTTACTACCGCACCATATATCACTGTTACTTACATGGGCAGTGCAACTGTTATATACAAATATGGGGTTGTCAGTGATTAGCTAATGATTTGCATGCCGATACTGCATACTGTCGCTGTCCAAAGAAAAACAAGCATCTGCAAAGGGGCAGCTTTACAGGAGAGGGCAAAGTCAATGGAACCAGACTTTTTTCCAAAGCAATTTTGGGCCATTTCTTTGGGTCCATTCATCATGAAATTTTCACACAATGTTAATGGCAGCAATGTCGTGTTCAAATAATGAATAAAAAATAAAAACTGACAAAAATGGAGATGCATGTATTTCATTGGACAGCGATGATATTTCAAATTCTTCTGATGGTCTTTTCTCCAGTAAAAAACACAGCATGATGGAAACAGACTCATTTAAATGCATTTTTGTTCTCTTATTTCAAATGAAATCTTTTTTATAAAGCTTCCAAACTAATCTATTTCCAGTGAAGTATGTTTGGATTTTCTGAAAAGCTGTGCATAATTTGTCATTGTTCAGTTAAATCCATTTGGCATTTTTGGCCTTCGCATTTAACATGATTACTAAGGGCTCCCAAGTATTGGTGCTATTATCTGGAGATCACAAGTGCAATGGCACAGCGATATATGGCAAGAACTTGAGAGCTTGTCCTTTGGGCTTCTGTTAGCTGTACAAAGATGCTCCGTTGGCGGCATGTCATAGAGGGAGACCTAACTACAACTGGCAATGAGCATAAAACTTAATTACTGAATTAATTGTCAAAATAATCAAAATGATGAAGTGATAGTGACAGCCCTATAACAATATTAAGCTCTACTGAACAGCATCTAAAAGTTTGAGCAATGGTACTTCATATTTGGATGACAGATTTTTTCTCAGAAAATTGTTGGTTGTATACTATAATATTACAAACTATTAGTACAATCTGTGCCTGTAGCTCTACAGAGGAAGTGGAGAATGTATGGTACTTATGATTTCAAGGCAGAAATGTTCTGAAGCCCTCTCTAAACTTACCTATTAAGTAGGTTTTTGCCTGACCACTTTGTTAACTGACAATGTCTGCAATTTGCTTATAGCCCCAATTAAGAATTTCTGCAACTTCCAAGCCATTCTTTAGCCTCTAAACAGTAGCAGGTGTATAATCAGAGCCTGGCCGGGCGTGCTTCAGCCAGCCAGTCTTAAATTCTAATAAATAAATCTAAATTATTATTAATATCACATCTATCATTCCTTTGAATCACATGATTACATCATCATAGGAAGCTTCTGCACACAGACAACCAGCTTCTTTGTAGAACTGTTAATGGAACAAGTTGTCTCCCCTGTGAAGGTTAAGTTTCGTCTCAACGGAAAAGGTCCTGATAGTGTACCGAAAGGTGAAATCTAAGGAGCTCCTGGACGGCTCTCCAAGGCCAAAGGAGCTGCTACTAACTGCGTGGATGCCTCAAACATTTAACACTGGAAAGTGAGCAGCTCTGCACTTAGTGTTTGTATTGCCAACAATGAAGAAGTTGACAGCATGTCAGGTCAGTGGTGGAGATCTGTCCAAATAATTCAGCATGGGGTTGGAATCCTTCAGCCCTGTGTATCTATACCGAGACCTGTAAGCTCTGGTTTTGTTTAACCCTTTGGCTGTAGTTTGGCCCACAGCTAGTTCAGGTCATCTGAGCAGCCATTGCAAATTAATGGGTGTTACTTAGCACCTCAATCAGCAATTGCTATCTTTGATGACTTCATGCATACATTTTACTGTAGAAAGTATAAAAAGCTGCACATTCACCAAGACTCCATATTAGGGGTGCGTAATATATCATTGGCCAATATACAGTATTATTCACCAATAAACACACTCATTGCATTTACATTTACATTTACATTTAAGGCATTTAGCAGACTTTCTTATCCAGAGCGACTTACAACCGTGCTTAGTGTTCCATTGGATAATATTCCAGCTAGTACAGGAAGTTTAGAGCCTAAAACTCACCGTGAGCTCGGACACTGCCCGAACAGGGGGCCAGTGCTGATACCTAGATAAATCAATATACATATATAGAGCAAAAAGAGCACTACCTGGCAACCCCAGCCCAGTGCTCACACCTATAGAAAAAGTCATTATAAGGTCATTATAAGTGCAACACAACACAAGTACATACACACAACTTACACCTCTACTAGTGCTTACTCACTTAAGTGCATTACAAAGAGATGGGTCTTCAGTCTGCGTTTGAAGACTGCGAGAGACTCTGCTGTTCGGACGCCCAGTGGGAGTTCATTCCACCATCTGGGAGCCAGGACAGAGAAGAGTCTGGTCGTTTGCCTTCCAATTTGCTATACTAATAAAAGTATATGGCCTGGACAGCACTCTTAATGTAAAGAGTGATTGTAAATTACAAAATTGTAAATTTGTAAGCATTTACTAAATAGGTAAATGTTTACACAAACTGTCATGCCCGACATGACTATTACTGATTGGTTTATTGATTGGTTCTAACCACTAACTCATAATGGTGCTGAAAATGTATGAACCATTTAGAATTTTCTGGATTTCTACATAAATATGACCTAACACATAATCAGACTTTCACACAAGTTCTAGGGTACAAAAACAGAACCCTATTAAACAAATGAGACAGAAATATTATAGTCTTCATTGATTTACTGAGGTAAATGATCCAATATCACATATGAAGTGGCAAATGTTTTTGAATCTCTGGTCAGTTGTTAGGGTTAGAGGAGATTTCTGTCCATCTGTGGTTTGCTAAAGATCATATGGACAATCCAGAAATCTATCTGACAATATTTTGTGAGCAGATCTTTTTGGTTGAAATGAGAAATGTTATGTTTGGACAACACTGCATTTCAGCATAAAACTTTATCCCATCTATAAAACATGTTGGTGGAAGCAACATGGTTTGGGCCGGTTTTGCTGCATCTGTGTCAGGGTGGCTTCCTATCTTAGATGAAACAATGAATTCTGGATTATAACAGAGAACAACCCAATGTCACACATCTGTGAGTACACATGTAAACACAAGAATGCAGACTGACAGTGGCTCTCTACAACTGGGCCAGCTTGATTAAGATATTTCATCGGATTTCATACAGAACATGCCAGGAACAAGCAGAAGCACATGCCAGCCTTCACCATTCCTGTTCGGTAACGTGGAGCCTTCAGTGATGAATAGAACTGACTGTGATTTCTTGGGGAAAAAATGCAGAGTTGAAAATAAGATATGCTAATTAAGTCATAATATTAAGCTCACCAAACTAAAACATTGTGACCTGTGACTGAAACGTAACTAATAGGTTGTAATACCTCCACAAGCACGTATAACAGCAGTGATTCGATTTGTTTCTGGATGTAGGCGACATCAACGTTCAGCCACTCTTCCATCAAAGAATAGTGCAGTTGGGTCAGATTTGGTAGATGCCTTCACTGGCACAATTCTGAGGAGAGTTTGCTGTAGACTGGGATTTTAGCCACTGCTGGGTGACCCGTATTACTGCCACACTATGGCCTTTGTCACACCCAAATGCAATCACTCGTTTTAGTTAGGATTACTCTGGTTAGACACAACAAATTTAACATTAATGCCACATTCCCCTCTACCAGCAGCACACTCCTCAGCAACATGCACACATAAACTGGTCTTTTCCTTACTCGCAGCTGTAGTTCACCCTGTCTGACTTGAGCATTACACAATAGACTCTCAGAAGAGCAGGATCACAGCATCCATTATAGATGATCATGGGCCGATTATTTTCAGTGTTGTGAATTTGGAGTGATATCCTGTATTGTCTAATGAGAAAACACCTCGGTGCATTTTTAATGGGGCCTCTTTGTCTGAACGATGGCGAGTTCCAGTGAGTAACAGCCTGCGGAAAAGGAGCTGTGCGGCCTGTGATAAGAGACACTGTACAAACAGAAACATACCGAGTACAATCAAAGGCATGCTCCCCCCAGTGCCACAGCCATGCAGTCCACAAACAGCCCTTCACACGTTATTGCTATTCGGACTTTTCTCAGGAAACTGCTCATGTTGTTTCCCTAGAAAAGATTTTAAAGATGAACGGTTTGTTTGCACACGTCACATGTCCAGAAGGCCTGGTGTCACTCCACCTCCACCCCACCACAAAATCTGAAGGAACTGTGTGAGAATATTCTCTGCATGGGATGGATTATCACAGGACACCATTAGGAACCTCTATAACTCCATGTCGAGACTTGCGTGCATGTTACACTCTTTCTGTATGTGTAGCTCAATAAATATTGCCCATATCAGCCATATGTAAATTCATCATCATTTATTGTTCCTGGTAACCTTGATCTTCCTTCCCCATAGCACTGCAATCCAACACTTTCTTTTGGTGCAACTATCCTTTGATGATGAGTGTGTAGACCAATACCTGGGTATTCCTTTAAAGGAGTACTGGCCTGTATTCAACTTATACTTAACTACTATAACTGTTTTCCCCACAGTCCACCTACAATGTTTATGAACCAAAAACTCAAGTCAATTATTTTTTACATGACCGTTTTCAACCTCCATTTATCCCTTAAAATTTAACCGGCTGTTTTTGTCATTCCATGTACTGGATCTTGAAACACCCCTGTAAACCCCTCAACCGAACCTGCTGCTGAGTTTTAAGGAACTCGGCTTGGCTGGAGCCGTTAAGATGCTTTAGGTCACTTAGGAATCCAATTCTGCTGCTCTGTTATCCAGTAACACCATCAGTAAAGACAAGAGAGACAAGACAGTTGTACTGGCAGCCATACTTGCCCATGTCACCATGTTTCATAGATGCAAGTGTTTTAGCTTGGATCATAAGCAGTTCCTTTCCTCTCCACACTCCCCTTGTTTCTACACTCTAGCTCAGGTGATCTCCTCTGCCCATAAGCCACTGATCCCAGGAACTATACAGGCTTCTAATGTGTTTCCGTGCAATAACCTGGACTTTCTCTTCTTGAGGCCTACCAGTGATTTGAGTCTTGTGGTAATCCCTCTGGAGTTACAATGGTGCACTCTGGTGCACCCTGGGATCAGGTATTGTGTGTGTGTGTGTGTGTGTGTTTGTACTGTGTGAAATGTTGTCACTCTCTGTGCACTGTGAGCTAATGTAACCAAAGACAAATTCCTTGTATGTGTGAACATACTTGGCAAATAAAGCTTGATTCTGATTCTGATTCTCTCCTCTTTATGGCAGAAGGCACAGACGGTAGACACATACAGGCCAAAATTCTGAATGAAGTTCTTGCTATGCCTGACGATGTTCCTTCACAGGTGAATGTATTTTTGGTTGATCCACTACTTCATCCAGTAGTATTGCAAGATCTAGTTGATAGCGGCACCTCAAGCAATACAATAAGGCCTTGTTTAACAGAACCACCATTACCAAACACACTGGTCATTTTGCCTTTAGCAAGTCACAGTGACATAGGGCATGATCCAAACCAGAGCCAGGGATAAACTGTTACAGTGATCAATTATTTACGGACTGCTCTGTACATTTCCAAAAATAGTGTCTAAGGAACAGGAATAACAGTTCTGATAGGCCATTAAAACTGATCACTAATGTTTATGGCCTTCAGTTCTGTATCCACATGAGATCCATTACAAGGAGAAGCGAAGGTGCTAAAGAGATATTGTGTCGAATATAGTACGAAGGCGGCCGTGTTGTGTGTCGTTTCAGGTTGCATCATGAGATGGGTGTTAACAGGCTGTCTGAAACAGAGCGCTAAGAGCTCTCACATGGTTCAGCTCAGTCATGACCCTGTTTCTCAGCCCCCACATACAAACATGTGCATGTACATATATACACCTGCACATGTAAACACAAGAATGCAGACTGATACTTGCTCTCTACACCTTGGAGAGGCTTGGATTTCATACAGAACGTGCCAGGAACAAAAAAAACACGCTTAAAGACTGTTTCTTAGCACATGCTGGCCTTCACCATTCCTGCTCGGTAGCATGGAGCAACAAGTGATGAATAGAACTGACCATGATTAATTAGGGAGCAAATGCAGATTTGATCATTTTAAGTTCACCAAAACAAAAAATGAGTCACTTGGGAGTGAAATGCACCTAATGTGTCTGCACAAGAACAAAAACAGCTGTGAGTTGATTTGGCATGGACTGGATACGTTTCTGGAAGTAGGCCACATCAATCTTCAGTCTTGCATCAAAGAATTGCAGTTTGACCAGATTTGGTGGATGCCTTCCCTGGCAAAATTCTGAGGCCAAATTTCCTGTAGACTGCCCACTGCTGGTAGACCCGTATCACCATACCCTTTCATACACCTGCAAATTCAGCTACTTACTTCACACTATGGTTTTTGGCATGGCCAAACATTCAAAGAAGATGGCAGCTTTCTATTCACAGCATCCTCTCATTAAACCACCATTGTTCCTGTTTTTGACCAACCAACTGAAATTAGCTTGAACTGGTTTTGACTTCACTCTTTCTTTGCTCACCCGTGCTTCCAGTGTACACGTTGACCAAGCGCATTAATAATTTAACTTGCAGCTGACGCACGCTGGTTTGCAGGCGAGTCTCTTTGCATTAACGGCAGATACTGTGGATAACAGAGAGTGAAATCAAAAGAGAACGAACGTAGTACAATTCCAATTCAAAGCCATGCAAATGAGCTAAGGGTGGATTATTCCCACAACTGGATGAAGAAATTCTAACAACACACTGGCCATGTTAGAGTAATCACAAAATGCTGCAACAGCTATAAGCCCAAGGCCCCACATGATTGTGGCGCATGACTGCACTACCTTTTTTTTTCTCCACCATGAGAGGAATTAAAATGATTTTCAGTGGTGGACAGTAGGGAAGTAAATGTAATGTGTACCTGTACTTAAGTAGTTTTATTGTGTATCTGTACTGAAGTGTTTCAGGGCACAGCGCATACTTTGTTTTGAGCTTGTATTGACGTGTTGGACAGAGCTTGGTTCTAGCTAATGGAAATCGGAAAATGATCAAATGGAAATGTCTATTAAAGTCTATTAAAGATTGGTGGACTGAGAGTAACACTAGAGTCTCCTCATCTAAAATGAGTTGATTAAGAGTCCAGAAATGATAAATCATAATAAATCATGCTACTTTAACGCTCCATACTTAAGTACATTTGAAGGTAAATACTTTTGCTCAAGTGGAGGTCTAAAGGGAGGAACTTCTACTTTTACTGGAGCAATATTTTACCATGGCTATCTCTACTATAACTCAAATGGTTTGTGTACTTTGTCCACCACTTATTTTTTAATGTGCTGTACATTTGGATGCGACAACAGCAGATGGAAAAACAAAAAGTCGTAACAGTGCCCCCCTGTGATATACAGCTAACCAATACAATGACAGTTTAAAATACAGCAATACTTAAATACTGTTTGGTGTTAAACTTTAATATTGCCAAAAAATGCCAAAAAATGACATGCTGATCAGGCTAACAGGCATAGCATACATTGTACATGTGCATGGCTAGACTACCAAACTTTAGCTACAAAAGTCAGAAAACTTCATTCATACTTCATATACTTTATTATATACTTTATACTTTATACCGTCACATATTTACTTGTTCATGCTTTGACTGGCACACAAGGGTGGATTAAAAGTAAAGCAAATATTACTCTTATATACTTAGTAGGCATTCTTATGCACTTGTATTAAGATACCAATCAGATAGGGAAATTAAGTCTCCTAAGTGTGGTCACAGTGTTATCCACCATGCTTGCCAAAACTATATTGTGAGCTACACCTGGATCCCATTTTTTAACATATCACTGTTTCTCAGACCTATTAGATCTCCACATTTAGCCACAGTAGAAGGTAGCAAGTAACATGCAGCAAGAAAAAAAAATGTTACACTAAATGAGATAAACAAATGAGAGTATTCTTTAAAAGGAAACCATCCCCACATCTTGCAAACATAGTTTTCCACTAGCTTCAATTACTAGGCGACAATGTCACCAGGACGAACAGAGCCACAGTTAGAGCTCAGGCCTCCCTTAGGGAAAGGAGAGCGTGACGAGGCAGGATTAACTTCCTTCTTCCTTCACGCATGGTGAGCCCAACCAGCCTCTCCTTAATTCCACAGTGAAATGGGACCAAATCCAGATGTCATTTAGGAGTTCAAGCTTGATGTGACTTGTTGAGACTAGCTTTCCCCAAACCTAAAAGCACAGTCGTCCTTCAGCTTTTTCTATTTGGAAGCATGATGAGAAACTTGAAGTGGTATTAGATCCTTGAGGGAGCTCCTCGAAGGAAAAACAAACAGATACTGTTCCTTATGCACAGAGGTATCAATAGATGAGGATTCTTGACTATGGTTCTATGTTATTCAAGAATGATTGTATTTTGTGAGATCTGAAGAAACAGAACATGCTCTCTGTGTGAAACAGGCCTCATGTGGGAAAATATCATTCAAGTCATGTCAAAGGTGCATGTGAATGGCAACTAATTGAGAAATGCTTGTGGCAAATCCTGGAAAGCACCCCACATTTCAGAAAAGACATAAAACATTCTGAGTTTGCGTACAAAGCAAGCTCCCCGGAGAGACCCTGCAGAGGGATGTGAATGTAGAGTTCACCTACACTGAACGCCAAGGGAGAGCCCCTGCAGGAACCTGCGCCTGCTGCCTGGTGCGCTTCGGTCCCAGTGACGTCAATCAGAACAGCAGAGAGGCAGCCGCACAACCTGATCCTCAACCTTCATAAGTGGTGCAGCTCTATCATTTTCGTAACCACTGTCCGCTGATTGGCCTGCACTATGTATCATGTCATACTATTGGCTTTGGCAATGCTGATATTGCAGGCTGCAAAACGCAAATGAACCTGTTCCCATGTTTCTGTGGTAAAAATAATGGAGGTCCTTTAACCATGTCAAGTAACTGATTCACCAGTGCTTTTGTAACATACTGCAAGGTGTATCACAATCTTCATACACAACAAAGTTTTGACTGTTAAGACAGACCCATCAAAATGGATGGTTCTGATTATTTTAAATACTACAGGCTTATGCTTAACAGTTCCACCTGATGAGATGTCTGAAACCATACATATCCTGATATGCCACATGTATCACACCGATGTATCACAATTTTGTAATTTTGCCCGATCTCCACCTTTAATATATAATTTGTGGCACAAAAAACTTTCATCTCTCTCTTTTTTTCAGTTTAAAAGCTCTAATTACCCTTTCAATTTTGTGAAAATTCATGATGGACAGACCAATAGAAGTGCTCCAAAATTGGTCCAAAATGTTGTTATATCAGCCTCCAAGTTAAACATAAGAAGTAGTAGCCGTGTCTAGACTTTTGACTGGTAGTGTATTAATATAACTGCAAAATACTCAAATATTGTCCAAACTGTGACTCTAAACTATTTAAAGGGTCAAATTATGAAAAGCTTTAATTTTAATGAAGATGTTACATTTGGATGCAATATGGAAACACTGGGAAAGTTTTGGAATGTGCCGCTCACTCCCAAATCCATATGATATACATGTATGGAACTCAAGCCGCAAAACATCTTCTTTTTACTTAACTGTTTGTGTGATGTCATAATAAACAACACATTTGCTTACTAGGACCAACAGCAGTTTCGTCCACCTTTCCACTTTGAATACATGGTAGCCAATCAGAACTGCATCTATAAGCCTTAAAGGCACAGTAACCAAACATTGTTTAGGATAGGGAGGTTGGACATGGTCACGTACACATGAATTATAACTGTTTTTGTACATAAACCCTGTGAATGCCATAACTTGACCTGAGGGGGTGCAATGGGTGGTATGGACCCCTTTGATTCCCATATTCTAGCTACAGTGAATATTTTACAGGTAATAGAATCTGACTGCAGAGAAAGGGCCTCCAGAATTACACAGCAGTAATCTGTTTACAGCAGACGCATATCAATATTCATGAGTACATACCTGGATGTTACAGCACCAACATTTAAATGGGCCCAACACACGAACACACTAAGAAAATCAATCACTCCACTACTGCCAGTTGGCTACTCATAAAAAACAAAACAAAACATGAAAATATTAAATTAGTAAAACCACAGAACCTGCTCTAGTTTGTGCGTGAGCAGAGCAGTGTTTGGTGTTTGCTGTGTAGACTGGTGAATAATTCACCACCTGACTCCATGGGAAATGTCACCTACTGGACACTGGCTGCCAATTACCCTCTCAGCAGGTAATGCGGCATTGATTTGAGGAGACGCTGAATGTTAGCTCAACTAATCTACCTCCAAATAACACAAACATATGCATACAGCTCTCTGGGCACGCTACAATACAGCAATACAGTGAGCACAAACACAAAATAAAGTGCTTAAAAGAAAGCCAAAACTGTGAAATGAAACACGTAACCATCAAAACAATACCAGTCTTTCTTACAGCAGCAAGAACACAGACAGAAAACCCCCCCTGCAAAAAAAAAGACATACACAACACATTTTTCATTCAGCTGAAGAGCAAATTGACCAGTGCTTCATTCATAAACCACAAAGATTCAAATCCCCAAGAGCTCATCTTTAGAGATGAATAAGTGATTCAATTATTACACAGCAAAAGCTTGTGCTATTAGGACTGTCGCACATTACAAAGTAATAAAACAGTTGCATGCTAATTAGCACAAAACCATTTCCAACTAAACTGTTTAATTAAAGGGCCCATATGATTACTTCACTAATTTATTTATTAATTGTTTATGAATTAAAAGGCCCTTACGCTTAAAAATCACTGATGAATTAAAGCCCATGTGATTATTTTGGGGTTTTTTTTCTTGATATCCAGTTTATGTACCAACAAAACTTTTTGTTACTGCATCTTTAAGACTGATATATGTAAATTACCTCTGTTCTAATTGGCTGCCCAGTGTTGTTTCTGAAACAGTCTGAAATATTATTTTTACTCTACGCTTTTTGTGACCTCAAAAAAAGTTGTCATATATGGCCTGTAAGGAAGGTGAAGTGAATAGTATGGTGCAAACCTTAGCAGCATTTCCATATTGAATGAAAAATGTATGCTTCCATTGGCCCTTTAAACTGGGATTAATATCCTGGTTTGACAGTAGGACCGTACACATGTGTACCTCATCTGAGATCTCATCTGAGCAGGAGACCTCCAGCTTTCCAAAAGGTGGAGGACATGGCTGCTGTAGTTTTATTGTCAGAGGACTGCTGATGTTGAACCTGCTCTGGCAACAAGGGCCTGCTGGAGCGTTCACTGCACCCGGACATGCACCCAGAGCACAGCATTTACACTGTAACTGCTGTAATCAACCACGACATGCTGCCACACCATTCTACCATCACACAGCTCTCCACTCTCTCCCAAACTTCACAGTTTGCCACTCACCTCTAGAAATTTAAGCAGACTAAATTAAACTGTGCATGCTAGAAAAACAGCATCGATCAGAATTGCTGGCCACCAACAAAGCCACCATGTGTTGTGTTTTAATGCTGTCATGCTGGTCAACCAGTGTGACCAAGCTGGATGACCTGCTAATTCAGCACCAGATCAGAACAATACCACCCTAAACCAGCATGGAATACATGTGACCTCATGGGATACATGAAAATTAAAAAGTGATTAGAAGTGATGTTTGTTTCCTTTGCTCTCCTGTACCGGTCACTGTAGGTGCGTTTAAACAGTCTGAGCAGAAGCAGATTAAACGTGACAATGTCAGGCATGTGGAACTACTTTGTGGTTTCCACGGAGGACATCAGACAAGCGTTTTAAGATCACTGTTCATGCTGAGAGGCCTCCCAATACAGGCTTGGTACTACTTCCTGCTTGATATGCACAGAAGTAAACAGGACTACTGTCTCCGCTCGCACATCAACACCTGTAGCCTCAGCTTCTGAAATGACAGAACCAAAACGCAGAATATAACTAAAAAAATAAAGGAATTAATGCAATGGCCATCTGTTATCTGCTGCCAGGGATAGGAGATTTTGTGGCTCATGGCATAGCCTGCATCATTTTTAGTAAGCTTATTTTATGTAAACATTTTTTTTAGTTATTGTCAGCTGTTCCAGGTGTCGGCTTTGGCAAGAGTTTTCATTTGGGTGAACCGCTAATGTTTATGTAATGTAAAGTGAATTCACATCACCAAAACAACCATAAAACCTCCAGACGTCTAAGGGCTCGATTTCCAGATAAGCAGTTGGCCGAATCAGTCTTTGCCTGAAGGGATGGTCATTGGTTTTCACACAAAGGAAATAAGAAAAGCTTCAAAGTACAAGATGTCAACAGAAATTAAACAACAAATAGGCTGGCTGCCCCCAAAACACCTTGTGATTGTTTCATCTGTTTAGTATTGATTTCCTTTCAGAGTTTCATTTCCTGTTCCTGGAAAAAGGAGCCATTTAATGTAGCGACTGAAATTCTGCATTTCCATTTCTCCAGGCGAACTCCACTCACCTGTGATCAGTGACCAACAGCCTTAAGGAATTCATAAACACACCTCAGACAAATTACAGTTCTGAACCAGAAAGAAAGGTAGACTGTACATGAAGGCATTCTGCTGCATGCAGCTCCAGTAAATGCATGTCTGCTCTCCCCAAACTACAGCAACACCCTTTTTCAAGTCTCCGAGCCTGATGAGTGGCGGAGAAGGACAGTATCGGTCTGGCAGACGAGTGATTTATGGAGGAAGGAAGAGGGAATGGCAGATGAAGTGATATCAGATCTGGAGGAACATCTGGTGTATTGGTCCATAATGTTTCACTTTCAGGTATTCGGTGCTCTCAGCGCTTCATCGCTAACAATTAGCACTGTCAAACTCATTACGTAGCATGCTAACTGGCAGTGTCTAGGATTAATGCGACTTCACACAAACAAACACAAATATATCCTAATCAGCCCGATGCCACTCTTTATGCTACAACCCATTGATCATGCCAATGCAGCTCCAGTTACGGCCCTGCAGTTATCATTAGCCTTAATTGTGCACTGTCACATGCGAGCTATCATTGATGTACTGTATATTGTAGTTATTTATTGTTCATTAAGAGATTTATGCACAAGTTGCTATAACGTTAAGCATCGAAACATATTTGCTTATGTATTACACTGTAACAAATCCTGCAGTGTTTCTCAGCCCTGGTTCTGAAGGCAACACACATACTTTAACTCATCAATGGGCTGACAGGACAAGTGTTTATAATAATTGTCTTTTAAACAGCCATTCTTCGATTCTTAATAAATTATACACAGGGGACGTTAAACAGAAAAAAAGGGTTTTTTTTCTATAACTAATCCAATGAACACACAACAAAAATGAGAGCTCATTGACCTCAGTATTACATACTGAGCTTTCTACTTGAGTTTAAGAAATATGACAACTTAAAGGTGCAATATACGATTTCACTCCACAACACTTTCACAAATTCAGGAAATCTCCTCACACTAGTTGTGCTTTTTATGTGGCTCCTTGAAAAAAAAAAATCCATGGGTGTGTAAAAGTGAAATAAACAAAGCACAAGAGTATCACAACACTCTTCCAGCCAACCAGATACTAGAGGTGTTTGTGGTCTTGCACATCATCGGAAGGTGGGTGGGAGGCTTGCATGGGGTGTGGAAGGGTGTTGCACACTGAACTTTATGGCATGTCAAGAATGGTCTGAGAAACAGCCAAAGAGAGTCTGAAAGACGTTTTTACAACAGGCGATGGTCTAGCCCAGTGCCGTTCACCATGATAATACATTCTCATGAATTTAGGAGATGGACCTTCTGAAGGAGTGGGTGAAGGGAGGGCTGTATTTGTTTTGCTGTTGACTTCAAATATCAACCATCATCCTCCAGATTTGCATACTGCACCTTTAAAGCTGACAATCACAGGTGACAATGTGATTGTCTATCTGTCAGAGTACCAATATGTAACCAAGACTATTTGATTATATAAATTCAAATCTAAAAAATATACATTCATAACTCTAGAATTTTTAGACTCTTAACCAGTATCAGCTAGGCTTTGATGTCTACGAGTCCCTAACAATCAGAAATCTGTGATATCCTCAATTCTCTGAATAATGTGATGCTATGAACGCCTTTCCATTTACTTTGTCACATAACTATTTAAATGACTGGGCTCATCCAGACAGATGAAAAATAGGCTAGGCCCAGGATGTCCCAATATTGTGCTTATCTTAGACAGAGGGTGACAGCAGATATTGAGGAGAGCGCTGGCCTGCCTGACAGGCTGACATGTACGAAAATGATGTGTCAAACCGAGCTGATTTGTCTGAGAGGACACTGAGGAGCTCCAGCTGATAGGATAAGGCACCTTGTCACAGAGCTGGGCCACAGAGCTGTTTTTCTGACCTTGAGTGATTACGGGGCTAACGGAGCCCAGTGGATATTAAAATGGGCCTTTGCCGATGCCTGTCACGCATGGGAGAAAGAGAAGACCTGTGATTGGTCCAGCTTGGAGATAGGAGGACATACAGTATGTGACCGGAATTCAGACTGGCTCCCTGAGGTGCAGCCAAGCAGGTCAGTGTCTGAATAGCAAGGACATTAGACCATGCGTGTCCATGGTCAACATGCGTCATGGTTTTTTATTGACTGCCTCGGGGGTCAAACCTATGTGTGTGTTTATATGATTTCTCACACAACTTGAATCATGATCTTGTAGAATACAGTCTCTAACAGGACGCTGTTAATATATACAACACGCAGTAACCAACTTTACCTGAACACTGATTCATAGCAGTGCCTACAGTGCTTTATACTGTACTGTCTCTGTCAGCCCACTGTCAATGGCCTCATCCCACACCAAGTCACTCCCCACACAAAACTAACTCATTATGAAGGCACTTTTCAAGCTGTTCTCTGGGCTCTTTAATTGCTGAAATGCTAATCACTGACATCTTCATTTTCATGCTGATTTAAAGCCAAATCCATTCCAAACTGAAATATCAAACGCATCAGCACTAGCAGTGTAAATCTCCGTCCTTATAATGATTCACTTCTTTTAATGCACTATGAAATCTCAAATCTCACCAAGATTTAATCAGATTTTTTTTGCCATTCAGTTTTACTGTATGTACAATTTTGACTGAAGGCTTTTGTACTTTTTTGTAAAATATTTTACCACATTTGCACAATTGCATAAACTCCAAAGAGCCCAAAAGTTACAGTCATTATAATTACTTTCATATATTGGTTAGTTCCAGTTCTAGAATCTTCTAAGTCATTGTAAATATATCTATCTGACATATGCTGGAGATGACACAATAACACTTTTTCTTCCCAACATGAATCTGCTATTAGGACTCGGCATAAGCCAATACAAAGCCACCATTAGCACTACAATTAGCAACTTGTTATTAAAGCACTTAACTTAAGACAAACATCTAAAAGTCGGTTATCATGCTCAAACAGCTCAAACATGTTACTACTCCACCGGTAGTCATACACAGCTAACATGATAACATCATACAATGAGAGTGTGAATATTTCAGACTAGATTAATTACAGACTAGATTTGCAACATATTCAATGTCTCTGCATGGAGTTGTAGAGGTTCCTAATGGTGTCCTGTTATAAACACGGACACATGTTTTGGACACGTGATGCATGACAACAAACCATTCATCTTGCACTTTGACGGCAAAAGCTGAAACCTACTTGCAGTGGCTGAATTTTATATTGCAGCTCTATTGAAATGTTGTCTGTCTAACGCCAACTTGTGAGCACACCATTAGTGTTCATATGTTTGCACAACTGCATAAGGATCCACATATTTTAAGTTTGATATGTTACATTTTTGATATTTTGTATGTTACAAAGGTGACCAAAGATTCTACAGTGCTCTAATTATATACTACACAGACTAGTTTGACTTACATAAATAAAGGTTCTTTAACCTTTAGTTTCAGTGACTGCCAGGAGAACAAGGGACATATTGACAATATGATTTTAAATCTTGACTCTTTTGAGTAAAATGGAATATAAAATATATATAAAATATTTTTTGTATATACTGTCATACTGTATTTGGGGTCATGTAACTGTTTGCTATAATTATCAATGCTGTCTTCAAAAATTAACACAGCCAAATTCAAATTGATACATCATGCTTCATCACAGCATCAGCCCATTCCAGAACTGCTGTATTTTCTTCCGAATGGGATTCTAAATAACAACGTGCTGTTTCCGTCATATCACATTCATACATTACTATGCAGCTTATGTCTAGCAGGACAGCAGTGTGCAGACAGTGAATCAACTGTGTTCACACAAGGCTGTGCAGAGAGCAATGAAAGGCCATTCTATTCCTCAGCATCGAGCTGCGTGTGCTGTACCTGCGGAGGAAGCGTGTGACATTTCCCTGCTGAGACTTGCGAGGAGCACTAGCCACACTTCCCTAGCCTTCTGTCACCATGTCACAGCTATTCTGTTCTACCACAGCCCACTGCGACACACACATATACACATACAGGCCTCTATAACCCTGTATTCAACTCAATACAAGTTTGTACAGCAACTTTTATACCACAGACGTTTTCATAAAGTAGCCCAAAATCAGAAAGCCAAGAGCGGCAGGATAAAGTCCCTAATAGCAGGAGGCAGAAACATTGAGAGGAACCAACACTCGAAAGAAGAAGGGCACATGCAGTTTACAAGAAGAACTCAAGAAAGACTGTAAAAAGCAAATATATATTAGTTTATCCAGAGGATCTCAAACTGGTCCTCAGGGGCCCCGCAATTTTATTTTTCTTTAACCTAAATCAGGAGGCATAGAGACACAGCTGAGGACCAGTTCGAGAACCACTGAGTTAAAAAATGGCTAAACATCTGTCAGAGGTAATGCCATCTACAGTGTGTGCTGGACATGTTCAGGATGATAGATATCAAAACATGGTGGGTAAGAAGTTTATATGAGTAAGGCAACTTTACAACAGCAAGCAACACGTTAAGAGGACTTGATGAGGACATTAGCTTCTATGAGGGAAATTAAAAATAATGACAGAAGTTTGAGAGGAGGGATAAGAAACAAAATTGGACACTGAAAACTAACCCTACTTGTCAACAGAATGTATCAGGAATGAAATAAAAAGTAGACTGGTGGTTAATAACATTGCTATATTTTTCCTGATTATTTTCAAATAATCAATACCTGGAATCCAAATACTTCAGTTCAGACTGTTCTGAACTTAAACACTATGTTTCCTGCTACAAAATGTCCATGTCCATTTACCAGCTGACACCTAGTAAGAACAAAATAAAAGAATGATTAATAATGTTCTCTGATATAGAAAACTGTCTACGCTATGAAAATAACAATAATTTTGTCTATGCTAGCCTTCACCATTCCTGCTCAGTAGCATGGAGCAATGTGTAATGAATAGAACTGATTGGAATTAATTGGGGAGCAAATGCAGATATGAAAATAAGATATGTTAATTGAGTCATAATTGTAATCTTACCAAATAAAAAAATGTGTGACTGAAACGTAGCTAATGCATGCCTAATGCCACCACAAGTACAAATAACCGCTGTGATTCGATTTGGCATGGACTGGACAAGTTTCTAGATGCAGGCCACATCAATGTTCAGACACTCTTGCATCAAAGAACTGCACAGTTGTGCCAGATTTGGTGGCTGCCTTCACTGGCACAATTCTGAGGAGAATTTCCTGGAGACTGGGCACCGCTGGTAGACCTGTGTGACTGTACATTTCAATTCACTTGCAAATTCAGCTACTTCCTTCACACTATGGCCTTTGGCACACCCACATACAGTCAGACTGATGTTACTACCACCTTAAACATACAAGGTGACTTTTTTTGTCCAGTGAGCTTAATAACAGCTTAATACCATTATAAACCAGTTAAATAACAATTTTAAGATACAGTAATGGTCTAATGGCTTTCCCTCCCTATTAACAATGACTAATTCCTTTGAAAGGTGTGTGATGGTAGACAATTGTTAAAACCTCTGCACCATCCAGGTGAGGCTTTTCACTGCAGCAAGAGGGTGAACGACGCGTATAAATGGCTCTGAAGCACTGAAGGAGGACAGTGGTATATCATCAGGCATCATTTGAGGCAGCAAGAGCATGGATACAGCTTACCAACAGTCTAAACAGTAAATAGAGCACGAGCGAAGGCTCTGTCTGGCCTTGCTTAGCAAGCAGCTTAACTATAACAAGGCAAAGCAGACAGTAGCACAGGCATGAGGGCACCTAAGACATCAGTGCTACTCCGTTCCACTGTTAAGAAACCTGAATGAACACATAACAGTAACAAGACAACACTAAGATCTCAGTTTACCATCTTTCCATGTCCATGAATTTCAGATTCATACTTTCATCTGAAGAGAAAACACCCAGTCCTGACTAAACAAGTAGGGGTTCAGGCCAGATGTAAAGTCTGAGATAGTCTCTGACTTCTATATATGTGCACAGAAGGCTTTTCCATATCCTGGGGGGCTTTATAGGGAAAAGATCTTCCTCCTTCTGTGATTTGCATAATTCTAGGTACTGATAAACAGTCTGCATTTTGGTGTTGTAGATCACATTAGGCAATAACGTCATTCAGATACTGTAGGGGACACCTAGCGTGTTTTTTTTTTCAGAATTCAGAATTCAGAAATTTGTGGGGAGGACAAGTGGGGAGGACCTATGTGAGGAGACTACATGCAAGCGCAAAGCTGTGGAAACCAAGTACGGCTACACTTACACTTATTGTATTATGTATGTCAATATTAAAACACGAAAAACAATAGTATTATTAACATTAATATTTATTTCAAACATTCATTATAGAGATATAATTACATTGTTTTGTTTTCCCTTGCCATTGTGCCAAAAGTTAACAGCCTGATCTACATGTTGTTATAACTATTTTTAGGTACAGTAATAATTAAAGAAAAGGCAAGGATGTTTAAAACCTGTTATAAGAGAGGTCAACAAACAATCATAGCACAGTAAAATGTGTTGAAAACAATTACAGAGCAGGTTAGTGCTACTTTCGTATTGTTGTTATTTGCTATAACTAAGCAAAGCAACAATCTATTTTGAGTTTAATCAAAGATTTAAAATGTACTTGACAGGGAGAATACACAATAACTGATATCAGTTAGCTATGCCCCCCCCAACCTATTATCTTGTGTAATACTGTTCAATTAAATTCAACTTACAGCAAGAGCAGTAATTGTACATCAGAATGTTACTAGAACCGAGGTGCAAACAGCAGTTAGCATATGCAGTAGAGCGGAATACAGTGTACAAAGTGTACATGTTGGGGATTACAGTATGTTGAGTAGTCAGTTGTGCAATAAGTATGTGGTTGTAAACAGAAGATGTGTATATACAATAGTGTACAGTGAAAGTAGTGAGAATAGCAGCTTAATGTTAAACAGCAGATAAACAGCTAAAATAGCAATAGCTTACAGTAGAGATGTTCAGTATCTAGTGTTCGGTATCTAGTGTTCAGTATCTAGTCCTAATAAAAAGATAAATATAAGTATAAATAAAAGTGCTAATATAAATGATATTAACAGTAAATTGTTAGGTTAGTGACATGTCCCTGGTTCTAGGTTAAATAATGTAGACGCTGTACCGAATGGGATATATAAAATATGTGGATCAGCTCACAGCAAAAGCTATCCTACTGTTGGGATTTTGGAATATTTCCAGTTTAGTTTAATGGTCTTAATGTTTCAGCTTTTCAAGCATGTGTATATGACCAATATACCTGGGATAGCACAAAAAACAAACTTCTTGGTCATTTGAATAATTTCTGTGGTTGTTTCCAATAAGAATACAATATCAAAATAAATCTTAAAATGCAGATACATTAAGAAATACAAAGCTACTGAATATTTCATAGCTTGAATAATATACACTGTGCATGTTCCCCTTCCAGCACAGGCCCCGGAGATGGAGGTTATGGAGTTTATGTTTTTTAACAACTGAATTACTGTTACTGGAAAAATGGAGGAACATGAAAAGGCACAAAATGGTGATGCTTACAAATAATTTACGCCAACTCAGCATTTTGCCTCTTTTCATGTCAGTTTATTGGAAGCCAGCTTTCCTCCTACAGTTCCTACTCTCTAAAAAGCTGGAAATGAATGTGAGTTCAGCATTGTTCTGACTGTAATGCATAATGAATAACCCACTGCACAAATCTAGAGCATGATTAAATTATTAACTTAATTTACTGACTATAATCTGTTCGGTTGCAGCCTATACGCACTTTCATCTTTACAGATCAGCTCTGGCATGCAAGAAGTTTTGAAATACAGTATAGACTAACTACCAGAAGTAACATCCAGTGACAGTATTCAGGGTTCGAGCTCTCCACTCTGTGCATAAATATGTTAAAAATGGTCCAAATTGTTCAGACTGGTAGTTTTTCTTGACTGCACAGATTCACTTCAAACTGGCTAATCTTACAGACAGCAATCAGCCAAAGACTTTCAATTGAAAGTAGGCTATAATTCATTTACTGATGGTATTCAACAATACATTCATTAAAGAGCAGCGCAATCGGTCACACAGTCCCCCTAGGGAACATATCTGAGGCCTAATAGTCCAGCCACTGTTCTCTGAGTGACTCCTTATTATAGAAACAATTATTTTTCACTGTCCATGCACTGTAATCGCATTCCATTGAGAAAAGTCTAAAATCTCCAGCGGGACTCAGATCCCTTGACGACAACTAGTTACAGTTGTGTCACTCAGAAGTCACAAGTTTGCTTAAATT
This sequence comes from Semaprochilodus insignis, assembly GCA_034552555.1. Lineage (NCBI taxonomy): Eukaryota > Metazoa > Chordata > Actinopteri > Characiformes > Prochilodontidae > Semaprochilodus > Semaprochilodus insignis. Next base: position 10,787,875 of record CM067478.1, read on the forward strand.
TCTGTGTCCAAGAAAGAATGAAAAGATGAACATGGAGAATAAGGTGACAATACATTCCTCACGCTCAGACAGAGAGCGCTTAGATACAGACCAGATATCCATGCATATAAAAGTATTACCTACAGAAAATGAACAAACTGTGTTATTAAACATAATATACGTTTATTTGGTTTATTTTTGTCTAATTTCACATCTTTGGAGTGGAGCGACACCCTGGCTGGAATCCTTCAGCAGATATTTGGAAAGCTTCCATTCAAGTAGTCTAAGTGTTGATGTAAATAATGTCTAGAAGTTTCTATTCCTAAAGATGGGAGCTAAAAGTGTACTGGCACAGTGACCAACCGGTGTGTAATATAAGAGTGTGTGATATGTGCGGATGAGCGTGGGGCAATGGTTTTAGTGAGATGCAGCAGTGCTGAGAGTGTGAGTCACTGTGTGAACTGTCATTAGTGATTAGAGTGGGCTGATTCATGCCCGGACCAGCACGCTTGTCACATTCAGCCACAGCACTGGCAGGTCGGCACACAGGCCTCCATAGGTACAGTACGCTCATCTGCAACATGCGTGCAACACCCAAGTGAGGTCATGCATTTGCGTTTAGATAAGTTAGTGGCTGCTAATGTGATCAAAAATATAAGTGAGCCCTCATTATTTTTATCTCGCTGGTATGAGGAACGTAATGTAGTTGTAGTATTCTAGTAAAATGTTTTACAGCACCAACAGTGGAGTGAGTGAAGAAGTTGCCATAGAACTGCCAACAGCACATTTTCAACTACTCCAGTGTTTGTGACTCAGTAAGCTAGCATGATTACCAAGGCAGTACATCAAACAGTGCATCACTTTGAAAGCTACTTCACGAGTGCAGCCTACCTGGCTATGGATGCAAACCTGCAACACTTTCTTCTCAATATGAACCTGATGGAGCTGCGTCACAACACACCTTAAGCTTAATAAGCCATATTTCTATAATTCTTGAAAACCAAAAGCCCCTAAGGCACTGTTCTCCAGTTCTGCTCCTGGAGTAACCCTGCTGTCCTGCTGCACAAGCTCTCAGACACGTCATTTTGACATTACAAACACGCCACTATACTGTGGAGACAAGATATATGCAGACACAAGTGAAACACTCTAAACCATTTCCTCTACACCATCACAAGTGAATGACTATCTATAAAGAAAGTCTGTCATACCAGGACACAGGAGAAGTTGAAAGCAAGTCATTCATTTAGGCCTATTTGTCATATTTGGACCTTCTTCACAGATCATTTGGTGCCTAAGGTGTCAAATGACTCCTAATTTTATTTCTTTTAGGAACCAATTGCTCCAAAAGATTTTTTGTCAGCTGGGAGCCAGGTCTGGCATCAGGAGGTCATTTAGTGGGGAAGCCAAACAACCAATCATCATGCCTCACTGCCCACAATATTTTGTACATTCTTCTATAATTCGTCAGGCCCATGGGGCATCACGGTACGACTGTGCTGCCATTTATTTTTGTGAGTATAGGTAGCTGACATTACATGTTCAATCACGTACTCAGTACTGCACTGTAATTCCTATTGTAAGTGATCTCTCCAATACTGTCATCAGATCTGGATGTTCTCCTTGAGTCTTGGCGCGTGATGTTAATATGTAAAGATGCACGACCTCACAAAATTCAACCCAATGCTTCTGACTTATAAAATAAGCTCACTGGACAAAAAAATGAATCACCTGTGGCTGAAACGTACCTAATATCTAAGACCTTGTTAAAGTTTTCGATGCTCTTTCACTCTCACTCATCTTCTAAACCGCTTTATCCTTCTGGGTTGCTGGAGGTGCTGGAACCTATCCCAGCGTTCAATGGGCATAAGGCAGGACAGGCCGCCCTGGACAGGCCGCCAATCTATTGCAGGGCAGACGCGCAGACATACACACTCACAGTTAGGGGGCAATTTAGCATCTTCCATTCCCCTGACTGCATGTCTTTGGACTGTAGGGGGAAACCCATGCAGACACAGGCAGAGCATGCAAACCTCACACAGAAAGGACCCCAGAGGCCCTGGCCTAACCCTAGACCTTTCTTGCTGTGAGGTGACAGTGCTACCCAATGCGCCACTGTGCCACCCGGAACCTAATATATTCCCACATGTTGATGTGTATATATCATAGCATCCCACCACTCAAAGCCACACAAACAGGCCACGAGTGGAGGCTCTCAGGAGGAGCAGCACTCCCAGTAAGAGCACGCTTTAGTTTGTTTATGCTCCGGTTACTGACTTACCAGATGCACAGCAATGATGTTTGTCTTTTATTGCGTGGGGATGTGGGGTAGTAGTGTGGGAAACATATGTCTAGAAGTGACCTGCCTGCTATCCTCACTGAGTGGTTGTTCTCTCTGTTGCCTGTTCAGTAACAGAGCATTCGCTTTTATAGCACAATGTTTCCGGCGTCTTCTTCTTCACTGACGCCACAATGTGTTTGTATTGATGCGTTTGTGCATGCGTTTAGGAGGCCCTGGGGAGAGTAAGAATCTCTCACAATTCTTTCCACTGGTTAATTAGCTATGTTAAACACTTTCAAAAGCCGTGTAGTCCCTAAGCCACATGGCATCAGATTCCCCACATGGACATTTAGAGACTGTGCCCAATATTATATTACAAAGAGTTAAAGCACCTTCACTGTGTGAACGAAAGTGCACCAGGTTCAAAACGATGCATGGTGCTGGTGTGAGCACTTGGCTATGGACCATGAGGTCATGGTTCGGACCACAGTAGATACCAACCTGCGATTGCCATGGTGCCCTTTAACAAGGAAAGAACACTAAACTGCTCCTGGAAGACTGCTCCAGCGGCTGGCAAAAGTAAAAACTAAAATGGCATAATGTACCGCGTGCAAGTCCCCAGGACTCAAAAGAATATTTTTCATGTTATTAAGGGCACACTTTTTAGCACAGCATGCCATCTGCGGCCACATTTTCAGTGATTTCAGTGTGTCCTTCCTGTGGTGGATATAATACATGTGCATAATGATGAAGGAATGCTATAGCTAATTTCCCAAACTACCCACAGGGAAAAGCTGGCGAACCTTTTTAACTTGACATTTGTTCAGGCCTCAGTGGCTGCTGAATATCATATGCTAGTCAGACTGTTGTCTCAGACCTTGTTACTGGCATGGCTTTCCATTATGCATGTGTAATAACAGCATAAATCATACCTGTCATTACTAATAAAGTCAAAACTTTATCACTACACAGACACTATTGGGATGAATGCATGCTTGGCAATCGCTTTGCTTGCTTCCTGATCCAGGCCTGGCTGAACCTTTCATCTTTCCATCCTGCAGAATGTCACTCTCCATTTGATGAGAAGAAAGCAAGAACTGTGCAACATGTGACATTAAAACTACATGCTGCTGTAGACAATAAGGCTAATGGACCCTGCTGTTTACATGTGTCCTCTGTGTTCACTACCTAAAAGTGTGAATTCATTTTTTCTTAAGATAAATCTCCATGCTTTTGAAATGAAAGATGCCAAAACGTGTTCTTTAGCACAATGCTGTAGCAGAACCATTTATGCCTCCATAAAGAACCCTTCAGTGTGATGTACCAAGTGAAGAACCTTATGGAAGCAGACTCCCAGAGACCCCATGCAAAACTGCAACAATTCAATTCAAGCACTCTTTTTATGTCTTTATTTAAATCTAACTAAAACAACATGCCCCAACAGTCCTAACTCTAAACCCTGTCATAGCATTATTTGTGGGAACATTGAATATTCCAGCTGTGAACAAATGCACAAATATGAGGCATTTTTGTGAATGTTGCAAACATCTCTGCACATTTTCTAATATTCCCCACCCTAAAAACCTGATCCAGCTCATCAGGTAATTATCAACCCCTTAATGAGTTACATCAGGTATTTTGGGGTGGGAAATACTGTACATGAAACTGTAGGGTTTTGGGCAGGCTTCATAGAATTCAAATGACATTTTAATACGACTGCAATGCACTGTAATAAATGATTTGTCCATTCAAAAAAACACTTAAGGTCATAACAAGCAATTCGTTTCATTCTAGTAGCTAGTTTAGTCTAGTAACAAGTAACTACAACTTTCATTCAACCAAAATAAATACTCTGAATGAAACCAGGGTGTCATCTGGCCTGGGCATCTGGGGGTATAGCCCTAAATATTTTTAATATATTACACAGAGGCATGTTTACCTACTCCTCAAACTCAGAGAGAGAGAGAGAGAGAAAATGAGAGAGCATGGCAAGATAAAGAGTATGCACAAGAGAAAGACAGAGAAAGAGAAATACAGAGTGAAAGAGAACCAGAAACATTTCTGTACACGGCAAACAATACCATTAAGCACAACCTGAACTTACTGTTGTACATGAATATGTTTCCCTGGTGGTTTGTAGGGCATTTCAGACCTCTAACAATGGTTATCTGGACAGTCACAAAATTACCCAGGTGTGATGCCAGGTGTGATGATTTAGCATGTTTCTTTCTTCTTGATTAGTTTTAGTCCGGTAGAGTTTTAAATAATGACTATTTAACATTAAAATATGAGCTCACTGGACAAAACATTACTCACCTTGTGTGTTTAAGGTGGTAGTAACTGGACATTGGGTTCTATAAATACGTGCAGGGTGTGTGAGGGGATCGAAAAGAGGTCATACATTGTCGTGAATGTCTCGTTCAATGTGTGGAAAATCAGATGTTAATGACTGGCAAAAAGGAGTGCACATTTTACAGGTTATCAAAAATGACTGGCAATGATACAACTTTCTTGTTTTCACTGAAATCTGTACATTTTAAAAGCCATGGTTGCAGTTGTTTCACCCCAAAACAATAGAGGCAAAAACTGGTTTTCAGTGCTTGGGCTGCTGAAGGTCAAATAACTTCTACACTATGTAAACTATGTTCTACACTAACTGAAGGCTGTTCCTAGAACCAAGAACCATTTAGGACCACCGTCATTCATTTATGTGAACTGCTTTGAGGTTTGACATTGGGTTCATCTAACCTTAAATGTTGTTGAAATTGTTTCAATAAGTTGAATAAGACCAGTTAAGTTGATTATCACCACATAAAGTGATTTTTTAGGTTAAACTGACAAACCAGTTTTTTCACAGCACAGATTCACTGAGGATCACTATTAGAGTAAGCTGCAATTCAAAGGAGTCCTAATCATAAAAGTACTTATCTGGAGAGAAAAATACACTCGCTAATGTGACAAATCAATTTAGTACAAACACACTGAAGCCTTTCTTTAGCTCTCCTAAAGCAAAGTCTCTTTGTTACGCCTTTTTCCCCAAATAAGTCCATACAACGAAATGAGAAATGAGGCTGATTTCATTCCCAGAGGAGACACAACGGTGACACAGTTCTTTACCTAATTAATTCCAGGTTTCTTTTCTCCTGCACGCAGTTAATGAGAGGTTTACAGCTCGCGCAAAGGCCCTTACGGTAGCGCCTAAACATTATTTACACTCTGTGCTGTAACACAGTTCTCTGCGTGTGAAGCAGGTGTGTCAGCAGTATTACAGGAGCTACATCACTTCACTGTAGTTTCCTCTGCACCTCGCTTCATGCTAACACAGGTCTGGAAGCTTTTGAGACAGATAACACAAAATACAGCAGCACAGTTTCTCTTCGCTTTAGTATAAATATCCTACTTATTCAGGCGAGACTAAAAGTACCAGTGTCCCACTTGATGGAGCTTAAGAATAACGTTTTTTTTTGGCAGATAGCAAAAGCAGAAAAAAACATTTCTTAAAGAGCCTGGAATTAATGAGCATTTAAGGGTCATACACTCCTCTTGATTCTTGTTTGGAAATGCGTTCTATTTCTCTTAAACTCTACAGCAGCCATTTACCACACAATATAATGCACATCACAAAAAGTTTCCTATATGTTACATAATGTGTTCTCTAAATCTGGTATTTAAACAAATGCAACTAATAATCATTGGATATACATGACATTTGTGCCACTGTTATTGTGGAACTAATGCATTGGAGAAAATGTTCAATTGATCGAATCAGTGCAAAAATATTATATTTTCATTATACGCAATATGTCACAATATGGAACAGAGAAAAGGATCCAGTAGTGGTGCCTTTTACAGTAATATCTGTCTACAAATGTCCATGTTTAAAATCCATCAAATCCGTGAACACAATAGTTTTGTGCAATACACTAAATGCAGTTAAAGGGGACTACTGTTGCTCTCTTCATAATGAAGCGTGCAGTTGGTCAGTGTTTTACATGTACTGATGACATGTTATGTATATATACGACCATATATTAGGAAAGCATATTGTACTGTCACATAATTTATCGTAATGATGTATATTGTTATATTGCCCAGCCCTACTTCAGTGCAGAAAATCATGCAAAACAGTGAAAATAATGGAATTAGATTTTTCTGCTCTGTCAGATATTTGCTCCAAACCATATTTGAATACTGCTGCTACAGCAACAACAAACTTTCACAGCCTAATTAAACATGACTCTCTGAGCTAAAAAGACAGATGCCTCCAAATCTCAATGTAGCACGTTACATAACTCATATTACTCAGTTAGGAAATCAGTTTGGGCAATTAAAGAACCGATAACGTTGATTGTATTACAACATTGGCTAATAGAAACCACTGGAAATGTGCTAGTGTGTTTTATGTCTGTAAGCTTCAAGCTATTAAAATCGACCAAAGGAAAAAACTGCTGTCGTCCAATTGGCCTGTAAAGGTTGGACCATAAAAATGGTCAGTGCATCTCTAATTTGAATTATATATGTTCATTACATCACGGTGCGATTTTCAAATATTTCAGTCCAGCATATTAAATGATATTATTCATAGAGCAGATATTACAGTATTTATGGAGCAGGCACTATTAATGGAGTAGCCTGTTTTAAGGTGGGGATAATTAACCTTGGCGAGTCAATGATTTGACAATTTTGATCAGATAAATTAGAAGTGATTTTTGAGAATTACCAAATACCAAATCCCACATGCCAACGAGAAAATAGCTTAGTGATTGCTCACGGGCGCTGCTGTAAATCAGCAAGGCAGAGTAATGAGCTAGAGTCTGTCTGCATTTTCCAGTTCTAATATCACAAACATGGATTTTACAGCCAGTGGGCTGCAGCCTCCACAGGGAATGAGAGGGAGGCATAAAACTATTATATACAATCATAGCACAGGGCCTTGCATGTACAATTACGTTCTGGGGGGAGGACTACAGCCAGAGAGGCAATTCAAACTGGGACCAACGTGGTGCTCTGGAGTGCCAATCCAACAAAAGCCCTGAGCGAGGAGGAGCAATGTAAATGTGTAGCTGTCTCCAGGCTGCGAGTGTCGGCAGTAGGGATTGGGCGAGGTGGGAGCGAGACTTGTTTGGTGTGAAGAGCACAAGCAACTGATGATAACACATGCACCGTTACTGCTGCAACATCCCACTTTCAGGGAATATCTGAAAATGCAATCTGTCTGCATAACAGACTAACGGTGCAGTAAAAGTAAATCAAAATAAGCATCCACACACAGGGCTGACCCTCGTGTGCCAACGTCAAATGGAAATACGTGTTTTGATTAATTATTTTGAGTGCCCAGTTTTTGGGTTGCAGTGTCACAGAGACCCTAGTGTTCATCCATCAGCACAACTGCAGGGCTCTGGGACTCGTTCATTAATCTGTTTTCAGACTTTGTACGCAGAACAATGATGTTCAGTAGCTCCAGAAAAACAATGGTAATATTCTTCTCTGGCAAATGACAAATATGTCATTAACGTTGTCCACTGAGGTGAAAACACCTAGGAGACAACAAGTCCTTATCAGCATCCATTACTCATCCAACACAAAAACCTACTGATTTTCCTCACCTATTTTTCAGAAACAAAATAAAATGTTTTAAAGTGTATTCCTCTGTGCGCAGTGAAGTCACCTAAAAATATAAGCCAAATTCCATTCATATATACCTAAAGGCACAGTACATGATTCAGTCCAATATACTGTTTGTCAAATTCAGTGAATATCTATTCATGGCTAGCTGTCTGCTTGGTATGCACAGTGAAAAAAATCTGGAGTTGGTACACAAACCTCTCCGTACTCTTCCAATCAATCAGCGTCAGGGGGGCGTTCCATCCAATTGAACGTAACTGCGGTGCCATTTAAGGTGGAAAAGGAAAATTCAATCAAGATGTTGGCAAAAAAGAAGCTTCATCTTCATCAAGGGCACTTCAACTTCATCAACAGTAGGAAGGCATGAGAATGCCCTTTAAATATCCCCTGGGGAAGGAATGAGGAGGGTGCTCTGTTTCTGCTTGACAAATGAGTAACTTATTTTTGCTGTTTCACAGGACCAAAAGTTTAGTACTGTTTTATCTCATTGGCTAATGTTTGTGATAACAACTGGTTAGCTTCGTAGCAACAATTGTAGCTGTTTGCTAAGCCACAACCAGCTAGTACGTCAACTTCCGCTTTAACGTTACATCTTGGTATTTGTCCAACAAACACTTTTCATGGCTACTAAGAAAAAAAAGGAAAAAAAGGTGGCTTGCCACGGCAATGCACTTGAGGGGGGGTGGGGGGAGCTTGTATAAGAGCACTGACTGGAGGGATGTATTTGTTTTGTAGTGTAGTTCAGGTATCAAAAATCATTCTCCAGAATCAAAGCTGTGCCTTTAAATATCAACATTTGTCAAAATGCATGTTTCTGTTTTTACTTGTAGTAAGCAGGTTTGTTTAAAATAGATACTTTTAAGTCTAAACAAAAGGTGAGTGTAAGGCACAGATTCTTGCTCTGGTGGTTTACTATTAGTAGTTCTATTAACCCAAGATTTTAAGGTAGTCCCATGGCATTTTTTTTTTCATTTAAGCCTTTTTGCATGGTCATAAACAGTCAAGAAGAGACATACTACTCTAAAATGAAAGAAAAAGAAAAAGTGCTCAGTGTCACTTATGCTAGGTGTAATTTTCATGAAAATAAAATCCCAAGTAAAATCACAAGAAACCTTTAAAATGCCTGCACAAGATGTTAATGGTCGTCACTTCAACTGCATGACCAACCTAAATAATAGGGCGGTTTGTTTGGTGTTTGGGTGGTTTGTTTGGTGTTTGGTAGACGGTTTCAGTTAGATTTAAGTCTTTTAAAGCTCTTCTTATTCTTGCCATGTCTACCTGGCCACAGGCTGAGCTGCTAATGTTACTCTCCAGACCTCTTTTTACCATAAAAGAGCCATATATATACACAGCACATTTACAGATGTTATGCCTGATTTTTGTGTATGCGTGGACTGATTCATACAGTAAGGAAAAAATATTCATAAAGAATCTTTGTTTACATAAATAAAGTTTGTGTGAAGGTGATAAGCACAAGTCAGTGCATACATGTTTTTAATAAGTGATGTAGAGCTGTCAGTTCATCTCTACTAGCACTTTCAACAGCTACTCTCTCACTTCCCGTGCAAAATGATCTGTCACTTAGTTAAGTAAAGCAAATTGCTCCAGCCAAATGATGAAGCCTGAGACTGGCTCCGTTTTCAATTTCATAAACAGAATAGGACACTTAATGGAGATGCAGCATGTAGCTAAAGCCTCAATTAGAGCAATGGACAGAACATTCCAGGCTCAAATAATCAGCCAGTGCAGAGAGAGAACTGAGAATATGAGAGTGCACACATGCATGCGCACACTGTTCCCTACACTGGTACGGTAGTCTATTACCAAATTAACAGTTTACTATCTCGCAGCATCCATAGAAAGTATGGGTGCTACTTGATGGAATTAGTATCACTTAGCAGTATCTAATGTCAGTGGATTGTGTGTTTAGAGCAAGCTGCCGTCCCTATCAAACCCACTCAGCTGCAGTCGTGGATTCAAGTGTTGCTATCAATGCTGACGGTGACACATGGACCAACATTCACCCTGGTTTGCTTATTTATTGTAGTAGTACGAACTATAGTCAGATTAGTACAGATAATTCTATGCATATTGAAACTTTATGGATGGGACAGCATGAAAGAAAATTTGTTAAAATATACTGAACATGTTTAGAAAATATACAAGAAGACTTTTACTGAAGATTGAATATTTTGTAATATAATGCTAAAAGTCTTTCTGTGTGTGTGTGTAAAGTCTCTTTAAAGACTGCCTAGTTCATGTTTTCCAGTAAACTGTTGTACTGTATGATACTGGAAAAGCTATGTACGGTTCATTATTCTTCATTTAAGTCTAGTTGCATTATTTGGCCTTTTTACAAGTTCTGAATACACAATAGGTTTGCAAATTATGTCATGTCACTGTACTGTGACATGTGTGTGCACTAGCTCTCACTATGCCTCTGTTTTTGTATGTTTCTCTGTATGTTTGCTCAAATCAGTCCAACCAAGAAACCACAGGGACCAATTATTAAGCATCTTCGTCATCACATGACTGGAAAATAACTTATTAATCACCAACATAATCAGCAGATTAAACGGTTATAAGCGATACGGTATAGACACACACTGTCCTACCACATACTTTGCAAGGGGACTGTAGCAGTAGGCTGTTTACCTCTATCGCATCATTTTAAAAAATAATAATAATTGCAGATGGTTATTAGAATTATTCACAATATACCACATTTTATAGCACAGTCTTATTATAAATGGTAACCTTAGATTCACGAGACACTCTGTAAAAAAGATGCTGTCATAATGTTTATGAATTGCTCAGTGTTTATTCGGTAATGTCAGAGGTCAGAGCTGAGAATACCTGACCATGACAACAGTGACCATGAGGCAGTCAATAAAAAGCATGCCCAGATCTTGCTGCAGATTCATTTGGTGCGACTGGGGTTTGATATTCAGATTCCGGATAAGCTTATGGAGCCAGCAACTTCTGCAGGACCAACAACACTGGTGAAACTGAATCTCTGCAGATGTAAACAGATCTGAAGCGAAGTTAGCAGATGTTATGCATGCCGCAGACTCCAATGATGAGCAATTAGCTGCACAAATATGACACTGGTGACAACAGCATATTTCGCATGAACCTGAGACGAAACCCAAGCGGTCTCTTTCACGCTCAAGCATGAACCAGGTCATTCTATAGCTCAGACAACACCGGCTCACGGCGACAACAAAAGCTCAGCACTAAGGAGTGGGTGCAAATGAAAAGTGTGACAGCAAAATGTTCATATGAAGCTTTTCTTTATGGAGAGCTTTCAGTCTTTGTTAGCATGGATGCCTAGGACGCCAAGTCTCTCACCTATAAAAAACAAAATGAGATGTCATCTCCCACCCACTGCCTCTGACTCAACCGTCCTAATCTACCAAAGACGGGCAACGAAAAGAGCAGACACCTGTGTCTAGTTTAACAGCGAGTGCACACCAACTACTGATGTATAATCCCTTCAAGAAAGACGCTTCGGTTGTCCTCTTTCTGAAAAGGAGCTGAGAGCAGGAAGGTACAAGTGCAATGGCCCACTGAAGAAATAAAGGTTCTCCATGGAGAGATACAGCACTAAGGGCAAAACACTCTGACTCAGATTCATTCTAAACTAGGACATGAGAGAAGAGAGCAAATTAAAAATGAAATTAATGAATGAGCGTGTTAAAGGCTTCATAAGTTTGACGTCATCTCCGCCATGCCAAGAAATGAGGTAACCCCCCTGACCTACACCAAATAATGGGGCCTTACTGATATTTCATGAGAGAGGTAAAGTATATCAAGGGTTATTAAACACAACAGGGAATATTTCTGCTTTCTAATGCTGCAGAGAGCTAAAGGGAGTTGAAGGACATGAAGAGTGATCCAGACCCTGCTCTATATCTGCTGGAAAACTAATGAATTTGCATATCATATTTTGTTCTAAAGTACTGTGCAGCAGACGTGCTGTGCTGTAGTGCTAGCTAAGAAGATTAATTAGAGATATTAGCCTATCTAAAGCTAACAAAATGGGTTCTGGGCTCAGAGGAACATTACCAAACTGGCTCCAGCATTCAGACCTTCTATTCTAGATAGCATGGATACATGAATGTGCTGGGGTGGGACTTTGGAGGGAACACTGAAGAGGGGGGCTATTTGTTTGGCAGCTGAGGTTCAAAACTGCTAGCTTCAGTTAACATGAACCAACAGTCTTCCCTTAAAGCCCCTGGGAACTATTTTAAAATATTATATATTTCTCAGTGAATTCCAGCATGGTACCGTAATAGGATGCCACCTGTGCAGTCCAGTCGTGAAATTCCCTCACTACTAAATATTCCACAGTCAACTGTCAGTGGTATTATAACAAAGTGGAAGCGACTGTGAACGGCAGTAACTCAGCCACGAAGTGGTAGGCCATGTAAAACGTCAGAGCGGGGTCAGCGGATACTGAGGCGCATAGTGCGCAGACGTCACCAACTTTCTGGAGAGTCAATCGCTACAGACCTCAAAACTTCATGTGGCCTTCAGATAAGCTCAAGAACAGTGTGTAGAGAGCTTCATGGAATGGGTTTCCATGGCCGAGCAGCTGCATCCAAGCCTTACATCACCAAGAGCAATGCAAAACGTCAAATGCAGTGGTGTACAGCGCCGCCACCGGACTCTAGAGCAGTGGAGACATGTTCTCTGGAGTGATGAATCACGCTTCTCCGTCTGGCAATCCGATGGATGAGTCTGGGTTTGGCGGTGGCCAGGAGAACACCTTTGGGAGGAATTAAAGCAGAGACTGCGAGCCAGGCCTTCTCATCCAACAGTGTCTGACTTCACAAATGCGCTTCCTAAACCTTGTGGAAAGCCTTCCCAGTAGAGTTGAAGCTGTTATAGCTGCAAAGGGTGGGCCGACCTCATATTAAACCCTATGGATTTCTAAACTTATATAAAGATATGATACGCTAAAATATGATCAAACTAGCTGGATAGTTGGACAGCTTGCTAAGGTACTTACTAAGTTAGCTTTAGCTTGCTATGTTGCTCGGACTCTGGGCCTGGTGATCCATGATCCATCCAAGGAGTTAGTTAAGAAAGAATAGAATAGTAAGATACTCATAACACATACTTTGTACATGTACATTGCGGCAAGACAAACAAGCTTAGAAACTTGATTATAAAGAAAACTTAGGTGGTTGGTGGGGCAATGCCCCAAAAATCACCCCCTGAGGCCAGGCCTGTTTCTGCTTGTCTCTGAGGGTGTGTGTGATGGAGCATAGTTGAGAGTTTGTCTGTGTTAAATATCCCTTGCCATGGATAGGAGTCTAAGATGAGCTCAGTCCTCTGTGCGTCATTACCTTAACCTCTGAGTCAGCTCTGTCCCCTCTCTTTCAAACTCACACATTCACATCATATGTCATGCACGCCCCCTTCTCCTCTACACACACACACACACACACACACACACACACACACACACACACACACACACACACACAGACTCTCAGCCTCACCTGGCAAACAAAAATATACCCATATCCATGTCTAAAACCAAACTGACACTGGACACTAAATCTCTAGTGTAGTGTTTATGACTGTGCATCAAGGGATGAACACCTAAATGGTTCCTCATCCCTTCGGATTTACCATGTCAGTCAAAGACGAGGCTACGTCATCATGATGTACATCGAAAAACATTTGCTCCAACAACTGGGAGCACCTGTCTCCATACATATCAGCTGTTTACCCAAAACACACTGTAACAGGATTGAGCTCTACAGAACGGCACACACGCATGCATATCACAGCCGAGCATAAACAACACTTCCAATATGAGAAGCCATTCTTCTAGTCTTTATTAGAGTCTGAAGAGGGCTGTTTTAATTTCCTAAAAGGCTAGGGATCCTGGCAGACTGTAATTAGCTAAGTGTTCTTGGATAACCGCAGAAACAACTACAAAGGCCACCGGGCCCGATTCTCTTAACAATTAGAGAAACAGCAAAACTGAGTTCCGGCAGTGGAGAATTGAGTCGTCTTCATGCCTGATAGAAAGAGAATATTAAATAATGAGAGGGTGAAGTCACATAACAAGTGGAAAATGTGATCAAAAGCTCTTTTTTTGAAGAGGCTAAGCTTTGTTTTATTCCCTTGAAGAAGTGGTCAAGAAGAACCAATACAATGTCCCTGGAAAGAAAAACAAGACCGACCCAGAAAATAAAGTAATGTCTTATAAACCTTACAACTGAGAATCAATCAAACTAGCATATGAATTGCTTTGTATACACTGACCTTAATATATTTTGTCGAAGAGCACTCTGGGAACTGAAATGTTGGTTTGACTGGTTACTGTTATTACCTTGGCTGTGTTACTTAAGTGTGTACTAGGGCCCAACCGACATTTATTTATCTTCCGATAAAATAAGCCAGTATTAGGTTTCCACAAATGTAAGGGCATCTTCAAAAGGCTTTCCCAATACAGCCCAGACATATACATGTGATGTGTTCTGATACTGTGATCACCTACAATGTGTGGATTACTGCTCATTTCCAAGGATCTTATTGGTTATTGATCATATGCCAAACTTCGCTGGAACTGCTTAGGTGGCAGTCATAAGTTGATAATTAACACAGTAAGAAAGCCACTAAGATTGCTATGAAGCTCCATCTGGCCAGTACAAAGTTTACACCAAGACTTTCAGCTGCTTATTTCAGAAAAGTTAATTGAATCTCATCAGTCAGTAAACACTGTTTTACTAAAACTGCCTACATTCTGCTCTCTAGCAATAAATCACATTAATATATATTAGCCTATCAGCCAAAGCAGACATGGACTTTTACAGTTACAGTTACTGTTTTGATGAATTTGTAAATGTCAAATAAAAAATAAAGTCTACTTTAGTGAGGGAAAGTGCTCACTACTTCAGACGCTTAAGTCTGTTCTTTTCTAATGATAAAGATCCAGGAGCCAAAATCTCACCAACGGAGTTAATCTTGTCCTTACAGGCAAACAGGAAACATGTACAAGTTTACCCTTTATATAATGCTCCAGTGACTAATGAATGACTGATATATCTCACCATAATTGTATCCTCTCTATGTAAACTGGGTGGTTATAAAAATGAACCAATCTTACCCAATCACAAGGCTGATCTCTCTAGCCTCGCCCACACAACACAGTTTCAGAGTCAGAAAACAAAGTCAGCTAAAGCTAGCTCAGCATAACCAAAAGCTAGCATGCTCGACCACTTGTCTGTAGCTGCCTGTCCCCTGTTGATTCATTTATCCATACGCCAACATTGTGTTTTCATCCAGTAAATAATTGAGTGGTCAGTGGATCAACACTGCTTTGCATTTGGTTACACAAAAAACACATAGTTTTTTTTTTTAATGGTACTTACTTCATTATTTTACTAAAGGTAAGAAACATTGTTTTGTCATGCACTGGGCAATTTTGATATTTTTGGCCTTTATGCCTCAATAACACGTTTTCTTTCAGACTACAGGAAAAATGTAAACTATACATTTGCACACCAGTGCATTAGATAGCTGTTGTTTTATATTTATTATTATTACAAATGTTCTATATTGTTGTTAGATATGTGTGTCAATTTATAACACATATCTTTAAAGGCCAATTTCTCAAAGCGTGTTTTTTCTCACTCTCTGAGTCAGAAATCTCTATTTCAGTAGCAATTACACATACCAAATTGCATCCATAACTATAATCCAGCTGCATCCATAACTATATTCTGAAGGTTTTCACAGAAGTAATTGGTTACATATCACTCGTAACCTGAGTTATATAACATTTTATGCCTAAAAACATGGTAAAAATGGGTTTTCAATGGCTGTTGACAGTATTTTCTGATTTATAAAGTGATAAAATCAGAAAATTCCCTCTATGAAAACCTTTGATTTTACTATGACATCAAAATTAAACAAGTATTTTGAACCTGAATTTATCCACTGTTCAGATTTCTGTTCTGGAATCGTATGACAATTAGTGTATATTTAAGTAGATAATGCCTCATTGGCATATTTAAACATAAAATTTTAGAGAATTTGTAATACAAAACCAGGGAAGTTTCATAGTGATCTCAAGTAGTTAATCTGCAGTGTCTTGCCTTAAGTGATTAGTCGGTTTTAGCTTCTATACCCATCTCTGATTATTGGTTATTGGAATTTGTATCTTCTGAAAATCAGTATCGGTGACATTATAATCCTTGTGTGTAGAGTCCTAGTGTGTACAGGCCAGTGCTGCAGCCGAGGGTGTCTCTGAGTGGATGTGTGTCTTGTCTTGTGACCTTTGGCAGGATCAGATGGAGAGAGCTTGCTGTGCCCAGGGGTGTGACTATATGCTAATGGAGTCAGGAGGAGGGATGGGCTGCTTAATGAATCCAGCCAAAATGAATGAGCATGAGTCATGATCTCGGAAGGCTCTTAATTATGACAGTTAATAACAAGAATGGCATGAAAATCATTCATTTTTACAAATTGAAACAACACACAGCTGCAAGACAAGTTAAGAGCTCCAAAGTCAGGGAGTGGCAAATAATGGCAAAGGACAGTGGCTCACCCGAGAGCTTCAGAGGTGGACTCTCTGTCCTGATCTCAGGCTGCTTCTGAGCTGATTAATATTTTAAACTCCACCATAGGGACTTATATATAGATTTTGGAAAGGTGAAATGTTGACATTTCGATGAATGGTGAATGCTTAATGTGACAGGCCAGCCACAGCCTGCTTTTTCCCTTGTCTGAAGGATCAGATCACAGCCACATCCGGCCTGACTCTTCCCTGAGCTCAGGGACACACCACGAAGAGAAGAATCCCACCAGACCTAGCCCAAAACACAACCCGTCTGTAGCTCCAACAGGATCGGGATAAGACCTCTGATATACAGCAGCCAGAAAGCTCCTGCCTTCTGAATCCGAGCAGGTCTGGCTTGAGTTGCTGTAACGTGATTCTGAGCAGGTCTGCAAAACCCCAGTTGCTTCCTTCTACTGGTGAACTGCTTTGAAGTGACATTTTCTCCTGAGTCTTTAACCATTCTAAATCCCATCGTGCCTTGCCTCATCCTTCAGTAATCCACACAGGGCTCGTCACTTCTTCCCTGTCCACAGATACCCCACATCACATGACGCACATAACGGAATAAAGTGGGCACATGAGTTTCAAAGACGTTCAAAGGCAAGTGCCCATGCAGGATTGAGGAAAGGCTGCCAAATAATTCGGAGAAAGCAGGTCTTTTTTAGATCTGCAACTAGGACAGCAGCTTCATGAAACGTATCACAATACAAGCATCACATGATATGATATGATACACCACCGACCCCCCAGCCCCCCAGTTAGGTACATGCCTCTATAGTGGCAAGCAAATGACTCCACTATGTAAAGGCCTGTGCTCCACTATGCAAAGACATGTTTTGGACTGTTTGAACTAATAGGATTTACACATGTTTATATTTGCACACTCATAAACACATGCCCAGTGTTAAAGTAGATACAGAAATAATACCAGCAAGAGCTTATTGGTAATATTCTGATACACAGTCCAAGCTGCAATCAATAGAACCTACTGACTTTTATTTGACTAAAGCTAACATGGTCTCCTTCCACTCATTTTCTTTTGCCACTGCCATCTAGACGTGTGCCGATATCTGGTAATTCAGAAATTCACAATAGTAAACATGCATGGTAACATTATCATGGACACTTTAGCAAATACTGCCACTGCAATTTACACAAGCGAGACACAGTTTCACCAGAGCTTTATTAGAGATGCAGATCAGCTCTGCTTTCACAAACTCCTACTTCACTCTCTCACTCTGATCACGCGATACGGTCCCAACAACATTCTCAGCACAGCAGAAGGAGCTTTTCTCCCTCGAAAAGGTGATAACTCACATCCCACCTAGCAGGGAGAAGGAAAAAAATGCACCGTCTCACAAGTACATGTATGTTTGCAGTTACAAATGGCATGTGTATAAAGGCACAAATGCACTTGCATGAAAGCACAGGTGAACTTATCTTTATTTAAGACTCTTAACAAGCTAACAGGCTAATCCAGTAATACTCAGAGACAGGCTTTAAGTACTTTTTCGATTCACTGGGAACCCAGAGAGTAATCTGTTATAAGGCCTTATATGCACATACCATAAAGGGTCAGGTATATATTTCAAAATATACAGTACCAGTCAAAAATTTAAACAAGGCTACTTATAGATTACAGAGACTTATTTTTAGCTTAATACTTTACTTTAAAAGAAAAAATCGAACTATAAAACAGCACTCATGGAATTATGCAGTATAACTTTACAGGAGGTTAAAACAGCTTTCTTAACCTTTTTTATTCTTACCAAACAAAAAAAAAAGTAGATAAACCTTTTGTTGCACAATAATATATATATTAGAAGTGGGCGATATGGCAACTTTGGCACAAACAAAAACAGAAAAGGGATTTTTATATAACTTCTATAAAAAAATATTTGACCTGCAGCCCATTTGGTCAGATTCTGAAGAGTAGAAGAGCAGGAATTAGACTGAAATTAAACAGGAAAAATCCGTAAAGAACCGAATACAACATGGCAATATGCATTCCTTTACAGGCTGGACATTTAGGATAATACTGAAATATAAAAAGAAAAATGAGCTGAACCTGATACTGTGACAGTTTTATAGCTAAAGCTGCTACTTCTCTGAATTAAATATTTAATCAAATTAAATATTTGCAATATTAAATAAATACTGTATAAATATTAAATACACTCACCAGAAGGAAACAACCGACAGTAATGAAACTTAGTGGGTAGGTTCGACATTGTGAGACATGCAAATGATTTAAGTTTCACGCTCAGCCATGCATGTGACGTAAGCAAGGATGGGTCTTATCACTGTACCTGACTGACCCAACACCCACAATTGCGGACATTCAGCGAGCAGTGATGCCCCCCATGAGTCATCCTGTTAGTGCAGCACCATTGGCAGACGTCTGCACGATGCAGGACTACATGCATGCAGACCGTTACAACGACTGCCCTTAACAACACGTCAGCCTCACCAAAGACTGAAATGGTGTCGTGCCAGACTGTCATGGAGTGACTCAGAATGGTAGCGGGTCATCTTCAGTGACGAGTCCTGCTTTTGTCTTGGTGGAGACGACCAACAAATACGTGTGTGGAGGCACTGTGGTCAGCACCAAGGTGAACAGTTTGTTATCACGCGTCACATGTCCAGAAGGCTTTGTGTCACTCCCCACCCCTACCACAATATCTGCAGGAACTGTGTGAGCATATTCAAGCTGCATAGGATGGATTATTGCAGGACACCATTAGGAACCTCTAAAACTCTGAATGCCGAGACGTCTGGGAGGTTGCCAAACACCATACTGAGAGACATTACTTCTCCCTTAAACCCTTTTTCCTTTATCTTGCAGAACTGCAACAACTTGAACTGCGGCATAAGTTTTTGTTTATTAATAAACATGTTAACAATAAAAACTCACAGGCATGTTAATTAACCATAGCCTTGTGACTGCAGAGTGACTGCAGCGCTGATTCAGCAATAACACCCTACACAGTCTCTCAAGTGTGGAAGCTAGAGAGCTGGCCAGGGCCACTGTGCGTATGGTTCTGGAATGACCACACCCAGGGCACAGTCTGCGTTAAACCCTCTCCATCTGCACAGACATAAACAAGCATTCATCACGAAGAACAGCACAGCGATCGATGCAGGATTCAATTGCCATCGATTGGGCTGATGAATCATTGCCATACAAATGAATATGCAGACTTTCTCATATGTCACTGTAGGAAGGGATCTGGCAGTGTCACTGTGTGCAGAGGAGCATGGCACAGGCTGGAGAAATGCCTTCTCTCTTCAGCTTTCTTCAGCCAGCGAAATCACAAATGGAGGAATTGTTTAGCTCTTCTGGCATTAATCAAATTAAATCCTAATTTCTGTGCCGAGCGAGGCCTGTGCGAGATGAGATAGCGCTCTCAGGAGGGCTGCTGCTTCTGAGCTTACTGTGAGGAGCCCTCGCAGGAGCCCAATCTCCTCAGAGTGCTCCAGCTCACAGTGCTCCCCCTCAATCCCACACCCTCCATCCCCCAACTCCTCCACAAATGGGAGATTTGTGTTTCTGCCTGAAAATTAGTTCTACAGGAGAAACAAACGAGTATTGAATTATGCTAACCTGATCCCACCGGAAAACTGTCTGTGCAAACTGCCGGCCATTTCTGCCATCCTCGCACGCAGCCCCACATAAACATTCCGCAATTTAAAGCCAGCACTTCAAATGACTCAATTAGTATTCATGCGCATCATGTTCAAATGGAGGCTGATTTTCATACAGAATTGCAGTTTGCTACATTAAAGGGTAATGAAGACGGAGGACGAGGAGCTGTCTTCCCCATAATGAGCCATGCTTCAAATCTGCAGGTGGAGAAGAGTGCACATCGTAAGGCGGATCATTACAGGCTCATTTTTACGCCAAAAGGAACCGTGCTTTTGTCATTCCTGTTGTTGTTATTTTGATGGATTTGTGCTTCAGCCTGACAGTTTATTACTGGATGGGTTTAAAGACAATGAGAGATTAATGGCACATTGCCAATCCCCTCCACAGGAAGAGTCCACCATTACTGATGTAAAGCCACTTCATTACAGGGACAGGAGTCTCTAGAACAGGGATGACCAAACCTTTTGTCTTTGAGGCCCAAAGTGCAATGTCTGTAGTGGGCTGAAAGCCAAAAGGAACAATGTCCAAATAAAGAAGGTGGGTAGGGTTTCATTTTATACATTTTATAACATGTCACACTACATTTTGAGAATAACTGAGAATACAGTTTTACTTGTATTTAATTACATTTAAATTAAATTAAAATGGATAAAACATATAAAAGTCCATAAAAGCAAAAAAAAAGCTTTGTTTTCTCTCATTTTGGGCAGCTCTCCTCCACAACATAAAATTGTATCCTGATTCCAGTGCTGTGTTTTGTAATCTCTGCTGGCCAAAGCTGCACTATGGCACGGTGGTGCAATGGGCTAACGCTGGCCCCTTACAGCACAAAGGGCCTAGGATCGATTCCTGGCTGGGCTGTCTGGGGTCTTTTCTGTGTGGAGTTTGCATGTTCTCCATGTGTCTGTGTGGGTTTCCTCGCACAGTCCAAAAACATGCTTTCAGGTGAATGGGAGATGCTAAGTTTTCCCCTAGGTGTGAGCGTGTGTGTGTGAATGTGTATGTCTGTGTGTCTGCCCTGCGATGGATGGATGGCCTGTCCAGGGTGTTTCCTGCCTTTCACCCACTGAATGCTGGGATAGGCTCCAGCACCCCCTTGCAACCCAATTTGTTTAGAAGACCCAGTGGTTTATGAGATGAGTGAGTAAGTGAAAGAAGTAGTATTACTGAGTAAGGAGAAAGAAAACAAGATTAACATGGTGTGCATGTACTGCTGATTCAACCTGTAAAGCCTGATACAGTAATTAAAACATCACAGGTGGGGGTCTGATCTCCTGAGAGGGACTAGCTTGATGTTTAGGTCTTAATACCCAACACATGTTGTAACTGTTACTTCTACAGGCCTAAAACTTAATGTTTCACCATTTAACAGGTTTAAAATAAAAAGGCATGGAAATAAACTATATAAATATTTTTATTTCATTTTCTTTGCTTTATTTGCATAATATATTGCCTACAGTTTTGGTTTTTCACTGGAAAAGTGTGATACTGTTGTTCAATTAAGTAAATAAAATGGTATTAATTCAAGTAAATACATACATCCACTTTATGCATAAGCCTAAGCAATTGTCCAATTAGGACCATTTGTGCAGTATGAAAGAATGACAATGCAGCTAAGAACAGACTCTTTTCCCGCCCCTTCTTTATCGTCTCCTGCTATGGAGACGTACGGGTGTGGCCAGACAACATATTGAGCATCCAGACAGCACACACACTGTGCTGCCTCCGCTGTGTGGTCAGCAGGAGGAGAGGTGAAGGTCTGGACCTCTGCCTCCACTCACTCCCTCACAGGTGGCTCCTCCAGTCTGCCCTGTTCTCTCCTTCACACAGCCAGACGACAGCTGTCAGCACAGAAGCCTTACTTCAGCCAAGAGCAGAGCACAAGACACATGACCTGTCCACATCTGTCTCACTCTCAACACACATCAGAGAGGACAGGACAAACCCATATTCTCACCAAACAGTTTAATCTCTTAAAAATCAGAGAGTCACATACGTGACTGACCAACTTACAGCTTTTCCAGTTCGTATGGACTGACATTCATCTAATTTACAAAATGGACGAAAGTATGAACTCAGACTCCAAGAGCGTTGCTACTAATGATATTTAGCACTGCGGCATGATTTTATATATAACAGACTGTCATACAATATTACAAACAACCCACACAAGGCTAATTTGAGATTACTAAATAAAACGGTCTGACAGCATACAGGGTTTAAGGCAAGTGTCATATACATGGAGTTTCATCAGTGCTAATTTGGTAGAATATAAGCCTCCAATAGTTGTTAGCTACATTAGCCTCGGAGCTCCAACTAACTTTACCTTTACCTGTTAATTTACTATCTTGGGAAGATAAAATATGTAAAAAAAAATCCAGTTTTAGAGCCTCAAGTTCTTTCAACCCAAATCTGTCCACAGAACCTGTAATGAAACAATATCTCAGGCATCAGGTGATATACTTACAACCATTTCATGCAATAACTGTGTGAGATAGCTTTGGATTCTGACTCTGTAAATTCCTCTAGAGCCGAACGTCTTATATAAAAAAAACCACTATGTTCAACTTTGTTTACATCTCACTGATACAATTTGCATTTGCATTGTCTGTTTCCTTTAGTGTACTATGTTTCTTGTGTACATAAATAGTCTGGAAAGTTATAAAACCCAAACTCTCTCCCACAGAAACCACTTGTCACAGTTGCCTAAAACACCTAGTTGAAATTCTAGCCCTTTTCCCACCTCTTCTCAAGGTGATACGATCTCATAACACAATCCTAACTGTCCACCTACCAGCATGCTTGGCGCACCCTCACACAATGCTCCCACTTTCACCACTCTGGCATTTGACTAGAGTAAGCGAACTGACCAATCAGAGCACACTGGATTCATTGGGAGATCGGGCGTAAAGACACAGGAACTCTAACAGAGCACCCCAGACAGAGGGTGATTACAGATGTAGAGTAAGAGAAAAACACAGCTGGAGCATGTAAAGCTATTCAAGTAAGCCCCAAAAATCAAATATGAACAATATTTATTGATGAATATGAATATAAGCAAAATATGTCTCTTTTAATTCAAAATATGATGATATTATACATGCACAAGTTGTGTATGTTAGTCATGTTAATGGTCACCAGTGAAACAGTACTACTGAAAGACAAACACAAAGCTTCAGCAGGGTTAACAGAATGTTCAATTATTTATTTTAATAAATGAAACGTAATTAAAATCATTTAAATCAAAATAATCTAAAGAAAGTCTAAAGACCAAGTCGGTCAAATGTCTGAAATGTGTTTTCAAAGCCCACTAGAATGATCCACACACTGGGGGGACTACAATTCTATCTCTCACTGAAGACATAAACATGTTCTAATAATAAGCAGGATATTTAGGTTTTTGCCTTTTCTCACACACACATCGTGTAACTGACATCTGTCCTTCATTGGCACAGGCAGCGTCATCATACCAGGCTGCAGTTGAAGCTTAGTCATGCTCCCTGTGAGCTGAGACATCGTGTTATTCTCTCGCAGGCCAACATCCTCCTGCATCTCATCCACCAGAGTCAAAACACACAAGCCAGTGCTAGGGGGGAGGCTTTCTACCCTCGTTTAATCTCAACAAAAAGAAGAAAATCTGATACTCAAAGTCACTAATTATAAGCTGTGACCACATTTTCTGGCCAACCGTGTAGAGTGAGTGGTTAGTAACTGTTCTGTGATGAGTACTAGAAACAAAGAGGAAGCAGACAATGTTTGAGCTGTACAGTGCAGATATAGGAAACGGCTTCAATCTTCAAGATTACATTCACACAGCAAGAGAGTATCTGATCTCGGATCAGCAGCTAGGGGCCAGGGCCAAGTCTCTGTTATTCCTGCTGGCTGTTATTCTTGTCGCTGCCGCCCCCACACACGCACACACACAGATAAATCACATTTACAGGCTGGCCCCAGCCGCTCAGTAATCCTTTATGACAAACCCAAATTCTTGTTTAGGTGTCTGATAATGTTTTAGTGTGTGAGGCAGGCAGGCCCGAGATCTATGGGACGTCTCGATCTGCGAGAAGCGAGGAGAAAACAGACAAATACAAAGGAGGGGGTGCTTTCAGGCAACAGGGACATTCATCATGTATGATCGCTGTATTAACACCTGTCCAGCTCCACGCAGGTTATTACCATGTGTGACTGATACACACAGCCGCCACATGCATACGTTAGCCAGCGAAGCGAGAAATGTGCTGCCGACGTGTTGCATGAACCGTAAGATCACAGCAGTTAGGCCCGTACATCATTTACATACGACAGCAGCTAGTGGGCAAATAAAAGACACATATTTAGACATGTATAATTCAGCAGAGCGCAAGAAGGCCGTCTCTGGTAACCACTCTAAGCCACCATAGGTGGATTTAGATAGATCTTGTAATTAAATTACCTCACCCCCCCTCGGGAAACACCTGATCTTTTACAGCCCGCAAAGTCATCAAGCAAGCCAAATGAACAAAGGCAGGGGCCTTGCCGACGGCTATCGGTTTCAGCCTTCATTTCCCACAATGTCACCCCGGCCACGCGCCCTAATGCTCCATCGACCTGGCCAGACAAACAGCTTGTTATTCTCAGCTTTCTTCTCATTTGCCAATGAGCAGAAGGTTTAAGGCGGGCAAGAAGAGGGCTTTCATTTGCACAGAGGATCTAAACAGCCTGCCACTTCTGCACATCGGATGACGGAGCGAAGGTAAACTGCTGTTGCTATGGTTACCGGCCAGGCTCGGCGTACGCGGATGCTCATTGCAATTTTAAGCTGCAGAAGAACCCTGATAGAGGGCATGAGTCCATCCATCCGCCCACATGCACACACACACATATATATACACGCATGGAGTTCACACAGCGCATAGTACATAACGGCTTTCACAGCTGCATAAACTATGCAAACATGGACACCCACGCACACTCACTTATAATGGCACACGTGTGGTGAATGCAGTCTCAGCACGGTGACCATGAAGCATGTGCTAAGTAGTGTTTGAAAAAGTAGCTCATATCACAGTAGGTACACGAGGCGTCAGGCTGAACAGCAGAGCTGGATGAGGAGCAGAGAGCGAGGGTCACTCATGCCCTTCTGATGCCACAAACACTCTTGCACAGGATGTAAATCTCTATACCCACAACGATTCAATTCATAATTCAATATTTCAATATGATTATTTTGGAAGTATTAATCAAATGGTCTTAAAGAACAAAAGTGGAATATAAACACAGAATGAGAACTGCACCATGGCAAAAGAATGAGCACATAATCAATTATAACTTATCACCATTATCAGATAAGTGCACTACCGACGGGGGCAGTCTTTGCACTGGGCAATATAGACAGCCGCCTAGGGCATCATGAGCCACTCCCAAAGCTAACATCAATTGATTCAATTAGAAGAGAGTACTGCACAATGCACAATTTTTGTGGCTGATACCAATAATGTAAATTTGGCGGGCAAATTTTGGCAGCCAAAATTCTAATAGCCATTAATATTAGCCAACATAACTAGAAATGTACAGTTCAGAAATTAGTTTTACATACCAATAGTTTGACAGTGCTTTAGTGGCAGATCTCAATTTTTAAACGCAAGTAAATCATTGAAACTCATAGTCTTACAGTCTTACAGTTACAGGAAATACAGGGATTAGCCTAATAATGTTAGAATATAATGGCTGAATATATGAAGATGCTGTGAACTACGTAGTTCTGAATTGTGGAGTTAGACCATTAAACAGTTTTTCGTCATTTCTGTGTTCAGGTTTTTTTTGGGGTGGGTCTGAAATAATGTCTCAGTGAAGCCTGCCCCCCAGAAGACCATGTGGAGTAAGCACTTTGTGTCCCAGGCAATACGTTAGCTGGAACGGCTGCTTATGCAACAGGGATAACAGGTTACTACTTCTTCGTTAGTTTACACTAACTACGCCTTGCTTAAACAGGAGAAAAACATTTGCATTATGCTGCAGACTGAGATGAGTGAGGCTGATTCTCAGGTCGGTCAGTGCCCTCTAGCTTTGAAGTGGCTTTGGAGGGTCAGACATTTATGGCTGTAATAGTCCAGTAAAGCTGCTAGACGGCGTGTCCGAAGTAGTATTTGTGGTGTTTGACACTTAAGAGCAGCTGCACCTTTCCCACGATAGGGCCTGGCTTCAGTGCCCTCAGCAGACACGCCCCCAGTGTTTCACATGAAATCTAACTTTATATACTTGGCTATTCTTTTAATCGGTCAAATTTGGCTGGGTGGTTAAGAGCATTTTCTGTGGTGTGATTATTATTATTATTATTATTATTATTATTATCACTATTGTGTTGGATTATCATTTGGATGCATGTTTAGATGTTATGTAATACTAACTAGGAAAGAGCTTTCCAGCTAAAACACAAAATGCCATGGCTGCAATAACTTAACCCTTTAGGGTGGAGAGTTGGTGTTTAGGGGCCAAAGAAACAGGAGCACAAAAATTAACATAAACCTGAGGAACAATTACATTATTTAAAAAACGCAACTTTAATGTTGGATGAGTAACAAAGGCTACTTCTTCAGATAGGAGCTAACTCAGCTAACTCAGCTAACTGGTAAAACACTGGATGTTTATAAGGACTTGTCATCCTACACAAAGAGGATGATATCCGCTGTATGTTCAACTGTCTCTGAATAATCAACCAAACATCCTTGGCAACATGCTCACATTTAGACACTTACCTTAGTGTGAAATACAAAAAGGCTACAAGCAGACCATAACAATCTAGAGTTCTGTCAAAGCATAAAAGTTAAAACAAGAAGTGACTTCAGTATTCAAATACTGGAACCTCAAGCAGTTAACTAGGTGCCTGAGTAACAGTGCACATCTCTAAAACTGATCATGATGGTATTCCGAGTGAAAACTCACCACTTCATCCTGCATTACTGCCATGTCTTTAAATAAGGAACACCTCATATTTGGTCTCCTACTAACACAAATGTCTAGAGTTGTGCTCTGTCTGCCGGAGATCATCCGTTAGAATCACTTGCACATTATCACTGATATTTTTGCCCATACCCACAGGACCACAGGTCATCAGTACCAGCCAATATTAACTGCCAGCTATATCACTCAGGCCCAACTTCAGATCAAACGCATCAATAAGAATTAACCCTCCTATTCTCCAGGGGTGTGCTAATGAGACTGAGAAAGAGGTAAAGTCAGACAGAGAGTTAAACAGAAAGAGCAAGACAAAGAGAGAATGTGTGAGACTGAGTGAGGAGGGTGGGGAGGAGGACGTGAAGAAGTAGAGCAGGAATGATGATGAAAGCGGTGCTCATTTGCACAAACTGACAGCAACCTCATGGGCTTGGAGCTTCTCTCCCATAATGAAAACTCTGCCAGCTACTACACATCCTCAACGTCCAAAACAGGAACCACGAAAAACTGTCACGGCTGCTGTGCTTAACTTGTAATGGTGGTGTTCCTCAGTTATGTGTTATCAAAAATGCCATGCTGCAGCTAACTCACCATCTGAAGCTATGTATCAGTCCAGAAACTACATTTATATTATTTTTCATTCACTGCAAACTGCAGGCTATCAGCCAAGACAAGACGTACATGCATTCCACACACTTGTCCAAAAATCCTGTTGTTAAAGTGGAATTCCATTAATATTTCAATACTTCCAAATAATTAAATCCCAAATGTGTTTACACAGTCATTCATGAACATACATACAGCCAAATACAGCCATATTTACTACCTTACACCAGTGAACCACGGTTTTATATGTAATGTTGATGATGGTAATTAAACAAGCTTTCTTTGGGGGTTGCTTTGGCACACGGCACCTTGAATAGATTAAAATACTTTGATTAAAATTTATTTCAAGCCAAAACCTTATCACTAAACTATCAAAAAACAACGTGTCAGATACCAGGAAGCATATATCTAGCCTTTTCATGTAACAGCTTTCTAAGAGGGAGCATTCGGATGCATTCAAGTTGCCAGACAGCTGCTCTACACACATTGAGGCAAGTGTGTGATGATCTAGACATGCAGTTTACATGATGTTAACTACCGGCTATAAACATTCTATCTCTGTAGCTCAGGGGGGTCTGAGGGGCCTAGTCCTTCTCAATAAAAAGCAGTTCAGAGTATCTACAGTTAGGAAGCAAGATGGGTAATTAGTCAAATTGGCAACACAATTAAATGTTAATAATTAATAATTTCACAAATAATTATCAGCTTACTACAAAAGCATGTACATGGCTGAATGCCACTGTAATCACCGTTTAAACCAACTTTTATATTTAAGCCATGGAACAAAGTCTTTTTAATACCGAAATGCAAAATCAACATTACACTGCTCAAATAGTTCTCTCGATTGTGGGATCTTAAGCTGAGATGTGCCGGTTCCTAATGTAAGCAATCAGGTTGACAACCAAGAAGTCTTTAAGTCTTTAGGCATTTGCCCCTGGCAGGACAACTGGCCTTTTCCCACCATGATAGTGTGTCCGCTGTTATAGTAACTAGGCAGTTACTATGTCAGCAACTTCAGCCACAGTGATTTGGGTTAGTTGTTGACTGTCAACCTGACTATAGCGATGTCTCTGGGACATGCTTCAAGCTGCCCCCCACCCCCAGCGCCATGCAACCAGGATCCCCCCAAAATGAAATTCTGACTATGCCACTGGAACATCAATTACCTATGAGCTAATTAGCCTATTAGCTGTAGTGCAAAACCAAAGAAGAATAGCTTGGATGCCAACTTGGCTTGACTGCATTGATTTAGGGTTGAACTACTTCTTTACAGGGGCTTCCACATCCTGCTTAGTATGAATCCTGTGTTTTCCTAGAGAATACAGTCATGTGGTCAGTGTGCAGTGGCTAGAGGGAGAGAGTGGTGGCACATAAAGGATTGGGAGATGATTTACGGGTATGATAAAGCGCTCCAGCTGGACCTGCAGTCAGGGGGATAATGCTGGCGGCACTGCCACAGCCCTGGCACAATACTCCCACTCACGCAATTACATTATGCTCCAGCTAGAGGCTGAGAGATGGCCTGGCCCTTAAATGAAATAGCACTTAAAGGACAGGCCAGCTCAGTGCCAGAGGAGGAGGAAGAGGATGCAGGGAGCACTAAGATCCACATCTCACACACACATATACATGCACGCATATATATGTGCATCCATACATAAGCACACACTTCCTTTATGACTACCTTGATGCACAGAGCCCAGGGCACCAGGTTAATAAAAGGATGCACACTTATCTATCTCTGAAAAAGCTATTGTAAACCCAACATACAACATAAATGAGTATATCTGACCTACATTTCTGCTTCAGAGCTAAAAGTAGCAGCTGAACGTAGTTGAGGCGGCACCGGGTTAGCACATGCAGTGATGTGAGTCACTGCCATCAGAAAACACAGGTGGGCTCAGCCTACAAGCTAGCCTAAAACTGCAAAGAGGCTATTGCTTTCTCTAATTCATCAAAATACAGCTGATCCAGTGGCGCAGCCGGCCGACTGACAGCACTCGATGGCTTACAACAGGCCGTGGTTCGGAGATAAGCTCATTCATATTTGTGCACTGATTCTGTGAGTATCACAGAGTATCACAGAGCCAAAAACGGGTGATTATGCCATGAAAGAGCATGATCAGTGGCAGAAAATAGAAGGTTAGATGCAGTTATCATTATGAATGATGTCTATCTCACACGTCTATTTTGCTTTTATCATTTTAAGAAATATTTTGATGCTTACGAAGAAAAAAAAAACCCTGGTGGGCTAACACGATTTTCAATTCAGTTTTTCGATTTTCATGATTGCCCATAATTTGGTAAAAGCAGTTAGATTGGAGCTGCCAGCTGGCCTGATGAAGAGTTTTTACTGCTGGGAAAGGTAGAAGCTGACTCATACTGTGATACAAATCTACCACTAACCTCTGTAAACTCTGTTAATAAATCTCTTACACTTAAAACATATCCACAGCACTCTACAAACCCCCTGTGTTGTGTAATTATATTGTCTACCTATCCTGAGGGTACTAAGGCAGAAAGACTAGTCTGGCCAGAGCTATGATCACACTGTGCTATGCTTTGTAATGGTTGTGCCAGGCATAAAGTTTCAAAACCACAATAAAACCAACATCATATTCCTCTTGGTACATGAAACATCAGAGATGCCTCAGTAGGCACAGACAAGCCAACATTGTGAAGCACTGTGCATCCCAGACTTCATTTGGAATTTGCCGGAGGTCGTAAAAATAGAGCAGCTCTCATTTGCCCAGCGCACCTAAATTAAATGATCTTCATTATCTGGTAAATTACCTCAATTGTTCATAGTTAATTGACCTGTCCTGTGATGGCTGAGGTGCTAACTACAGCAGCTGGGACTACAAGGACCATCCAGCCTGCCTCACCATTCAGTCTCAATTTGGTCCCAAAACGCCTTTATTAGACATTCTTTGTGTGGCATAAAGACTCTTCAAAATACCCAACAGACATACCCAGTTCAAGGACACTAACTTGATAGGAGTCAACATTCTAATACTACTTTAACTCTATATAGCGAGTTTGCTGAATACTAGTATACTAATATAGTACTGCAATATTGGGATTTTGCTCAGTAGTCTACCAGTATAGCAGAGAACCACAGTAACTCAATACAGCTGACTCAGTATAGATAATGCAATATTTGGCGCAATAATATCCTAGTACAATAGTTCAGTATTTGAGGTTTGCTCAATAATTTATTAGTATAGTAACTCAATATTGACACATCATTGCAGCCATGTCAACACTGACCTGGCACTAACACTGAGGCCAGTCTTTACAGTACAGAAGCATTACTGAGACAGGGAAAAGGCTTCATGCGTCTAAGAAAGCTGTAGCAGCAATGGTTCTACACTCACCAGTACTCTGCCTGTCAGAGTCTGCGCTGAGATCATCACCCCGGCCCAGTCTTTGACTGAAGTCATCCAGCCCACCTCACTGGCTGGAGCATCGTCCTTCTCATCCTGGCTCTTCACAGGCCCGTCCGTCTGACCGTTATTCACCTTTTGTGCCTCCTGCATGGACAAATACACAACAAGGATAGTGAGCATCAATTTTTACTATACTCTCTACTTTTTAATATGCAGCAATAGTACTCAGAGATTTTGTGTATATTGGTTTACTCGTATTTGTATCGCACACAAAAATCATGAATCATGTTTATTTAGCATCATTTTACCATCATTTAACCCTTTAACGTTCTGCTCAACTTTTTGGTAGAGCACATTTTGAGTCACTATATCTTAATGAAGGTGTTGAACTTAACCTGATTGTGCCATATTTACCAAACGGCAGAGGTACATTAGGCTAAAAAAATCCACTAGGGGTCAACGAGTCTTTCAATAGATATGCCTTCAGTCTTGTCATGGTAAGCTTACTTTATCGGCATATTATTCTTTCAGATGAACAGAATTATGTAACTCTTTTATAGCAATAAGAAGTCTATTAAGGGTAAAATAATTTTAAAAAACTTGTGTTACCAACATTATCTTTTTCCGTGTCTTTTCTAATTGAGGTGTACTTTTGCCCTCCTCTAAAATCTCTTCCTATTTTGGATTACATTTCCATGCACCAGCAGGCAGGGGGAATACTGATACCAGAAGTACATCATGGTACAAAAGAATAATGCTTTATGACTTTGAATTCAAGTTGACTATAGCATAAAGCATATGGCTTGATTGGTGTTTGTGGTTGGTTTGAAAGTACAGTTTAAAATATGTTAACATTTCCTTTTTGCAAACATAGTTTCTTATATAGTCATCAAGTATCAACACTCAGGAAACATGGTCCATTCAACTTACTGATGCAAACTTAAACACCGCAGCCGCAGCATACTAGAGTACCATTATATATTTTATATATACTGTGATAATTTAACCAATACCATCCAGCATTATACAATAGGCCTACACATCTTGGGGCTGTTTCTAAATCGTCAGAGTACTTTATTTATAACCCTAGCAGAAGTACAGTGTGTCATACATTGAGATAGCTGGAGCATAAAATTGCTCATAGCCATGTAACAGCCATTACACAGAACCTACCATACATTACCCGGTACATGCAGCACATGTACCACATCCACATTATATTAAGCATAAAAAGTGGCGTTTGAAAAAAAAAATCTTTTAAAAAGAAAGATGACTCATGGCTCACACCAAAGTTCGTGAACACATCACATGTGGCAGCAGAGGAGCTGACAGCAGGGCCCAGCCACGGCAAAGCCATCGCACAGAGGGGGTGTGTTTGTGAGGCATCTCTCAGACTGCCTGACGCATATAGCGTGCCTGGCGGCGTGTAGGCAGAGGAAGGGACCGCTATGATTCACAGGCAGTTGCCGTGGCAGTTGCCGTGGGATACTGGGGTTACATCCGCAGGGCTATGGATTACATCACTGTAGGGTAGCTGGATGAAAAGCCATCATATATTGAGCAACATATACTGACTTTTAAGACTACCGCAGGAATAACTTCCTTCCATTCTGTTACTGCTGGCCAAGGTATTGAATGTTTAGGATACAATCCTTTTTAGGCTATATTGTGATCAATTTTGGAGATATTGTGATGATTTTAATGCATGTTTCATGTGGGTGGGTTAACTTTTTGAAGACAGCAGTGGCAGTGACTCGTGCTATGAGCATATTAAGTCTGGCTAGCAAAATAGAAACCTCAAGTGATAATGCATGTTAAGCAGCTGGGCAGCATGGTGGATAATAACACACGGGAGATCTATATTCAGTTCTTTATTCAGGCAGGAATGCCACTGTGTGCTAGTACCGCTTCAATACTTCTGACAGCTACACGAATGCTAAAAGCTCAGTCATTGGCATGTGCATGTGGGCTAATATTACAGCATGTCAAAGTTCTTTCAGCAGTAAGACTCCAACGTATGGCAGTTCAGAGAAGGAAAGGCAGCAGCAGATGTGCCATGTGACTGGCCTGATGAGGCATGAGCATGTATAACAAGGGAAGATGGGTCTGATAACATCAGCAAAACTAGCCAGCTCCATATGGAGAATGAACATCATGTGGGCCTGCACTCAACTACAAAACCCAGAGCCTGAGGACAGGGTGTGACATTGCATGAGTGTGACAGTACAAATATAAGGATCTATGCATTAGTAAAGGAGTAGCGTCCAACTGCAGCCAATATCATATCACACCAGTCATGTTCTTATAGCTATTGCTGCTCCTTTTTAAGGTTGTCTTTCTTTTTTTCTGGCAAAACTCTTAAAATGATTTAGTTATTGTAGTATTAAGTTATTATGAAGTTATTCTTTTTAAATCTATTTGAAGCAAGCATACGTCTTAGATAATGCCGATTGTTACAGGTGCTTGATCAAAATACAGAGGATTATCAAACTCTCTAGGTGACCATATAGGTGCAAGTTTCTGAATGAGACACGACTGTATTTAATTCCATTGTTAAAGTGTCCTGTCACAAAATGTCCTAGCATAACTCAAGGCCCCTGGTAGTTAACAGCTGAGGTTTAGATTCAACAGGTCAGCACTCCCCAACTCCAGGCACAGATTCCCACCTGCACTGCACAGTTTTCTTTAGTGTGTTACCTGCAACTGAGTCACATCATTAGTCAGCAACCAAGTTGTTCTTGAACTCAGAATCACCAAAGTTAAAAAACATGCCCCAACCTGCAGCAAAGGACTAAAACCCATAAAATCTCATTTCCAATGAAAGCATGTATTCTAGGGGTTGAGGGGCTTTTGTAAGATCACCATCATTTTAAATTCGACTTTATTATGAACAAACATTAATGAGCACTGGGAAATAGGTAATAAATGGGCTGTAATAAATAGGCATATCATTTTTAAGAGCAAAGAAATTCTGGCTTTGAAACTTTATTCAGTTTTTTGATTGTAGGTATAAAACCTATAGTGAACAGCAAAATGCACCCCTCTCTTTGGGGGCTATTCTACAATTCAAAAAGAATTTTTCCATTTCACCATTCCATTGTGTTACATTATCCATACATTCAAGCATGCATTGCATGTTGTGCCGCTTAACCGTCGCCTCACAGCTTGCGGCAGCTGCAGAGGGGTGGACAGTCAAACGTGAGAGAAACTGCACTGTCATTGTCAGAGGAACAAGTATGGAGCTAGTTCTGCATCTGTACGATAAATTAAAATAAGCCGTTAATGTAAGTTGGCAACTATATCACATCATTAGATCCAGTAATTTAGGAATGTAGCAACAATACTGATTAACCTTCTGAGACTGCATGACATGATGTTATATATCAAAATGGACACAACTATGTTGCACAGCCGAAAACAGTATTAGCAGCCATCTAGAAGCCTGTATTCTTTTGACAATTCAAATGAGAGAGATCTTCTCCATATGTCAGGATCATCTACTGTTACTCAACTATCTACTCTATCTACTGAGTTTCCCCTTGAAAGGAGTGACGGAATTGTCAGCTGACTATACTTTTGCATGTAGTACATTTTCGTCTCCTCTCATGCTGAGAAGCTCAAGAAAAGCTACTTCTGCTGACATGCACTAGGAGAAGAACTCTGACCCTATATCAGCTATGTCAGCTATACTGCAATTCTGCCATTTATCTGTCAATCCTAGTATTATCTGTAACACCAGCCAAGAGCAGTGTGTCATGTGTAGAGGTACAGATGATTTAGGCATATCAGGCAAAGTCCAATTTTCTATCAAACTGAAAATCATTGCATCAGTCAGAACGCTTATCACATCCATCTCTGGAGGAGGCACTCAGGCCTTACCAACACAGCTGGGCATGTGTGTGATGGAAAGTTAGAGATGCCACCGAGAACACTGATTACGGTCTCTAGAGGAGAGCCACACCCCTAACAACAAACGAGGGAACAATTAAAACAAAGAAAGCAGCTTTACCAAAAGGATTGGTCAACAGTATATGGATTGTTCTACCAAATACCTTTCACATTTTTAACTGACTCCGTCACAAAAAAAGACTAAAATTCTTTAGTGTTTCAGAAACGACCACTGATCTAGTCATTTTCAGACTTTAGACACATTTTTTCAAAAGAATGGGATTTAACTTCTAACCATGTGGGGGTGTGGCTAAAACCAGGCTCCACCTATCAACTCTTTGTATTTGGTTGTGACATAATCCATGGGATTCATTTTTCTTTTCTTTAAAAACATAAAAAAGCCCATAAAATATTAATACAAATATCTCAAAAGAAATTACCTTAGAAATGAGGATTTAGTATGTAAAATCCTATTTAATGCCTAGGGCTTAAACAGATCATAACATAATTCTAAATATCTAAGGCCTAAACACATATTTTACATTTGTCATGTACATTTCCCNTCATTATCTTTAGCTCAGTTGACTGGCAAGTAAAGTCAACGTAATGCTGACACAGAATTTGGGCCTATCAGGATGATCTGCCAGGATGTGTAGTTTTCAGTATATGAAGTCATATAGCTAGATTGATAAAGCACTGTTTTAGGTGTTTTAGACTGAGAGCAAAACACAAACATGCAAAATCAGCAGTAAGAGATCAGCAGCACATCAAAAATACTAGCTTTAGCATAAGATTGTTGGTTAAGGCAACAAGGCAATGAACTGTCACTGGAGTCCAAACTAGTGGCGTCGTCTAGAATCTCTGGCATCCAAAAACTTTCTGACATTTCTGTGGTATCTGCTTGCTTGCCTACTGCATGTGGCAGCAGTGTTGTGTTTCTGAAGAGCGTGGGGGGTCAGGTTGCAGAGCGGCTCCTCTCCTGTCCTCGATGCTGATTTAAGAGTTCATAAATGTTAGGTGCAAAGAGAGAAGGAGTGTTTCGTTCAAGCTTCATGGGGTTTGCAGTCACGCAAAAGTTTGAGCAATTATTATTTCTTGTAATAGAATCTGAAACATTTTATACCGTGTGAACATTTCACAATAAACAGATCAACAAAAAAGACTTAAAGGTAAATCTGGTTATATTAACTTATATTAAGAACCTTTCATTCTACAGCAATGTAGTAGAAAATAGAATTATGTATCTTGGAGCAAAGAGCTATAATTACACGCTCTGTGGTCTATAACTGAGCCTTCGCGGCTATAGCTGAACTATGCTGACTACCCTCTCTGGACGGGCCGGTGCTCGATCCGGCGCTTGGGGATTTTCTGCTGAAATTGGATTATATTCCATAATGATTTGCCAAGGAGGCAGCTGGTGTTCCGATAATTAGATCTGTCAAATAACAGTGTCAATAAAACTAGTCCTAAAAGGTTTGCTTGTTGCTCATCGGATAGTGTTTCTCCACTACATATGATGGCCTAGCCCTGCACTCTCTGTAGGCTCATATCAAAACAGAGGTGCACTTTCTCTCTACTTTCAACATACATCTCAGTCAGGCCTCCCTTCAGACCCACACTTCCGACCACTGCAAACCCAAACCATGTGCTATAGCCAACATATGTATAGCCAAATCACGCTGGATTCAGTCTGGGTGTCCAACCTTAAAGATCTCCTGGTGTTTCACCATGTACCATGCATTGATCTTAACTCCGTAATCCCAATCCTAAAGGTATGACTCAGAGTTAGTTGTGCATCTGGCCAAAAGCGGAAATAGTTTCTGGCTCATAAATCAGACTTACAGTGACCACAGGGCTTTGTTTTTCTGATTAGCTGACTGCTGTAGGCTTTTACTACAATTACCAGGATGATAAATTCATTTGGGATGAGATGATAAAGAATTGATAGGCAGATAATAATAACCAATAATTAAAGCTTTGTTTTGGCCAATCCCCTAGTTATAACAATACAATCAATATGTGAAGTGTAGTGATCATACATGGATCATTGATTAGATATATTACATAGCTGTGTAAATCAGACAATTACTGTGAACATTTTTATGTAAATATTTTGAAAGACATTAGATATTCTGCACTTAGTCTTGCCATAGAACCCTTGTTTTTACAGTAGTTGTGTTTCTGACGTCTTCCATATGCTGAGTGACGTTATCCACTATGCTATTCATTCAAGTAGACAGACAAGATCGAAAACGCCCATTGACAGCACATGCTTCAGTAAATGCACAAGCTAAAAACATAGCACTAAATCATCAGTAGCAGTAATTCTAATATCATACATTTCCTGGTTTACTTGTATGTTTGCTCACTGATGATATATTGTCCACCCCTAAAAATTCATTCAGGATGAAGTTGCTGCATGCTAAATTTAGCCATTTAGTGAAAATTGACCTGCTCCTCTGAAAAACAAAGAGGAGAGAAACTCTAGGGGATTCCCAGAGAGGTTGTTTGGCTTTTTCTGAGCACCTAATTTGATCTGCTTCACACGAGTAAATGTGTATCACAGGCAACGAGCATCATTCATCATGTTTAGAGCTGATTACAGCACAGGATCCAGAGCCTCTGCACAGCAAACCCAGTACAATCATTTCTCCAGCTCCGCGTGAACGCTGACGGTGAAGATTGTAGCAGCAGAAAAGTGTTAGCAGTGTAGAGAGTGCGGCGTGGACAGGGCCACTGTGTGGACAAAGGCATGAATTATTTATACCCTTTCAAAATGATGGCTGGACAGATCCAAGAGGACAATGTAAACAAGAAACAATTCCACTTCATTTGAGCAGCCCGGCGTGGGGCGGTGGAGGAGAGAGAGAGGGGCTGTGGAGCAGCGTGCCATGGGATACTCCATCTGCTATTTTTGCACCTGTGATGTCAAAGCCTGAGCTGCACTCTGGCCCTTTTCACTATCCAAACAGACAGAAGGCCCAGAGGACTTTCTCTCTCTGTCTTTTTCTCTCAATCTCTCTGCACAGATGTGTGCACCTTCATTAATGAATGAAGAGAATATGGGCTGACCTTGTTTTTGACCTTTATGCTGTTTATTCTGCTAATTAGATGCTGTTTTTGACTTCTGTTGGGAGGATTTTTCCTTATTTTTATATTTTAAGTCAATTCTGGATTGCATGACCGTGCTTCCTCCGAGGTACACCCTGGCCAGCCATCATATTAGCCAAATAGCTACGTGTTTAAAAGAAAGCACAAATCATTTGACTTGATACATGACGATGCGGACCGGGGCAATATCATCGATTCATGAAGGAGAGATAGTGTCCCCTACTTCCCGGGCACTCCCCCAAGGAAAGAACCAGCTGCGGCCCACCCCAACCCGCTCTAGCTTCCAAAGACAGCACATGGGGCAGCAGACCAAACTGTGGAATCCAGCTAAGCGTTAACATTAACATTGGAGCAACGAATAGAAGTCACATGAATATGCTAATACGGCATCAGCTATGGATGAGGTAAAACACATCGTCACAATCTGCACTCCGCCCACTTAGAGCTTCACTAATAATGAATGGCAGCGAGCAGGTCACATGACCCAGATTGTTCCAACTCGACTTGGCTTCAGCGCAGCTGTTCCAGCTACTTCCATTTGCATCACAGGGGAAAACTGTATTCCACTGTGAGCTCTATTTTTAGCTTCACCCAGGGAGACCAGAAAAAATCTTACACGCTGTGCCAACCGCACCACCACCCCCCCACTGCCGTTTATATTACACTCACCACTACAGTTACCCAATGACAGAAAGCATTAGAGCCATACAAAACTGGTAAAGCGTCTTCTAGAACACCTAATCACCCATTTTAATGTTTCTTTCCCAATAACATAAAGCGTTTTGTTGCCCTGTAACTACCACTGCAACCATCCTCTGTAATGCAGGGTAAAGGTTTTGGTGCTATGTCTAACTGAGCACCCTCCCACATCAAGGTTTAGGGCTTAAAGGGGAAGCCAGGGGCATGGTTTAAGGATTACACAGGTATGGGGCTACATAATCTATTGGCTGCAGTCTGCCATGGCTGCCTATGTTGACTATTTATATTGTTATTCAAGAGTCTCTCATCTCATTTCACCGCAGCTATAAAACAATGAACACAAGTATGAAACAACAACACTGTATAAATCCCTTCAATTGATTCTATGAAATTAATCTGTGACCACTCTATCACAAAGGTCTTATTTCACAATTACGTCTATGCACATGCAGCAATATCTCCTGGAAATAGAAGAGCTAGAAGAGCCAAAACGTGTGGGCCAAGGGGATGCAGGGCAAACCAGCATCAGTGCAGCATCAGTACAACAAAACAAGATTGGCACTGCGGTTAAAACTGATAGCAGAGAGGAAAAAGGAAGTCATATCCGTTCCATAAGGCAACATGTCACGTCAGAGGCGGCAGGGTATCAAAGAGATTCGGTATGTCCAAAATCACATTAGCTTTTGCATGCTCCTATGTCAAACTATTTTGAGTGCTGCAGGTCTGAAAAGGATTTAAACGATTTATGGAAGCTAACAATATGGCTGACATCCACAATGTCAGAAGGCAGACAGGCAAGCGAAAGGTTTAACCCCTTGAACACTATTTACTACACTTATTACTCAGTTATGCATTTAAAGATTTCTTATTCAGATTATTGACAGGCATTACACTTGCTTCTGTTTTAGCCGTAGTACTATTTTTACAACGGCCCCTACAATGACTGGCCACTTCTTCAAGTACAGCTTGGTTCCACACTGAGTTTCCATTTTGTCAGCTTCACATACCATAAAGGAGGACTTTTGTAGATCTACAATTACAGACTGTAGTCCATCTGTTTCTCTGTATACTTTCTAAGCACCCTTTTACCCTGTACTTCAATGGACCCACACAAGAACACCAGAGAGCAATTATTATTTGGGTGGCGGATCACTCTCAGCACTGCAGTGACGTGGACTGCTGGACTGAGAATAGTGCTCTGTGGGCAGCGTCCTGTGACCACCGATGAAGGACTAGAGGATGACCAACACAAACTGTGTAGAAACACATAAACTATCATCTCTGACTTTACATCTGCAAGATGGACCAGCAAGGTAGGAGTGTTTAACAGAGTGGACAGTGAGTGGACACAGTGTGCATAAACTGTGTCACTGCAGTGCTGATAATGACCCACCACTCAAATGATACCTTCTCTGTGGTGGTTCTGTAGGGGTCCTGACCATTAAAGAACAGGGCAAAAGGGGGATAACAGAGCATGCAGGTAAACAGATGGTCTGACGTCTGTAATTGTAGAACTGCAAAGTGCATCTATATGAAAAGTATAGCTGATAAAATTAGCAATTATTGTAGATACAAGCAATAGTTAGTGATCAGTCAGTGTCTTCCTGTTTAGGTGTCCTGTTTGATTTTTCAAACGTTTGGTATAATTATTATAATTGGGATAATAATTTAACTATTAAGATGTAAACAAAGCAATTCAGGGTGGTTTGATGTGAAATGGTGCATTGTAGAGAAATGTATAGGCTGGATCTAAAAAAAAAAAAAGAAAAAAAAAGATGCAAGTTTCTCTACAATGGAACATTTCACATCAAATCACTCTGAATGACTCTGTATACATCTTAATGACTGAATTATGAAGAGTCCCTGAAATGTTAGTGGAATTCCCTTTTATAGTAGGTGGTTCTCGATCATTGAAACCTACCAACCTACAAACCTACCTCTTTGCCCATTGTTAGAAGTCTGGCTTATGAGACTAAGGGTTTGTGTAAGAGTAAGGTTTAAGTGGTTAAGCGGCCTGCCAGTAGGGACCATTTCTTCAGGAGCACCACAGTGATTCATAAAAATGACTGTGGTCTACAATGCTTTTAGTACAATTGCTCGTGAGGGCCTTCCTATTTTCTCTTTGGCCATTTAACTGGGAAAACACACAGGAGAAGGGGTAGTGCAGGCTCAGGAAGCACACGGCACACACTGGGGACATGGGGCCTGTACATTAGTGCTACTCTATAGAGCAGGCAGGCTGAATGCACTGCTGGTCAGAGCTCTCATAACGCTGCACCCATTGACATGTGATTTTCAGCCCCAGTGCCCTCAGATAAAAACACACTCGCTGCTGAATGGTGTAGTTGGGAAAGGTCAGGTTACAAACCCCTGCCTGTCCGGCTTTAATAATCTTAATGCCCCCTGATGATGAGTGCATAGCTGTCCACATTAAAGTCTGTTGTCGTGTTTCATAGTGCAGATTCCTGTTGGAAATACTCTGGTGGAATAATTGTGACCGGAGGGCTCCGGAATGAAGAACCGTGACCCCTTTTTTCCTGTGCTACCTGCTGGCGATAATGAAAGCTTAGAGTAGAAGCAGGGAACAAGAGAAGGACAGAGGGACACAAGGAGACCCCGGAGCCAACGACTCCATTGACAAGAAAACTCTCTCACCTCACCTCACACGCCAACGTGTCAATCTACAGACGTCTCAGAGCAGGTAAAATCTGGTGACCTTCTGGATGGTGCAGTCTAATGAGAACTAACTGGCCAGTGAATCACCACATTAACAACTCTGCAGCATAACACGCTTTTTTGAGAGGCTTTGCTTAAACAATGCTAAATTTAGCTTGCAATTCTACACCAAGGTTACGGTCTTGAGTAATTGCTTATGTAAAGGATTTTAGGTCAGTGGGAGCATTTTGGGGGTAAAATGTGCTGCTTAACGAATTGCCTTTTGGGAATTGAGTCAGCTGTTTGAAAATGTGAATTCAGTTTCAGGAATTGTGTTTAAGCATCTGAGCGTTAGTAATACACTGTGTATTTAAGAACACACACCATGACCCAAACAGAAATGTACAGTGAGTAAGCCTGCAACACTTCATCGTTCAGTTCTCTACTTAACATGAAGAACACTTTCCTCAAACACTTAACAATTCATGCAGGGCCAGAATCATTAGTCTGAGGTCTGATACGCTCTTACAATCATGAACTCCATAGGCTGTAAGTGGAATAGTGTAGCTATACAGCACCATTCCAAAGTTAATACTGTGATATTAACAAGTTTGTTACTTTATATTAAATAATGAGTTAAAGTATTCAGGATTAAAGCATTACTAGACGATTAACTAGATGATTCAATGTTTTAAGTTTTGGAGAACAACAAACAAGCAATTAAAGATTATGCACTGTATATATTAACATTGAATCACATGCCATAATAATAACAATTGCTATTTAGCGATGTTTTCGCTATAATTGCTATATTAACTTGTTGATCAAAGTGTTATGAACTAGATGATAAAATGTTACAGGTTTTTGGAAACAATAAGAAGTTATAGCATGTAAAAAAAAACCCAACACTAAATGTTATTAAATAATATCTTGTTACGGTATCTCAAAATGCACATAATATGACCTGTTGTTTAATAAGCAGGATTTGGTCACTGCTATTTGAGTAGAAGAGGGAAGAAGAGATAAGAACTGTATTATATGTTCATTCTCAATGATATACACTGTAACTTTCTACTTTTGCAGGTAGTTTATCTATCCACAATCATTTTTGTCAAGTTATCCACTTTCAGATATGATCACCACTTTGGAAATATGAGGTATTCTGGACGTTGATGTTACTGTAACTTTATCCTTGTTTGTAGGCTTGTTTCTCAGTCATGTTATAATAACCTACAGCTCCATTCATCATTCAGGACACACAATATTTGTTTTATATGATTAGCTTATATTAGGTTTATATTATTCAAAATGCACTGGCAAAAAAAATACAACTCTTAAGAGCCTCTGATTTGATATTTACTGCTGTGGTTAATATGTTTCAGCTAGCAATAATTCTTTTACACCTAACTGATGTAGAAAGTAGCTTCTCAGTGTGGTCATGGACAAGAGGTTCCTGTGTTTCAGAATTATTGGCCTACATGAAGCAAAGATAACAACTAAGGAGAAGCTGAAATGACTGGATTTGGATTAAGAACTGTCCAATGTATTATTAAAACCTGGAAGGATAGTGGAGAACAGTCAACATACAAGAAATGTAGCCGGAGAAATATAGTGAATGACCTTGACAAGAGATCATTTAAATGCTTAAACAGCAGAACTCACAGGATTGGGGCTCAACATCTGTGTGGCCATAAGAAAGTGTTTGCTAGGGAACATAATGGTTGGACACTGGAGCAATAGTAAAAGGTCATGTAGCCAGATGAGTCCAGATTTTTCCTATTCCAGAGCGATGGAAGCGTCAGGGTAAGAAGGGCAGTGTATGAAGCAAAGCACCCTTCATGCATAGTGCCCACTGTTCATGCCTTTGGTGGCAGTGTCTTTGGGATGTGCTGGAGAAGTGGTTACGAAGTGGTTACACTCTCCTGTTGTCAATACAAGATCTCAACAATGAATGAAAGTCCGGATGAAAATGTGATATTACTTAAGGCTGTCAGAAAAAATGCATGTTGAATCCACACCTTACAACATTTTTTGTCCAGGAAGTGTAGTTTTATACTCATCATCAAAAAGAACAGGTGCACTCAGAAGGAAGTGTGGATTGCAATGCTATTGGGAAGGAAGATAAAGGTTACCAGGAACAATAAAATTTAGACTGATATGAGCAATATTTATTGAGCTACACATACTGAAGTAGTGCCTCTCAGTATGGCGTCGGGCCACCATGTTTGCTAATGCAACATGCTCATGTCTCGGCATGGAGTTGTAGAGGCTCCTAATGGTGTCCTGTGATAATCCATCCCATGCAGCTTGAATATTCTATTTCCTACACATACACAGTTCCTGCAGATTTTGCTGTAGGGGTGGAGGTGGAGTGACACCAGACCTTCTGGACATGTGACACATGACATCAAACCGTCCATCTTGGTGCTGACCACGGTGCCTCCACACACGGATTTGTTGGTCGTCTCCACCAAGACAAAAGCAGGACTTGTCACTGAAGATTGCCATTCTGAGTCACTCCATGACAGTTTTTAGCAACACTGACATGAGTATTAAGGGCAGTCGTTGTAACGGTCTGCTTGCTTAAATGAAGACGTTCCTGGGACCATGTCATATCCATAATCTATGTATACCAGCTCTATTTTCTTCTTTTGTGCCCTCCTCATATTTCTCTTCTCCATAGCCACAACCCATTCAGCCACCTGCAGGGTGACTCCTTTTTTCATGACAGTTTTTAGCAATAGTGACATAGTGTTAAGGGCAGTCGTCGTAACGTTCTGCATGCATGTCGTCCTGCATCGTGCAGACATCTGCCAATGGTGCTGGCACTAACAGGATGAGTCATGGAGGGCATCACTGCTCGAAATCGTGGCTGTTGGGTCAGTCAGGCCCGTCATTGCTCACGTCAGACGAGCGTGAAACTTGAATCATCAGCATGTCTCACAATGTCAAACCTACCAACCAACTTTCGTTCC
Source organism: Semaprochilodus insignis (assembly GCA_034552555.1). Taxonomy (NCBI): domain Eukaryota; kingdom Metazoa; phylum Chordata; class Actinopteri; order Characiformes; family Prochilodontidae; genus Semaprochilodus; species Semaprochilodus insignis. The sequence continues at coordinate 10,832,246 of CM067478.1, forward strand.
TGTCAGTTGATTCTTTCAGGGTGCAACCGTTTGTGCAACTATTCTTTTGATGATAAGTGTATATTGTGAGTTTACATGGTTCAAAAAGTTTGGAATATAATAATGTGATAATATCCATATTGGGGGAAAATAAATAAGAATATAATCCTAAACTAGGTTAGAGTATTGGCATTTGTATTCTGACAAAAATAAATGATTTGAAACTTCACCTCAGTTTCTCCTGAAACGAAGGCATTCCTGGGACCATGTCATATTCATAATCTATGTATACCGGCTTGGTTTCAGACGGAGTGCTGTTATTTTCTTCCTTTGTGCCCTCCTCAGATTTCTCATTTTCATAGCCACAACCCATTCAGCCACCTGCAGGGTTACTCCATTTTTCTTATTGCTCCAACAAACAGCATTTCCTCTCAAGGGCACAACCCAAACAACCGCGCACGAGTGTGTGCGTGCATGTGGTGTGGGGGATTGATTCTCATCTCTTGCAGCGCTAGATTTGTGTCAGTGCTGGTTACCTCCCTCTTGTATCAGAGCTGGCCAAATCTCCTCACCATGAAACTCCCATCTGCGCCGCTAGCTCTGCCATTAGCGCCCAGTAAACATGGAACAGGGCTGACGGCGACAGCATGCTGCCTGGCCTCAGGATGAACCACATGTACATGCTTTTGGTGATTTCAGTTTGGAGATAGAGAAGACTGTAATGTTATGCGTTGCAGATGTCACCAACATAAGATGACTTATCTTGCAGAATTCATTAATTATGTTCTGTACATTTTTGAGAGTGAAATCTAAACCTTTGCTCAAAGCTTTGAAGGAAGAGATGCTTTAGCTTCCTGAGCCTATGCATGTAGTGCTCTCAGAGATAAGCCTAGTGCCCAGGCCTTATTTCTCTCTCTCCTGCAACATCTCTAGGTGTGATACCTCCGAGCTGTTTTCCACATGCACGTGTCTATTTCCCAGTGAAGCAGCCAGCTGCAAAGACAGTCTTAATGCAACACGCACACACACTACAAAATCTTTCACATTATAGCACACCAGTGTGCAAGAACAAACAACAGCCTGAATTTAACAGACTGTATACAGCATATTACAGTTGGGGATGTTCAGATTCAGTGTGAGAGTGTATCAGATCTTATCAAAGCACATTTGAGAGGGACAGTATCAGCTACGCTAAGCCCTATCCAATTCTGATCCTTTATCGAGGCTATTTTACCTCTTTCGCAGTCTATGCAATGCTGCAGTGATATAAAAGGTGTTTATTCACAACTTACAGCAGTGAGGCACATTTACAGAAGCTAACAATCTTTCCAAATGTCTGCAGTGCAGAACTATTTTAAAGTGGGAAATGAAAACAGTTGTAACATGCGCCACACTGTGGCTAAGTTAGTGGTCTTTGTCAAAAACAGTTAAAACCTTGAATGAGTCAAAACCTTTATTATACACTTTTATTTAACTTATAAATATGTCATATGACCTAGGAATAACCAATCTGCCATGTAGTCAATGTACTTGCTAAATATTAGGCCTTAGGATGCAATAAGCTTGGGATTTTAATGGGTCAAACTAAATGCATGTAACTTGTGAATGCACAGGGATTACACACTTAGTGTTAAGGCATGTTACAGCGCCTTGATATACAAAAGTAGCATATTCAGTACCAAGACACATATATAGAATATGCATATGGATATAAATGCCAATATCCAATCTTATTCACATACATATAGTCATGTGAAAAAGTAAGTGCATCCCCTGAAATGCTTTGGGGTTTTTTTGTTCACATACATGGGCAGTGGGCATAACATTATTTGATTTTCAGAATAAAACAATGGAAATTTGACTTCCATTTGTCATCATGAAAAAAGAGGGTACACTTCTGAACCCAGTAACTTCCTGTACCTTCCAGTTTCTGACATCCACTGAGACAAATCTTTGCCCATTCCTCTATGCAGAAGTCTTTTAACTCTGGAATGTTTGAATGGTTTCTTGCAGGTACATTTCAAATCTCCCCCTCACCATTTCAATGGAACTTCTGGTCTTAGACTAAGTCCTTCCTTAGCCCTCCATTTCCTCCCTCTGAGCCTTTCTTCTGTGGATTTACCTGTATGTTTGGGATCATTATGACTGTAAGCTGGCCAGGCCCTGAGGCAACAAAGGAGTCCCAAACTATAAGATATGAAATCAGTATGAGTCTCTTCTGATAAAATGCTATCTTTGGTTTTCACCAAACATTGCTTTTGGTTCTGATGCCAAAATCTTTGACTTGCCCGTAGCACATTGTTCCAGAAGTCCTGGTCCTTGCCTAGATATTCATTACCAAACTTTAGTCTTCAGCCTTTCCCTGATGATTTTAGACAGCAAATGCTTCCTCCTGGCGCATCTTCCATGTAGGTCACATTTGTGCAGTCCTTGTACAATGGTAGATGCACTATTACATCAGCACTGGCAAGAACTACCTGTCGATCCTGTAATGAAATTTTGGGGTAAAAGTTTCTTTTAGCCTCTAACAGTTCACTCTTGCATTACATATCCTGGGGTTGCCTACCCTGGACCAGTTGCCAATGGATTTAAATCTTCTCTACTTGTAGATGATATTCCAGATAGTGGAAAGATTGATTTCCAATATTTTCTCAAACCTCTCCTCGACTTATAGCTATCTACAACCTTCTTTCTCAAGGTCTCAGAGAGCTCTTTTGATCTAGGCAGGATGATACCCCACACTTCAATAACAAAGAGCGAACCAGACCAGATGTTTGAAGTTTAAATAAGACAAGTTCCTGCAAGATCTTCTACCCGTAGCTCTTACCATTAGGCACCTGATTTTAATTCGGCATGTTTGAAAATTTTCCACATAAGGAAACATATGATCGCCGTATGTCCAAATATGCTGAAATAGTCTAAACTTTTCAGGAGGTGTACTTTTTAGGAGGTGTACTTACTTCTTCACATGACTCACTGGTACTCACTGATGTCAATATATAATCTTTTATTAAACCAATCAAAAGTACAGAGAAATATAACGGTTTCTGTAGTGAAACAAATGCAGTAAAATGCATAACATGCTGATTTTATATAGAAGCCCAGCGTTGTCTATAAGCTGACCTGCAATTCTAGAGAACATTAAATATATCATTAAATATCAGTTTGAAATATCTGTCAAATCTGTGCAATGTCAATATTCTTAAAAGCAATACTGCTATCATTCTGATATTATTGTGCTACCAAATGATCGTATTGGAAAAATTCCAAAAATCAAAAAGTATTTGTTCAGACTATTCACATACTAAACATGAAGTGATTTTAATAAGGCATTTTAAAGTAACTGACAGGCTAGCAGTAGTGAAATGTGACAAAACAAGGCCTTCAACTCGGGCCATATATGCCAAAATGTGGTCAAAGTATGAGGAAAGAACCCACCTCTGCGTTATATTACTAGATTCTGCTAGCATCCCTGCAGGCTTCTAGTAGTCTGTTAGTGCTAAGCTACAACCATTCCAAGCTTAACAATGCAACAAGAGCAATACAGTAACACANAGGCTTCTAGTAGTCTGTTAGTGCTAAGCTACAACATGTTTGTAACAGACAACAAGTTTGTGACAGACATATCAGAATGCAAGCTCAATGGACAAAAAATTAGTCACCTGTGACTGAAATATCCATAATTGTGAGTAATACCTCCCCCAGTGCAAATAACAGCAGGCACAAAAACAAGAATTTCCTGTAGACTGTGATTTTAGCCACTGCTGGTAGACCCATATGACCATACGCTTCCATACACCTGCAGAATCAGCTACTTCCTTCACACTACGGCCTTTGACACACCCAAATGCAATCACTCCTTTTTGACAATCATTAACATCTGCTTTGGACCCATTTTCCACACATGGAACGAGCACTGCACTGTAGAACATCTCCTGAGTCCCATCACACACCCTGCAGATATTTATAGCCCCATCATCCTTGTGCAGCGCCATCTGCAGGAGCCTGAAGTTACTACCACCTAACTGGAAATCAAAATGTGACTGATTCATTTCTGTCATTTCAGAATTATGCTGATGGTTAGTCTAATGTGTTAGGACTTCTCTTCAATTCTTGAAGTCCTAACCAATAGGAATGCTTGCTTCACTACATCTACCTACATACCACATGAAAAATGAAGAACTGAATCCTTTTATACCATTCCAAGCTTAACAATGCAACAAGAGCAATACAGTAACACACACTAATAATACTTTCAGGATGCTGATCTCCTCTTGCCAACCAAGGGTAGGACACAAACATCTCCCTTAATGAGCTTTTCTTCTAATCACAGCTCTAATACCATCATGCTTGCTCACCTTGAGGCGAGCAGACACACCTGTGTCCAATGCAGCTCACATCACAGTCACCCACCAGAGCCAGAAATGGCTTGGAAAGGTGAAAAGTGAGAAGCATCCAAAGAGCGTTTGACCTGGCCCTGCCTCAGTAAACATTGTTAAGTCACGAGAAAAAGAGCACAGCTCTGCATCGAGCATCTAATTGGCTCCCGACAGGCTGACCTGCGCCCATCAATGACCTTGCCTAAAAGCGGCTCACAAAAAGCCCTTCCAATGAATTTTTTAAAAAAGAGCCAAAGCTTAAAGGTAAGCCCCTTTCAATGATATCAGACCAAAGACCTTCGTCCAATTAGATCCTTAAAGGTGACCTCATCAATCACAGCTCGTTCCGATCTCACATGCACCAGGGAGGTGACGGCTTACGAATGATGCCATGCTGGTATTTGGCCACAGAACACGCTTTACTCATTGTATCTCTTCGCAATTCCCCTTTCTGGGTTCAAATCAGAATTCTTTAATAATTAACGAAAACACAAGACAGAGGCTAGTGCTCAGGCTTCGAGCACACCATCTGTTCAGCAGTGCTCCATTCATGAATGTGAATAATTGGATGTTTTTTTAAGCACACTAAACCTTTGGTAGTGGATAATTCAGAAAGTCTTCTCTCGGTACTGCTTCGTTTGTATGGTTATTTTTCGCTTCAGTCACACGTTTGCTGTGGAAGTGGGAGGAAGTCGCCAGCGCTGGCATTGACACATATCTAAGCAAACAGAACCTCGGCTTTTACACCCGGTCTGTAGTTCTGAGAGCCTGCTGACTCTCAAGGTTGCTGGCGTGTGTTTACAGTCGGCGGGCACTTCCTCAAGAGTAATGAGACACCGGCAATCCTCCTGAAATACCACAACTCTTTTAAAAATAAAATATCGTAACATTTGACGCCTCTTCCCTGGCCATCCATCACTCGGTCACCTGAAAGCCTCTTATCCCTCTTTACTGCCAGCCACATAATAAATCACGCGGGGGGAGATAAAGGTCGTATGAAATGCACAGCGGCAATGCTGGGACGCTGTGAGGGACTAACAGGATACTACTGTACTCGTCTGGAGCCGTTTTCATTGCCCGCTATCTTTCTGCAGATGCTATGTTTTCTCTGTGATGGATGCATTAGCTATGAAGAGTCTGCAAAAAGGTGTAGCGCTGGAAGATACGAGAGAGCACGGTGCTTGCAGACTGTCATGAGTAGGACACACAGCAGCAGTAAGGTGCTGAATATTCGGCAGATACTGAAGAAACATTATTTTTTTAACAAAATGGGTCTTATTAGTGAGCAAACACATTTTGGTCAGGTAAGGCATCTTTAATGTCCACGGTATCACACAAAAACCAAAATTAAATGTACACTATTTTAAATGCTGTCAATCAGCCAAAACCTGTTTAGTGTCTAAAGTCTGCTTCTTTAGTTTTGCACTGACACTAGGAGGCTAATATAGGTAATAAGTTTATACAACATTCCTTTCTTACATCACATGCGGGGCCAAGCGCGGAAACCAGAATCATTTGCATGTCTCATGATGTCAAACCTACACACCAAGTTTCATTCTTTTGATAAACTGCGTTTAGTCTGACCAGAGACATGATCAAACCAAATAAGAAACATCAGGTTTCATTACATGTTGAATTTAATTATCTCAAATAGACGGCAACTCAAACGTGGTCTGTTAACTACATGTGGGACAAGGAGAAAAGTATTCCCAGAAATATTCAACAGCCATTGAATGCCCATGTTCCTCTCTGAACATTTCCAAAGCAACAATAAATGAAATAAAGAAAAAAATCATTATGATATTGTAAATACTGCACTCCAAAATATAGTATTTAATAGACAGTGGCATTAAACTGTATGTCCATTATTTTTATTTCTGTATATCACATTTTTCTCCATGCTATACAAACACAGACAAATCTACTGCATGCTCTACGACTAGCCCTCTATTCATTTGGGCATCTTTTCATTTCACCACTAAGCCTGTGTGCTTGTGTGCACTAAGTGGAGCACGCAGTAGCAGTGTGTGTTGTGCATGTGAAAGGTCAGTGCTCTGAGAGGAGCTGAGCGGTGGGCTGTGTGTGCTCTGCGGAGTGGAATGGCAGCCGCAGGCCGGCTCAGAGGCTTCCCCGCTTCAGCAGCCCTCCCTCCCTCATGTTAGTTCACTTTCACTCCCCCCCACTAACTGTATACACAAGCAGCTCGCTATAGTGCGTCCCAATGCTAACAGCTTCCCCTGGCAGCAATGGAAGACTGTCGGTGCAACTCGACTTTCGGTCAAAAGGGTGCATGGCTGGATCCTGAGGAATGGATTCTCAGAATCTAACGACCTGAAGCTGAAGTCTCTGAATCTGACCTGTTCTACAGTAAAAGCCTATTTGCAAAGTCCCACAACAAAGAGTTGCCCATTGTGCAGTGACATAGAAGAGAGGCCAAAAGTGAGGACGCAGTGCTAATAGTGTGATGTTATCATTACTGGGAAAAAAAATCAGAGCCTGTAAACAATAACAACAACGAGTGTATAATAACTGCCTAGACGGCATAGTAACAAGCTGCAAAATGGATGGATGGCCGTCTACTTTTATTCATAATTTTTTTTCAATAGTTCAATTTTTTCTTCTTGTAAATGAATTAATGCAACATTGAGTGCACTGAGTACATGGGGCACTCGTGAACTATAGGTAAGGGAACCAGCCTTGTGATTGGAAAGTTGCCGGTTCAATTCCCTGAACAGAGAGGACAAGAGCTGCCCTTGAGCAAGGCACCCAACCCCCAACTGCTCCCTAGGCACTGTGCATAGGGCTGCCCACCTCTCTGGGCAAGTGTGCTCACTGCCCCCTAGTGTGTGTGCGGGTGTGGATATTTCACTGCACGGATGGGTTAAATGCAGAGTTCAAATTCATCTGTGTGTAAGTACAGTTAATCATTGGTTCTAAATTCTAAAATTCTAAAATTCTGGACTGGTGGCCTGTCCAGGGTCTTTCCTGCCTTCAGCACTGGCACAGGGTTTAGATGAAGAATGAATGTACTTTTACTTGTACTTTTCAATAGCCTTTTAAAATGCAGCTCTACTAAATATTGTGACACATGGTATAGTGTATTCATATTTGCCATATCGACCTTAAAAGGGAATTGCTGTATAAATAAATCAGTAAGCATAAAGAAAAAGCATGGTTTCATGTGAAATGCTCAAAAGAGATTGAGACACAATTGCTACCTTCTAAAAGAAAAGGTGCTTGATGCCTCAAACATTCTAAGAGGAAGATGTGAGACAAATTAGCCCAGAAAAAATATTGTCCAGATCTGTCACTATTTTGCCATTATCAAAATGACTCCTCAATGAATTATGAATGATAAAAATGTGAAAGATTAGCCTTTAATAAATAGTAATTCAATTACACAAAACAAAACCTTTGTAAAGCTTTGATTTAAGATGATGAAAGTCATTGTAAGGGGACTTTTATTGGCATACAACATAGAACAAAAGTACCTTCTACCCAAAGAAAAGACGTCTTTCTTAAAATGAATTTTTCTGTCTCAGGAGAAATAAAGTATAATAATAAAGGATTATTGCATTGTATATTGTAGTAATAAAGGAAATGGAGAAAAGATAAGCAGAACATTAGGAATTTTGTTGCAAGAATTCTGTGGACATATGAAAAGCTTGCAGCGTACTTGTACACAGACAAACTGCTTTGAGAATAAGAGAGAATTAGAGAATAAGAAGAGAGCGATATAAAAAAGTAAATATTATTCCTTCCTTACTTAAAGGAAATATTTTGCTGCTATAACTGGGGTGAGAGGATTCCGACAAAAATCTAAATTTAGATCAGAACAAGAACTTTCATAGGAGCCAAAGTTTAGAAATAGGCAACAATGCTAAAGTCATACTCTGTCTAGCAGAATTGAATGAGGTTAAGAAGAGATCTAGTTTATAATGAGTGGATGCAAACTAATGAAACATATTTGAACAGCCATGACTGCTGACATTCAGTGAGCAGTGATGGCCTCCATCCAGTGATGAGTCATCCTGTTGCCAGCAACATCGGCAGATGGCTGCACGATGGCTGACACTGGATTACTGACCGTAATGACAACTGCCCTTAACACCACATCAACGTCGCCAAAGACTGCAATGGTGTTGTGCCAGGCTGCCATGGAGTGACTCCAAAGAGACGACCAACAAATCTGTGTGGAGGCACCGTTGTCAGTACCAAGACAAACGGTTTGTTGTCATGGGTCACACATCCAGAAGACCTGGTGTCACTCCACCTCCACCCCTACCGCAAAATCTGCAGGAACTGTGTGAGAATACTCAAGCTGCATGGGATGGAGTATCGCAGGACACCATTAGGAACCTCTACAACTCCATGCCGAGACACCTGGAATGCTGTATTTGCAAACATGGCGGCCCAACACCATACTGAGAGACACTACTTCTGTAGGTGTGGCTCAATAAATATTGCCCATATCAGTCTAAATGTATCATCATTTACTGTTCCTGGTAACCTTTATCTTCCTTCCCAATAGCACTGCAATCCCACACTTCCTTCTACGCGCAACTGTTTTTTAGACGATGAGTGTATCTTTGAAATCACTGCTATGATACGTTTGACCTGTACTGATCTGCTCACTGATATTAAACCTGCATCTTGGTGTTCTAAAAAAAAGCAAGAATGAGGACCAACTACGTCCACTCTGCTTGGTGCACGACCAAAGAGCCACGTGCATTGGACAGAAAGCCCTGTGGGAGATGGCCGTCTCTGCTGAGAGCTCAGCCTGGCCGTGCTCTGCCTCTGTGAGCCAGGAGAAGCTGGGTTCACCCCTCAGTCAGCACGATGCCTCACAGGCTTTTAGCCATGCTGAATCAGGCCTGGGCTGCCCTGCCCTGTCTCACTAAAACACACTGACTGCTCAGGCAATAAAAAAAAAAACACTACACAAAAAAAGAGGCTGTGTCAGAGCGAATTATAGCATGAAGTGACAACGGTTTTTATATGAGATGATTTCAACAGTGAATCAGCTCCCCCATCCAATACGTAACCTCTCTCTCACATACACACACAGATACAAACACTGGCAGTTCAGCCTGCTGCCATTGGCCAGTCACCAACACACAAATCAGCAAACACGGAGATCACCCCTATCAAAACACGATTTGTTATCCGACACAAATATACCCACTGCTAATTTTAGGGAAGTTAGGGAACAGCCGAGCAGAGGAATTGTTATTTACAGGTCGACAGTATGCAGCTCTCTATTACGCAAGACACAAGATCCTCCATGTCACCCTGTACTATTTATACCTTTATAGTACATCTGTCCATTCAGCTGAGAGCATGTTTTCACAGTGTTACTCCAGGCTATTGCTGCTCTCTGCCTTCCCCTTGAGTTTTCTTCTATCAGAGCATACAAGGCAGAGAAGACAATACTATTTGACATGATCTGCGCGTCTCAGAGCTCACACGTTAGAAGCAGGCCCATAGCCTTCATCCTAAAAAGGTTTAAGCTCTGCCTTTTAGCACTGCAGTGAGCCAATCCACACTGCTAATCCCGAGACTTATGCATCCCCTTTAAGAGCGCTGCAGACGGACAGAGCGGCCGAGCACATCTTCCTCCAGCCTTAGTTAATAGCCGCCATTAATCAATACTCAGTAAGTGCTCTTTATCACGCTCATTTGTCAAAATAAAAGCTGGGGAAGACTCCAGGGACCAATCAAAGGCGGGAAGCAACAGGGCCATATGCGCCCTGGTCATGTGACCGCTCCAAAGCATGCTGCAGAGGGAGCCACTCAGAATATCAACTGAATCCTTCATCTACACCGGAGACTCGACCAAAGCCTCGACACAGAGACAGGGAGGATGGTGTGGTGGGGGAGGAACCGAGAAGGCTGTGTACTCCACACGCAGAAGCATCAGCAACCCTGCATTCATGAGAACGCAAAGCCTTCGTTCAAACACGGAGATGCTATGAATCGATTGCCTCTGAGGATAAAAATTACGTTGGACAAATGTCACTCTCATAAGAGCAGTCCATCGTACATCTCCTGTCGCTTAGCAACAGAGACCTGGATGGTAGACTGTAGGTGCGTGCGCTAGAAGTGTGTGGGAGAGGGGGAGAGAGGGAGGGAGAGAGAGAGAGAGAGAGTAAAAGAGGGCGGACCGGATTGAATGAAACACAGTCAGGCAATGGCAAACACTGAGACTGTTTATAGCTCAAATATTCATAATTCTGAAATGGTAATGAGATGCTGAGAACTTGTATAAATAACACCTGTTTAGCAACAAACAAACAAGGTTGATTACCAAAGTTACGCTGGTGATAACACGAGGATCTTTGACAGAAGGGCCCATGGGCTGAACACTGCACGTATCCTTAGTTCTGTCTTCCATCTTATCGCAGGCAACAGTCATAACTGTCGTAAGTCATTACACCAGTGCCCTAATAGCATGCAGCACTGTCTGAAAGTTAGTAGACTTTTTATCATTCTGTGAATTTCTACATAAATGTGGCCTTCAATATGATCAGATCTTCATTTAACCCAAGCAAGAGATAACAAATAAAACAAACTGTAATATTTTACTCATTAATCGCAAATTGATCCAACATTAAATATCTTTATCGGCAAAAGTATGTAAACCTCTAGAATGATCAGTTTGGTATAGCTACTACTTAGGGTTAAGAGGTTCAATCAGCTGGATGACTATCAGGTATGAGTGTGACTGACCCTACCTGAATGAACACCATAGTTACCCTTTCCAGGAGTGGTCACAGAATAAAAACTACTCCAGAATATTCTGGAAGATAGCAAAGATCATCAGAGTAAAATCTAAGGACCTGCAGGTGCCTCTTACACTGGCTATTGTCAGAGTACAAAAGTCCAAAATCAGGCAAACACTGAACAAGAATGGAATGACAGCATGGAGAAAGTCACCAGCCAACCTGTTTAAAGTTTCCTAGGGACCAATTGAAAGACTACTGAAACAATGTTATGTTATGGACAGATAAAGCAATAATGGATCTTTATGGCTATTATGAGCGATGTTGTGTTTGGCAAAACCAAACACAGCATTCCAGCATGAAAACCCTATCCAGACTTTGAGGCATGGTGGTGGCAGTATCATGGCTTGGAGCTGTTTTGCTGCTATAGGACCTTTGGCATCATTTGATGGAGCTGTAAAATTCCGGATTGTATTAAGACATTCTACAGGGAATTGTTAGGTCATCCATCCACCCACTGGCCCTCAGCAGAAGGTGGATCCTGCATAAAGACAATGACCCTAAAAACACCAGTTAGTCTACAAAAATGGCAAAAGCAAACAAATACAGCATTTTGGAATGGCTGGCTCTGAACCCAAAAAAACCCGAAGATGTGGCATTCATGCAGGAAAAAGCCCACCAGCATAACACAGTTGAAGCAGTTCTGTATGGAGGTATGGGCCAAGATTACTCCAAGTCAATGTGCAAGGCTGATCAACAGTTACCGGAACTGTTTAGTTGAGGTCAGCATACCAGTTACTTAGTTCAATAAATAATTGAAAAAATATATATATTTATTTGTTAAATTGGGTTCTCATGATCTACCATAATGAGTTACATGAAGATCTGATCATATTTTGGGTCACATTCACATAGAAATTCACAGAACAATACAGTGTTCACAAACTTTTAAGCGACAGCATAATCGCCAATTACCCATCCATGTATCGTGAATGATTAATGCTTGTACATCCTGGAAAACCAACAACCAAGCCATCCTCCTCACAGACGAGCAGACCTGTTTAACTAATCCAGACAGGAAGGGCTGACATAGAACATAAAGTACATAAATTAGTATGTCGAGGCAACCGTCTACTCTGACCTTCATCTTTAATGAGGTAAACACAAGCTAGCCCTCAGGAGTGCTACAGAATTGCACACGTCGTCTCAGTACAGACATCTGGCAACCTTAATGAGCAACTCTGGACGTAAATTACGAGGAAAAAAAAACCATTGCATTTCAAGTCAAAAACGATGCCTGTCCTTAAAAACATGGCAAACATTTCCCACCAATCAGAGAGCACGAATGAGCCCATACCCCTGTTCACTGCCATTCAGAAGTAGACGGAGGGGTCCAGAGCAGCTTCACATAGCCAGGTGACAGAATACCAAAACACTGTCACAGTATTTTTAGTGCAGACATGAAGTGTGCAAGAGTCCTGAGCAGCCTTACGCAAGGGCTTACAAGGTGCATCCTCCACCACAAGCAGTATAATGCCACATAACAGCAAAGACGTCTTATGAAAATATCAGGGACAAGTTTAGATCTGAGTTTGCAGTGGGCAGAGAAAGGCCGGGTATACGCTACAGCTCCCAAGACCAGTCTGGTTATTTTTACCCTCTAATGCAGCCATTGTCGCCATGGAAAATGTCATTGCAAGGGTGATTAGACAATCAGCTATAGAACATAATGGTGCAGTTATGGTAAACGATTCAAAATGAAGGTGTCACCTATGCCTTCATTACAGGTGTTGCCAAGCGGCCAACAATCAAAGCCTTCGTTTCTGGCCCTGCATCCGTTAATGCGCGTCAACAAACGGAAATAAGAATGCAGATTCCATACCGGTCTGTTATGTGGCAGTAAAAAGAGTGAAGAAGAGTAACCAGACACCATAGTGTGGTGACAGGCTGAACGCTGGCTAAGGTGCTCCAGTATTCTAAGTCACATACAGATCACGAGTAGACCTTTTGCCCTACTGTCCCACCTTTCATGCTCTGCTCCACCACTCTGGAACAGCACACGAACCCAATGGTGGGTTTCATGAAGACTGTTTAACCCTTAAGAGTTTAGTGTCACTGATGATGGATTTTACAAAGACTGTTTAACGTAGACGTCTACTGAAGAAATTATGAAGGATACTTAACCCTTAAAAGACTAGAGTTATGGAGTTCTTGACTTTATGGCAACTGTTTAACCTTTGAAATTTTGAATTCTTTATGGAGGGCTTTATGAAGATTATTTAATAGTTAGAAGTCTAGAGTTCTTGCTGGTGGGCTTCATGAAGACTACTTAACCACTCTCAGAAGTGTAAAATCTTTGTTGGTGGGTTTCTAGATAAAAGGCTTTATGAAGGCTGGATAACCCTTAACAGTCTTGAATTATTGATGACGAGTTTAATGTAAAGTATTCAAGCCAGCAGGGTAGAATCTTTGTTGGTGGGCTTCTAGATTAAAGGCTTTAGGAAGGCAGTTTAACCCTTAGCAGTCTAGAATTCTTGATGATGGACTTTATTAAGACTATTTAACCGTTAGAAATCTAGGGTTCTGGATGGTGGGCTTTATGACGACTATTTAACAGTTAAAAGTCTAGAGTTATTGATAGAGGGCGATATGAAGACAACATTAACAATTAGAAGTCTAGACTCCTAGACAGAAGACTTTCTGAAAACTGTCAACCCTTAACAGTCTAGAGTTCTTGATGATGGGCTTTATAAAGACTATTTAACCATTAGAAGTCTACAGTTCTTAATGGAGGACTTTAGGACGGCTATTTAACCCTTAGCAATGTATAGATTCCTTGACAGTGGGCTTTATGAAGACTATTTAACCATTAGAAGTCTAGAGTTCTGGGTAGTGATTTTTAATCCTTAGTAGTGTAGAATTCTTGTTCTACTTACATAAATGTTATATGGTATAAAACTGACATTTTATAATTCACACTGTTAACAAAATGCATAATATACAATATGCTAATTCATTAATTAACACAAAATTATGACATGTTTTTGAGGTCACCACCAATAACAGGAACCTCTATGGGCTAAATCACAGCAGCACAGAGCTACAAATGCATATTTCATATTTCTCCAGTGAAGCGAAATATTTCAGCTGTCAGCTCTGCTACATTGTACATGGAGAGCTGGAATAAAACCCACAGTGGGCGGGAATGCTTTAGAGAAAAGATCCAAAAAGCAACAAGCAGGACGGAACTGTCTTACAGCAGTGAACAGATCGGTCCAGATGGAGTGAAAGTGTGTGTGGTAGTGATGATAGTATGTGTTGAGAATGGCATGTAGCACTAGGTAGGAGGGAAGCCCAGCAGTGGCAGAGAGATCTCAGCTCCTCTAATTGCTGCCAATCAAGCACTGTGGGGCGGGGAGTGAGACAACTGCTCAAAGTGAGTCACGGAGCCCCGCCCCCCACAGCGCTCGCCTTGCACCTCAACATGGCCTGCAGAAATGAAGAACAAGAGAAGCTTTACACTCTATAGATGTATGACTATTTGTTTCTTAGCGATCCCTAAGAAGTCTGCCTTGAAACAGATCTCACCTAACTGACTACATCACAAGCCTATGCTAATTCATTTGTCTGTTTTGGCACTGAATGTTGGTCAGATCCTAATATCCAACCCATATGATGACAACTTACAGTTATTCATATCATTGCTCAAGCACCTCAACAAAAGCCTCAGACACCCCGAGAGTATGCTAAAGCCAAAGTATGCTACGCCTCCAAACAGTAGTCAACTCTGCAAGATATCCTTATGCTAAAGGTCAACTCAGTAAGACTCTCATCGATAAAATTACAGAAACGTCTGTTATCTAAATGTCGAATGCAAGGAATGGAATGCCATGACATTCTGTGTTTCAAAAGAGCAAACCTGCCGTCTCATGCCAAAACTCATTCAAAAAAAGAAGAGAAAAAAAGGTTTTCAAAACACAATCTATAAAGAAGCAATTAATTTTTAATCACTTATTCACTTATCATAACCAATGACATTACAATTATGGAGCAAGCAAATGAAACTCAGGATGGAAAACACATTTAGGAGCAAATAGGGTGTATTATAACAAAAGAGGAAAATATAACTAGGGGGGTCAGTGAAACAACTGATGTCACATTGTAGTGCGAGTGGAGATGATAACCTGTGGCTTATCTCTTGTTCCCTGGAAAATGGCATTTTGACAGCAGAAGTTTCCAAAGAGAAGCAGCGCCAGGTGCAGCTCTTAGGTGTTCATCATCACAACAAAATAGGATTTAGCAGTACCCATGCGAAAAGGCTACCACTTCACTATGTGTGAATACAAACATGTAGATTTGTTTCAGTGATGCGCTTTACTGGCATCAAACAGCACGGTGTTCACAGGCCATCACGAGAAAAATAGCTCATCTTGCCTGACACAAGAAGCTTAACTGAGCTGTTAAATAACCTGCATAGCTTTTAAGCCTCAAATTTTAGTTAAAGCTGATTTACCTCAAGACACATCTTTAACCCTTGCTGTGGTCTCACAGCAGTGCTTGTAGATCTCATGGGTTAGAAAGTTTTGTTGTTGTTGTTGTTGTTGTTGTTGTTGTTTTTTTAACACACTTCGCAGGGTGTTACAGAAGGAGCCAATACCAAGTTCAGCTAGGTACTTTTCAGTGTATTGCCCAGCATTATTAGCAAACACAGCCCAATTCAATTAAACCAGAGTATGCTGATTTGGCATGCTGGCATTTAAACAGGCTACCAAAAACAGAACACTTATACTGCAAGAAAACCCCAAATGGAGCATGTAATTTGATTGCACTGAGCACAACTAGGGGACTTAAAACTAGGGGAACATGCATTTGGTGCAGTTTATAATTGCGCTCTAAAGATCATGGTGTCAACACTGTTGGAAATTAAAATGACTTTTAATTTGATTTGAAATTAAAATGACCGCAAATGAAAGCAGTCTGCACACTAGCACAGCTAATAATGACTTTGATTAATTACCTCTGATCACCAAAGAGCCCCAACTCCTTTGACTTTTTTAACTTTCAAAATTATGTTACCAATATTACCTATCATTTATTTTTCCTTCATGTCCTAGTTCTAGATTCCAATTAACAAGAAAATTACACTTTATTATAAAACACTAGCTCACCAGACAAAAAAATTGTCACCTTGAATGTTTAAGGTTGTAGTAACTTCAGGCTCCTACAGAGGATGATGGGGCTATAAATACCTGCGGGGGGGTCAGTGACAGGCTTCATAGATTGAGAAGAGGTGGAACAGTGCAGTAAATGTCTCGTTTGATGTTTGGAAAATAGGTCTTAAAGGAAATGCTAATGGCAAAAAGGAGCGATTGCATTTGGACATGTCGAAGGCCATAGTGTGAAGGAAGTAGCTGAAATTGCAGGTGTATGGTCATTTGGGTCTACCAGCAGTGGCAACAATCACAGTCTACAGGAAATTCTCCTCAAAACTGTGTCAGGAAGGCATCCAACAAATCTGGCTTTGATGCAAAGGTGTCTGAACGTTGATGTTGCATATATCCAGAAACTTGCCCAGTCCATGCCAAATCAAATCACAGTTGTTATCTGTGCTAGTATTACATGCTTTTAGGTACATGCTATTAGGCTGTCTGGCAAACAGCCTTCAAGGCCAAACTCCTAAGAACTGCTGGTACAAAACCATACTTTGTGTTAATTAGATAAAGGGCAAGAACAGAAAGTTCAAATTAAGTTTGTGCTCATCATAGAGCCCTGTGTGGTAGCTTCAAGGCTCCAATGCAATATTAAAGCAACTAACTTCAGACTCCAGTCAGCTGTGTTTCCTCTGCCTGTATTGCTATCAGGCTGACGGTCATTGTATCTGACCCTCGCTGGGAAGCTGTCCTTTTTGTGATGGAAGTCGTGCAAGGCCATGGCAAAGACAGAGCATGTCAACCATTTCACGTTGCACTAAATGAGTGTGTCTCCATCTTAGACTCAGTTATGCTGCATCATCAGAATAAAGCATCTGCTCACAGGAAATATGATGATGGTGTAGCGGGTTACACTAAGCTTTTTCACTTATGTCTCCCTAGCCCTCTGTTTTAATC
>CM067478.1:10853028-11080528 GCA_034552555.1 Semaprochilodus insignis
TCTCTCTCTCTCTCTCTCTCTCTCTCTGGTTTTTCTTCCAGGAGACAGCGCTGATCTTATGTTCCTTCTGGGCAGAAGTGTATGGGGCCAGCCGGCATCCCCACAAGCCTGTTCCCCTGCACTCCGGCACACACACACACACTCACTGAAGCCTGATCACCCCATAACACTCCCCTAGGCTCCAGCTCATGCTGCGGTGTGGACGCTCAAACACGCTCAGCAAAATGCCGCCGTTTACCCCAGCAAAAAGGACAGAGAGAGCCCGTGGTCCTCAGCTTTACCAGGGCTCCACACGCAACTCAGAAAGTGCACAAGCAGAGAACTCTGAAACTGCTCACTCAAACCTTTTACCAGTTTTACAAAGAGTTTCCAAATGTTTGACAGGAATGAGAATCTAGTCTGACTGTAATGCAGAATAAGGTATTTCATTTTCTCTTAAAGTTTACATTGTAAAAGTGTAGTATAACCCATTCATGTGAATTTTCATATTTTTTTTATTGGTCCATATTATCTCAAATAACCATAGCCTCCCACCGCCCAACTCCCCCTGCATGTGAACACAAACCAGTGTACTTGACAACACAAATGGTAAACTTTGTTCTTTGTAGTTTCAGGGAACCCTGACTGTTAAGACATATAGGCCCCACTAAAATCTACATCACTAGTACCATTCAAATAAGTTGCATAAGCCAAAAAAGAAATTATTTATTATTAAAAACAGACAATTTTTTTTTTACTTGTATATTGTCACCTTTATGGCTGCATTAAATGGTTGCAGTCTCTCTCTCTCAACCACTGAATGGGGAACAGAGAAGTAAATATCTCATTTAATGGAGTTAAAAAAAATAATAAAACAGTAACACTGAGGATACAAGAGTAAGCTCAGGTTCAATGATTTTTTGAACTAAAACTGATGCACAAATAATTCGTCAGTTGCGATGCAATTGCCTGCCGCAATTGCTCCTCATTAGCCTTCTTTCGGTGTTAGCCACCATAGCATTATTAGCTGAGGTATTCCTTTAAAATAGCGGCTGAATAGAAGCTTAGCATTTTCCATCCCTGGTCCGAAATAGCCATCAGGCTATTGATAGCAGGTCACTGCCAAAGCATATGTAAAGTCATACCAACTGTTCCAGTATTATATATGGCACAGTGAGGATCTGCTGAGAGTTTTGAAGAGCCAGTTTAGGCCCTATGAATAAGTCTGAGGTAAACATACTGCTACACCACTTTTCCATAGCACAAGTAACAACAGTCTAGTCAGGCTCTCGGAAACGGACCAGATATGTGGACCAGATATTAGCTCAGAGGAGAGTTAGGGAGCATCCCAGGATCTTGCAAGCATGTAGGCCCTTCAAAGAGCTGTTATAAAGTAATATGAACAAGAAGGACTGATGTACTATAATGCAAAGTCTTCAAACACCTACAGAAATGTTCAGTATCATAGTTATCCAGTGCCCGTATGCCTCAGGCAGACAACCCTGCTTCCCCAAAATAATGGACTCATTGCTAAATTAAACCACATTGGAGATGTTGAAGTGAATTAGCAGCAAGAAAATTTGTCATTTAAAATAATGATGTTGATTTGTGTGTATTGTCCCTGTTAAATAGACAAACAGAAGTATTTTGAACTGCATGTTCAGTATTCTTAAGATCTTTCTTGTTGTGTTTCAGCTACAATTTAAAAGATGGAAGGTTTCATTTTATTGGATAGAAATCAATCACTCATGGAAATCAAGACCAGTTTAATAGTACTGTATAATGCTATGTGACAGGCCATAAACACATATGTCTCTAAGGTCAGTTTAATATTTTCACCATATTGATTTACACATTGTCGACTAGAAACGTCCAGCAAGCAGTCAACCACAAAACATACTAAATTATGCAAGATAAGTATCTGTGTCCACAACACAACAAATCAGCACAATGAACCATGAATTATGCATATGGGAATCCACTTCCAGCATGGCTTGTATTTCTTGGATTAGGTTCTATTGCTCAAATACGCTCACGCCAACACATACATGGGGGGATAAAATATTGGAGACTCCACATGAGAAAAACTAACCTTGAAAGGACTAAATAATAATTATGAAAGAGGCTACATGGGTGAGTTTTATTAGGCCAAATATCAATTACCAGTATGCATTTGCTTTACAAGAGCTATGGGAGTTGATATGTTAACTTTTCAAGCAACAGATTCTACTGAATCTTCAAGAAGGACACACATACTTATCTCAAACAGGGACACTGGTCACCTTTGTCGAAGGTCAGTGTACAGAGCATTGTTAGGACAAAGCTTGACCCCTGAGCATGGGAAAGAGTAGCATGGTCTGATGAGTCATCTTTCACCTTTTTTCCTACATTCACATGTGCGGAAAAAGCCAAATACGCCTTCCAGCCACAATGTTATGGTGCACAGACTGTTAACAACTGTGGGGGATCCATAACGACATGGGCAGCAATGTCGAGGGAGTCATTAGAGCTATTATTGCTCAGCTTGGTCGCATAATGGGCAAGTATTATGAGGCCATTTTACAAACACTCTTCTTCTATGGTGTGCCCATATTCCAGCATGATAATGTTCCCATATACAAGGATAAACAAATTCATGAGAGGTTTCATGAACAGCAGGATCACAGCAAACGTGGCCTTCCACAGTACCTAGAACTAAATATCACAGAAGCTTTATTGGAAATTCTGGAGCACAGAGGACAAAGTAGACTTCCATCTCAAAGTCTGCAGAAGGAAAACATGTTTCTCTTATTATGTCCACTCCATGTCCAGGACCCTCAGCTCTAATTCCTTACCGGACAGACCAGAAATGTAAAAGTAATAAAACTCTGAGATGCTGCAATTGTAGAAGCTGCTTCAGGGCAATTTCTCACAATCTCCCACCTGACATAAAGGTTACATTGAAAAGAGACTACCACTAGAATCCAATATCTCAAAAATCAACTTCAGTGGACTCTAAAAACTGCAACATGGAAGTGAGTAGAGAGCATGTGAGGATTATAAGCCATTTCAAATACACAGAACATAAATAATGAACTTTTTGAAACAATTAAGCATGAATTTAACAAACCACCAAAGAAAAACTACACTGTGTCTTTTGCAGTAAAATGCATGCTGTACCTTTGTACCAATGTGCAGTTCACTGTAGCTACAGTTCTAGGCCAAATACTGTATACAACTGTGTTAATTTCATTAACAACAACTGTGAGGGAAATATTTGTTGATCTATTTATCAATGAAATTATAAATGACAATCGGATGACAGCTAAATAAAATGTGACATTTGAAAACAAGGACTATGACGAAATGTCTTTTTTGTCAACAAACAAAAGGTAAACCATAATGAATAACTGAGAAATGGAGGACTGGATGGTTTCGGTGTGCAGTATATCAGGGTATGGTATATTTATGTACAGAACACTGGAGGTATATTTTTAGGCCCTACACTGTGTACACACAAGGTAGGTTAAGTGACATGTTCCTGAATCACAGTTCCTTAGTTCCAGTTTTGGAGTGTTTATGCAAAGTGGAGTTTAGAGCCTATGGTGATATGAAGTAGTGTCAGTTTTATCGGAATAACTGATTTTTAACCCTCTAGAAGGCACGGTGTGAATAAGTTTAGAAGCAAAATGATGAAGCATGAAATTATGACATCCAAGCTATGTTCATCATAGCAGAGGACAGAAGCAAACAGTCATTCAACAAAAAGTCTGTAGATGAACTGTACAAATATAAAAAATGGTAAAGTACATTTTAAACATGCACAGTTAACCCACATTTTATGTCTGCTTATTACACCTGCAAAAACAACAAACCCAAAGATACCAGGTACCTAATAAAGTACAGCAACCATTTCACAACTTCTACCTCTCACCTGAACTGTTTACTGCTCACCTGAACATTCACATCAGGTGCACTTCCTACATGGAGAGAACTACCCACTTACCACCCCTCACCACCTCCTGCACTTGGAAGCTGCAAAAATATATCAGTTGAGGTGAATCATGGACAGCACTAAACTGCAGTGTCCTGCAGTCTTACTCCAGAACTGAATACTGGAGAACCTCCTGGTATGTCTCTACATAATAAAGGTTTTAAAAAAGAAGAGCCATCCACAGAATAACCATCTTTTGATTCCCTGAAGAACTTCTCAAAGGTCCTTACAAAGAACCATCTTTGTAAATAAGCTGTGGGAATGTGAAGAACCTTGACATAATGTAGAGGTACACATTAAGTTTTTTTTTTTCCCTAAACTGTGTGTCCAAGCCAAGAACCATAGGAATTTTCAAGAGTGAGCTGCATTGTAAGTGTGCAGCATTACGTGCTTCCATTTAAACACTTACAAAACGTATCTGTAATCTTAGAGATTGCTTATCTTTCTCCATTCTATTTTAAGATGCTTGATTTCTGAGTCAGAAACTTTCAAAGTCTCCATATATATAGAACGTCGGACCTGAGATCATCCATAATGGTGGTAGATTTCTGTAGGCCGCTACAGCTTGATCATCCATCATACTTGATCTAATATTAGTAAATAAACAGTTTTCAGCCTTCATATCCTCACGGACAAATCCCACAGGATCTGCTAGTAGCTTCCTTTAATCACAGCTCTCTGAGAGACTTGTGTGACAGATGTTTCTATGAGTTCATCCAGATGTTTCATTTCAATCTGCCTGCCTCTACTGTATGTGGTCAAAGCAGGCTAATCTTAAATTATTACTTCTGAAATTTGCATGCACACAGATTTGCCAAATCAAGGATCTTCTCATTAGTATATTACCAGTTAAAATTTGGACACAACCAACTAAATGGAGGTTGTTGTTATCTTAAAGACTCTACAGGCTTACCCTTAACAGTTCCCACTGATGACATGTCTGAAACAATACATGTCCTGATATACCACATATACTCTTGATGTATCACAATATTATATTTTTGCCATATCACTATCTCTAATATATATCTTTTTGCACAAAAAACTTATATCTCATTTTTGCTCAGTTTAAAAGCTGTTACCCTTTCAATGTTGTGAATATTCATGAAGGACAGACCAATATAAATGGTCCAAAACTGCTTGGAAAGAAATCATTTTATATCTTTTGAGTAACATATATATATATATATATATATATATATATATATATATCTATATATATATATATATATACATGTTGTATATATTGAGTAATAGATGTTTGGCACAGTTCTGGCTGTTAAGTTTTCAAGCAACAGTGGGCATCTATAGGACTACAATTAAATATATATATATGTTCATCTCAAAACAAAACAAAACATGATTTAATGCTTTAATTCTCCAGAAAGTCACATGCAGATGGACAGAATAGAAGAAAAAATGGAGGACTGATTCAAAGACACATTTATGCACCGCAGAGCCGCCCAATTTCCCTGCATTTTGCTGGTTGATGAGCATGCTTTTGTTTGTTGTTCGCTTCTGCACAATGTAAATCTGCAGCTTCTGAGGTAATTGGTATGACAAAAAAGACAAATGCAATTTGCCTCAAAGCACAAACATCTCATCAAAGTCAGCGCCACGACAGCCAAGCACGAGTCTTAGCATCAATTGCCATGACTGGCACAGCTTGAAACAACACATTCAGAATAGCAACTGATTCAGAAATCTGATCAGTTCTTCTTGTAAATAAGCAAAAGGATGTCCAAACATCATACACATGTGCGCAGAAGATCATGTTCTGTAGAACGCGTATGAAGCACTACATAAAGTGTGTGATCAGTATTTAGAACCAGCTCTGATAATGTAGAATTTTACTCCAACCCATATTTAAGCCCGGGCTGCCTGGTGTGGCACAGAAGAACCACTTTTGCTTCCTCTTTTTTAAACTAAATAGCCTTATTATAAACACAACAGGCAAGTGTAAATAACCTTTTTAGGTTTAAAGAATTCTCACCATCTAAAGAATAGTTGCACCCAGAAGGAAGTGTCAGATTGCAATGCCATTCTGCATCACTCCTTGACAGTGTGGCACGACACCATTGAAGTGTTTGGTTATGTGGGTTAAGGGCAGTCGTCATAATCGTCTGCATGCATATAGTCCTTCGTTGTTCAGCCGTCTGCCAATGGTACTGGCACTAACACGATGACACATGAAGGGCATCGCTGCTAGCTAAAGGTCCACAATAGTGGCTGTTTGGTCAGTCAGGTACAGCGATAAAGCCTATCCTTACATCACAGGTGCAGCCGAGTGTGAAACATGAATCATTCACAACAACCTACCCACCAAATTTCATTCCTGTCAGTCGAACCCTTCTGGGTATACCTATTCTTTTGATGATGGGTGTATAATGCAAAAGCCCTATATCAATTAACCAGGTATGTTACAATGCAGCGTATCCGTTTGTATCGAATTCAGTTTGTGAAGGGGTATCCCAGGCATTTGTCAGGGTCTGGAAATGCTCTTTACTAGTTTGCCAGTGTGCTCTTACACACATTGACCAAGATCGTACACATCTCCTTATTCGTCTTCAGTTTGGGAAATGAGTAATTATTCATGTTATGGCAGATGTATCCTGGCCACAGTCACACTTGCTAGACCTTGAAGGAACACCTGGGTGAACCACTCTGCTACAGTGCCATCCTCGGGCAGACCAGTGCTGCAGATTCAGTTAAGAATGCCAAAGACATTATCCGCCAGGTTCGTAAACTGGGATTACTAACACATATCTGTAATTCTACACTGAGTAAATCTTACTCCGCATTGGAAAAAAAAATTAAGTAGGAATGGGAATTGAAACGGTGGACTTGGACTCCATCCTATGTGGAATCAGATATGGTCTAATTTGACTATTACCATGAAAAATCTTGCTCTTCAACTGATTCAATTTATTGGAATACACAGCCACACCACACTTAAGAGATAAAATGCGCTGGGTTCTCACGTCTTATTTTATTGTTTGTAGCATAGATCCATTGGTCCATTTCTGCATATGTTTTTGGACTTGAGTGAGATTAGCAAATTCTGAGACTACATACTCTCCACACTGTCTGATAATCTTGAAATTCCAATATAATTCAGAAATACTTGTGTCTGTTTAACAAATGATTAAAGCTCTTTTACCTGTACAGAAGCTAAAAATACTGACTGTACCTGTTTGTCTCCATTACAAAGGAACGTAAGCTTCATCATGATATCTGTTAAAACTAATTATCTACCTCAATGAAAGGCATAACGTCAGTTTTCAAGAAGTGTGATTTTGACTGCTGATTTTTGAATGCTGATTTTGACACATTCAGGCAGTCTAAGGGGTTATTTAAGACCCACCAGGACCCCTCTACTTTGCACCTTGGTCGTACTGTATTTCAGCATTTGTATCAAATCATTTCATTGTATTATGACTCGCACGTGTTAGCTTGTGGCTAGTGTGTTAGCTTGTGGCTATTGTGTTAGCTTGAAGCCAATAATATTAGCTCATGGTTTGTAATGTTGAATCTGAAAATCAGAATATTAACACATTAGCACATTTTCAGCCACTCTTTGTTTTATCAAATCAAGACCCCACTGTATTCAATCAGCATCTGAATCTGATGTATTGCTACTCCCCTATGATTAAAGTTCCAGGTCAAGAGTCTTTAAGGAACCTTTATTTGGAAGAGTGTACCACATATTCCTAAGCATTCCATGTCTCCCCAAACCGTTGTTTAGCTATGGCTTTAGCTTTGGCTGTGTGCTGGATTAATATGTCTTTGAATCAGCCATCTGCATGCGGCTTTCTGGAGTATCAGTCCATTAAATCTCTTTTGCTTTCTCAGCAGTACAATAATAATAACAATAACCTTCAATGCTGGTTTCCTAATTGCATAAATAAACAGCTAATTATTGAAAACTTGCTCAGATTGTTTATTTCGGGCAAACTACAGATGCTCTGACGGAATAGCACCCCAAATACTCAAGTAGAAGTTATGGATTTTCTATTTAAGTGCTTAAAAGTAGTGTAGTGTTAATATTTTGGTGTTGTCAACATATTTTCAGCTGTTAGTCAAACAACCCTTTTTTTTGAGTGTAGTGCCAGTAGTATTCAGGACAGGCATTTCTATTGTTGCGGGTTTCTGTCTCTCACAGGAGTTGATCCCTAACCTTTGGCGCATAACACAAAGAGGGCACAACCTCTTCAAGGCCGGAGTACAGAAGCTCTGTGGCTGTAAACTGACCCATCACCCATCACAGGGCCTCAGTGTGCTGTTTTCTGCTCCAGTGAGGGCGAACAAAAAGAGCAGGAAGAGGAAGCGCATACACTGGAGCACAAAGAGAACAGTAATGCTATGCCATCTCAAGCTTTCATAGGGCAAGCTCCAGCGGAGGACATCGGCAAGTCTACAGTTCCTGAGGATTTGTTCTAGAGCCACATGGTGCTATAGGGATAGTGTTCCAGCCTGTTTGAACACTGTATCTGTCAATTAAGCTCTAAGCCTGTCCAGTGGTGTATGCTAGCGCTGTCAGTGTCAGGTCCATTCGTACATGGCATTAAACTAGCTAAATGTCAACCTTCTGCAGCTACAGGTGCCGGTTGAATAAGAATGGTGAGTGGTGGTGGGGGGCGTGGAGATTGGGCAGAGCTCGGAGAACGGAGCATCACTATAAAAAAAAACCTGTCTGCTCCCTAGAATGACCAAGCCCTTTAATAAAAGTGCTCTTCTATAGCTTTCCTTTATTCCTTTACTGCACAGGACTGCAATTAGCCTGGAGAGCATCTGTCTGTAACGGGCAATACATCAAGACATTGCAGTTAAAACAAAAAACTAATGCAGCGTGACATTGTCGGTTTAGTGTAAGAGGGATGTTGATGAGCAAGGCTGTTATGCACTCTCCTCAGTTTAACCTTTAGGACTCTAGTTTTGCTTGCTTTGCCATGTTATTAAAATGTAATTACATATTTCATTACAAAGTGACTTAAGCTGTTAATTACATTTACTTTCATTTACATCATGTACTGACAAATTTGAGCTAGTATTGACTTTTCCCATGTGTTTCAATGTGAACTACAACAAAAACATGGCAAAAATCGGATGTATGTTTTTTTCTGCAAAATAAGTTATCCACAGCAATAGCTTTCCATCAAATTCAAATCTCTGCATAAATGCGGCATCTGATTGAAAGCTCGGTCCTACTGAACCTCTGTTATTGCCTGCAATAAATGCCGCATCTATAGGTTAGCCTCAGAATGTATTTTTAAACAGGTCCAAGTGGAAAATCACAGCATCACAGCCAGCTGACTGGACATGGGCTTGACGGACAGGGAACACAATCGAATCCTGCGTCCGCCAAGTAATTAAAGAGCGCGTTACAATTTCTTGGCCAGTCCCTGGAGTCAGCTTAGCGGCTCCTTTATGCCTAGCCAGGGTTATGGCATAAAAAGCACATGCCTGTGCTGTCACTCGGGAGCAACTGGCTAATTTATCCAGCGACCTGGGACAACTCTGACCCTGACCCTATTTATGGAGGTGAAAGGCTGAGGCAGGAACTGCCATTTCTTAGACCTGAGTCAATGTCTTCTATTCCTGGAGAGTGGAAACTCACTCCATAAAGGGAAACAGGTAGTCCAACAGAGGAAGGACAGAGAACCGATCTGACTGGGATTTAGCAAGAGATGTGTGACTGCTACAGCGGGAGAACTAGACACGGAGGCAGAGGACGAGGGGGAGACGAGAAAAGAAAGAGCGCATGAGAGAACAAGAGAGCAACCTGGACTTCTGAACATGTGCCAGGAACATGTGCCATGTGCCTATCTTCTAGCAGTTGTGCTGGTTTGGGAACATGCTAAGCAGAGCAGCTGCGTGGCCCTCAAACCCAACTCCACTAACCATGACAAACTGCTGACCAGATCTCACGACTGGAAGCAGTGTAAATGCGAGACCCCACATGGATTCAGTTACAGCTGTTTAGGAAATGAATTGATACATGCTGAAATCTCAAAATTCACTATGAACCCATCGGCTTTGACATGTTTATTCTATTATTCAGAATTACACAATAAAACATTATTGGATGAAGTGTGAATTACAGTCACATGTAGAATTGTAAGAGTAAAACGTACCAGCTTTTTCTGTTGATTTTTATATAGAAAATCAAATCAGACTTTTATTTTGGCCATTAAATGAGACTTTACTCAGTATTTTTCCAGTCATTAGGGGTTTAAAGCATCAACTTCCGATTCTGAGGTCAAAAATCTATTCAATTATCTATTTTTATTAATTATATTCTATATATTATTTATTAAGGGTAAATAAATACATCCTCCATAGGGAACACATTTTAACGCGTGATTACTATTGCTGACAACTATATATTTTCCAATATGTTAAGCTCAGCAAATAAATACAGTAGAAACTGTGCGCTAAGATTAGCATAAAATGCCATATTTACACTGTAGAGGAGGAGAGATTATAACTTATTTTAATTTGGAAAATAAATAAAACATGTCATGTCATTTGGGGGTGTTCGAACAGAATATGTCATTAAAGGGGACCTACTGTTCTAATTTATCAATGTTAATAGCTGTATTTTTGGGAATAGCTTACATGCTTCAGTCTTCCCAAAACACAATGTTATTCTCATACTGTACATCTGTTTCCACTCTCTGTTTGAGTTCCTGCTTCTTTAAGCCCCACCTCCCTAGGAGCCCAGTGTGTTCTGATAGGTCAGCTTCCCCACTCTGTTCTAACTGCTCAACCACCAGAAGGGTTGAAAGCTCTGGTAGCAGCATTCTTCTACAAGTTCCACCACACAGGCAGCCAATAAGGATTGTGTTACGAGATGACATCACCTTGCATCAGAGAAAAGGGTAAGAATTTCATTGAGGCATTTCACACAGCCAAAAGTGGTTTCGGTGAGAGAGAATTTCTCCCTCTGGCATGTACTTTGGGCTTTATAACTTTGCAGGCTGTTGACATGCACAAAACAACACTAACAAGCACACTAAAGGAAAGGGGAAATATGGAAAATTAGATAGATTTAAAATAACATGTTCTTGCGCAGAACAGAGCTATTATAAAGCAGAGCAACCAAGCTATAACAACACAAATACACACAGTATGCAATCATAAGCCACATTTTGATCACAGACATTTTCCAGGAAATGAGAGACCATCAGGAGAGAACGAGGGGTGTATTAATGATACCATTTAGAAGACTGATAAACTGCTTCAACTGTTCATTTCAAGCCCCTAATAATTAATCATAACCAATCCTAACATTCCAAAACCAGTGCAATTGAATTAGATTGATGCATTGTGCATTTTGACAACCCAAAGCCATCAGCATATTAAATCGTAGTGCTTATAATCACAGATCCCATAAAAACTATCCCTACTATGCTAGCAGTACAAGGACATCCAGGAGCAGAGAGCAAAAACTGCTCCTATGAATCAAATTATTTTATCATCTTTGTCATAGCGCATATTGCAGTGCAGCTTTAAACAGTGAGCGGTGAGGAAGAGAGCTCTTTGATGTTGGGCCGATGCCTGAGCACATGCTGGAAGTCATTATCTTCCCCGCACTGAACAGAAAGAGCAGGGTCATTATTTCTCTCTGGCTAAACAGTCTTGCAATCATAACCCACTACCACATACCATTCATACCACTCCAAACCCCACTCTTTACTCTTAAGGGAGGTGTTAAAATCATGCTTCACATTTAACCAGCTTTCCAGTATTTCCCAATTACTTAGTCACTACACTGCAAACAGAACAGCAGATAATACAACCTTCTGAATCCTGCCACAACAGACAACCTAGGCAGGATGGAGAATCTGATCGTTATCCGTCAAAGCTGCGATGCGCCCTATTTAATACAGCTAGAGATAAGACAGCAGTCACATGTGATCTCCTCTACTGGAACAATGAGTAGACAGTACTAATTCATAACTGCCTGCTATAATTCATAACTGCCTGCTATATCTACAGTAGAAATATCAATATAATAGGGGTCTCACTATCGATCATATTAGTAATAAACATGTAGCGGTTATTCTGACAATTAATCAAACAATAAAAATAAAGTGGACTTAAGTGAATAATAATAAACCACACACTGACTTTCATGTATTCCAAATATGATATACATAGTACTGAGATTACCCTTTTATTTACTTCAGCTGTTGTGCACACACATCTGGACTGCCTACCATCCCACGAACTATGATATAGACAACACATTCAGTTTTTTCACATTTTACCAGCTTGCCTCAATTAGAAATTATGGGATTCAACAAGGTTTACAGATTTTGCTCCCCTTCCTATGGGTGGTTTAATAGAATAATACCGCCTCCATCTGAGTAGCTCCACCCACAGCTTCAGGACTACCTTCACAAAGAGGTGCCATGTGTCTTCAATATGGATCAGTACAATTCGGCACTGTCTCTTTAGCTATTTAGCATTAGCTAATGATATTATATATATATATATATGTAATACCATCAATGACAGTATTACAGTCGTTAGCATGCTTGCATCTTCAGTCTTAGTTCAAGTTCAGTCTTAGAAGTTGGTTGCATTTGTTGCTGCTCATGCTGCTCATTCTGTTAATGTATTCTCATCAATCCATAAGACTGTTTTCCACATCTGTCACTTTTTCTTCTTTTTGGGGGCTTCTTAGCAACTACAGCCTTTCAGACTAACAAGGGAGAGATGGACAGAAACATGTGTATGGGTAACACTTCACATGAAGTATTGACTAACATGAAGTAATGCATTAGTTAACAAGAAGTAATACATTAATAATGTTTATAATGCTTAACTAATGCTAAGTAAACATGTAACAGTTACGTGCTTACTTAACATTAGTTGACCATTGTTAATGTACTACTTCCTGTTAACTAATGCATTACTTCATGTTAATTAGTCAACATTTAATATAAAGTGTTACCTGTGTATGTTTTCAGATCTGAAGCAAGAGTGGAGCTCACCACCCTCTCAAAGATGAAAGCTTTAAGGGCTGTTTACCTGATAGTGACAGTTTTGGTGGTCTACCCAGGTCTTGCACATTATTAGGAATCTGCATTTCTGCATTTGCTCCTTGTATAAATGTTATTTATATTTATACTTATAAATATCACCTGTGAAATGAACAACTTGTACTTAATGGCTGTATTCACTGGGAATCTAATAAATGAAGGGTGGTGTGAATTTTGCCTAGCACTGTTTCATATAAATGGGTACTTAAATCAGTAAGATATACCGATGTGCAGTAATATCCTGCCAGCTGTTCACTGCCAAAAAGTCAAGTAGTCAAGTTTAACTGCCTGATTGTAAAACCCTGCAGTAAATACTTTACCGCAATGAAAAAGATGTGTTTTTGTGTTCATAGTAGGCCATTCAACGTCCACTCGAGGTTTGCTTTCAAAACAGTACCCATAATATTTGCATACTCTGGAATTTGATAAAGCATACATCTATAAGTATTTCCTGAAGAATTTCATCCTGGAAGTGTTCTTTCATCATGAGCACAGTGGGAGACTGGGTGCATTCTCTGAATTCTGTGCTGCTCTGAATCACTGCAGGTTTTAGAGAGCAGCTCCGGCGGAGCTCTCCGTGGTGCTGAAGCCCTGAATTTCAGCAGAATCACTGAGGCTGGAAACAGTCATGTATTATGCATCTCATCCCAACTGTGAGACTTAACACTCTCGCAATGCTCGAGCGAAGCCAATGCATTTTGCACTTTAGACGTGGGGGGAGCGGCTGAATGCTAACAAGCCGAGCGCTGCGGTGAGACCCAGCCCCATCAGTGAGCAGGAGATTGTGAACGGTGATGGCAAGGCTGGCGGTCAGATGTAGGGCATCGGTATGCAGGAACATGACAACAGCACACAAACACCGAGAGGAAGAGCAATTCCCCATAGCATCTCAAAGCCCATAAACACGGAACGAGATTTTCAACCAATACGAACGACTTGCAAGGATGTTTTTATTTACATCACAGTGCTCGCAGCCTCAGGTATGCCTGTGAGGAAGTCCATTGTAAGGCTATGAGGAAGTCTATAGCATGTGCACTGTGTATCATTGCACAGACGTTTATTATAAGCCTTGTAATAAAATTGTGTTTGCTGTATTAGGGATCACATGCAGACCTCAGAGAAAGTATTTGGGGGGGAAAGCACACAAGTGAAGGGTTGGTTATAATGAAATATGATATCATTTTCTCTGTGGCAGTAGATGAAAGGCCTCTTCAGGCATGAAATATTCTCATCTATTATATAAGTTTGGCTGCAGAGCTTTGCACAATAAGGCAAAGATGCGGAATAGAAAAGCCATTGTCATTTGAAATTTCAAGAACAGTGGCCACACTAATGAAAAGACATTCAACACCGAACTGACCTCAAGCTAAAATCGATCAAAGCACATTTTGTTTCAGTCTGTTGTATGTGTTGTATTTAACCTCAGAGTAAATAGTACATCTTATTAAACAGTTGGTTAATAGGTTTCTGACCAGCCAGCCCTAAACACTAATCCTTGGGCACTTTTCCTGTGGTACAAACCATCATTCGGACTCAAATCAATATGAATATACTTCACACTTCAGTGGCCTTTTACTGTTAATCCCTGCAACAAATAAAAAATAAACTATTAACAATTCAATTCCAATACTGCATATAGACTGCTCCAATTCCAATACTGCACATAGACTGCTCCAATTCCAATACTGCACATAGAATGCTCAAATTCCAATACTGCACATAGACTGCTCCAATTCCAATATTGCACATGAACTGCTCCAATTCCAATACTGTATATAGACCGTTCTAATTTCAATATTGCACGCTGACTGCTCCAATTCCAATACTGCACATAGACTGCTCCAATTCCAATACTGCACATAGACTGATCCAATTCCAATACTGCACATAGACTGCTCCAATTCCAATATTGCACATAGACCGCTCCACTTCCAATACTGCACATAGACTGTTCCAATTCCAATATTGCACATAGACTGCTCCAATTCCAATACTGCACATAGACTGTTCCAATTCCAATATTGCACATAGACTGCTCCAATTCCAATACTGTACATAGACTGCTCCAATTCCAATACTGTATATAGACTACTCCAATTCCAATATTGCACATAGACTGCTCCAATTCCAATACTGCACATAGACTGCTCCAATTCCAATACTGTATATAGACTACTCCAATTCCAATATTGCACATAGACTGCTCCAATTCCAATATTGCACATAGACTGCTCCAATTCCAACACTGCACATAGACTGCTCCAATTTCAATCTTGCATATAGACTGCTCCACTTCCAATACTGCACATAGACTGCTCCAATTCCAATACTGTACATAGACCGCTCTAATTTCAATATTGCACACTGACTGCTCCAATTCCAATATTGCACATAAACTGCTGCAATTCCAATACTGCACATAGACTGCTCCAATTCCAATACTGCACAACAGACCACACCAATTCCAAAATTGCACATAGACTGCTCCAATTCCAATACCGCACATAGACTGCTTCAATTCCACATGCGGATACTGCTCAACATGGACAAGCACGGAGCACAACAACAGCAGAACTTTGAACAGAACAAGTTTCTGAACATATAGTAAAACATTTAATGTACACAGATTTTTGCTTTATTTACCTTCCTTTAGCACTGGATTTATGAGGCTAACATTTCTAACAAACACTAGACACCAGCTGTCACCCAAACATTTCATTTTCTATTGTTCTGACAAATTTCATATCCCCTGCAGAATATGGCTAACCTTTATGCTGTTTCGAATTTTAAACATATTTACTTGCATGCACTGCACTGTACATAAGCCTGTCTTATGGTTGTGCATTAGATGGGCAGTTTGCCACAATACCTGTGTTGATTTTTTTTTTTTTAGTTTACAGCATGTCATAAATAGTAAATAGTACAAGATGCCTCGGGGTGAGTGGAAAACTTCAGCTAACTGATCAACTGGTTTAACCCCTAAATTACTGCAGGTATTCATTTGGATGTAACATTTGTAGACTGGTGTAATGGGACCAAAACACTACTGGCCCATCTGGAATTCTCCGGACTCTCCCAAGAGTCCATATATGGAAACAATGTTGCAAATGCTGAATTCATTGTTCTCTGGCACCACAAGAGATAATTCAGAGAGATAAAGTGAGGTTGTCAAATGGTCATTGAAACTAATGTGTATGAATTATGACCATTTTTGGTACATAAAAGCACACAAATGTTTTATGTGGATGTCAAAGGGAAAAATAGAATATTAAGTATAATCCAGTCATGAATGATTCATTTTCGGTCTATTAGGAGGATGGGAGCTGTTGTTTTTAGCCACTCGGACTAATCTCTCCAGCTCTGAACACTTTTTCCAATGTAACTGCAAACAGATGATCCCTCCCTGCTCCCCTGAGGGTCGACTGTGAAACCCAATAGCGCGGAGGCTATTGACTGATTAATACTTTGTCTACTCTGAATGCCTGTGTCTGTCAGCGAACAACGTGGCAGTGTATTATCATCCATTTTTAATGAGGTGTTCACTGTGAACCCGAGCCCCACCGTACAGCATCTGTACATGATGTCTACATGGCCCATCGTTTAAAAGAAACATGACAGCTTATTCCACAAAAGCCTCTGCCCACTTTCAGAACCGACTCCTCCTTTTTCTCTGCTCATAAACAATGCCGTGGACCCCGGGGCTCTGGGTGAATATAACAGAAGATCTTTATTTAGTCAACAGAACGTTCCAGGTATGGAGGCTGGAAAATGGAAAATGCACTTTGCCATGCTGCAGGCTGAAACATGGCCATCAGGAGAAAGCAGCTAAAACAAGTGTGCATCCTTAAAGCTACGGCAGGCGAACACTTAACCTTTAAGGACCCATGGAAATGGTTCCATCTCATCACACCGATGCATTTTAGCGTGCGCTCTGAGCCAAACAGGTTATTAACATTTCCTGCCATCAGCGCCACAACCTGTTATTAGCATCTCAGCACACGGGGGAGATGGAGGCACATGAGTGAGCAGCGGAAAAGCAGCCCACGTCCCTGAAGGTCACTAGAACGTCCTCTACAGCCAGCGCTTCTCCTCTCCTCCAGCTCACTGCATCACTGTGCTCTGCTCAAAGCTCCAATTATGATGTTAAGCTCATTGTGATGTGGGCCAATCAGTGCTCCTCGCTCTTCCAGCAGGGCCGAAGGGCTGGCCTCATCCGAATCAGCTTCTGAACCGCTGCCTCTCCAGCTCAAGGGCTCCAGCTCAAGGGCTCTGCCTGCCCCCCCGCAGGCCCAGGCTACTTTTCATCCCCACAATAACGAAATATATGAGACATTATGGATGAAGAGCGTTTTGAAAACTGGAGCTAGGGGCACTCCAGGCGTGAGCCCTGACTCTTTTCTCGCAGTCGGTTCTGATATGTGGTGACACAAGAAGGAAGGCATGAAGAAAAATGCTCAAGAGAAAGGAAGGGATTAACACGCTCATGAGCAGACAAATGACCAAAAAGAAGCATGAATATTAACCCCTTAAGTTACAGCATAATTATTCTGTTAATTTTAAGGCTTATTATTCACCCTTTTAAAGATGTCTAGAGGGTTCTAGGAAAAAGTTATACAGTTGTAGGAAAAAACTTTGATCGATATAGAACGCCTTCTACATGTGGAGGTTCTTTAACTTTAAACTTCTATGGCTCATTTACACAAAGTGCTTAAAGCGCTATGTAAGTTTTGGGGATTTGGAGACATCTCTGGCGGAAACGAAAATGAGGAACTAAATTGCAGGCCTACATGCAGACCATTGGCACTTAAAGGGTTAAAAAAAATATGGCAGTAAACACCAAAGCCTTAAAATGTCCCTCTGCGTTCACAATTCATTTAAAAAGTTCAATGAGCCAGCCAATAAACAACCCATTAATTCAGCTACTGTAAACTAGTCTCAATCCTATTGTCCTTCAGAGCAACCATGCAATGAGGTTAATTAGAAAACAATAAAAAAGAGACACTTGATATTCCATCCAACACGAGCTTCAGTTAATATTAGACAGGGGTCAGTGGAGAGGCTACCGAGGATGGCCAGTCTTGCGCAAAACCGCCAGTCACACGAGGACCTTCAAAGACAGCAGCAGCTGAAGCAGCTGCCTGCGCAGGTCCCAGGCTCCAGGCCGGCCTTGCTGAGCTCCAGGGTTGGCGGCAGTGCTATCTCAGCCTTGCAGCCTGCCCGATCGGCCTGAAAACGAGGATGCTAATGGTTTTCCCCTGCCAGTGGGCCCTGCTCGTGGATCAGGAGCTTAGCCCAGGCTGGCTGGCCCTGCTGTGAGGAAACCCTCCCCCAAGCTCTTTCTCAGAGTCAACCACAGCTTTCCTCTTCAACCTTTCCTGGGGTGCCAGGGTCCTATTAATAGCACAGAGACACGCAAAAGAAGACATAACAGCATGACAGGAGAGCAGTTGGGGATCTGAGCTGTGTTGTGTTTGACACGTTCAGGTTGATGTGTGGCTTTAACCCTTGGTTAGATTAGACTGTTTAAACATTTATTCAGAGGTAATTACACACTTATTCAGAGGTAATTACATACTTATTACACAGTTACTTCATGGATTATGTTTACATTCGGTAAACATTATTATGTATTAAAATGCTCAGATATGAGGCAAACTGTAAGAGAAATATAAGGGTTTCTTCCCTGCAAGACAAGAAACTATAACTCATAACCAAATTCAAATCCTAATGAAATTTCCTCTCCTTATTATGATGATTCCATAAACTGATTGAATGTTCCGTGCCCAAACCTTCAATACAAGTCCTTGTTTTAATGAATCTGGAGTGAAATTAATTCCACCATCATCAGCAATAGCAATATTATATATAAGGGTTATAATTACATTTGGTCAAACTGGACGTTCACACACGGAAATACAGCAATAGAACTGCACCTATAATTGTATACAACAAAGGCATTCTTTAATGACTAAAATTGTGACTTATATTTATATTTTGATTTCTGTCATTTAATTATGCTCCAGGCTTGTTACTTTTTTCAGCAATGCTAAAAGACATTTAGACATGCCAGTTGGTTGTAATGTCAGGTACACCAGTGTTTCTCAAGCTTGGTCCTGGAGGCCCACCGCCCTGCAAATTAAATAGTGCTTTCTCTGCTTTAGGTAGATAACTTATCACCCATTAACCATGTAACAGGCTGTTAATGAGTTGATTCATTGGATCAGTTGTGTTGAGAGCAGAGAAAACACTAAAACGTGAAGGCAGAGGGCCTCCAGGACATGGGTTGAGAAACACTGATGTACACAGCACATGGGTGTTTGGCTGCTTCTGAACCCAGCTCACAATCTCACAAGTTCAGCTTCCAAACTGTTAACTCATCAGTGATGTTAATAAAGTAGGTTACAATTAAAATGATGATTTATATCTGAGTTCTACCACAACGTGAAGACAAGTCACTGCTTACAGCAACTGTGCCATGAGTTGAAGTCATGCTCTGTGCGGCCTTCACTGCATGCTCACATGAGGCCAGTATCAACAACACATGACAGAAATGCAAAAGCTCCATTGCTGGCACAGCAGCAGGAACTCAGTCCACAAGCCACACACACAAAATGAGGTCTCCGGCACTAGAACACAGCCTCCACCCATTACACTGCCAATAATAGGTTTTCATTGTCCTTTCAACTTAACAGCACCGCACCTTCACACTTCACAACTGTTTAAAATGCATGTACAACTAATACATTAACTTACGAGACAAATGCTAGGTATATCTCACAGAAGACTGACACAACTCACATCCAACTACACTATGAGTTTCCGGAAACCTCTTCTAATTAGGTAATTCAGCTACGCAAAGGTGCACACAGCTTATATAGCTACAGAAGAGCACTGGTAATAGAATAGAATAGAAAATCATTCATTTGTTTATTGAATTTGCAGTTTAAAAGAGTGTAATAGAGCAAAGCCAGCACATCAAACACCTCTTAATTAAGCATAAAACTTGTACATTTCACATGAAGTATGTACTGTGACAATGAACGCTGCTATGCACACACAAGTCTGGGCAACCAAATTACATGTTGAGTTGATTTTCTAAGTACGAATAAGTTGCAATGCACAAGAAAATTCACGTTAACACATTTGAAGCACAATTAGTGTCTGTTTTCTGAATGTAACTTAATAAAAAACAAAAGAAAAAATAAGTGATAAAAAACAAAGTATATACTTCATGTTTTATCCTTTTCCAAAATGTTAAAACTCAGATACATAGACTGCAAGTTGTGCACTAAAATTTGCAGAAAGATGCATTTTATGCTCATATAAATTAATATAATGCAATTTAAGAAAATCAACAAAAGGCTAAATGTGACCGGGAGTGTTCAAACTTTAGAATGCGACTGTAAATAAATGAATATTGTTTACGTGTGAATAAAGTTATTCCAGTAGTTATAACCTATATGCACACAAGCACACAAATACACACACACACACAAGCTAGTTACTTTTAGTGACTGTAACAGCAAAGACATTATGATTCACTGACAGTTGAGCTGAACTCCTGTTCTGTTGATTTCTACCAAAAAACTGTCATAAAGCAAAACGCTCAGCAAGTGGACACTATAGACATTCAGCCCCTAAACACTATTTGCTGGACTCAGTGTGGAGAGTTAGAGAGAGGGACAGCTGATCTTTGGGTGTGTGCTGTTCGCCTGTCGACTCAAAGGCAGCCGGCGGGTTGCCAAGCATGAGAGGGCACACACACATAACAAACACACTCGGCATGCATCTCTGCAATCCCGTCTGCATTAAAGACAAACAAGCCTCAGCCCTCGGACACAGGAATATCTGCACTCACCTAATATAGATACTGTAGGAAAAACACGCCACTCGGCTGGATCTATCTGTGTGACTCTGAGAGGATTTGAGGCTTGAGACAGAAAAGCATTCACCATAAAACCCTCAGGATCAAAAACAAAAACCACTGATTGGGGAACAAAGCTTATTTCAAGGAACAATCATTTTTGAGAAAACAGCTTTAAGTCATTTGTCAAAAATGAAAATTGAGTAACGCAACAGAGCAGAACAAGGTAGAATTAACCTGGGGCAAAAAAAAAAAATCAATATCGTGCATGTGGGTTTTTCCTTTCTTTTTGACAACTTACAAGTAACAACTGCTGGCAATGTAATCTGTTACTGTCTGTTCTAGTTATTCGCTTACACATCGCTTATATATGTTCAGTTGATAATTATGTGGTTAACTTCATTATTCAAATAAGTAGGCATTACATTAAGTGCATAAGAATTAAATTAATGTTTCACACCTATTTATATACCTATTTTCTGTGTCTATCGCTGCATACACAAACCCATTTCCTAAATTGTTTGGACAGTATATTAAATGGCAACAAGAGAAACCAGCAATTAATAAGTTCTGTTTGACCCATATTAAATTCTGAAAAGGTAGAAAAACATATTGTTCTTTTGGCTATTTTTCACTCTCATAAGTATAAGCTTATTCCAAGTATGATGCCAGCAACATGTTCCAAAAAAGCTGGGACAGGAGCATGCTTGTTAGTGTTATATCATCTTTCCTTTTAACAGTGCTTAACAAGCGCTTTGGGACTGAAGACCCCAACTGATTCAGCTTTAAAGATGGAATTTTTTGCCGTTTTTCACTTACACAAGCCTTCAGCTACCCAAGCATACAGGACCTTTGCTGTCAAATTGTGCTTGTCATATTGCAACACAGGATTTCAATAGGTAGGCCAGTCTAGTGCCCGCGCTCTCTGATGTTTCTTACCATTGTGTCATTGAAATAAGCGTCTCTGAAAAAGACAGCATCTTCAATGCCATGGGCACCAATACAACCCCCTACTAATGACAAGTATTTGCTTCGGGAACTTTACACTGGTAACAGCCTGGAAGGTGTCTGTGTTTTGGGCATCCATTATTATTGTAATGACATCCATTATTCCCATAAATAGTCTAAAAGATTGACTCAACAGAACACAGCACACACTAAGCATCAGTCCATTTTAGATAAGCATGATTCCAGTGAATGGGTAGCATTTCTGGACATTGTTGACATATGCCTTACACTGTGCATAGGACACCATCTAACCATCTATGGGTACAGTGGCAGTGTTCATTGACAACGGTCTTTCTGTCAAATCATTTGCCAAGCCTTTGCGGTGAAATCCATGACCGAAGCATGCCAGTTCCTAATGCAGAGCCATCTGAGCAATTGAAGGTCAGAGGCATTCAGTTGTGATTCTTGGCCTTGCTTTTCACAGCTAGAATCTCGAGGGCGAAATACCCCAAATCCTTGCCAATGCTGGTTGAGAAAGTCAGCAATGATGCAATCAGTAATGCATCCTGAAAACTGTGTACACTTTTAAATGGTGCAAATTTAGTGCATCACCTTTATCAGTGTTTTCCACTGAAGTGTATGGCCTAGAAGAGTCAAGCTATGACCTCCATACTGCATAACCAGGCTAACAGAAGAGTAAACAACAGCATAAATGTGAATAAATAAATAAAAACATCCAAACGTTGAAGTACATCGAGTGCACAGGTCTAGGAAGGCACATGCAAATAACAAAACCAGTGAGGGTTTCGTACTGCACCCTTATTAGGTTAAAAGAGTCATGCACATACAGTAGTATTCATTTCGGCATAGCTGGTGCTACATGACAAAGTTATGATGAGGACATGCCACAGGATCTATCTCTTTGGAAGTCTGAGCAGTAGATGCTTCAAGCAGCCTGCCTGCCATTACTTGTGCCATGCCAAGAAAGCCCGCCCTCCCCACTCAGCCCTGCTGCAGATCGCATTTCAGCCTCCTAATGCTCCTAACAAGCACGGTCCCCCTTCACCCAAGTGTCAAAGCCTCAGCA
The DNA here is from genome assembly GCA_034552555.1 of Semaprochilodus insignis. NCBI lineage: Eukaryota > Metazoa > Chordata > Actinopteri > Characiformes > Prochilodontidae > Semaprochilodus > Semaprochilodus insignis. Next base: position 10,875,930 of record CM067478.1, read on the forward strand.
CAAAGTCACTCTGCCAGAATCTCCTTCCTCCAGGAAACACACCAGCGCCTGCGATTATCCTCCTCACCGCCATTTTCATGTCTTCCTGGAAACTGCATCCGGCGAAACATGGCTTGCATTCTTAATGGCCCAGTCGTGGGTTTCCATCAAACTCCACAATTAGGGAGCGATAGCGCAGCCAAATTACAAAGTGAATGAAATCGTGTGTCCTTTGCGTTCGTAAGACGGATCTGGTTCCTCAGTAAGCCTGGCGAAGTGACGGAAGGTTTTTAATTCAAGTGTTTTCGACTGCAAGCGATACAGACGCGCGGCCCGACTGTGCTTTAACAACTTGCATCTGAAGAGGCTCAGGCACAGGTGTCGGTTTCGGATGGGGCGCTTGCTCTGTTGGAACGCTTGTTCATGTAGGTAATTAAAAGGTAATGAAGACTGGAGACTTCACAGACGTCATTAACCCTTTAGATTTAAATAAATAACAAGCCCGGCACTCTGCTATCTGCACGAAGGAGAGGATTATAACTTCTCCATGTATTTTTTAACTTCACTTCAGGGGAAGGATGTCTATTACCCATGCACTGAACTGCTAACGACAAGCTTTTTAAGCTTTAAAAAGGTGCCAGGCCGCCTTTTGTAGACATGTAGACAGATGTAAATGGAGATAAAGCTGTACTTGAATGTGAATACTTGAATCCAGGCCTTAGACGTGTGAACAAACTGAGACATGTTTGCCTTTGTTTAAACAAATCCCTTATAATTCTTCTGATATTAAACCTGGCAAAAATTAGTTCACTTCTATTTTTTACACAGGGTTCAGAAAATAACAACCAGATATTAAAAAAGGAATTCCACTGATTCTTCTTCTAGATGTTTGCATAATTCAGTCTTTAAGGTGTAAACAAAGTCAATCAGACTGTTTTGACAAGAAATTCAAATGCTCTAATAGGAACCAGGAGGGTCTACAACACAAACATACATACACAACCACCAGTGAACCTATACATGACTTCCAAGTACACTCATCATCAAAAGAATAATTGCACCCAGAAGGAAGTGTGGGACTGCTGTGCTATTGAGAAGTAAGATTAAAGGTTACCAGGAACAATAAATGATGATAAATTTAGACTGATATGGGCAATATTTATTGAGCTACACACATAGAAGAAGTGTCTCTCAGTATGGTGTCGGGGCACCATGTTAGCTAAAAGAACATGTATGCGTCTCAGCATGGAGTTGTTGTGGTTCCTAATGGTGTCCTGTGATAATCCATCCCATGCAGAGAACATTCTCACACAGTTCCTGCAGATTTTGCAGTAGCAGTCGAAGTGGAGTGACACCAGGCCTTCTGGACGCGTGACGCTGAACATGGCACCTCCATACACAGATTTGTTGGCTGTCTCCACCAAGACAAAAGTGGGACTCGTCACTAGAGATGACCCACTGCCACTACCGAGTCACTCAGACAGTCTGGCATGACACCGTTGCAGTCTTTGGCGACGTTAATGTGGTGTTAAGGACAGTCATTGTAACGGTCTGCATGCATGTGGTCCTTGCTTATGTCACATGCGCAGCGGAGCGTGAATCATTCGCATGTGTCATGATGTCAAACCTACCCACCAAGTTTCATTCCTATTGGTTGATTCCATCTGGGTGCAGCTATTTGTGCAACTGTTCTTTTGATGGGGAGTGTATTTATGTTTATATACATGCATAGAAAAAGTGGCACATCTGATAAATTAAGCTCACTTTTGGCTGACTATTTTGGCATATCATACCCCCTATTAACTTCTCCACCATGAACGGATTTGAAAAATGTGTTTTAAACCAAAACCTTCTCTCAAAGCTATTGCAAAGTAATGTCTCAGGCACCAGGCAGCATATCTTTACCACTTATACTACCAGTCAAAAGTTCAGACACCCAACTAAATGGAAGTTTTTGGTTATCGTAAAGACTCTACAGGCTTACACTTAACAGTTCCAACTGATGGGATATCTGAAACAATACATATCCTGATATACCACATGTACTATTGATGTTTCACAATATTATATTTTTGCCATATCGCCAATATATATATATATATATTGCTGACCAAAAAAACTCTCTTTTTGTACAAAAGCTCTAGTTACTCTTTCAATTTAGTGAATATTCATGATGGACAGACCAATAGAATTGGTTCAAAACTGCTTAGATAAAAACCTTGTTATATCAGCCTCCACTGCAGGTTAAGAAAGCTGTTTTATCCTCCTGTAAAGTTCCATGTTGGAGGTTTTTAAGGTGTACTGTACAAGTCCATGAGTGCTATTTTATGGTTTGATGTCTTTTATTCTAAAGTAAAGTATTAAAAATATGGGAAGTCTTCTATGAGTAGCTGTGTCTAAACTCTTGACTGGTAGTGTAATAACTCTCTGTGAGGAAGCTTTCAGAGCTTAAACCTCTTCAGACGTCGGGTTCCTACCACCACCACTGTAAACAGTTCCTGGGTGGAAAGTTTCTTTGGAGCGAAGCACCAAACTGCTCCATCTTACTTTGTTCTTAACCATCTTAACCATGTTATTATGCAGAAAATGAGAACAAATCTGTGGTATTCCTCTTTAAGCCACTCCTCTTCTACTGTTTCTGTTCCACTTTGGCATTTTAATCCAGCACAGCACCAAAACGAATGAACGACGAAAGAAAATAGAGGAGAATGAAGCCTGTTTCCAAAAACAGGCCTGTTTCCTGCAGATCAGACGCCACAAGACACCCTCGGACGGCTGACCACTTGTGCTGAAGGCAACAGCTGTGTGGATCCCCTATACGACTGTAGCCTACATGATGATGTGCCTGTTTGCAGCCCGCTGCTGAGATGACTATACGTCATTATGCAGGAGCACGGTGCATGTGAGTGAAGCACCCTTACATGCAGCACATCACGGCTTTTCCCACCGCTGACTCTGACAGCGTGACCTTACTGGGGGGGCTTTTTCTTTTTCATTTTTTCTCTTTTCTATTAAAGATGCTTGAGCGTCATGCTTCACATATAAGGGGAATTCCATAAACATGGCCTACCTAATACGTAAGAGGACGGGAGGTAGGGCTCCAGCCCACTTAAATCGCTTGTTTTTCATAGGTTCTTATGTATGTAGGTCAATACAGCAGCCCTCTGAAATATCCCCCAACATCCCCTGAAATTTGTGCAAGTACTGCATTGCAATTCCTTCACTGTGCCATATGGTGGGCACAATTCCACATCACTCTCATGGATACATACACAACACAATACACGGAAATGCACATACGGCTTTCTGCCACTGCAGGTAACTGGATCGCAGGTAAAACTGTTAGCAAAAGTGATTGGTTTGGACATCGCTCTACAGTGACCAGCCAGACCTGATCATGTACCAAAATGGATCAGTGTATTCATGAAGTGTCTATATAGGGACCCCAAGCCTATATGATGAAGCTGATCAGCACTGTGGCTCATCCAAAGACGCCCACCATGCCTACAGCTAATGGAAGCTTTTAGCCAATAGGCCTTGCTGTTCTTCACCTCCTCTACCAAGTGAACGTGTTCTCATGCGCAGCTGATAGACCAAGTGTTCTGGTCAGGTCCAGGCTTTCACAGCGTGGCCCAGCATCCCTAGTTACCTTGTTTTTGATGTTGCAATGGCAGCAGACGGTCCACAGGTACTTGAGGGTCCTCCACAGGAGGATGATGAAGAGACCCCCGAAGAACGTCACCATGGAGGACGCGAGGAAAGCCCACCACATGCGCTGACCATTGTTGTCACACGGTACGTCTGGTGAAAACGGGATGATCACGTCCATCTTGGATATAGAGACAGAGGAGTCCGGGTTTTTGTTGTAGTTATTATTACTCATTCTAGAGCCGCTGCTGCCATAGGAAACGTTGCCATCTGCCACAGCTAGCATGAAGAAGCTCTGGAGAGCTGCTGGCAGCGCCCCCCACCCCGGCCATCAGCCATATTGCTTCAACTAGCCCTTCTCCTTCAGCGCTCGCGTTCAGCCTCAACGACGCGCAGATAGATTATTACTGGTGGATTCTTTTCAGCCAAAATTAGTCGGAAACGGGAGAGAAGGAGCGAGGCTGCGCGCCTCCGCCACAGACATTAAATCCGCGGGAGCTGCGACTTTACGTGTTCATTCTGACGGTGTTCTCTCTTTTTTAGGTTCCAAAAATCTTCCAGATGAGAGCGCGCTAAGCCCCCGCGCGCATCTCGCTCTCTGCTCGCGCGTCGCTGAGTGAGCTCGGTAGACCGTTTCTCCGCGACGGTTGCGGTCTTCAGGCAGTTCGCGGATCACCGCCTGCCATTCACGCTCGCCACGGTGACGGATCGATGTTTTTCTCTCCTCGGCGCCGAACTTAGTAACCGCCGTTAAACGCGCTGTGTTCGTGCTGGAAGAGGGGGGTCTTCCGTGCGGGTCGTCGGCGGTTGGTGTGAGATACAACCCGCTCAGTCAGGGTTGGCGCTCGGTGACAGCTGATCTGGTGAGCGTGTCTGTCCGTGTCCCCTCTCTCCCTCTCTCTCTCTCTCCCTCTCTCTCTGATCAGTTCAGTTAGCCCACACACTGCTGGGCAGATTTACAGGTAGGAAGGCGGAGCCAAGCCATCAGAATCAAAGATGGACAGACCGCTCCAGGGCCGCTGATCTTCCAGCGCTCGCTTACTTCTCTCGGTTTGGTGGGCTGGAGCTGGAGCGGGACTCCGCTGCTGTCAGCGTGGATCTTCAGTGAGATCCGTGTTCCTGATATTCCTGCTCCTCCTTCAGAGGCGACATCACGCAGCAGTACGTCGCTGGAGGCCTTCACAGTGAAATAAGCTAAAGCCGTTATCTCACAGCTCTGATGGTGATGGCGGGGGTGGTGGGGGTGCTTACACGCAAACACGATACTGAAAAATTATTATTATTCATGTTAACAATAAAATCGTCATTATTAATATGAATATAGTATTATTGATATTATTGTTATTGTTGTTATTATTGTACTATTATTTAATCCAATTTACCAAAAGTTGGTATATAAAATACAATAATGATGACAATAATATTTACTATATGCAAAGTATTATTATTTTCATCATCTAAGTAATTGAATAAATACTGAAACATATACTTGCAATAATATATTAACTACATGCAAACGATAATTGTTATTATTATTATTATTATTATTATTATTATTACATACATCAATATACAGGATATTAAAAATCCACTGTAGTGTGAAAGGTAGGGTTGGGGAAAACTCAGTACAGCAGAGTATCATGATATCTTGCATGGCAGCATTGTATCAATACAGAGACGCTGAGTATCAGTTTTTATGACAGTGTTAGTCCGTTCATCTTTCTGATAATGATAATCCCATTTTGCTGCAATAAAATTAATACGTGACTCAAGTATCCTGATAATATCGTGTTGTGGAGCCTTCGGTGATTCCCACCCCTAGTTGAAGGGTATCTGATCCTGTAAGTCATTTTCGAAGTATAAACACAGCTAAACATGAATGAGCTGTGAAGATGATTTACTGGTCTTCTTTATGGTGTAGATTTACTGTCGGAGAGATACTGTACTTTAACAGCTGCTGAAACACAATCTTTAAAAAGTTAATCTTAGAACACTGAACAGTGAGAGGCAAGCTCAGCGAGAAGATGGAAGCATGATATTAAATTAGATTTAGGCAAAGCAGGACTTGTGCAAACCTTCATAATGACAATTCATTAAATGCTGTTAAAGTATATGGCTATTATATGGCTGTTATATAACAGAATGAGTCTCAAGCTCCTGGCACAGTTCTTATGGAGCTTACACCACTATTAAACAACACCTTTTATCTCAGTGATTCATGATTTTTGCTTCTCTTTCTCTCCCTCTCCCTCTCTCTCTACAGAGGGCAGATCACCACAGCTTGACCAAGGGTGAGGGTACACCATGCATTTCACCTCCTACTGGGCAACCAAGGAAATGCATGTTTACAGAATACAACATGCTAGGCCTGAAAAAATAGATAAGATAGATACAATATAATATAACACATTTAATTTTAGTAGGAATAATAATAATTGTAGTATAATCGGAAAGACGTTACTATTATATCAAATGCCCAATCAGAATGATGCAAATTTCATATGTCCACTACACTGCAGACCTGTTTATTCCATTAAATTCTACAAATACAATGAAGTCTTCACATTAATATGTCTAACCTTCTCTAAAGAAGAGTGCTGTCCTAGCAGCTCAGTAGTAAGTAGAGTTGGGGTTTACTGCTGACCATGTACTACCACAGTATTTATGGGGGGCAATAGGATCCAGGATTGATCATCTTCCTGGAAACCTTGCCCAGCTGTCGGCTTAAAGGGCTGAGAAACCCATTCCCGTGGAAAAGTGCCGAATGGTCAACAGATGCTTCTCCTTGGCCATTTAGGTGGTAATCCATGCACAGTTCAAAGTATGCGAGTTACCATACACAGTCAAGCTTGGGCAGACGTCCTTAGCTGAGGGAGCCAACCTATCACTCCATATTCAGCTAAAGCTGAGAAAGGCCCTGTTTGCCAGGCTAACTAGAAAGATCACTATCGGTGAGATGTCTTCTCAAGTTCAGTTGATCTGTACGCAGCTGTCTTGAAACAGATACCCTAGCAGGAGACTAAAAGGGGGGTAAGGGGACTTGGAGGACATGTTGTGCAGGGGTAAAGCTGGAGTGCCATAGTAGCATATATAGGAGGTTTTTGTGCAAAGTGGTAGTGAAATAGGGAGCTGGAAGCCAGAAAGAAGCAGATGAGCCAAACAAGGACATGAGCTTGGAGGAGGTGCCTTCATCCTCATGACTGCACACAGCTCATCAGCACTGGCATAACCAAGGGCATTTTCACTATTGCACACGCATTACACATGGACATGTAAATGCTAAGCATGAGAAGCAGGCTATATAGGCCAATGATCTCAGAAGAGAGAGTTACATAATCTACCATCTATTCTTGCAGGACCAAACAGCATACATTAGTTCCACATTCATGCTGATTCAAAACTAAAAATGTTGATTCATCAGATAGGAGTCAAAAGCTGATGCGGAAGGCCAAGCCTGAATTACAACTGAGATGACAACGGTCTTTATTTGTATGGACAGCTGAATAATTACAGCCTATACGTTGTGTTCATTTTGTTCTATTAACAGAACCCCTGAGGCCTCGACTCCTGCAGGTTTCAAACATTCTCACAGGTTCTCAACCAGACTGGACTTGCCCATTGTAGAACGTTCACCTTCTTGTTGTTCAACCACTCCTGTGTTGATTTAGGCTTGTGCTTGGGAAGGTGAGTTTTCTCCAAAACCTCAGTTCTTTGGCAGACTGTAGACGGTTGTATCCTCTTGCGTTTTGTACCATCCATCCATCCATTCATCTTTTAATTTTAACAAGATACCCAAAAAGCATCCCCACAGCATGATGCTTCACTGTTGGGATTTGTTGGTTACGGAATGAGCATCACACACAGCCTTTTAAATTTTGGCATTTTAAGTTTTATTTATCCCTCATTTGAGCTGGGTCACTCTTTCTCTTTCCTGGCAATTTTCCTGTATTTTTCCTTTAACAATGGCTAGTTTCTAGCTGCCCTCCCATACAGGCCAGCTGTATACAGAGCTCTTGACAATGTTGATTGATGCACCTTGACTCCAGGTTAAGTTAATGAACACTTTTTATGACAAAGTAAAATCTGATTTTATCTGAAGTCCCCTATAAATGCCCCTAGCAGATGGTAGAACAGGGGTGTCACTAGACCCACTGACATTCGATTTAAAGTGTGAAATTAAACAAAAGCTCAGCAGAGCAGTAAAGAGACTTGGGTGACAAAGACAGACCTAAAGCAACTTATCGAATTTGTAACTTATTGTTGCCATTTATTTCCTGTTTTAAAAATCTGTATTTCTTCCCTGTCTGACTGCTCATTTCACCTCAAGTGCAAACTCCATAGTAGTTGATACTCTCATTTTAAATTGGCTATCGCCACTGTGCTCTCAAAACCCATGTAACCCAGGCTTTCTCTTTGTTTTTACTCCAGTTTTCATCAGCTGTTTCTACCATATGGAGCCGTTTCCTATCTGGCTCATTTCACACCAACTCAGCCAGCGCCCGTCCAGTCATGTGATGGGTTTCCAGGAATAAAGTCAGGCAAAATATTAACCGATGCAAAATTTCAGGGCTGTGCTCCAATTAGTTTTTGCACTTATGGTACCAAGTCAGCTTCCTACATCACGGTGGGAATATTAGAGTTTACTGCTTACAGAATAGCTGACCTGAGCTGAAATATTAAACAGGTAAATATATAACACAAATAATAATTTCACACTTTAAATCATCTGGTTTCACGTTAATAAATGACCTCACCAGGTTCATGCACTGGAGGGTGTACTATGTGCCATGTTCCAGACAGTTTTCAAAATTGTTCTTGCAAACTGTATTATTCACAGAATCTCTTACAGAGGCATGCATGCATCCTGTCTCACACGCCATCGAAATGATTTATAGTTCAGAGTTCTGAGAACATCAGGTATAATATGTTTACACCTGCCGGGTTTTCCAAAAAGGTCATAGTGGCTGGGATTAATCTTCTAAACCTCAGATGATACTCAGGTATCTGTAATCTGTTCGAATCCTCATGGAGAGCAGGACATTGTACTTGTTGGGTGCTTCCTTAAAATTCAGTGCAAAACAGATGCCTGATCAACAAGCAGTACGACAACATATTACCTCTCAAAAAGATTTAGTAGTTTAGAGCTGATTTTACTGTTTCTTTATAGTAGACCGCTTGGTCAAATGGATCATGTTCAAGAATGATTAAACCATTATGGTCGTTGTACATCTGTATTTTTCATGTTAATCAAAAATGACTGCCTTTATGAAGGAAATACAGTTAGCCCATTTTATATGGGGTCAAATACCCTGATGAAAAACCTGTTCAAAACACAACAAACGACTAGCATGAAGCTGCCAATGAATTCCATGCTGGTCTAGGCCAATTTTTTCAGCAGGGTAGTCCTACAGAATATATCTGTAGTTGTGGACTTGTTTATAGTGTAGCAAATATTGCATCATCCATAGATTATAAATCTAAATTTGGGAAAAATAATTTAGAAAACTGACCGAAAGAATAAATATTGAACATAAAACCATCCTTGAATAAATGTACTAATATGAGACCAGATGAAGGTGTCCACTGGAAACAGTTAAATCTAATGTTTAAGATGTGACAGAACCTGACGGAACTAAATTAGAAACAGAACTATTTGTTTGACTTATGCATGGAAATCTAACTCATGACCATACCAGCTGCAGGAGAGATGGTATAGACTGACCTTTATGCTCTTTTGGAAGGTGCCAGTAATGAGCCCACTGGTGAACTATATGCATTCTTTTTGATAATCGGAAGCACTGATGCTCAGAACGAAACTTTGTTTGATGTTCATTACTGGCCATATGGACAAACAGTTCAATGCCCAGAGTGGAAAGACAAAGTAAAAACTAGGAGGTTTCCAGATGGTTGTATGGGACAACATTACTACACTCCGTAATTAGTTTTGAATTTTTTTGTTCTCACTAATTAGTTAGAAGGAATGTGTTTATACTGCTACTGGATCCATCATCCATGAAGTAGATCAGCATTGCTACAGCCAGTAATTAAAATGTCATTTTAACTTATATATAATATACACACTTTAACACACGCATGCACACACATACAGGGGTTGGACAATGAAACTGAAACACCTGTCATTTTAGTGTGGGAGGTTTCATGGCTAAATTGGACCAGCCTGGTGGCCAATCTTCATTAATTGCACATTGCACCAGTAAGAGCAGAGTGTGAAGGTTCAATTAGCAGGTAAGTTTTGCTCAAAATATTGGAATGCACACAACATTATGGGTGACATACCAGAGTTCAAAAGAGGACAAATTGTTGGTGCACGTCTTGCTGGCGCATCTGTGACCAAGACAGCAAGTCTTTGTGATGTATCAAGAGCCACGGTATCCAGGGTAATGTCAGCATACCACCAAGAAGGACATTTTCCTCCACCAGCATCACGTAGTGACCTGGCCACTATCCTGCAAGAAGAATGGCTTAAAATCCCTTTGACCACTGTGCAGGACTTGTATATGTCATTCCCAAGACGAACTGACGCTGTATTGGCCGCAAAAGGAGGCCCTACACCACACTAATAAATGATTGTGGTCTAAAACCAGGTGTTTCAGTTTCATTGTCCAACCCCTGTATATTATAATTAAAAATTAACTTTTAACTGATTCAACTCTTTTGTGACACTTGTTCTCCGTGTGTAGTTGTTCATTATTCCTTCTACCATCAAGGTATGAAGGAGAAAAAAAAACCTTTTACTGTGGAATGGTAAAATTCCACATAAATCACAGCTTAAGCAGCAACGTAGTTCAGCTTATTTGTGGTGGTTCTTTTGAGTTTCTCCAGTATTTTTGACACAACACAATGGAAAGAAAAAAAAAACATTACCCTTCACACATCCTGCTTTGACAGGTCTTCCTAATAACTGCGGCAGCGAGACCTCAAAGAAATGTTCAAAACCTCAGTTCCAGTAATTAACACCTCATCTCCCTCGTCTTCCTCATGGTTAGAGACAGTCCATCACCTTAAAGATGGGGCTACCAACAAGACAGCTACATGTTCAATTATTGCACCTGTCATTCTACTGCATGTGCACGGGTCTTTCTGAAGGGTGCAGGTTTGCGGGCTGAAAGACAAAGAGGGAGTTCACCCTGCAGGAGAATGAACACACCATTTGGACTCAAGTGATAATATAGTGTGATACAGAAAATGACTTTTATTCTCATGTTAATGTCTTTAACATCTCATACAAATCACATTCTTTTTTTTTTTTTTTTAATATTGAAAATCCCAATCGTGACAGTACCTGTCTGCTAGTCACTGCTCCTAAGACAACAAGCATGTTGCACTGAATCCCTCTCACTTAAAACTTTACGTTACCTATTCAGAAAACAGCTAGACGTGAAGGTCACTGAAAAACAAAATGCCTAATTTCAACCCAATAGTCGACACATGGACTGATTTTCCTTGGAGAAAAGTGTGCAATAAGAAATCCCTTTTTAAACGAGAATGTAAATAATGTAGTGTTTCCTTATTTTACTCATTTAAGAAGAGGTGATGAATGAAATGTACGGAACATGAGTGATACACTTAAAAGAATATTAATCTTAAAGTAATAAGTATAGTACCTATTTTTCAACCTCTACTGGAAACCTAAGAACAGCTATTGTTTAGGGTCCATCCATAACATTGCAAGTGCAAAACAAATAAAAGAAACTGACACGTTGAATTTTGGCACAATAACTGGTTGGACTACTGGTCTGAATGAAGGACATGACTGAGCCTGCTGAAAATAATAATAAAAATAAAAAAATTAAATATACACAAAAATGACTAACATTTAAACAGTTTTAGCCTAAGAGACCTAGTTATATTTACCCTGCATCTTTTCCTTCCATGTTGTTTTGCAGTGGGTACATATAAAAGTGACTGACGGACAGAGAAAAAAAAAAGACAAGAGAAATAAAAAAAAAAAAGAACATGCTTATATCTGCTAAGACCTGACTGAACACCTGCTGCACTCTCCTAGGCTGATAGCCTAGTCAAAATACATTTAATATATTTATATTTATATATATATATAGACCTATATAGTTCGATGAGTTTGCATACGTACAGGTTTAGTGTGCCTGTACTTCGGTATTGTATGCATGAGCAAATGTATGTTAGATTTCATGTTCTCTTTAAATATATATATATTTATTCTCCTCTATGAGAATGTTAACACAGTGGTCTGTCTAGCCCTGGAGTGCAATCTGAGGAGTTTCAAACGTCAGCCTTTCACCTCAATAACATGCCATTGTCATACGCTCAGTAGATCTCCAAAGGCACTTCCATTTGGCCCGTAAAAACCGCTTAGTTGCTGTTCACCTCAACCCGACATGTAAGCACTATGATGCAAACCAACAGTCATTATTACATTTAAACAAACAATCCGACCACATGTTACTCTTTACCCACAATGAGTTTTCAGTCCTCGCAGTGATGTGTAAAACGTAGAGAGATACACATGCCGTTTTGGTAAAAGTGGGTTGAAATACAGGGCTGGTTTTAGGCTGGGGGTGGGGTGGGGTGGGGTGGGGTGTGGGGCACACATGGTATAACTTCATTAAGGGGTTGGGGGGGGGTTACACATTCAAGCAGACATTAAATAACAAATCACGGACTGATTCTTCTGTAAACAAGAGTCTTAGATGCAGCATTACTAATCATTAGATGTCTGTCAGGAAGACCAAAGGAAAACAATGAAAACTTCAGTGCTATAATCCTGCATCTGCGCACACACGGACACATTCACACGCATACACATGCACACACGCACACACACACACACACATATAAGAGGCTCTGTTACAATTAAACATAAAATGAATCATGAGATAAAAACGGAGGATCACTATCTATCCGCGATGCTCACTGTAGTGTACCTTTGCATGTAGTGCGAGTGTAAAGCATAGTGTTTGTAAGCTCAGGCGTGAGAGGCAGTAAGCGGAGAGCACTCGCTCTGCCACCTAGGGAGAGCCCAGCGGAGTCCACAGGACTTTACTCTGCTCCTGATCCACTATAGTCACGATCTGAGTGCAAATGTAGGGCAACGTGCCTCCTTGGACAATACCTGCAAAAGAAAGCGTCATCAGCTTATAAAGAGTACAAGCTATTTATATCAAAGAAGAGGCAAAGAAGTTCATTATGACAACATGGAGTCGAATCCAAACCTGTAAAGAATTTGCTATATTCCTGCTCTATCTTCTGTGCAACCTCAAACTGCTCCTTGGAATGTTTTTGAGAGACTTTATCCCGCAGATAGATCGGATCTTTCAGCTCTCTGCAGACAAAGAGGAGATGCTGTACTGACACGTCCATAATCTTAGTCATTAACACTAGCATTAATGCTGTTAATGCCCAACTTAAAACAGTTAGCCAAAACAACAAGAGCTTAAAGTGGAGCAGGGACACAAGTCTTTCAGAGAGAGAACATGTGGCTGGAGTTACAACACTTTGGACAAATGATATTACATAAAAAAGACTTGTAAAATGGACCAGAATTCCAGCTGTTGGGCATTATGTAAGTTTGTGTGTGTGTGTGTCTGTGTGGTAGGTGGTTCCTAAGGACAAAAAGATTTGTGCAGTGTGGCTACACATCCGGTAAGGCCTGCTCTCCTTTAGTGTTATATAGTGCTATTTAGCAGGTCATGGATGACAGCCATTATTCCCAATTTCAATACAGTGAAGACAGAAGGCTCGATTTTTACACCTCCTGAGAATTCTTCAATTTGCGCAGCTCTACTGGGATAATTTTCACCATTAGTTATCTATGCCGCTTAAAAGGCACACTTATCAGAGGTGCAACTTGAATTCAACATCCATTTTTTGACATTCTTGAACTCCTTGAGTCCTGTCTCTATCTGCTGTGCAGCCATGATACGCATATAAGCGTACAGAGTCAGCTTTAATTTTCTCCTTGGGATAAAACAGGCCCTGGATCACCACAAAGCATTCTGCAGTGCGCAGCCTTGAGAGTGGCAGCCGCCCACTCACAGGCTTTGGTTTAGGAGGCAGCGTATTTTCTTTTTTACATAAAGAGCTAATACAGCCATGCACTTAACTGCAGCAGCTACCAGTGCACTGCCAAGGAAAGCACAGTACTCTCGCACTGTACTATGGAAGCTTTCCATTTCGCAAATGACTCCCAGTCCCTATGGGAGAGTACAAAGGCAGTTAGGAATAAAACTCCCCAAAAGGGCTCTCAGCTGTACTGGGGAGGTAATTTGTCACTTTCGTAGGCTTACAAATGACTAGCAAGGACATGTGCTACCTTTATAGTCTCACATACAGACTGGTAGCCATTCTTCTTGGCTCATTCTCGAAATGTACAGATCTTGGTAATAGGAGTATGTAAGGGCCACTTACTTTATTTGCTTTGCGTTTTTGTAGCGAATGAAAATGACGATTGGGTAAATGTGAACGCTGTGAAGCCGTTCGATGGCGTGAGGTGCAATGTCAAGCAAACAGTGACAGTCCTATGAGAGAGAACGACACAACACAGAGCAACTTCAATTCATGTTACATGAACAATGAATGGCTGGTCGCAAACAGAGGAACAGTGGATGTTAGAGAGAATAGAACTGGCACACTTAAAACCACAGTCAGGAACTTCATAGCCGTCATTCTCCATGTCATAACACTGAAATGGGTAAGACACAAATAAAGATCCAAATTTAAAAGTCCAAATGTTAGCTTAGAATTATTTGTATTATAATACTTCTAACCTCGTAGACCAATATCGATAACCATTAAATATAAGTCACAATAAGGAGAATTAATTTTTTTTTTTCTTTCAAATTTCAATTACTGATTTCATGATCAAATCATTTTTGTGGCCCTTTGGTCTGTGAAATTCAGAGGGGTAAAAAGGCCATAAAGCTTTGTCACTTTCTTTGCTGCCAAAAAATAAATAAATAAATAAACAAACAAACAAACGCTCCCAGCAGTTTTAAACTGGAAAAAATACACTTAGCATTAATTTTGTCCCGGTTTAAAGACATTTCAAAATTGCACATTGTCCCAGCCGTACTAATACTAATTTAACTGTTAATACTATTTATTTTTTTTTATTCAGTGAGGACTCAAGTCATGCTTTCTAAACCTCAAAAATGTATACACATAAAATATAGTAAGTATGCAAGAAACCCACACATTTCAATTGTGCACTATATCCAAATGGCCTTATTTGGACATACAGGCACATCCACCAGTGTTTTTTTTTCTGGTGTCAATATTATTGATTTTCTGTGCATATGAGATTTACTGAATTTTGTGGAGATCATGTACTCCATTTCTGTGTTTCCACAATCATCTAATAAGCTAATTATCAAATTGGCTGGGTTCCTAAGGCTTGGACTAAGAACCACTAGTCTATCAATATTCAAATGTAGCAGTCTGATTGCTGCCATAACTGCCTCAGCTGACTTTGATAATTAAGCTATTAAAATCTCATATTACATCGTCTACACAGACAAATGTCAAAAGATAACCCGTTTCCTTTTTTCCCCACCTCGACATGATTGGCAGTTACAAGATTATAACAAGTCTGTGTGTGCAATTCATTTTAGAGAATATCACAGACTGCTTATTTTGCATGATTATATGGGCATCTACATATTATTTAAACTGATATAATTCAATATTTAGGATCACTGATTCATCAGCAAAAAAGTGCTATGTGGTAAGTAATACCCCTAAAATCAAAAGGATATTCTAATTCAGTTTCTTAAAAAACTGATGGTTCTTAATGGCAAAAAATGTCAGATCAAATGGGGAAAAAAAGTATTTTATAAAAAGGTTGCACTGAAAAAGACAAACTGGACAGACCTTGTCTGTGATCTCCTTGATAGAGGCAACTGTTGTCACATCAAAGTGGCCACTCCTCCGTTTGTAGTCAATGAAGAGGCAGTCCTTCACCCCACGCTCAATGGCTTGCTGAGAGGCCTTCATCACCTCTGCATTACCGCACAAGACAAGGTCAGCTTTTGGTCATGCAGAACATTCTACGGCTATTAAAATCCCACCATAAGAAAAATCCTGAGAGTAGTATTAGTGCTTCTATTGTGGGCACTCACCGAGCACACATCTGCTGAATTTCCCTGGAGACTCTTTAACCAGCATGTCTTTGACAGGGTCCACGAGTGGGCCCAGGATTAGCACTGGCCTGGGAGAGGTGCAGTCTACTTTCTGCACCCTCTGGTAGGCTAGGCTCACACAGTCTGACCAAACAAGACAAAACAAAATGATAAGCAATAAAAAAAAAAAAATAAAAAAAAAAGATAGAAAACTGACTGAAACAGGTGAAACAGCATAAACCTGTATTACATTGTGTTACAGTGTCTGAACTACAGCACATCATTGTAACCCACTGCTGGGGATACAGGAGCTTCACTCACCCTCTAAAAATGGTATGGAGTCTGTGCTTATGGCATCCAGGGCTAGAAGGTCTTTGCCATCTTTGGAGCTACTGCGTTTGTGCTTCTGCTTCCTGCGGAAGAAGGACCTGCGCGCAGCTGCAGATAGAGTTTTACTGGAGCCGGCCTCATCCTTCAGCTCAGTCATACTGTGCCTGCGATAGAACTCCTGATCCATCCTAAACATTTAACAAATTCAGATCAGTCCAAGGTACTACCAACAACTAAGTATTGCCAATATGTTTTAAGATCCTACATATACAGTCATATGCAAAAGTTAAACAGGGCTGGTCAGGCAGCTGCTCCATGCCTTCAGAACTACCCTCGCAGTTATAACATTGTTATGGAATCTAAGAACTTATTACAGGAACTGTGCTTTTGTCCCCGAGTAAATAAAGTTCATTTCTGATGGTAACGTCTGGATACAGACAGAAGTCACCTGTACATGTGTGCTGACCACTTTGTGTCTGATACAAAGCTGAAATTAGCTTCTTCTTCCAATTTTCCCATTCCACCAGCAATGGTGAAGCAGTTACATACTAGCACCCCAGTCTACCTGTCCAGCTGATTGTTAGAATTCCCTGTTTCACCTTCAATGGTGCAGCAGCTGAACTGAGAATTGAAATATTTTAACCGAACTTCAACCATGTGTCACACCTTTCTCTCACAACATGGGTCTGTACAACACAGCACTGGCTAAATAAATAAATAGATAGATAGATAGATAGATAGATAGATAGATAGTGTTACTTTGGCCTTTAGGCACTAGCCAACAGACTAGGTAATATATTAAGAGATGTCATTTTGCAGAACGTTGTTGGCATTACGTGCTGCAGGATCCACAACAACATTAACACTATTAACTTCTTCTCACTTAGGAAATCAAATAATCGGAATTTGACCAGAGGCGCCTAAACTGTTGCATACGCCTGCACTAAATGAATTCACACGACTGCACTCACATGTATTTACTTGGGATTTGTCCCCTTTGCATCTTTTGTGCATTTTCATCAAGCTGCCAAGCCAACCATGTGCCAAAGTTGCCCTTTGGTAGTGTGTCGTCCACATACAGAATGTCATCCTTCTTAAAAGAGAGATCCAACTCCGTCTCAGCCACTCGGTCATAAAGTGCTCTAAGAAAGGGGGGTTGGGGGGGTGGGTGAGGAAAAAGAAACAAATGAGTGTTCCATAACAGTGTAGCAGCTTTCAGTAGGGGTGCTATGACTCCTCAGCCCCTCTCATTTCAGGACATATGGACTGGCAGAGATTATTTACTGCAGATGACATCATGAGAGAGCAGGCAGGCAGAGCGCCTGCAACAGCTGCACAATGAAAACTTCCATTTGCGAAGACAAACCCGGCTATTTCTGAACAGCACACTGCCATTCTTCACATCGCCGCTGTACTCACACAATGGCTCCATCTCAGACTGTCTCATCACAACAGCCGCTATTAGAATCCACAAATGGCAGACACTTAGACCCAGCTTTTTCTGTGAGATCCTCAGCCTCACACATAATTAAAAAGATTAAAAGCTTTCCATAAATGCAAAGCTTCAGCATACTGTACCCATATTTAGACCAGCCCATATGAACAGAGTTACTGGCATTCATCTGCAGAGAATTCACTGTGGGTTTATATGGTATTGTCGCAAAGGGAAAAGTAAACATGCTTATGTGATGATGGTCTACTGTACCTGATATAGAACCCATCTCCAGCAGTATCTTTCAGCTGGTTGAACTCATCGCCGCGATGCTGGACTTTGAACGTGACCGTTTCTGCTGGCTTGAGCATTTCCAGGTAAGCCTCCTCTGCAGTCTTATTCTTCATAGTCACCGAGTTATACTGGAGAAAAGAAAAGATGGACACACAGAGACAGACAAAGAAATAAATTGGTTTGGTGGGTGAGAAAGAAGACCCCCCCTCACGCCTTCACTAAACTCTAAACACATTTCGAGAGAGACACCAACAGAATGAAAACGTTTGCACTTTGCTCTCTTGTGCATTAGGTGCCCCCTGATCGATTTCCATCTGAGGCTAAATTGAATGTGTTTTGAGATGAGATGACATTTCTGCTTTGTCTGGATGAGACAGAGCTGCAGAGCATGCTCTACTCATCTGGCAACCATCAGTGGGCTGCGGAAGGCCATGCCAGGGATGGGATATCACCAATTCCCCCCTCTTCAGATAGATTACCTGCGTCCAATGACAGCATGAGAAGGAAAAGGCATGATCAATGGAGAACAACAGACAGATAGAAAGGTGTTCTGGGATGAGAGCAGAATAAAGCAGCCTCTGGCAGAGGTAAAAACGGCTCAATCGTTCCCTTGCTATTGATCAGAGGACTAAATACACGGAGCACATGGCATGATGAGGGTGCAATTTCTCCAAAAAATAAACTGCAGAAGTGTCAATTCTAAAATTTCACTGAAGGTTACAGACTATAGAGTTCATTTCTGGGCAGGTATAGAAAACATCATTATGTTTAAAGACAGTATCAGTCAAAGCTTTCCTAGCTTAAAAACAATCACATTTTATTAGAATAAATCTCGACAAAATTCTATCATAGGACCATCAGACCAAAAACAAAATATCAACAGACCAGTTGTTTTCAGTGGGAAAAGAAAAACAATGAGTCATTCTTACACATTAACTAAAACTGTATTAGGTTCAAGGGGAAAATGCTGAACTGCTGATCAAATTCCTCAGTTCAGGGATGCACATGCAATTACGCAGTGCAATTCCCTGCATCAGGAATCATCAATTCACACAGAACAACCTCATATCTTTGTCATAAGCCACATTCAGGTTAAAATTCAGGTTAAAATATTTAGTATCAAATTAGTTCATTATAACTTTCAAATGTCAACAAACATTCACTTATGCTAATCAGTGTTACATGGCACAGGCCTTGCAGTAAGTATTTGCTCCTCTCACCTCCAGGATCATGTCCCCAGGCATGAGGCCATCTGTCCCTCTGGCAGGACTGTCCTCCTCTAGCCTCTCCACAAAGATCCCTCGCAGATTCCCCCCACAGATCTGAACACCCAGCTCTGCCTGAGTCCTCCTCACGGATACAACACGAGGTTCTGGAGTCTTCTTGGAGCCCTCTGATGACATCCTGATAAGACCAAATGAATGTGATAACAAAGGATTAGACACCCACTCTAGAAAATGATAGAGAAAATATACAGGCCAACAAGTCTGTGAAACGGCATTAGGTTTTAACAAGTATGTGAAGTGTGATAGTTCTGCTAATATTTGCAATAAAATTATGTACTGTATGTTACATTGTATTTTGTTGCTAGGAAATGCGAGCAGGATAAATTGCTGTGTGTAAATCACTGTGATGCAAGAACAACACTGCACCTGATAAAGCTATGCGGGCTCGTGGTGGGGGTAGTCTGTTTGGATGACGGGGTGAGGGTGCCTTCATCCTGCTCACTGAGGGTGTCGATAGTGGAGTGGTTATCTGGGGTGGTAGCTCCACTGCCCTGAGGAGTGGTCTGGGTGCTCATTGGTTCCAAACGAGAACTATGGCATAACAGACCCAATTAATTATTTCTGTACCAAATGCCAAATAAAGCTCATGGTCCCTCTGAAAGTAGAGCTCATACCTGGAGCGGGAGTGGTTGCCAAGCTGATACATGTGGGGGTTGTACTGGGCCATGATGGTGATGGTGTCACACTGCTGGCCAATGATAAGACGTGCCTGTTGCTCGGTGGCATTGCGCAGGTTTATCCCATTATACTATAAAAGAAAGCCCAGACAACTCGGTTACAAAACAACTACATATATAGTGCCATATGGTGTCTACAAACAACACCCACTCAAAGAAAACCGGTGTCAGTCAGTAGTGAATGGAAATGAATGAATGTGATGACGCCACTCTTGACAGATCGATCCAGGAAGGTGTTGCTGTTGGCTAGGGACCATTTAATGAATAGTTTGGAGATATAATCAGCATATGAAGGTATATGAAGGTTCCACAGACTGACCAGATATAGGCATGCTCTGAAAATCATTCAAAAATGATTTTGTTACAATTTCACAAAATGCACATGCAAGGCATATTAGACAAAATCTATAATTAACTGGAGTAATTTTATTATTGCTTTATCTTTGATCACATAAAATATGGTGATGCTAATAATAAGGTAAAGCTTTAAATCGATTGCACATTGCAAACAAAAGTTTCATATTGGTAGAGACCCACTGTTGACTGACTGTAAGTTGAGACTGTGACACTGACCTCTAGTAACTGGTCCCCATACTCCAGGCCTGCCTGATGAGCGATACTGCCTCCAGTCACCTTAGACACAAAGATCCCTCCATTCTCACCACTGACGATGGAGATGCCAAGAGGTTCAGCGCCTTTGTGCACAATGACGTTCCGTGGCTCTTCCAGGTACGGCCTTTCAAAGCACAAACATTAGGTCAGTCTCCTCTTCAAAGATCAACACTCACTCCTAAAGCAGTGAAACCAAATTCCAGCTCTGGAGTACTTCTGCATTCTCCTTGCTCTAACGCAGCTGATTCAGCTCATGCCAATATGCAGAAGATTTGAATCAGCTTGTGCAAGCAGGAAAAACACTAAAGTGTGCAGAGCATTAGTACTTCAGGACTGGGATCGGGAAACGTTGCCACATGGAATGTGGACTGTGCTGATTCCTCAAGAGAGTTCCAAACACACTGAATCAGTGAGCACCTTCATGCAACTGAACTGAAGGGGGGAAAGCATTAAGCAGACTAGAAGTCTTACAAACTGAGGTAAGACTGCGTTACAGGTTCAGGATCATACATTAACGGCACAACAAAACAGGGGGTGTGGCCATGAGGGGAAACGGACAAAAGATCCAGTTAGGAGAAAACTTCATGTTAAACAGACCAGGGAGGAGATCCATACAAAGCTCAAAATGCATAATTCAGTGTCAGCCTACATTACAAGCTGAAAGAGGTCTAAAACTCACAAGCAGAGACAAACAAAACCATCTGGTACGAGAGCGTAACATCTGATAAGAGAATGTAAAAAAAAATAATTAAACAACTAAAAAAAACATTCTGGATCTTTTCAGACAAGTGCAACCAAAACACATGCAAAACCTGCATGACTAAAATGTATTTATATTTATCCAGCAAAGTCCTTTAAAATATAGCACCATAAAAAGCAATGCTCAACTAACTATGAAACTACTAGCAATGCGAAACTACTAGAAAATGAAATAGGAGTTCCAAGTTATATGTGACTTCATGAGCAGAGATA
This sequence comes from Semaprochilodus insignis, assembly GCA_034552555.1. Classification (NCBI taxonomy): domain Eukaryota; kingdom Metazoa; phylum Chordata; class Actinopteri; order Characiformes; family Prochilodontidae; genus Semaprochilodus; species Semaprochilodus insignis. The sequence continues at coordinate 10,897,276 of CM067478.1, forward strand.
GCTTTAAATATTTGTCAGAACCTGACAGGATTGCTTTTATCATAACCCTGGTCCTGGAGGACCCCCGTCCTAAACTTTCGAGTGTTTTCCCTGGTCCCAACACACGTGATCCACTAATAAGCTAATTAACTAGGCCTGGCTGAGTTGACGTATGTGTGTTTTGGCAAGTAAACATGACAGGACCTCCAGGGTCCTCCAGGTTGGGAACCACTGTCATAACCACCATCATAACATTTTAGGTTCAGTCAGGTTTGGGCGCCATTGTCTAAATGTGTCGCCTTGGGTCGTACTTTTGCTCCTCAACCACAGGACTGTTTCAGAACGGAACAGTTCAGAGCAGTCAAAAGGACATTTCACTTGCCCAAAATATGTTCATGTTACATGTTCAACTGGGTATAATGTACCATAAAAGTACTTATGGTCAGAAAATTCAAAAAAAGTTTATCCAGACTGAAATATGAGTTGTTCAAAAGTACTGCTTGATAAAATCCTTTAAAGCAGGTTTAAACTGAATTTTGGAGAACAGATTATTTTCTTATTACATATTATTTTAAATTATTTAACAATAACAGGTATTCTTGTCACTACATAGTAACCAGTGCTAATGTTTCATTCAACACTTTTGTTGGGCTAGTTCGGGTCAGTTTCAGACAGGATTGTGTTGTACTCTGGTCTCAGAACTTGATTCGTTTAGGACCAGCTCAGGTTCGGAAGCAGAATTTAAGCAGTGAAAGCTCCGAATCTGGTCAACCCGTTAATATGAATTCATACAATAACTGTTCCATGTTCATGAAGTGTCAGTCAATCCATGGTATATAAAGTCTATCCAGAAAACACACAAACAGGGATTTCCACAGCCAGTCACTCAGAATACAGCTCTGTATTGACAACAAGCAAACAAGCAGGTCTGTTGAGCATTCCCTATGCGTGACTGGCAGGAAACAAACCTCAGGCTTCTGAGAGAGGAGAACCTAGGCCTAGCAGCCAGAGGGATTCTCAGAAACGATCTGTTACGGTACAGAGATCTGAAAGATTCACAGGAAGCAAAGAACAGGGACAGAAGAGACAGCCGGTGAAAATCTATGGAGAGGCAAAGAGACACTCAGAGTGAAGGAAGACAAATATGTACAGATGAGTGCAGAAGGACGGAATGAGAACAATGTAGAAACCAAAATCAATGTTAGTGAAAAGAATGGCTGAACCAGACTAACGGTCACCTTCAGTTGTGCTGTAAAGAGAGAGAAAAGGTTCTCTTGTTCTGTTTCTGATCAGGTTTCAGAAGGCCTGAGTGAACTGAAGGAAGAGCTGTCTGAGCTTAGTACAGCTGCTCTAGCTGCGCGAGACGTTCGCTAGAGAGCGAGCTGTTGCTTGGCAACCCAGCGGAAGAGCTAGCAGGAGGAGCGGCAGGGGGCTTAGGTGGTGGGGCGATACCTGTCTTTCCGGCGCTCTCCCGTGGGCACGGGGCTGACGGAGATACGTGGCAGCGTGGAGATGGAGTTCTGCGACTGGCTGGAGGCAAATGAGGATGTCTCCAGGTTGAGTGGGGACAAAGGTGGCGTGATGAGACTGGGACTACTGCACTCTGAGTGGGAGAGAGACCCTGAAGGTACACACACAGGTACATACATACATATATCTCCATTCAAAAGTTAGTTATTCGTAAAATAACTTCTCTCGTTCAGATCCTTCTTACATGATGCTCGTACTAAGTTTCAAATACAGTAATTAGGACGAAGCTGCAGCGCTACAGTGACGAACTGATCCCTCAGATGATTCTAAAACGACTAAGAAAGATGTTTAGAATGAAATTAATGTCCAAAACAGACATAATTTCTCTTAATAATTCCTTGCTGTTTCCAAAATACTTGAAATATTGAATAAAACACTTATGAAAAACACTGTATGGTGTCTTGTTTATGATGTTTTAATCTACACTTGTTATAATAAAATTAATATGACAAGCTAAATTCAAACAGTAAGGTCAATGCTTAAAATAGCGATATTTTCATATACATAACTGACTTAAATTATCAACATATTAAACAGACCAAGAAAATGTGCCCAATAAAACAGTAAACACTTCTGAGAAGACCCATAATGCAATGAGGAAATACCTCTATCAGAGCCCAGCATGGAGCGTGGGTAACGGGGTGTGGAGGGGATTTTTATCCTTTCTGTGCGATACTGTAGATTATTGGATGAACCTGGAGACAGAATAAGTAGTAATCACTAACAACAATACATGCTACCAAACGTTTGCGAGGGCTGGTTATGATAAAGGAGTGAAAGAGGAAAGCAAAGCGGAGGCTGACCGAGTCTGGCACTGGACGGCAGCGAGTTGGTGCCATTAGAGGCTCGGCTGCTGCGGGAGGAGTCCGAGTACTCAGCAGAACGCTTCTGCTGGCTCAGGTCCAGACTCAGACGCCCTTGATGCTGGGGACTGAGAAAAGAAAGAGGGAGAGAGAGAGAGAGAGAGAGAGAGAGAGAGAGAGAGAGAGAGAGAGAGAGAGAGAAAGAAAGAAAAAAGAGAATGACGCACAAGCAACAAACAGGAAAGAAGGGTCAAACTGAACTGCACTGCACAAATGAGAACAGGTCATTTCAGCAAACACTCACCATAAGGCTGACAGAACACGTATGCCTGTACATATAGACTGCTCAGGTCAGTCTCCTGGTTTATTTCCCTGCAACATCTAGAAAGCTACACATGCCATAGCACTAAGCACTGACACCAACTTTCAAAAACAAAAACTATAAACACCGTTTTTCCAAGGTTGACAGTTCAGGTGGTCTTTTTTTCACTTCTGACTTTTCACTAGAGGTGGACAATATGGCAAAAATGCAATACCAGAAATTGATCACAATATATGATATGATATGAAGCATCATACCTGAAAGAATAGGTAAAGCTGTACCACATTGAAAGACACCATTAAAAACTTTGAATACAATGATTTGTACACTCAATGTCAAAAAAATAGATGCACCCATAAGGAATCAACTGATTGACTGACCCAACAGCCACAACTACAGACATTCAGCGAACAGTGATGCCCTCCATGAGTCATCCTGTTAGTGCCAGCACCATTGGCACACTGCTGCACGATGCAGGACTACATGCACGCAGATCGTTACGATGACTGCCCATGTCAAAGTCGCCAAAGACTACAATGGTGTCGTGCCAGACTGTCACGGAGTGACTACAAATGGCAGCGGGTCATCTTCAGTGACGAGTCCCGCTTTTGTCTTGTTGGTGACGACCAACGAATCTGTGTGTGGAGGCACCGCGGTCAGTACCAAGATGAACGGTTTGTTGTCACACATCACATGTTCAGAAGGTCTGGTGTCACTCCACCTCCACCCCTACCACACAATCTGCAGGAACTGTGTGAGAATACTCAAGCTGCATGGGATGGATTATCACAGGACACCATTAGGAACCTCTACAAGCCCATGCCGAGACATCTGGCATGTTACGTTAGCAAGCACGGCAGCCTGACTATACTGAGACACACTACTTCTGTATGTGCTCAATAAACATTGCCCATATCAGTCTAAATTTATCATTTACTGTTCCTGACGACCTTTATCTTCCTTCCCAATAGCATTGCAAAACCCCGACACTTCCTTCTGGGTGCAACTATTCTTTTGACGATGAGTGTATATAACATTTTGCACTCTGTGCTGCATTAACACAAATAAATAGAGCTATATTATATCCAATTATAAACATGCAGTTGGGAAGTGTTTACATACTAAAGACATACGCACAAAATAAATAATATGCTTAGTAATAGCAGTTTTGACTAGAAATGAAATAAATAAAACAAATAAACTTGCCGTCAGCAACTCCTGCACAGCAATGCATAACCAAAATAACATTTCATCTCATCGTCCCAACATTTTTGCTTCTCACTCTATTTTAGCAGTATGGATTTGTGTGAGCTCAGAAAAGTGTGTGCATGTGTGTTTATGTTGTAGTTGCAATACCTGGGATGCGTGTGCTGATGGCAGATTTGACTGGCGACAGAGGGACAGTTACTGGTATGCACTCTGTGGCTGCGGACAGTGTAAACAGGGTTTCTCATAACGGCTGTCACTGCCGTGCACGGGGAGAGACCGCGATGTGCCGAATCTACAGTTTAAACACAAACACACAAAGGATGAGGTAAAAAACTCAGTGTAAATCACCCTCTCCCTCCGTCGTCCTGTGCAGCTCTTATTCTAGCAAGAGCTTACCACTGCACTCTCATTTCCTGTGAAGTTACTTCTGTGTAGTTTGCAATTGTGCTCTAAACTGTTTGTGCGTGCTCCTCCTTTAGGACTGAACATGGGCCCAGCTGCTCCGGGCAACAGATGAGCAGACAGCGGGGAGGCTTGGAAATCAGCTTCCCCGGCCAAATGATGAATATTCAAATCAGGTAAAAATAGATTTAATTATCACACAAACCCCATGCATACTGTATGCGCATATGTCACCAGAGGCAATGGGTGGCACGCTCTATGGAGATCCGGCCTTCACATAAAACTATAGCTAGACCTACAGCCCTCACTCGTAGCCCAGAAAATGCAATGCAGAAAATAAAACTTGTATTTTGAATTTAAGAAGTTTTTGTACACAGCTCAGGTTAAGATCATTATGGTCCTCAAATCTTTACTCTTCTTGTTCTAGGAAATTCAATGTATAAAACAAAACTTTATTTGGACACTCCCTAATAAGTTATTATTACAAATATTCCCCAATAGATTATCTTTATTTAGATGGCAATTCTTCAGTTGACTCTCAACAGTGTTGAGGCTAGCCCTAGGATTAGTACAAGGGTTAGGCTTAGGACCAGTTTAGGGGTTAGGCTTAGGTTTTGGGTTGAGGTTAGTGTTAGTGCTAGGTCAGGTCAAGGTTTAGGGTTAGGGTACATTAGCGTACATTTCATAGATAATCAGCAGAATGTAAGTTAAATGCAAGATTAACATCTGCAAAACATTTACGGTGGGCTGTCCAAAAAAAGTGCTACCAGTAAAACGAGTCCGAATTAAAAGGAAGGTTGAGAGAAGAAGGAGGAAAAGAAAGAAGAAAGGGGAAAAAAGGGAGGGGAAAAAGCAGGAGGAGGCAGCGCAGGAGGAGGAGGAGATGAAGGAGAGGAAGAAGAAGAAGAAAGAGGAGGAGGTGGCAATAGAAGAAGACGGAGAAAAAGAAGATGAACAGTGAGGAGAAGAAGGAAGAGAAGATGACAAAGGATGAACAAAAGGAGACAAGAAGAGCACAAACAAGAAGACGATGAAGACGAAGGAGAACACCGACTTGATTTGCATAAATGCTACAATTCTGAATTGATGGTAAAGCCAAACATTCAGGGTTATTCATCCTCTCCTCCAGGGCACTGATGAAGCACATCGCATAGAACAAACAGCAAAGGTAGAGCAGCATAGCGGAGCTTAATTCAGAGCATCTTCGGAGTTGGCAAGCACTTCATTAGAACAGGGCGTGTAACTCACTGGGTGGCAGAGTTCCGTTATAGACCGTAGGAACGAAACCCACGCTGTGTCTGTGAGGTCGGCTAGGAGACGAGCGCAACACCTCCCGCTGCTCTAAACAGTCCCCGTCATTAGAGTAGCTCTGCTCGGCACACACAAACATACACACAGAAATGAATGAGACACGAATTATACAACTGGGCAAGTAAAAGGAAAAAGGGCTAACACTCACATACGTCAGATCAAAATTCATCTCAATATACAAATCAATATCGTCAGTTATATAACATTACATAATATCCTGCATATCATCGGGAGGCATGCCTCAGCATTTCTGCATCAAGCTCTCTGCTCCCTCCCTGCCCAGCGCAGTGCAGAGAGAACTCAACCTCAGGCTGAGAGGCTAATTAAAGTGGGCAGCAGGGCTGAACAGTATGGCAAAGGAATCATACAGCTATTGTATTGCTACATATTCTAATTGAGATATGCTATGTCATTGATGATGTAACAATTCACAAAAAAGTTATAATCCAATTCAATAGGACAAAGTGGCATCTTGTGTTTTTGACATTTTTTGAAAAATAAGGTGTAAATGAATACCATAGGCAAAGTGCTGTATACACTTTCAATGTAATTAAACACTGTAGAGGTACAATATTTAAATATCATATGTGTGCCTTATTCTGTACTGATCAAACGCTAGCCACAATATGTTAGGCCCAAGCTAATACACTAGCTACAAGCTAATACGAGAGTCATAATAAAATGATACATGACGATCGGCTACAACACACTTCAACACATAGGCTCACCAGACAAAATATCAGTCACCTGCGTGTTTAAAAAGAGCAGTAACTTCAGGCTCCTGCAGACGACGCTGCACAAGGATAATGGGGCTATAAATACCTGCAGTGTGTGTGACAGGATTCATAGATTGAGAAGAGGTGGTACAGTGCAGTAAATGTCTCACTCAATGTGTGGAAAATGGGTCCAAAGCAGATGTTAAAAAGGAGTGATTCCATTTGGGTGTGACAAAGGCCATAGTGTGAAGGAAGTAGCTGAAGTAGTTGAGTAGCTGCAAGAGTGGCTGAACAATGATGTGGCCTACATCCAGAAACTTCTCCAGTCCATGCCAAATCGAATCACAGCCCCTATACGTGCTCATGGAGGTATTACACACCATTAGGTGCGTTTCGGTCACAGGTGACTTATTTTTTGTCCGATGAGCTAATTTTGATATATTAACCCTTTCCAACAAGGGTTAACTCTCCAAGTTGTCATCCTACCAGTGGAACGGAAATCAACTTCTTTTTTTTTTTTTTTTGGTTCCAACAAGACATTTAATTACAATTATAATATGATTTATCTACAATTATTTATCTATTTATTTATATTAAAATTAGATTTAAAATATTGTAATTCATGGCTGAACTGAATGATCTCTACAGATTTGAAAAATGGTTAAATCACACTAGGAGATCTTGATGTGGTTAAAAATTAAATTGCATTATTATTGACTAAATATTTATGTTTGTTGGATCAAACATAAATGTCAACATATCCAATTATGTACAGAACACTCTAACCCAGAACATCTATTCCTAGCTAATTTACTAGCAGCATCCCAGCCATACATGGCTCCTGCATTGCTGGATATCGAATTCACCCATTCTACTGACAACAAAGGGATAGCTTAGATGGCTGCAGCACTTGAGAGCCCTTCATATTCAATGAATTTATCAAAATAAAAAAAATCTATTTTTTCAAAACATGTTGATGAGACACTGAATGACCATTTCCTAAAGTATAATAATTGCACCGAGGTCAGAAAACATGTACACGTAGAGCTCAGCAGCCAGCACTGCCCTCAGGAACTCACTTGAAAACTCTGGAGGGGGATGGACTGCGGAGTCATCCTGCGTCTAAGAGCAGGGGCCGATTTAGGCCTCGGTCGCTTGACCTCAGGCTCCTCCACATGCACACGCCCGATGTCCTCTTCACAGGATTTTCTTGAGCTCAGCATTTTGCCCTCTGTGAAGTACAGGTTCCCATTGCGGTCCTCCCGTTTGGGCTCTGTGATGGTAGAATCTGAGGCTGAGCCGCTCTGCTGCTTGGGCTTGAACTTGAAGGAGTCGCTGCGTGTCGGAGGGGTAGGGGGCGCGGCACTGCTGTCCGTTTTGGAGGGTTGTGGAGAGTGACCAGCCAAATACTCTGTCTTGGAAGGCGTGTCCGGCCTCTTGAAGGTATCGGTGTCAAAAATGGATTTCCTCTGTTTGGGCGATTTGTAGATGGAGAGCTGAGCCGGAGTCTCCGTCGTCATGGCGACTCCCACCACCATCTTGGGCCAGGTGCCGCCGCTGTGCTTCTTGTCCGCCGTTGTCTCCAGGGCAACGCACTCAGGCCCGGTGGACTCGGAGCGGGTGTAGCAGACCTCCTGGAAGTAGGGGTGGAACGTTTTTAAAAGGGTGGTCTTGAAATGTGTTTGGTTTGGGTTTGGTTTTGAATGGCAATGATTCCTCACAGAAAAAGAAACAATTAATAATCAGGTGTGGGGGGGAAATGGCTCACTGGGAAATTCACTATGGGATGGTGATGCACTGAGCAGCTGGACAAATTCTAATAGTACTACAACAGGTTTAAAACTTAACACCACAAACAGCAGACCTGCTTATTGCAATGTAATCACAAACAACAAGAACATCCCCATTTCAGTTATTAACTTGAAATACAAGTTTAATAATAACACACAAAGTGAGAGTCTGGGATTTGACTAGGCCAAGCGTAGCTGGTGTGGACATTAAGCTGTTCAATTCTTAAATATTGTTGAGTATTCCGTGTCACTGCGGTCTCCAGTCTGCTTTCGAAGGCTGAATTTAAAGCTAATTTCAATGGACTTCTAATTTCAATTACAGAGCCCCTACCTGGAAGGCGCTGTAACGGCCCCCCAGCTCTGAGGCTGGCCGCAGGCTGCTGGGGTGCAGGGTGGAGCTGGGGAAAGGCGACTTCCTCTCCGAGAACATGCCGTCCTCAGACTCTGCCCTGGCCTTCCTCCTCTCTCCTGCAGCCTCGCCACTGTAAATGTCTGTCTGCGTGGAGCTGTTGTGCTTGAGGTTCCTGCTGTTGCGAGAGTGGACCTCGGACATGTGCGTCCTGCAGTTGGACTTCTCAGCCTCCCTCAGGCTCTCAAAGATGTTCTGGCCTGATGTACTCTGGGGGAAGAACTAGCCGGGAGACAGATTTGGATCACTAAATGTGATGTGGCTTTTTAGTATCTCAATAGTTGGCAAAATAAAAAAGTTTCTGCTGCTCTCAGAAACACGTGAGATGTTTCAAATGGTACCATCCAGCCCAGCCAACTGCCGGGACCACAAAAGCCTGCGGTCGTAGCAACTACTCCTTAATACATCAAAGCTTGTGTTTCAGTTCAGACAGAGCTGTCACAATGCGAGAAGAGGATCTCCACATTTAGAAATGAGAGCATGGCGTGTGCACAGAGCAGCGAGAGACGCTCACCTTCATCAGGGAGAGGCTGAGCGAGTCCCTACAGCCCCTCAGCAGAGCCTCACACTCCGTCACAGATTTGTTATCCACAGCGATTCCATTTATCTGGGAAGGGGAAATGTAGGTCAGCACCAAAGAAAAGGCACAAGCAGACTTTGCAGTCCTTCTATTTTCATCACATTATGCCTGCGACAATTCACAGTACAGGAGTAATACTATATACACATCTACAGTCTTGCTGAACGGGTGCACTGTCTATAACCCCCCAACACCCTGCATTAAGATAAACTCTAACATGTGACATTTAAACTCAATAATAAAACACATCAAACATCAAAACACGTAATGCACAAACCCAATTTCAAAGAAGTTGGGACAGTACAAACGCAAGACATGTAATGCCAGACCTTATCAACTTCACTGTTTTTAATAGATATATACTTATTCTGAAACGCCTGCAACATGCTTCAAAATAGGAGCAATAGGGGAAATGTAAGACTAGAAACATCCATAAATGTCCAAAAACATCTTTAAAAGGTGAAGCAACTATATAAAAGCAGCATCCAGGAAACACCTAGTACTTTATGGGTGAGGGCGATTCTAGTCTCACCCCTTTGACATAATAAGCATCAGCACAAAATTAAACAGTTTAAAAATAATGTTCTTAAGTCAGGGATCGCAAGGATTCTAGGTATCACCCTCTACAATCCATACCAGCAGTAAAAGATCCAGGGAACTGAGAGAAACCTCAGTGAAGAAAGAGGCTGAAAACCACAAATGAAGGCCAACGACCTTCGAACCCTCAGACGGCATTGCATTATAAACTGACATACTTCCGTGATGCTTGAGCTCAGGAGTACTGTGTCAATAAACACTGTGAGTCGTTGCATCCACAAATGCAAGTTGTGACTGTACCATGTACGGTACAAGTCACATGTCAAATGTGTCAAGAAACGCTGCCGACTTCTCTGGGGTGAAGTTCATCTGAAATGAACCAATGCACAGAGGAAATGTGTGATCTGATGAGTTAACCTTTTAGACTTTATGGCCAAAAAAGGGACCACCCAGAGTGTTACTAGAGTAAAGTTCAAAAGCCAGTGTCTGTAATGGAATGGGGAGCACCTTTTAAAAGGCACACCACACAAATCTGGAGCATGATTTAATATTTCAACTCAACACCAAAACAAATACAGCACTCCCTTCAGTGCTCCTTCAGAAGCTCCACCCTCCTCAATTTATGGACATGCATTGCCATGCACCGCATTGATGACATTAGACTAGTTACTGTTTGTTTGTATTTTTGTGGGCATGAAACCTTCACAAACGCTGTACAGACAAATACCAGGATATAACAGCACAGCAAGTAATGTGGTTAACAATGGAGTAGGAACGTTCACATACGAGGCACCAACTATAAGTGCTGTACAAGTGCAAGGTGGACAGGAAAATTCTAATAACTTCAGCCTCGTCTACTCTCAAAGATGTCTCCACCACTGAAACGTCTCACTGAGGTTAGCACAGCTTTTCGCCCCTCTCTGATCTAAGAACTTCTTTCACAATCTTTGTTCTTTCTCAGTCTTTGATCTCTTCCTCCTCCTCTTCTGTTATTTCTCAGCAATTACTCATTCTTGATAATGAATGTAGTTTAGCACATAGCAGACCCTGCCCCGCCCCATTCGCCCCATCCTGTGCATAAGCATGAATGCCCCCTGATACTGATTGGCTGTAAAAGAGTTTTCTGGTCCGAGCCACTACTTTCCCGTGTACAGAGTCAGGGCTGTGCACCAACTCAGGTTTTCTATTTTTTACAGCGTGGAGGGTCGGTAGGAGATAATCGCATAATCGCTGAGGAACAGTGTACTGGATTGACACTGCATACTGGACTTTTAAACTAAACACATTCTGGAGCGACATATGCTGCCTACTAGACAATCCATGTTTATTTCAGAATAACGACAGAAAGCCACATTCTGAACAGGTTACAATAGCATGGCTCAGCCTAACTGAGCTCGAAAACGACAACAAAAGATACTGTACAACTGCATGGTTGAAAACTTGTATATAAGAAGAATGGTGAAAAAGTCTGCTATTGAAAATTGGATCAATATGTGGTTCAGTCCTGAAATTATTATTAGGTGCTGTTAAAACGAGTTAACGTAACAGTGGTAAACATCCTGTACCACCCTTTTAGGAACATGTTGCGGGCATCAAATTTAGAAAGAAGGTAAGGTAAAACATAAAATATCAGAGTAAAATAACAGAACTATCTACTTTCTGTTTCTATTAGCATTTGCAAATGAAGATAAAGTATATTTAAACAAAAATACAAAGTACAAGTCTAAATTGTAACTTTATCACAAAGCATCAGAACAGTGACTACAAGAAGATGCAGTTGTGGTATTACAGTCTGCAAAATCACTACAGCGCTGCCCATCATTTTGCATATGAACTAATTTAACTATCGCCATTTAAGTTGAAGTGGAGGATTTGAATGGCAGTACGTATAATAAGGAGTTTAAGATAAGTGGCTGGATTAAGCACCTGCTTAAAATGAAAGATCATGATACAGGCGAAGGTCAGAGAATTATGAAGGGCAATTCAACTCCCCAGGATAAATCTAAGAGCAGGCTCCATAGTGTAATTTGGTAAAGATTCGCATGACTGCTTTCTGACTTACAGCTATGAGCCGATCTCCAATGGTAAGGGTGCCCTCTCTGGCAGCTGGGCTACCTGCTGCTATAGCCGTCACATAAACTCCACCCTCCAGACCAATGCCACTGTCTGAAAGAGACCATCCATAAGGGGAGAGAGTTATTGATAAGACAGCAAGAGCTGCAATACATAATCAGCCTCATTTTGCTTTGTGTTCAGCTGAACTTTCCCAGCCTGAAATACGGATGGAGGTGATACCTTTGTGTCCGATGAGATTAATGTGGACAGGAGTAACCAGTCTTCCACCTAAAGACTTTCTCCTGCGCACCACCATATTGATCACACCTCCTCCATTAAGCACGGCTTTGACAACCTGCTTCCTGTCTTTGTTAGTCAGGTCTATGTCATTTATCTTCAGCAGCCAGTCATTCACTCTGCAAGGAGAAAGGCACAGCTGGTTAGGTCAAAGCAATGGGCAGTGAAAAGAGCAAATACCCATTCCCTGGGCCATTATCGAGAAAACACTCAATATCCAAAATTACCTTAATCTTCCGTCCGCGATACTTCCTTTGTCCACCCTGGTCACAAAAATCCCACAATCCCCTGGTAAATATGGATCATTCACCCCCTCTGCGATATCAAACCCAAGTGCCTTCAAATCCATGTCATCCTGCAGGGTAAAAAAATAAAGAGATCATAGTAAGTGCTCCACCATGTGTTTCAAACAGTTCCACACGGATGACGTTTTCACTGCCTGCTGCTTCCCAAATTGTCTGAATGCATCTGATTTGAGCAGTGCAGGACAGCAAAGCACACAGTATTGTTAATCACCAATTCTCGATTTCAATAGTACTTGAATGTTTTCAAAAGTGACAGATTTAAACACTTTAACGTTGACCATATTTTCAACATATTAACTAATTTTTCAGCATCTTAAAGCAATATCATCATGATAGATCACATCACAGTAAGCTCTTCCAACCACATCAGGATATCCCCAGTACTTAAAGGCTAATCCCATCGATTTTTCTACTTTCTAGTTTAGTTGTTGAGGTGGTATATATTAATATTGTTAAGATGGTATATAAAATCTCTGGTGTGTATACATAGATTAACACAATGACTCAGATTTCTTTACAGTGATGTGACAGGGAGCAGGGGTTGTGATGTCTGCAATACAACTATAACCATTTAAGTGTTTATGTAACATTGATAATGGTAAAATAATCGGTAAAATACATCTGGGGGAAAAACAATACATTTGGGGACTATTTTCCCTGCCCTGTTGGGTCCCCTCCACGATGAATGTGCTTAGAAAATGCATTTTACACCAAAACTATATCTCACAACTATCATTAGATAATGTCACAGGCATGGGAGCTTTTTATAAAGACAGCTTTTAGATGCATTAATCACTTTGGACTACTGGTTATCCCCACTAATGCTGTGAACAATTCAGACTTAGCAAGCTTCTCTAGAGTAGGGCATTTCACATCCAACCATTCTAAATGACGTTGTTCACAATGTAACCATACACTCTTTAAAAGTTTAAAAAAACTGGAAAACTTTTTCTTTTCAGTGGCAGGTTCCAAGCTGCACAGCTGTACAAGGTTTAGCCTAGTTGATTCACTGTGTTCAGTTATTTACAGTATGTGGCACTACTGGTGTTTTGTGTTTGCTCCATAATACACTATACTGCCAAAAGTATTCACTCGTCTTCACATGCATATGAACTTGAGTGACATCCCATTCTTAATCCATACGGTTTAATATGACGTCGGCCCACCCTTTGCAGTTAACAGCTTCAACCCCTCTGGGAAGGCTTTCCACAAGGTTTAGGAATGTGTTTGTGGGAATTTCTGAAGATTCTTCAAGAGGCGCCTTTTGAGGTCAGATACTGATGTTGGACGAGAAGGCCTGGCTCGCAGTCTCTGCTCTAATTCGTCCCAAAGATATTCTATCGTTGTGAGGTCAGACAGTTGACTGTGGAATACTTAGTAGGGAGGAAATTTCACAACTGGACACAGGCGGCATCCTATCACGGTACCACGCTGGAATTCACTGAGCTCCTGAGAGACACATTCCTTCACTAATGTCTGTAGGAGCAGTCTGCATGCCTAGGTGCTTGGTTTTATACACCTGTGGCCATGGAAGTGATTAGAACACCTGAATTCAATGATTTGGATGGGTGAGTGAATACTTTTGGCAACATAGTGTATGTATGGCATATCATGAATATTATCGCCATATTTCATTTTTCCCATACTGCAGACAAGCAGAATGTATTAAAAGGACAACAAACGATACAAACAAAACAATAACATGGAAGAAGAAAACATGTTCTCTCCACACTTCTCACACATATAAGCCCACAGACAATGTGATGTAAAGCGAGAGACTCACCCTGTCCTTCTCAAACTCCACCACTTCAGTCTCCCACTCCAGCGAGTCTGTGTCTATGGCTGAATCATGCGAGCTGTGCGCTATCAGCTGGCAGAAGCGTGCCTCCTTCTCCAACTGGCTCTCCATCTTCTCCCTGTAGTCCCCACAGAGTACAACCCAACACATTTCAACACATGTTTCAACACGTGTCATGCTTCATTCGGACGGTATCCTCTGTTAGTGGACTCCAGAGGCAAAAAAAGAGAAGAAACCTATACTTCTCAATAAACCTTCTTATAACCTTCATCATGAGAATTGAGAACATGCATCTAAGAGATGGTGGGAATTATATATCCTGTGTATGTGCGGTGACTGTTTAAATGTTTGGTAGGAAGCTTGGGAAATAAATACATTCCAGACGGAAAAGTGATAAAAGCAGCATCAAGGTCACACCTCCAAAGTAGGTGAAAAGAACAGGATCAAGTAGTAGGGGAATACTGGCAAACTGTCACCAAGATACATGGACTCAGTGAGAGAAAAGCCTGGAGGGCTTCACTGACTTTAAAAAGTCTGGAAAAGTCTTTTAAGTAGTTCTTTATTATTTTTTTAAAGAGACGGCGGGAGAGGCCTTGAATAGCTGGCATGCATTAGCTAGCCACTAGAGGGAGCTTGAGGCAACAGAGAAGTGGCAGACAGACAGCACAAGGTTATTTTGGTAGTCCACGTTTCATGAGTATGGGCATGAGGGAGGGAGGGAGAGACAGAAAGTGAATTAAACAGTAAGGGCTCACTTTAGCTCCTTCAGCTCCCGAGCAGCATCATTCTTCTGTTTTCTCATGTCATCCAGGTTGCGTAGAGCGTCGGCCAGGTCGCTAACTGCACGGTCCCGTTCTCTGCGCAGGTTATCACACAGGGTCCTGAAAGACCCCACAGGATAACCAGGTAAAGTCGTACAACGTAATAAAAATATAGATGACCATCTTCATTTTAATAAGGATGTTAAAGTGTATAGAATATATAATCATTCCACCAATTCCACTAAGAGTTTTCATTTCTCCATAATTAAGTGGTTAAGATGTAAATATTCAGAGTGGTTTGATATGAAACGCTCCCTTTTAGGGAAACATCCAGAGAAAGTCATTAACACACTGTTAGATGCCTGAGATGTTGATTTTAAAATAGTTTTGAAAGTTAAAACTTTCAAAAGTACGTTCATGGCAGGGAGGTACATGCAAGGCATTTTGATGCAAACTAGTCCTTTAAGAAAACTGGTTGGCCACTATTGTATCATCACTTACACTGCAAATAAAAACTCAGAAAACACACCATTTCTCACTTTGACCGAGAACCCATGAGATGGTTCTAACTTTACTACCTCCCAGATTAAGCACAATGCTTTCTAAAAATGTTCTTTAAGCACCAGGTTTCTTTGTTGTGTGTTATAAAATCTCAGTTTTGTCATTTTCTCTTCATCTGGTGTCGACCAGAGAAGGATGGGCTCCTCACTTGAGCCTTGGTTTCTCTCAAGGTTTCTTCCTCTTACTCCTAGGGAGTTTTCCCCTTGTCACTGTTGCCTTTGCCTTGCTCATGGTGGGGCCTGGACCCGGATTCCATTCCTTACATCTATCCATGGACTCCTTTCCTTATATTTTTATTAATTTAATTATTTAATAAGCTGCTTTTCTGTAAAGCCGCTTTGAGACTACATCAGTCGTAAATAGGTGCCAAACAATTAAATTCTGGTTTGATTTGCGGTTTTGGACACTGAGACCCCTGGTTTGTGTGACCACCACGATAAAGAAATCTGAGTCTATGTTTCTCTACAATGAACCACTTCAGATCAAGCCACTCTGTAAGACTTTAAGCATCGCAAGTGAGTGAGTTATGCAGCATCCAGTTCAAAATCTGGAGGAATTCCCCTTTAATCATATGTGACATGTGGCTTCATGAACACTTCAGTGACAGAACAGGACAGTACCTGATGCTTTCTCTCTCTGCCACAATCTTGTCTCTCTCCTGGAAGGCCCAGTCCCTGCGGCACTTTGCAACCTCGGCCTCCTGTACGGCCTCCTTCAGCTCCTGTGACATTGCCTCGCACTGCTTCCTCAGCACCTCGATCTCCTTATTGGCACGCTCCATGTCCAGAGTGGCTGTGTCTTGTTTCTGTTCATATCAAGCACACGCATTAGCTGCACAACAGCTGGTCACAAACGCTAATACAATCAGGCAAAACGGTTCACTCCCAATGGAACATTTACTGCTTTGAAATGATTTGTTTTCTGATTAGGGCTGTTGTTCACTAGATCTGAAAAGCACCCAGGACACTGAGAGCAGTTAGAACCATTAGGCATCCTCAGACTACAGCCTGTTCACACGGCCTAAGACCCTTAGAATCTAACCAGAACAGCTATACTGCCCTCTGGTGGCATCAAGTGGCAAACATCAGACCTATCTGATGAGGTCAATCAGATAGAACATAAAAATGCATTATACACATCAACCCTGCGGTCAAAATAAGCCAGTGGCTAGCAGCAGATTTTAGGAAGGCTCTTGTGTGATTGGGTATCTACTTATACCTAAGAATACTATGCTATTGTGGAAGGTCCAGAAAGAACAAAAAGAGAGATGAGGCTGTGACCAACCAGAGCGTTCTAGCATTCAGCAAGCTCTTGATGCAGTTTATACAGAAGTACATATATGAAGATCATAACAGATCAAATTCAATCATCTTCTAGAGTAGTGTTTCTCAACCCTGGTCCTGGAGGCAGCCTCCCCCTGTAACTGCAAAAGGGCTTGTTAATGAGCTGATGAATTGAATCGGGTGTGTTGGGAGCAGGGAAAGCACCAAAATGTGCAGGGTTGAGAAACTATAAAAAGCAAAACTGCTGTTTATAATTCTGGTTCAAATCATTTTAAAACACGGTTATCCAAGACTAATTCAATTGAGTGCAAAGCTGAACAATTTAATTCTGCATTATTCAGCAATGTCTGGAACAGGCATCACGGAAAGTACAAGGCACTTTTGTCTTTGGGGAGATAGAAAGAGAACTGCTAAAAGTTTCATCTGAGTGGAGATGAAGAGGGGAGCTAGAAAAACAGAGCTGCCTCTTTATCACTGTTGACAGCAAGCTACATTAGCCCGGTCGCCCTCATTTCCTTTTGAATTATTACGCAGAGCACTGACGCATAAACCACAAGCACAAGGATCCAAAAGCTCCATAGGATGATAGCAATTACAGTCATGTCAGAACAACGGCGCGAGACATGCAATATTCATTAATGCTTCGGTTTTGTTTAGCAACTGATATTAAGAAGCCATTTACCAGTGTTAAATGCTTATGACAGACGTGCAACATCAGACAGGTTGACAGCCTTTAAGCTTAAGAGATGGCCTTACAAGTGACCTTTTCGAAAGCAAAACAACGGTTGTATCCGCAGGCCTCAGTTCAGCTTGATGTGCGAGTACCTGTCTGGCTTGGTAGTACTCCCGCAGCAGCTGGTCCCTCTGGATGATAGCCTCAGTTCTCTCTTTCCTGGCCACATCTCGCTCCTCGCGCACAGTCTCGATGTCTTTACAGGCCTGACTCAGCTCTTTCTGTGCCTCCGCTTTGTCCTTCACTTCATGGCAGTATTTCTCCAGCAGCTCGTTCCGCTCACAGATGGCTCGGTCTCGATCCACCAGCGATGAATTAAGCTCCTGCAAAGCGCAACACTGTCACCAAACGCCACAGCATACTGAATTCGACAAATACATATACGTTTGGGATCTTATTCCTTGGCCTGTCAAGCCCTATTAAGGCATAATCTAGAGATCAGTACAGTCTAAAGGCTATAAATTAAAACTGTACAGTACTAATAACAATAACACAACAGTTAACGCAAACCAAGACAATATAAGAGGGACATCTCCCATGGCTTATTTCCTAAGTGCTAACCTCATTCCGACTTTCTCCTTACTGAAAGTCTGTTCCATCTTAGACCCTGAGGCGCTGGCTTTGAAAAGGCTATTTCTGTTATTATGCTTTTAAACTGTGGAACTCGACCGCACACCTTCTATTAGGCGATCAAACTCATGCACACTTTTAAAGGGGACCTACCATGTTCATTATCAATGATCATAATGTTATTTTTGGGATGAGCTAGAAAAGATTTACATGCTTCCATTTTCCCAAAACAATAATCTTCTCATACTATAAATCTGTACCCACGCTCTGTCTGAAATGCTCTGTTACAGTGCCTGTGCCTTTAAGCCCGGCCTCCTGCAGAGCTCAGTGCGCTCTGATTGATTAGCTTGTCCACTCTGTTCTGACTGGTCAATGGCTAGACCCACAACCTGCCCCAACAACCCTGTGGCCATTCCTATAATGGCGATGGGTCTGCTGTTTAAGTTTAAGCCAGAGTCCTAAGTCTGGTAGAACAAGTTGGTAGACCCAACCCACCAGTGGAAGCTAAAGCAGGTCACCTTGTTACAGAGAAGAGGGCCGGAACTCCAACAAGGCATTCAGCCAACTGAGAGTTTCTCCCCCTGGTGTGTACATAAAACTGGCATAATAGTTCCCTTTAAAAGGCACAATTGAAAATGTTCCAAAAACTGATTCAATTTTATTTTCTTTTATTACTGTTCCTTACTACTTTATAACTGACTTTACAGTACATTACAGAGTGAAAAGCATCTGCCTTGATTTTTCACATCTGCAGAATTTCATTGTACAGTGCAACTGCTTGTTTCTATGTGCATATGACAATAAACGCTTGAATCTTGAATCCAATATTTACCAGAGGGCAACTAAGACCTACAGATATTTCCCTTTAAAAACTACATAAAGTTCCTGTTACCTGTCTGAGTGCTTCTAGCTCTTCACTGGCCACCATCCTCTCCGACGAGGTGTTTTTCAGTCTGGCCTCGGCGGCTTCCAACTCTGTCTGCAGCTTGTCCACCTCTTTGATCACCTGGTCCCTTTCGCTCATGATCAGCCTGTACTCGTTAAACACAGAGTCCCGCTCCTCTTTATACTTCTCAGCATCCTTCACCGCCTTCAGCTGGAAGTTCTTATACCGTGTCACCTCCGACTGCAGCCTCTCCATCTCTCTCTGTAACTCCTTGTTCTGAGAAGAGGCTTTATTCAGCTCCTGCTGAGCTGACTCGAACCTGATACGGTACAACAGTGGTCAGAGTTCAGAACAACATGTGCTGCATTGAATTCTGATGTTTGGTTAGCCTTTTCTACTCTTAAGTTACTTTTGTTTTGTTATGGGTATCTTTTAGATTTGTGTTTTATCATTATCGTTTATCGTATCATCATTTTATACAGTTTTCACTATTATTGAAGGCTCAGCTGCCAGACAAAGCTGAAATGTACAGTTTAGTTATACGACCAAGAGCCATAACAGCCACCACGTACTAGACGCCAAACGTGTGTAACTACAGTAACTTACCTCCGGATTGAGGCGGAGTACTGTTGCTGATAGTGGATGGCTGTGTCTCTCTGCTTCATCAAAGTTTCAAGCTGTTTCTGCAGCCGCCTGTTCTCCTCCTCCGCCTGCTCCAGTCGACTCAGGTCTGTGTTGTGATTGGCTACTTTTTCGCTATACCGTTTGCTCAAGCTGTCGTACTCTTTCTTCAGCCCCTCCAGCTTATCCATGGCTGTGTCGTACAGCTTCAGGACCTCTGATGATCCGTTCTCTCTAATAACCTACACAGGAAAACATGACAGTGACTCAATATCTCAGAAACAGAAGCATAAATCTTCTCAGCTTAAAAGCCAAAGTAAATTGCATAATACAAACACCAGAGGGCAACCATGGGTCAAGAAAGAGGACAGGGACTCCACAGCACCAGCACTACAGCAGTTGATCTGTAGCTCATTTCACATACAACATGATCAGTCTGAATGAAATGAGTGATTATACCAGGAGGATATCAATACTTTCAGAAAACCTCTATCAACATATTGGGCACAAAAATTCCATCTCAATGACCTGCACTGCACACCTACAGTCACGAAGAAGGAGCAGCATTTTACGTGAAGTCAAGCCCAGGTGCTTCTAGAGACCACCTTGTGCTTAGAAAAGATGATATCACGTCCTCAGTTTAACCTGAAGTGGTCACTCTTACTCTGATTCGCTGCATCTAGATAGGACTCTCCCTGAGGCCATGTAATCGTGCTTGCAGTATTGACTAACTGTAAGAGTCTTGGAGTCTGTTCCTATCAGTCAAACAGCACTTGCCCTTCCAGGCTGCCCTTTTCACTGTGAGTGACGCGCGTGCTAAGGCTCCTGAGGGAAACAGGGCAGCGTAAGCACTGCTGACAGGTCAAAAGCCCCCTTTAGACCAGCTCCAAAGTTCTGTTACTGCCACCACACAAATGGCACAGGCCATGCACACACAGCAGCTCTGCACGCTGCTGCTGATACTGTGAATCTCCTGTTAGTGCTTGACTGCAGGATAAAGACCTCTGCAAAAGACACCCCGCTGACAGTCTGTGAACGTTCCAGGGATTTAATCTGGTAGGAAGTCTGATAAATCAGACAGCAAGAGGACAGGGGAAAAAAAATATGAAGCCAGTTCGTGTGACAGGGGCCCAATATGACTGGCGTAGCAAGACGTGCTCGTGTTGACACAGTTACATCTGATCAAATAATCTCCCGGCTCAACAGCTTATGATTCAACTGCATGTCAAGGTCAGGTGAGATGGCTGGTGTTCACGTCTGCTCGAGGTGCCACAGGATGGGTGGATTCACGGAGAGAAAAGCAGAAAAGCCGTTGCGTGTGGGGATATTTCAGCCGGACATTTGGCTTGGGATGTACTACACATACTTGTGGTGAATTTACATTAACTAATCTATAAAAGACAACATAAGTATAAATTAATTGCATTCCTTGGTTGTCTGCATGGCTTTTTTTGAGAATATCTTATTTCATAGGTCACTATGAAGTAATGAAGCAACAACGTAATAAAAGTACAGCTTTCAGCAGATGCTTATTGATATTCCCAAAGATTCTTACACTGCATACCAGTCATACCGAATTCTGTATATCTGAAATACACACCCAAATAGTTGAAGGTTTTTGGTTATCCTAAAGACTCTACAGGCTTACACTTAACAGTTCCAACTGATGGGATAAAAAAATAAAGTATCCTGATGTACCACATACTCTTGATGCATCATAATATTATATTTGTGCCATATCGCCACCTCTAATATAGATTTTGTTTTTGTTTTATTTTTTTTGCACCCTCTTTTGCAAGCTCTTTCAATTCTGTCAATGTTCATGATGGACTGGTCAACAGAATTGGTTTAAAATTGCTTATAAAGAAATCTTGTTATATCACCCTCTAATGCAAGCTAGGAAAGCTGTTTTATCCTCATCCTTGGAGGTTTTTTGAGGTGGCTGCATTATGGGGTAAAAGCATCTGACAGAAATACCAGACAAAATAACCAAACGAAAAGACTAAACAACCAATACCAAAGATCTACATGAACACAAATGGCTCAGGGACTCAATCTTTTGGTTCATTTAGGATTCCTATTTGCATTCTATGTAAAGACAAATTAGTGCTGTGCAAATAACAAAAGCACTTAAGCACTGAATCATATCAGGGATCATTAGGCTCTTATTTAATTATTATCTTATTTGATTTTAATCTCCATAATTTTGTGCAAAAAAAATAAATAAATAAATAAAAAAAAAACACACAACACATGGTATGAAATCACCTTGGCACATGAAAAAAAATGTAAAGATGTGAAAAGGCTGTGGTCAACAACCCTAAGCAATACAAAATTTGTTACCCCTGGTTAGCGATTTATGCTATGCTAGCTACCAAATTTTACTTCAGTACAGGCTGCAATTTACTACTTTCCCCTGCTATGCTGATTTAGGCAATCAAGATATCCTAATTATTTTGCAATCGGCTTCCTACCCTTCAGCTTCCTGGTCCACCTTAAATGGTGTATCAATTATTATTGCAATTCCTGAGGCTCTATCATGTAAAAGCAACACCATTTAAGTCGGAACAGGAAAAGTCCAACAAGAAGCTGACGGACGGGAAGCTTAGTGCAGCTTCATAGTTTTAACGCTGGTAGGATTTTTGATTAAGGTGATCTGAGCTATAAAAACATCCCACCTAGAGTTTTATGTAGAGAACTACCTATAAATATGCTGTATGGTGGGACATTTTGACAAGGTAGCACAATTTGTCACAACACGGGGCTGCAGTGTGCACCAGCCGCTTTGCTAAAGCAGTCAAACATACTGCACTACTTCAGATTTACAGTTATGCTGTATATAATTCAGACCGAGTATGAGCACATGTTTTTAGTTCTCTCCAATACCGAGTTTCGTACCATGATGTACTCCAAATGAAGTAGTTATTAGTGTAAATGGGTTCACTGTATCAGGGCAGTTAAATCGCTAAAATCTAGCTGAGTTTAATGATGCGTACTAGCTAGCTATCTTTACTCTACATTAGTTACCTTGGCTCGAGCACCACTGCAGTGGAGAGAAGCGGATTTTGCCCCACATCAAAAAAGCTGTAAGTAAAGCATATTTTGACCCCAGCTCCACATCTGTGCAAACAGCAGCCTCTGTGGCACAGTGACAGCAGGAATCCTGTTTGAGGCTATTGTACGCAACACATCCAAGGAGTCCACATTTCCAGTTGTTGGAAGTCGTTTTTTGGCTGGTTGAGCCGAAGCTGAATGTCGTCTAATACCAGACATGCACGCTACAAGTTCAGAAATCTTGTTCTTTGGTGACTCACGCTGTACGAAAACACTCAGTCCATGTTGCATGATGCTACATAAATCGCCGCCCCCTACAGACAGCTCTTTCTATGGATAGTTTAAAATAAAGCTGTTTCATGGAAAATAACACACTGAGTGCCCGAGTACTGAGCCGCTCGGTAGCCACACTGTGCACATTCACGGTAGGACAATACAGTCTCTCTATAGCTGGTTTTACACAGACAGTTGAATAAAATCACTGTATAAACATTTAGGCATCACTACCATATTCATTCAAACAGAACGGTGTGCACATACAGACCTTTTCACCTCCATTGTGTGTGTTTAAAAGGTACTAAAATCCGAGTACACCGGAATGCAGCAAGGCAGAATGTTTAAAAAGTGGCCTTTGCGTCTGGCTACCACAGTGTCAGCAGCTATCTGTATGAGCAGGCCCTCCTTTGCTGCCAGCTCGAGTCATTTTTCATTAGAACAGAAGCACACACTCGGCATAAATATCAGAATGACGGGATTGCTGAATTATGAGTTTGGATAAGTAAGCTTGGTATCGATACTGAGGCATCCTGATTTAACTGAATTGGAAATTTGAATTAGAATTTGGAAAAGCAATGTATTTAAAAGGTAGCACTTTTAAACAGGCATCCTTTCGGTATGTCCATGAAGACAGAGATAGGCTGTCTGTAATAAGGAGTCAACAATGCTTCAGCTGGCAGAAACAGCGCTCGCTTGACAACATCACAAAAAGTACATCTCAGCTCTGCAAAGTTACCTGAAATATACTGAGGTAAAAGCGTTTCACATTTAAAAGACTTCACTGGGCGCTTTCCCCTCGTACTGCAGCTGCCGTACTCTGTCTTCCACCACCTTCAGAATCTAAGTTAAGATTCTGCCACATTAAAAATGTACTCTGTCTGCTGCAGCCACTACTGTGGGAAGGTTCTGCATTCTGAGATGGTAAGACTATCTTTTCTCCTTTGAGTTTGAAGGAGTCCTGTGTGTGTGTGTGTGTGTGTGTGTGTGTGTGTGTGTGTGTGTGTGTGTGTGTGTGTGTGTGTGGTTGGAGGGGTTGAGTTAGAGGAGAGGCTGGCCGTGTTGGCCACCTCATTAAATCTCTGGGATTAATTACTCTCTTTGTATGACATATGACCAAAGATGCCACTGGTCCATTTCTGCCTTGCGTTCTTCTCTGAAATGGCTTCGACAGTACAAGATAGCGTCTTCTTTCCAAGCTCTGACATGAGGCAGCACTTTCTGACATAGAAACAGCCATACAACGTGAAACAAGTATCCATAACTAAATTAAGAGGAACAACTCCTTAAAAAAACTGAACACATGAACTGTTTTCCTGATTAAACTGTGCCAGCATTTCCCCCAGCGTATACAGGGTAAGACTGGACAGGTGTAGTTTGTTATCGCTGTACCTGTTGTTGCTGCAGTCTCATGTCAGCCACCTCCTTCTGGTCCTCTGAGTGGAGTCTCTTGAGCTCTTCACAGCTCTGTTTCAGATGGTTGTGCTCTCTCACAAGCTGAGCATTATCTCTCCTCATCACCTCCATCTCCTCCTTCATCTGAGACTGGTCACTCAGGAGACGACTGTGCAGCATGCTGAGACAGAAACAATTGTATTTAGCTCGGTATGTCACTAGGGCTCTTTTTTAGAATGAGTTTCTCAGGAGATAATTGAGTTGACCTAGTGTGTGTTTTGGCTTACGAAAGTAACGCATGCCAATTAACACGTCATCTGCTGCTTTCTTTTTGTTCCTGGAGACACTATATTAATCCCTCTCAACACCACCTGTGGTGAGAAATTCAAACTTTACTTTGCTGTGTTTATCCTCTTGAGTCACTGAAATGCATGTATGGCTCATTTGCAAGCCTAAACCCCACCGGTCTTGCCCATAAAGGTTGAACAGAAAATGGGAGAAAAAAATAATCTTCATCTGCCCCAACCCCCTCCATCAGTGTGCATATTCCAGCAAAGCAGGCATGTCGACAGGAGGACATGTGTCCTTACATGACTAGATAATAACCAGAATTACTGTCGCAGTCACATCTGTGTGTATATGGCAGTCTGTAGCAGAGCATATCAGGATTACGCTCAGTGCACTACAGCATGCTTACAACTGAGATTACCGTATATACAGTCCGACAGTTGTGTGTATATGATAAAGTCATGTCCCCAGCAATGTGAATCCTATGGTTCTGACCTGCCACACAACATTTTTATGAGATCTAGTCGGTTATTGGGGGTGGGAGGGGGTGAGGGGTGTAGGAGGGAGACACCAGAGAATACCCAAAAAATGGCAAATTAATGGTATTGCGTTCATCTTGTGTCTTCAGATGTTTAACAGAGCTTTAATAACAATGTCGAGTATTCCGGTTTTTAATTAAAAGCTCTTCTACAAACACAGCAGATGGCTCTTAGCACCCGCATCTCGCTGTGTCAGAGCAACGCAACCTGCCCTCCCCTTCCTTCTGCTCAGCAGGAAAAGCCCACAGATTCCCAGCTAGCGCGTGGCCTGCGGCAAGCAGCACAACACTCACTGGTAGAAGTCAGCTTCCTTCACAGCCTCCTCACATCTCTTCAGGGTCTTGGTGTGCTGGTTCTGCAGAGACTGCAGGTCCGCCATGGCCTTCATGCATTGCGTCTTGAGCCTCTCATAATCGTGACCAGCTTTAGAATTTGGCCTTTTGGAGACAATAGCAATACATCAACACAGAGTCCATCACCGTCTGCAAGGGCAGTTCAATGTTAACACAGATAAAAGAAGCTGGGATGGCCTCTGCATGTCCTAACACATAGCTTCAGCGCGTGCCTGAAAGTCTGGAGAAATGCAGCCGTCCTTACTGTTTTTCCAAGGGAGCAACACAGTCAGGACAGTATCAGCAAGAGAGGCACAAGCAAAATCACCCAAATTTAGCAAATCAGTCTGCCAATTTGTCTCACCACAACATGCAGCATGTTTTTATAATGCATCCTATACAAGATCATAATATGAGTAATAAGCTCTCGTGTGAACTGATATAAGCCTTTTATACCGGCAACAACTGCAACAGCAATGACGAAGCACAGTTGTTATTTTGCTGCATTTCGCAAGCAGCATGCTATCAAGGGCATATATGAAAACTGGCAGGAACTTTCTGCTTTACTGGCCATGCTGCATCACTTAGGGTATTAAACCAGTTTGCCTAATATGTGCTATTGATCTTCCTAGTATGCATATGAGTCTGTAATGTAACAGTTGAACTAAATTAACCTAAAGCAAAGTCAACGTAGAGCAATTTCTGTGTAGCACAGAAATGTTCAATTAATGTTTGTGTTTTGTATTCTAAGGTTTTCAGCTATCCCAGGAACTCTTTTACTTAAAGACGGATATACCTTTAACCTTGAGTAAAGGTCTGAATATTTACTTGCACTATACTGTATACTGCCTGCACTAAAGGAGAAGAAACGTTTCATCAAGTTAAGCATCAAACTTCATCCCATTACTCGCCAAGATCTATCGCCAGCGGTGGAAAGCAGCATCAAAGTTAAGTCTGGGTCTGCTTCTATTTCTATCACTTCTTTTGTTTCTTGCCAAACTTAGTTCTTGATGAGAGTAGGCGGCAGTGGCATTGCTCTTCCTTTCATTGGCTAACTGTCCTTAAGTTACCTAACCGGGAACAGGACCTTCAACATGATTGATGGACAAGAGGTTACAACACGCTGTCGGAGAAGTGCAGCTCCTTTATTCTATCAAGTTGGACTGATTCGACTCTATGCTACAGAGACTCACCATCACCTCTTAAGGTTAAAGCGACATTACGAGACAGGATGGGCCAGGGCTAGCTGGTTAGCATGCTAACTTCAGTAGATATGATCACATTTTGTTGTTGATTTTGGACAGTTTACACTAAAATTCTTACAAATTGTTCCTTTAAGCTGTAGGCTAGACCAATACCTAATCACGGGAGCCCCCCAACTCCAGCTAAGCGAGAAACACTGTTTGATGGTCTATTGTATTGAGATGCATTAGAACTTTTAACACGTTTTAGACGATGAACCATCTTTCAAGTGTTAATGCAATTCACAGTCTTTTCCCAAAGTATCAATATTAGGAGAGGTATACACGGTACCTGTCATCATCAAAGGTGGTTCCCGGAGACGCGAGAGCAAGGCGTTTTCGGAGCTCGTCCCGTTCCCTGGTCACCTGTCTCAGCTGGAACAGGATGGTGTCCAGGTTCTCGCTGGCTGGCCGGTTGTCATTGAGTGCAGGCGGAGGTGACGAGGCTTTGGTACCTGCAACAGTTAGCAAGTCACCGGGGCAGAGGCACCTTCACAAAGCATTAACACTGCGGTACACACTAGAACTGTGTGTGGTTATTCCAGTATCCCTATATTTTAACTCATCTCCAATATTCTCTTACTTACTTGGATATTTAAATCAGGAATGTGCAAATGGAAACCGAAAAATGAAAAACATCATGTAATGTTTTTTAATTCTGAATAAGGTTTAGGTTGAGCTAGTAATAAAGACAACAGAGAGCCAAATACGGATGCACTGATTTAAGATGCCAGTATCTGACTTTTCTCTCTTAATGCATATCTGCCAATACTGATACCAACAGCAATTCATAAACATTTTTGAAATGCAAAAATTGGAACTACATCCAACTAGTACTGCATTACAGAGAGATGTAAAACTTACTTGTAGGAACATGTATGTGAAACTTATTAGCAGAGGGTTACAAATGCAGCAAAATACATAACATGCTAAAATTTTAGCACCGTAGCCCAGTCTCTGTCTGACAATTTATTTTTAAAGGAAATAACTGCAGATTTACATTTACATTTATGGCATTTAGCAGACATTTCAAACTAAAAAATAATAATTTTCACAGCATATGTTATTATTTTGTAGGTCTTCTGGAAGCAGTCTGTATCACAAACACCTAAATATTACAAATCAGTCAAACAATAAGATGCGGTTCACTTCCAATCCTACCTAGATGAGACAACTAAATGTTAGAAGTATGGAATTCTTGTTGGGAATACTATTGGTTTAAATATGTAAACAATCAAATATTCAAAATGGTTAAATGTCCTTTCCTAATACAGCCAGTGGAAAAGATCAAATCTCAAAAGACCTTCTTTACAAAGCCTGACTTACTGTGCGGCTGCATAACCAACAACCTCAGACTTAAAATGACTTTCAACTATTAAGCGATGACTAGGTCCGCAACCAGTCCAAATTTAAAAACTGCACCCCGTTAAAACGTAAAAACAGGCCAAACAGCAGACATTCTAAACTCTTCATGTAAACAATGACCTTAAAAAGATCAGCCATGACTGAGATTCCCCTTTAATCTTCTGCTCTCTGCCATGACAATCTGCTGCAAATATTCAGAGAATTATTTTGGATTCATGCAGCAACAATGACAATAATCTCCACAAGAGATAAAAGCTCAGCACGAGGTTTGATAAAAGAGTATTTCACCCTCTTTCTAGGGACCTTTACGAATGCTCTCACACAAATCTAAATCTAATACCCGTCATCTGTCAAAGTCTATATTTATAAGCACTAACCTAATACTCATATGATTCCTATATCATTGTGCTCCCCTACAGAGAACACTGACCCAGTATTTCATTTTTCTCGTACATATCTGCTGATGCTGACACATTAATATTCATAAAGTTGAAATTGGGTCCACCAGCATTAGCATTATATAGAAATATAACACATACTGTAATGGATTAAAAATGCAGTGTCAAACCTTCTATTCTAACAAAAACAATTAATACAATCCAACAAATGTTGGTTTAAAATATCAGTCAAATCAATACCTGTGTCCAGCGCTGGAATCTTTTCATGCACATATCTGCTGGTAGCAATATGATTCTGCCATCAACATTCATTGCCAGTTGTAAGCAAGTTTAATTGGGATACGCTTCCTCTTCATGGCAAATGGGAATTTTGGCAACATTATGTG
The DNA here is from genome assembly GCA_034552555.1 of Semaprochilodus insignis. Taxonomy (NCBI): domain Eukaryota; kingdom Metazoa; phylum Chordata; class Actinopteri; order Characiformes; family Prochilodontidae; genus Semaprochilodus; species Semaprochilodus insignis. The sequence continues at coordinate 10,926,005 of CM067478.1, forward strand.
CAACTTTCCAACAGTAGCTACTATGAATGTACTGTAAGTAACTAACTAACAGTTAACCGACAAACAAGCAACTATTTACTCGATCCTTACCTTTAAAAAATGTTTGAAATTAAATACACTTTATCAGGTTTTTAAAAGCTTTTCATTCACGTTGAGTAACAGATTTGAATAGCATGTATGAAGGCGCAAGAGGCGACTGCTGGTTTTGCTGGACAGACAAACTTAGAACAAAGAAGCATGTAGCTAAAAACAGACCAATTTATCCATGTTCTTATGAAGAAAGTGTGAAGCACACCGGTGTGAAGAAATCACACAACTGTGTACAACATCTTAAAGAAGACATGGTGGACAGCAACGACTTTCACCACTACTGATGCTCACCAAGCTAAAGCTAGCCCTGGTTAACTTAAACTAATAATGAGTGGCAAACAACTGTAGAACTTTAGAAATCCAGCTGTCAGTATAATAATATCATGTAGTTATGTCATAAACTTCTTTCATTTCCGGTCATATATTCATGACCGTACCATATTCATCAGCCTCTCTGTTTAAACAAAGCCGGGTTCTTACTCAGGTTTCTGACCGTCACGTATTTCACCATGGCTACAAAAGTCAGCTCAGGGAAATCACTGATCTTACGCTTGATTAATCACTGACTACTAATGGTAGTATAATTATAGTCATATGATCCTTAATAGGTTGATTATACTCTCCCTACACTATGAACTTCACTCGCCCTGAGCCTCAGTGGTTCACTGACACAAGGAAAAAGTCTGCAACAGTCATACAGCAGGCTTTAGCCTTGCTCTCCTTCCCTCGCTGCCTTGTCACTGCTTCTCTGTCTCTCTGTCTCTGTCTCTCTGTCTCTCTGTCTCTGTCTCTCTGTCTCTCTCTCTCTCTCTCTCTCTCTCTCTCTCTCTCTCTCTCTCTCTCAAGACCTTTGCAGGCACAGGCCATTGTAGGTGTCTCTGGCAGAACTTTCAGGCTCCTTCATAGGTTTGTGCTGAGTCATTTGAAGAGGAGGCAACTACAGAACAGCAATGAGTGCGCACATTTTCTCCTTCTGGCGCTGAACCAGTAAACTGTGTTCTGCCTCACAACACACTACAGCCTGGACCTCACCACCATTCATTTTGCCAAGAATAAGCTGCTGATTTGGAGGAGGTGAAGATAAATAAACAGAAACAGACACAGAAACAGAAACACACACACACACACACACACACACACACGCACACACGCACACACACACACACACACACACACACACACACAGCATCAATGTGTCAGTCGCATATGGGGAACAACAACATACCAACACTGCTGAGGGAGCTGCTGCTCTCTGAATCCGATGGCATCGTGGACAGGACACTGTAGGTGGACCCTGTGTGGGAGAAAACAAATGCAGAATATGTTTAAGAATGCAACAAAGAACAAGTGTTAACCAACAAACCCCTCCTGAAAGAAGAAATCTATTTTATCTCCATAAAAGTCATTTGTGTGAAACGGCTGTGCACTGATAAACACTGATTTCGAGAGCTGCACCAATACACAGGGATACAATACATTTATCAATATCGTGATAAATTACACTACAATGTATCAAAGTATGCTTTTCTTTCCCTAGAAAACCCTTACAAAAGGCAAGTTTGATTACATAGAGAACTTTATTAGCCCTGATTAAATGGATTAATAATCAGTTTAGTGCAGTGGGTGAAATACAAGTAACCTCTGACAACGTGTTTATCATGGATATATTCTTATGATGATAAATTATGTCAAAACACAACACAATATGCTTTTCTGAAAATACAATGTACGTCATCAGTACTTGCAGAACACTGACCAGCTGCACGATTCATCATAAAGAGTAAAATGAGTCTTGTGTATCTGGATTCAGCTCACCACAGTATGCCACATACTTAACACAAATCACTGCATTCACAGTTTTTGATAGTATTTTTGAATTGTGGCTGAATCTTTTTCTTCTGTGTTCTATGTCATGTATCGTGTACTGAACATTTCTTGAAGCGTGACAATTTGTTATTTTTGCCATATGGTCCACCACTAGAATAAAGCTGTGGTTTTACTGTGTGTAGGGTTGTGGAGTGAGTGGTTTGAGAATGATATGATGGCCAACCCGAGTGAAGTTCTTTGATTACAAACCACTGATCTTAAAGCTTAGTAGTTTTTATAGAGAACATACTGGATTGGTATCAGAATCGGCCTATAACAGAGGTTTCTTCACCAATTAGTACAAAACTTTATACAGATAAAGTAAGTTAAAACAAAGACAGGCTGATACATACAGATAATGTAGGCTAATAAGGCACTTTAATTTAATATGGAATAATAACATCTCTGTGTAATACAAAGACCTACAAATCACGGAGATGTACCTTTTCCATTTTTTGTTGCACAGCAAAAACTGCAGTGCTGGTGGTGTAAAAGCAGTGACAAATTTTTACATCTAGGCAAGTGACTCTAAAAACCTTACAGAAATACAATACTAGAGTAGGAGGCACAATATATCCCCCCAGCCCCCCTTCCCCTCCCAGTGCTCTACATAAACCTCAGAACAAGCAGGCACCATTATGCATCCATTCTCCAGAAAGGTTCTGAACATGACTGCTCTGTGAAAAGGGGAAAAGAAGTCATTAAAACCTCCTGATTACTGTAGCCCTTCCACTCCAAGGTCCTTTCTCCTCCTCCTCCTCCTCCTGTTGCTAACGATGAGTGCATAGTGGTGACAAGGCCATGTCTCATTATCAGAGTTCTCCCCAGGCCTTCACACGGAGAGGCTGCAGCCCTGCCTAGAGCAGAGCAGCAGAGCCAAGCTCCTCTCATCTGCTTTCACACACACTGTCTCTCAGTAGTCAGCACTCCGCTTTGATTTCACACCGTCGTCAGATGAAGAGCGAGAAATACACACCAGACGAGCAAATCTAGCAGCTCGGATCAGACTATCTATATCTCCGTGTTGTCAGACCTGCGCTACGTCTTGAGGTTTAACACACTGGCAGCTGCGATTGTTTCGTGAGGTGTTATATTGTTATCTAGATGCTCTAATTTCAATGTGATCGTTTGTAAACCTTAATCGTCCCAATGCCAATCAGAGTCCTTCGGTAGTTGCCAATACCAAGTCCCAAGCCAACATTTACAGTACATCAAATTAAAGTTTAACCAAATTCATTTAGGAAAGATATACTGAGGTTGTGTAGAATGTGCATAGTGTAACACTTTTAATAAACTGAAATATATATTTTAAAAAAATAAAAATAAAAAAAACATGTTAGGAAATCTTGTTTACTATCTACTACATGCTCCAACGACAACTTCTGGAGAATTGTTTTAAAGAGATTTTTTTTCAGTCCAGTAATATACACTCATCGTCTACAAAATAGTTGCACCCAGAGGGACGTGTCGGATTGCAGTGCTATATTTCACTTTCAAATGCTAGATGGAAATACAGACCTTCTGACTATTGACTGGCAGAAAACTGGCAGCTTATCTGATACAGTCAAAGCTAGTTATAAAATCTGTAAAATATTAAGGAGCCTTATGCAGGAAGCGAAGTGAAGACTTAACAGCACTAACTTGATCAACTTGATCATCAAAACCAATATTCCATAGACTCAGTGGTGATACAAGTAGCACTCTTCATTCAGAGCTCCCAAGTTGGATGTTGATAAATGTTTTTGGGAGCCGTGGGCACCAAACATCTTGTTGTTGAATTCCAGACAAATGCAATACTGTACAGTATGAATGGTCATATCGGAATGTTATTAACACCTCCATGTATCTACATTCATTGTTCTTTTCATCAGCTCCACTTACCATATAGATCGATGTAGATACCAGGAGGTGATCACAATATTCTGATATGACCGTGTATATTTTTTCTACCCCAGACCAAAAAAAAAAAAAAAAACTTTCTACACTGAAAAAGCTCTCTGATAATGATGTTTGTGAGCTTCATGATGCACACAGCTACATGTTTCCCTGCCCCCCAAACCAAAAACGTGAATGCAGCATAACAGCACAGCCCCACCCTCGAACGTAATCGGCCAAACGCTGTTCAGTGATCGCTATCGGCTCCAAAAAGACTGATCGGTCTCTAATCATATTTGCATGTTTTTGAGCTTGACTGTGTCTTTCAAACATAATATATTAAAATAAAGTGACCGGCTTCTGTAAATATCACAATTTCACATATCGCATTTTAATTCTTACACCCAACTGAAGTATTCAACACGCTTAATCTGTGGTTTATCATTCTGCATGTCCATTCAGTTTTAACAAGAGCTACATTTAAGTGAAGCTAAAAATTCTTCTGCAATTTTGGACACATTGATTTGACTGGGCCCAGCGAAAAAGGCGCTAAACGTATCTTCTCATACATGCGCACCATACACTCACACTTCCATCTACTACAGCCAGATACCACTGGAATTTGCTAAATGGTTAAGTCATGGTTGCTGATGAGAAGATGAGAAGCTGCTTGTTGTAAGGATCAGGTCCAGAGACCGTGGTATTGTGTGATGCAGCTGACCGACGGAGCGTAAACAGAAACGCGGCAAGAGGTCTGACATCTGTGCTAGGCTACAGGCTAACCGCAGGAGATCCACCGTTTCTTCTGTGTGTCTTGTGTTTGCGTCCTCGATAATAAATTGGACTGATGTTACCCCAGAGTGCAACTGACCACAGCAGGAGACGAGGGGCGCTTGAAACATCCCTTATTCATCCATTCAGCTAAACCAGTTTTCTTGTGTTTTCCGTTGTGTATATATACTGCAATATTTGTGGCTATTTGTGGCATATCAGCATAAAGGTAATCAAGATGCATAAATATAAATATGGGAATTGTGGGCTGATGCTGACATCCAACATGTTACATGTGCATATGGCAATTACAATATAGAAACATTTCTAAATCACAGAAATTAAGTACATCCAACCGGGGTTGCACTACGGAGAAATAGAACATTTGCTGACATATACTTACAAATGCAGTAAAATAAACAGTAATCCCGCTACACATCCCACTCTTCCAGAGTACAATAAATATGTCAACCAAAAACTGTTCTATTGCATTTAATGAACAATATGCCATTTCAATTGTTAATGGCAATTAATCATCATCATTAACATTTCATGACAACACTTTACACTGAGTGTTGACTACCTAACATGAAGTAATACCTTACTTAACATGAAGTAAAACATTAACAATGCTTCACCAGTGTTACGTAAACATGTAACAACTACATCTTTACAACATTAGTTGATCATTAGTAATGTATTACTTCATTTTAACTAATGCATTACTTCATGTTAGTTAGATATCAAATGTCTGTTTGTATGTCGGTGGAGCATATGAGGGTGAAACTAACTTCTGAATGGCTGATGGATTTTACATTGTCATATTTTTATATGCATGGCTGTACTGCAAATGGCCACTGCCAATAAGCAAAAAGACATTTTACTGAAGAACATGTTACAGATACCAGCATTTCCCACAAGTCTACTGAAATCAATGTCAATTACCATCAACCAAATACTCATCAAGCAAAGTCCATCTATAAAGACTGGATCAGTTGAAAGCTCTCTGTCTCTTTCAGCAGAATTTAACCTACATGTGTCAATCTAGATGTTTGAGCTTAAAGCCAGCCTACTTCACATATGACTTCCACTTTAGCAGTACAAGTCAGTTCACAAACGGCAGAACATTATATTCTGACTTTAATAAGGTAACATTTACATTTAAACATGTTAAATAACACTGGCCATTTTTAAGGGTGAGGCTGCATATTTGCATATTTGTGATTAAGTACAACAAGGAAACACATATGTGAGAAATATGATCAAACAACAATAACAAAAGCCCATCTCTGTATTAAGTAGGTCAGCCAAGCCAGGCCTTGCCTTGGGCCACTACGTTTTTTTCCCACCCTGTGTTGTACACAATCTTTGTCAAACAGTTGTTTCGGGCAAGCCCCCCGCTCCCCGGTCCCCAAAATCACAAATAGGGGGAGACACATATTGTCCTTGGTGAAATTTTAATCCTGCTTAAAATAAAATAAAATAAAAAAAGTTTAAAGCATCTTCCATTTAAAAAAAACAAAAAAAAAACAACAAAAAAAAAAACAGTCTAATAATGGATCTCCAAATATTTCACCCACAGTTTATCCAGAAATATATGCCGGCCTGTCCTCAGGGCTTCAAAACAGAAACTGTTTTTCAAAAGATTTTGATTTATCTGTGGATCTTATCAAACCACGACAATCTAATTCAAACATATGGCTTCAAAGGAAGAGGGGTGAACTTGGGGTTCTTGGTGATAATTTGCAATCCAAAAATAACAGATTTGATAAAGCCCAGCTGCTATTCTGTGTTAACTACTGTCAGCTTCAGTTATTGTCAGCCAGTCCTGTTCGTCATGCCGGGCCTGCAGAGAGGGCTATAGAGAGAGCCTGACAAACGATTCTGTTTACCCACATCTCAGGCCTCTAAATCAAACTGACTCTGGCAGTGTTCCTGCTTTGCTGTAGGAGCCACTGCTGTTTGATTAAATCTGGAGTGAGCCCAGCTCAGAGTCACCCCTTTTCTCCTACAGACAGCTGAAAGACAGAGCGCAATGTGCCTCAGGAGCAGAGGCACCACACGGCCCAGGAAGCCTTTGTTCAGTCAGCCTGCAGTTTCCCATGAGGCCGTATGGCAAGGCTGTGGCACCGAGGGCAAGGTTCAGAAGAAGCGGCCAATCGGGACCCTGCCTTGGTCACGTGACGGGGCAGTGTTTACTGTAGTTGTGATGAGAGGGGGAAATGAGGGGAGCCGGCGGCACAGAGTTCTCACATTATCAGATGACATCACGCAAATTTAAGGGGCATTCCCGCTTTTGAAAACCAGGCAGGGCAGCGATGTAATCTAATAGTCTCCCATTACAATAATGGATGAAATTACATCAGGTAATCCTCGGATCATAGAAGGCAGGTGACACTGAGAAGGAAGATGAAAAGACAGAATCGAGGAGGAAGCCAGGACGAAGGAGGAAAGAGTGAGAGAAAAACATACACACTTAACCTAACTTCTCCTCCCTTAACCTCTAACCACGGTCACACCAGTTGTGGACAAGTCCTACTTTCATGTCCACCAAGTTCCGTGCAGATCTGAAACACATTTAACCAGAAAACCATTTAAGCAAACCAACAGATCTAATAAGCATACATGAAGCTCTTCCCAAATACTAGCAGTTACAGCCTATCCAAGTTTGTATATCAGGGAAATATCTGATGTTCTAGATAGCAACCAAAGGAACCGATTTAATGCAGCAATAGAGCATGCTTTCTCTAGACTACATAAAAGTTCAAAGTATCAAACTGCAGGCATAACATAAAGGTTAATCATGCACAATGATATCAGAATCCTATAATAACAGTAGATTAATATTTGCTTAAAGGGTCCATATCCTACATTTTTCATGCACTTCATATATTATCCACTAGTTCTAAAAATGTGACCATTTTACAACCTTTTTCTACCTCAAAGTATTAAACAGGCTGTTTTTACTACTGTATGACTGATATATGTAAATCAGCCTGTTCTGACTGGCTGCCTTGTACTGGCCTTCATTCAGAAAGTAGTCTGGGCTCAAATACATCTGAACATGAAAGGGGCTGAAAGTTGAAATGTTTTTGGAGTTTACTTTCCGTATATGGACCGGAATATGGTCAGTGACCAACTGCCTGTTTCATTATAAATTCATTATAAATTTAAAAAAAAAAAAGCAAAATGAGTATAGTTTTACTTAAACATACACTCACAGTCAAAAGAATAGTTGCACAAATAGTTGCACCCAGAAGGAATCAACCGACAGGAATGAAACTTGGTGGGTAGGTTTGACATTGTGAGATATGCGAAGTTTCATAACCCAATAGCCACGATCGTGGACATTCAGTGAGCAGTGATGCCTCCATGAGTCATCCTATTAGTGCCAGCACCATTGGCAGACGGCTGCACGATGCAGGACTACATGCACACAGACATTACAATGACTGCCCTTAACACCACATCAACATCGCCAAAGACTGCAATGGTGTCGTGCCAGATTGTCATGGAGTGACTCAGAATGGCAGCGAGTGAGTCCGGCTTTTGTCTTGGTGGAGACGGGTCCAGTGAATCTGTGTGTGGAGGCACCATGGTCAGCGCAAAGACGAGCGGTTTGCTGTCATGCGTAGCACTTCCAGAAGGCCTGGTGTCACCCCACCTCCACTGCAAAATCTGCAGGAACTGTGTGAGAATATTCAAGCTGCATGGGATGGATTATCACAGGACATCATCAGGAACCTCTACAACTCTGAGACGTCTCTATGCAGAGACGTCTGGCATGTTGCATTAGCAATCATTGCGGCCCGACACCATGCTGAGACACTACTTTTGTATGTGTAGGTCAATAAATATTTCCCATATCAGTCTAAATGTATCATTTGTTGTTTCTGTAACCTTTATTATCCTTCCGAAGAGCACTGCAATCCCACACTTTTTTGACGATCAAATACTTATATCTTCTTAAAACCTGATCATTTGTTGAGGTATCGCAATATTAGTTTTGCCATATTGCCAGCCTCTAACTTACACACACACACACACACACACACACACACACACACACACACACACACACACACAATACCAAAGTCTTTTATTTAGGGGGAAAAAAGGAAGCACATGTTTTAAAACTTTTTGATTTTGTATTTATGATTATTGCTGGGTTTTGTGCTAAAATATCAGCATTTTATTATTTTTTATACTTGTCAATAATGCTATTGCAGGTAGATCAAAACTTATTTACACATCTTATAGATTAGGGATGCACCGAAATGAAGTTTTTTGGCCGAAACCGAATAAAATGGAACATTTAGCCGAAGACCAAATACTGAACATGTTTCTTCGCAGCCTTTCATTTATTTTGCCAATTTTTTCCCCATTGCATAAATTAAATAGGCCAAAGAAAAAGAAAAAACTATTACTTACTGCAGTTTAGACATACTTATTCAATGCTGAACATTTTAACCCCAGACATTTTATCTAAGCAGACATACCAACAAAGCACACTATGGCTTAAATACACTAGCCAAAAAAACAAAAAAAACAAACAAACACACATTCTAGTCGACATGTCTGCTGCATTCAGAGAGCGCCTCACTCCATGCTGATCACGTTTTTATCGCGTTGTTGTAAAACTGGGGCTCATGTTTCTTTAAGGAGGATGATGCGAAGCTGCTGTCTGTCTGCCTCACTGTAGCAGCTCGGTTCTGTTCTTTACTCTGTCTTGAGTTCTGGAGGCTCGAATGCTTGAAGCTGAATAAAAGCTGGGAAGCTTCAGCGTGCTCCGGTGTGACTCGCAATGGAGTAATAAGGCGTTGAAGTGTTGGTGCTAATCCTGCAACTACATTACTTCTACAATCAGGAACTAGAAAAATGTAACAGTGTCATTAAAACGTCATTATTTGGTTTAAATTATTCAATCTTTTCACTTATTCACCATTTTCGGCCAAATAATTTTGGTTCCCGAACATTTGGTGCATCCCTATTACAGATGTTTCTGGATTGACACTGGTATCAACAGTACATGAAAAAGAAATATCAGCATCACCTATCAGTTCTTATATCTGTGAATCCTGATTAAAGACATTAATATTGTTCAATAAACACACTAAAGAATAAGAATAGACATTTATAAGCCAACAATGAATAAATTTTATACAGATTACAAACTCTGGCTCATCTAACGCCAACATGCTGTGCTAACTTCTCTCTGTCACCTTGAGCAGAGCAACCGCTCATTTACAGCAGATACAGTCCTTCAAAAATGCTAACTGGCTGCATTCAAATATGCCCTAGGTAGCTATATAGCACAGTCTATTACGATCCAGGTTTACATTTTACCAGTCAGCACAAATAAAGGACAGTCATATCAAATGCTGTGTTTACGGCAGAAAAAGTTCTAAGTTAGGCTGAGCCTATAGGGCGGCAGCGATGTTACAAAGGCATGGAAACATGAAACTCCCTGCAGCGAGTGTTCTCACAGTTTCCCAAACAAGTTTAACGTGCCCAAAATAAGCGAAACGCATCACACCAGGTCACTGTGTCTCACTCGGTTCTTTACACTACAAAAGGCGCAGCATCCTAAAACGTATGTCTCTAAGACTGCCTATTGTTTGGCACTCCCAGCAGTGTATCACATGTCCCTTCCACACTTAACAACTGCTCTTAACCTCCTGAAAGCTACATGTGTCAGGCCGATCACTCTCATGTAGATTAGTGGGCCTGTTTAAACAAAGTCTTTATTAGAGGTTTGGATGTAGCCAGCTATCAGTTCTGAGTGAGGCTTAGGGTCCGGACTGCAGCGCTGATGGAGGTTAGCGCTGCACTGTTTATTTCCATTACCTCACAACCAGTATTTAGACTGTGGCATTTCCTGTGCCTTCCTCGGTAATTAAGAAGCTTGGGAACACTTGAAAATGGTAATGAAGTCCTTTTTGATGGTGCTGCCTCCTGGCAAATAAACTGAAGCAGTGAGAGATGCTAGAAGGCTTAAAGCTTTGCAGAAACAGTCTAGAAAGGATTAACAACACTACTTCAATGTTAGCACAGACACAAAGCTTCAACAATTTCTGTTAATACTACACTCTCAGGACAGAACTGTACCTGCTTTCAGGGTACTTATGCTGCAAGTGGAGCAGTACTTTTAGTTAGGGAAGATAACTGCATAACTTTTAATAAATCCAGCTCCAGCTAAAAGATCTCAAACTCCTAGTATGGAAGGAGAAGATCTCCAGCAACTAAACATAGACGTATAACAGCAAGGCAGAGCCGAATGGGAAAGTGAGTGTGCATTACAGGCCAAGCAAAAAACCACACAGTATCCAGTCCTTGAAAAGGATGTTAGGAGGCAGTGATCCTAAAAAACCCTTTTTTTAGATCTGAAGCGACCTTGAATCAGACTGGGATCTATATTAATATTTCATAGTACCCCAAATGAGTGTCAGTGCTCGACTACAAAAGCAGTCCAGACTCTCAGTTTCGCTCTCCTTGTCAAAACCAACTAAATATATTTTGACAGCGAGCTATTTTGGCTAACTCTATAATTTATATACTCGCTTAGATTTCCATTTTCCTTAAACACAAAACGTGAAAATACAAAACAAGGCACTCTCTCTTAGGAGGACACTCAACCAATAAACATCTAAGACAACATAAAACACTGACCTGCTTAAAAAGTCATGGCTTTGTAACATCTAGCCTGAACCACATTATAACGTGCGTCGCTGCTCAGTTTGCTGTCCAGAGAAAATGAATAATGGACTGCTTTAATACCTTTCCTGAAGTTAATTGGCTGGTTTTATCAACTGCACATCTTCCCCAATATGTACATAAACATGACTGCTCTTGGTTGATTACACCACTTGTTTGCTTTCTGTGAACATCCTATCTGCTGTAATAGCACTGTAAGTACACAGTGACCAATTTCTCCCTAGCATTGAAAATAACAGAGCCATGTTTGTGGTCCCAGCTATGCCACGCATTTGGGTGGGACTTTTTGAAATGATGGTGTTGCTAGATTTTAAGAGTCTGTACGAGTTTGTGATCCTTTGATCACATGTTTTTAGTTCAACCATGCTGCATGTATGCATTTCTAGCGGTTAGCCACTAGTATCTGGAGGCATCTCCTACAGGTTTGGCTAACCAATAAAATACTGCTTCTTCAGCCTTGACATTCTTATATTACAAACATCTAGGAGCTGAGCCGCACACCAACGCGCCAAAGGCTGAGGTTCTGCCCTGGAACTGACCTTTAGCCATGTGAGCTAGCTGGTAAACTTTGTTATGCTAGTAACAGCACTTAAGTACGCTAGTATACAGTTGGGCCCAGAAATATCTGAACAGTGACACACGTTTTGGCATTTTAGCTGTTTACCAAAACATACTCAAGATACAGTTGTACAATCAACATGGGCTAATGTGAGGGTATTCACATCCTAATTGGAGGAGGGGTTTAGGAATTATAGCTCTTTAATATGTAGCTGCCTCTTTTTCAGGGGACCAAAGGTAATTGGACAATTATCTCAAAAGTCATTTCATGGGCTGCATGGACTATTCCCTCATTAATCCATCATCAATTAAGCAGGTAAAAAGTCTGGAGTTGATTCCAGGTGTGATATTTGCCTTTGGAAGCTGTTGCTGTGAACCCACAACATGCCGTCAAAGGAGGGCTCAATGGAAGTGAAACAGACCATCATCAGGCTGAAAAAAGAAGAAATCCATCAGAGAGATAGCAGAAATGTTAGGAGTGGCCAAAAAGAAGGAAAAAAATAAATAAATAAATAAATAAATAAAATTTAAAAAAAACCAAGCGCACTGGTGAGCTCAGGAACTCAAAAAGGCCTGGAAGGAAGACAACAGTTGATCAGGGTGATCGCAGAATCCTTTCCATGGTGAAGAAAAACCCCTTCACAACAACCGCCCAAGAACACTCTCCAGGAAGTCGATGTATCAGTATCTAAGTCTACCGTAAAGAGAAGACTTCATGAAAGCAAATACAGAGGGTTCACCACAAGGTGCAAACCATTAATCAGCCTCAAAAATAGAAAGGCCAGATTAGACTTCGCCGAAAACATCTAAAGAAGCCAGCCCAGTTTTGGAACAGCATTCTTTGAACAGATGAAACTAAGATCAACCTGTACCAGAATGATGGGAGGAAGAAAGTATGGAGAAGGCTTGGAACGGCTCATGATCCAAAGCACATCACATCCTCTGTAAAACATGGTGGAGGCAGTGTGATGGCGTGGGCATGCATGGCTTCCAATGGCACTGGGTCACTAGTGTTTACTGATCATGTGACAGAAGACAGAAGCAGCCACATGAGTTCTGAAGTGTACAGGGATAAACTTTCTGGTCAGATTCAACCAAGTGCAGCAAGGTTGATTGGACGTCACTTCTCAGTACAGATGGACAATGACCCAAAACATACTGCGAAAGCAACCCCAGATTTTTTTTAAGGCAAAGAAGTGATAATACACTGCAATGGCCATGTCAACCACCAGATCTCAACCTGATCGAGCATGCATTTCACTTGCTTAAGACAAAACTTAAGTCAGAAAGACCCACAAACAAGCAACAACTGAAGACAGCTGCAGCAAAGGCCTGGCAAAGCATCACAACAGAGGAAACCCAGTATTAAATATTAACATTTTTTTATTATTAAAAATGAACACAAGGTAATTTGTCCAATTACTTTTGAGCCCCTGAAATGAGGAGGCTATGTAGAAAAATGGTTGCAATTCCTAAACGTTTCATAGGATATTTTTGTTCAACCCCTTGAATTAAACCTGAAAGTCTACACTTCAATTGCATCTCAGTTGTTTCATTTCATTTCATGAATTTATGTTCTTTTAAAATGATATAATGCTTTTGGAGAAAACTGCTCTTTAAGTAGTACAATATTTTTTTTTACCTAACTTGTAATTTTTTTGCAATATATGAATTGGAAGTTTTGGTACTCTAAGCTGAAACGAAGCCATTAAACTCAAAAATAAACACAGATTCAGGTGGATACACACTTTAAATGGATTCCCTGACTCAAACTATATATGGCAAGCAAAGCTTTATAAATCATGAACGCAGCCATCTCAGACAGAATAAGAAAAGGAGAGAATAGCAAGCCTTCTCCGAGTGAAGAGAGTGTTTTAGAGCACTCCTTGGGACATACTGTCACACCATAACTTACTCTATCCACAAGTCTGATCTATTGGGATCCAAGTTGACAGCCCCTATGGTCCATAAACAGAGCAAGCTGCTGACTGTGCACTTTGGGGCAGCTCTGCTTAAAACAAAAGGTCTGTTGTCTCTGCCCAGCCCTCTGTTTGACTGCATAGAGGAGTCACCCTTTGGTCTGCTATGGAACCAGACCATTTTAAAGGAAGCAGCCACTTCATATGCAAAATGGATAAACTACTAGAACTGGACCCCTTCCAAAAGGTCTGGTTCTTACGTAGAGTTAGGTGCTAGAACAGTAATAAGACCTAACGCAAAGTTTAAAAACGACATCGGTGTTAAATTTCTATTGCTTGTTTGAATGGCCAAATAAACAGATCTCATCCATTTATAGGTTTGAGGGGCTCTATATTTTTAAAGGGGCTCATGCCAAGTGGTGCAAATAGAAAGAGGGTAAAAATAAGAGCCAGGAAAAACTAAGCATTACAGTAGTGCAACATTGACTACACACACACACACCACAGAACATGTTAGAAGACACTGAGATTACAAACATTCTCTAAACGGGGGTCTCTTAACATTACTTAGCTGGAACAAAGCACCTACTTTGGTGTGTAGCACGATGGCCTGCTGACTAAGCCATCATTAACTTAACAGAACAGGTTTGAACAGGTTTGATTTTGGCTTTGGGTCACTCCAACACCAATCACTTGAATGTCACCATCACAGACATTAGTGGTTATTATCTAAACCTGTTTCAGCACCAGTTACTCAGAACCCGAACCTATGCTATGGTGTGTGGCACTGTTTGGGTCTGTAGCCTCATCATGAAGCTAAGGTCAAGTGAAGGCTTGTTTATTCTTCTTTTACATACAAAAAATGAATTTGTTTATTTCAAATGATGTAACTGCCATACACACTTGCATGCATCCTGTACGCTGGTATGGTAAGCGATACAACCACTACATAGCAGTTCAGACTAAGAAGTTTGTGACAACAACAAACATGGACACAGTGGAGAGAGCTTTAACAATGTAACTACTGTGCAAGAGTGTGTAATGGTCTTGCAGACCACTGCCATCAGCACGTCCAGAAGGCCTGGTGTCACTCCACCTCCAGTCCTACTGCAAAATCTGCAGGAACTGTGTGAGAATATTCAAGCTGCATGGGATGGATTATCACAGGACACCATTAGGAACCTCTACAACTCCATGCCGAGACATCCCGATGCCATACTGAGAGACACTACTTCTGTATGTGTAGCTCAATAAATATTGTCCATATCAGTCAAACTGTATCATCATTTATTGTTCCTGCTGACCTTTATCTTGTGATTAGCATTGCAATCCTTCTGTCTCTTAAAATGCCTTTAGGCCCCCTGCCAGAGTAGCACTGTATACAGCAGCAACAGTTTGAAGATATAGTAAACGACTACAGCTCAACCCTGCAGTAAGTAATTATTCTGGGTTGAGGGATCAGGGATGGGGCTAATCATAAATGCTACCATCACCTTTTCCCCTTTTCATTACACTGCTCATGTAAATCAATGTCACAGCCTAGTGTACAGCACAGACCATCTCTTGTATATGCGCACACACACATACAAAAACACTGCTATGGACTTAAAGCAGAACAAGCAAACAGCAATGGTAAGTTAGGAGCTACAGCAGGCAATTCATTTCGGTCTTGGAAATGCACTTGTATTGCAGCGTGACCGTTCAATTATCATCCGGCGCACATAAATCTCATTCCTCCACACTTTAAGAGACTGATTTGCAACATTGATCTTTTGTCTTCCTATTTAAGGTGATTTACGATCGCCTATGGTGTTCAATATAGGCACCGTCACATGTGCTCTGCAGCTCCTACAGCCTGCATGCGGAGCAGTTGGAGCTGCCGCTACATGGTCCTCCTCTGAACCGATCCTGCCCCTCCTCCACAGCTTCCAGCCTCAGCCTGCGTGCGTGCGGAGGCCTGGCAGGGAAAAGAGCTGAAGCTCGGCAGTGGCAGCTTGAGAGAATGACTTCAGAGCAGGTCGCTATCAGTGTAACTCATCACACACACATGCGAGAGAGAGCGAGCAAGCGAACACAAGTCAGCAAGGGGAAAAAAAAGTGAGGGCGAGCGAGGGCTCGGGCTTTCATCTGTCTGTTCAGAGCCTGCAGGAAGACAGGACTTGTCTTAGCCTCTTAACAACATGCCTAAATGCAATAACCGCATGAAGTGGTTAGAAAGACAATAGAAAGCACATAAAAACTTATATGCTTCAACCTGAATCTGTGTGAGCTCAGTGCAGGAGCTTTAATACACACCACTGGAGAGGCAGGATAACGCGCGTCTCCGAGAAAGAGCTTTGATATAGCAGAACAAAGGTAATCCACAGATGAATAGCCATGGAGCTATAACATTTCTATAGCAGCATGCTCTTCTGAGCACTTACCATCACTGTAGAGATTTAGGATATGTTCAGCTTGGAGTACAGGGTTGTGCGTAAACGGTCCTCTGTTACAGTACTTTGTGAAAGTGTATTTAGGGGGTTATTTGAATATTATCCCTGCCCAAGCTGGAGGGACTGAGCCTGCATGCACAAAACCCTGGATGTATGCGTGAGCTGACAGCACTCCTCTCTTCCCCTCTCCATATTTCATGAAGAACAGCAGCAGGACCACATAATCTATTGGGCTTCCCTCCAATTTTTGAAGGAACTTAACCCCAACACCGACCACAATCAACAACACAATGTCAACCTGAACTTCTGGTGGGATATATCTTCATGATGTGACAATAAACCGAAGGCTGAGCTGAAAGATTAATAGTTTTTATCTCAGCACTGAGATTTGAAAGAGCACAATATTCCAATCCCAAGAGCTGCTATTTTAACTTGTGTCCACGTGTCCTAAGTGCTTTTTTACCCAATATCCTGGAGCTGGTGAAATACCTGTAGATGAGCAATACTAGTCAGAAGGAACACCTTTATGACTCATACAGGACAACAGAACTTTCTGACCAACTGGCACACTACTACCACCACCACAAGCCAGAAAAAGTGGACATGCTGGTCTTCTTGCATCCACAACCCCCTAAAACCCAAAACTTGGAAGGGGGACCCATTATGCTTTTCCAATTTTTCCCTGTCCGTCAGAGTGTTATGTAGCTTTTTGTATGTCAACGGTCTGCACAGTTTAAAAGCCCACAGCACACGCCAGGCAGAGAGACTCTCTCCCACCGAAACCACGTTTATCAGCTGTACGAAACGGCTCATAGGAATTCAGATACTTTTCTGCCCTTTTCTATATTACTAGGTGATGTCATCTTGTAACACAAGCCTTATTTCCGACACACAACTGACAAGTAAAAACCTACCACTCTGAAACATCCTGTTCCAGTCTAGCTTGCAAAGGTGGATCAGGTGTATGATCTTGTTCTGCCTAACTTTCAGGATTGGACTTTGACTCAAACTGATAAAGTAGAACGCCATTGTAAGAACAGCGGTGTGGGGGATGAACTTGCAACGGGATGCAGGTCTGGCGGTTGAATAATCAGAACAGAGTGGTCGAATTGACTAATCGGAGCCCGCTGGATTTATCGGTAGGCATGGCATTAATGCACAGGAGCTCAAACAGAGCAGAATGAGGGTGAATACGGACATGCAGTAGGAGAAAAACACTGTGCTTCGGGAAAACTGAAATTTGTAAATCAATTCCAGCAGACCCTAAATATAAAAATCATGAATATTAAAAATGAGCATAATGGGTACGGATTTTTCAGAGTACTGCGACTGTGATTTAGACTCCCATTATTTTCTGGGAACTTTAGTCCAGGCCTGTTATTTAGTCAATAAGACCAGAGCATCTGTGTTTGTGATGATACAGCATATAGTTGTTTTGCTGCCTCTGACTGGTCTAACACCTCTACAG
This sequence comes from Semaprochilodus insignis, assembly GCA_034552555.1. Taxonomy (NCBI): domain Eukaryota; kingdom Metazoa; phylum Chordata; class Actinopteri; order Characiformes; family Prochilodontidae; genus Semaprochilodus; species Semaprochilodus insignis. The sequence goes on from CM067478.1 coordinate 10,943,698, forward strand.
GCAGTTTACAAGCTCTGATATTATATTAACGTTCCTCATATAAGACACAGTTTTGATGAAACATCCTATAATTAATATTGCAGGTTTTGCAATTTGAATGTTGTACTCTTTTATATTGTGATTTCGATATAAAATAGATTAATCTTTCAGCCCCAAGTACCGGCCTCCTTTAAATCACAGTCACAATACTGGTCTGAACACATCTGACAGCGCTCCATAGCAAGCCAGCGGAAGAAGCATGGTGAACCACCTTATGCACACAATGCACACAGTCCCCACCGCCCAAACCTTTATTTATGATGGATATCCTTTAAAATAGACGCCACCACTACGTTGTGGCATCAAACCTCAGTACGCCCAGTTAAACTTCAGTGAGCGAGGCAGCCAGTGGTAAAGCTGGAAATCTACTGCATCCTCGGAACAAATCAAGACAAATGGCATTAGAACGATAAAACACTGGGATTAAACAGTAAACTACAAGCGGGTCCTCAGACCTAGCTCACTCCTATTTCAAGCATACACTGAACAGCAGACTAAAAGCACACAAAAAGCAGCACCGCAGAACATGATCACCTCTCCCAACTGGAATACGAGGTTTTCCAGAGCCATTTTATAGGAACGCAGCACATGCATGATCAGATCGATTTGCCATGGCACCATGGCAAGGGTTTCCATGGAAACAGTCAGCCTCATTTCATGGATGTGCAGAGGGAGCACATGCTAGTGAAAAAAATGGCCATGTAAATAGCATGCTTGATGTCAGTCAACGCGATACGAGGAATACACGCTTGCTTGGGAAGCTTTGGGAACCCACATAAGTAATCCCTCTCCACACACACTGCCCTTGCTCTAACCTTTTTTCCCCCCCTTCTGAAAAGGGAGCAAAAACAGCTGAAAACTAAACTTGCCTTTCTGCGCCGCTTACACATGTGGGCCACCACCAGCATTTCCACACTGGTGAACCAGCAGAAAGAGTGAACCAGCAGAAAGAAGAACCCCGGCTCACTGCAACCTACTGACTTTTACTGGTTTATCTGAGCTCAGGCTCTGAACAGATCCTGCAAATCCTCTTAATGGGGGCTGTAATGTTGCTTTATTACTCTACAGTCATGCTGAGGGAGAAGTTATCCGCACTGCACTGGCCAGCAGAGGCAGACCACCCAAACAGAGAGAGAGAGAGAGAGTAACACACCAAGCAGGGCTGAGTTTTAACACACCTCACCTGACTTTCATTTTACAGACAGGTCTTTTGTGAGAGGTCTCTGGGCTATAATGCTGGTGAGCTGTGAGCACCTCTGCATGTTGGTCTACATATGAAATAAATGACAATTCAGAGAGTTCGCACACACTGAGAGGCTGAGGGGCACATCCATGCATGCATGGCGGAGAGGAGCAGGAGCAGCAGGAGGAGGGAGGGCGACCTCCCTCCCTCCCAGTCTGATTTATTTCACAGTTTAGGCGCTGAACCCTGAACCCCCTTAAGACTCACCCGAGTGGTCAGTGGGTCCTCCGCCGTTGGTGAAGAGGGCAGAGTACAGGTGAGGGTATGTTTTCTCCAGGGCCACACACAGGTCCAGGAAATGGTCGCTCTCCTTGCTCATCAGCATCTTCAAAAGCTGGTCCACTTTCTCCGTGCTGGACGGGCAGTTCTGATCCAGCTCGACCCTCTCCCGCTCGCTGAGGGTCCCCGATTTGCTCAGCAGCTCGATCAGCTGGTCTGCATCCGTGATGGACTCCAGCAAGTTCTGGTGGCACTGGTGTAACAACTCTTTGTGCTTGGGCTCCATTGCAGTTCGCTGTAGTTCCGTAGCTAACTAGCTAGCTCCCTTTGCTACTACGTCGCTGGAGACGCTGACCTCGACTCGATTCCGCTACGACCCCCGAGAAAGAAGCTGGAAAAACTCCCCTCCTTATGGTCACTTGTACGATTTGAGCGACGCTGCCATGATATGCGATGGCTTAACACAGCAGCTTTTCCTCACTAATAGCAAAAAGGCACACGAAGCCATATTTGTTGCCTGAGGCTGTTGACTGCACTAAACAGCGAGAGCTACATTTGCCCAGCTCACTTACGTCCAGCAACTTCTCCCATTTTCCCCTGCAATCCCGCGGAGACCGTGTCCGTGCACGTTTACGGTTTCTTCTTGGCCATTTATCCTGCAACGTGCCGACTTAACTGCAACCAAAACTAACGTAACTCTGCTGCCGTTCCCTACTCAAACTGTAAGCTCCGCCATGTCTCGGCAGCTCAGTAGCTGCTGCCTGCTGTCAATCAACTCTCCTTACAATAGCCATGTAAGGTAAAAGTGGGCGGGGACTAACGCTGACACACCTGATTTCTCTCGGAGGGCGTGTACTAATACTTCCCCCATTCAACATTGTTTTAGCACAGATTTCATGGTCTGGACGCATTGATATATATATCAAGTCACAATACACTTGCTGTGTGCTGTGTGCTATATGCTACGTGTGTTTATGTATGTAGTCATATTAAAAGCACTGTCAGTTTACAGTTACAGCCTTGGACATATCAAATAAATCATTGTGGGAGTATCTTTAAAAAAGTTGTTTGTTGTAAAATATAATTAAAGGAGCAATATGTGAATGGTAGTTTAAACTTTAATAGTTTAGTTTACAACTAAAATTATCAACAGAATGTGAAGAAGTTTAAACAGAAGAGCAGTTTTGGTGGTGTGTCAAAAACGTCTATGTACTGTGTTGCAGAGATATCTACTGAAGTTAGCATGCTAACCAGCTAGCACCAGCCTGTCCTGCCTCGTAATAATACTTTGTACCTCAAAAGCAATAGTAAGCCTCTGTAGTGTCGGGTCTGCTATCAGTCCAACATGACAGGATGGAGAAGTAGCACTGCCTCGATGGCGTATTTTAACCTCTTGCCGATAACGCTGAAAGTCCTGCTTCCAGTTAGATCATTTGAAGACAAACAGCCAATGAAAGGATCAGTAAACACAACAATGGCTGAAGCTCTTGAGAAGCACCAAGAATCCAGCTCTTGTCCACTCGCGCCAGGAATCAGGTTCGACAGCAAACGTTACCATTGTTAACAGTTACCATTAACATTATCGGTTAACATTGGTGCTGCTCTTCTGGAGCTCTTTGCTAGTAAAGAAAGGAAGTTTGATGCTGAACTCGCAACATTTCTTCTAGATTAGTAAGTAAACAGCTGATGATGCTAAAACTGAGGTGGAGGGACTGTGTGTTTCTTCCTAGAGGGGTAGGCACCACAACTTTCTAGTCATATATTGCCCCCTATGGTTTGGAGTATGAATTTGACAGGTTGAACCATTTTACAAATTGCCCCTTTAATGCAGTCGCCGTATGGTAATTTTACAGTTACACATGGGAACGTTTAATAAGTATGTATTTCTCATCAAAAAACACATTGTGGTATATAAACGTCTGAGAGAATGCTTTACAAAATGCTGTGTGTTGCAAAATATATACTTTATACAGCCCATACAGGGCAACCGCCTGAAGTCCACTTAGGAAGTCAGTGCAGTTGTATTGTGTCTTTAAGACTCATATATGTAAGGCTAAACTTCTGTAAGCTGAATACATGCATATACAGTATATAAATATATTTTGTTTGTTTTTAACTTAGTTTCAATATGCTGTCTAGACTGGGGAGCAAATGATATGAAACTTTTACAATGCTCACACACCTCTCTAATTTAAAATCAATTAAAAATTGTTATAGGTCCTCTAAACTGATTACAGTCAAGTGATGAGCAAGTTATAGGTGCATAGGTTTTTATCTCACCACCTCGAATAACTGTGAGAAATAAAGCAATGGCATCTACATCAGTGAAGATCATGTACAGTCACAATAGTTTTCAGTCTCATAGTGCACTTCAGAGTACTGAAGCACAGTCAGAGAGTGTCGTCTCAGAAGAAGTCTGTTCTCTTCTAGGAAGTGATGGATAGGGACAGCAGGCCATAGAGTTCAGTTCAGTTTATTTTATTTTCATGTTCCGGAAAACTATGATGGGTTCTACCACATTCCTGACCTCAGGCAGCTGATTTTTTTTTGTGTGTGTGTGAAGCACCTGCCCTTTTGCATACTGTGCACTGCCAGTGTTCTACATGGCATAGCCACAAACTACTAGTTCTGCAGATTTGAATGACACTTATTTTTAGTGTACCAGCAAAGATCATTCCCATGGCACATGGTCACATTGGGTGCACATTCTGCACCTTGTTTTAAATCAGTTCTGCTTATCTTTCAGCATAAGTAAACGGTTGGGATGTAAACCCATTCAGAATGAGTGGGTGTGAAATGATTATTCTAGAGCAGTGTTTATCAACCCTTGTCCTAGAGGGACCCTGCCCTGTGCATTTTAGTACTTTCCCTGCTCCCAACACACCTGATTTAACTTATCAGCTCATTAACAAGCCCTTTCAGAGTTGTAGAGGGCATGTTAAAGCAGGGAATCCACTAAAATGTGCAGGGCAGGGTGCCTCCAGGACCAGGGTTGTGAAATGCTGTTCCAGAGGAACTCACAGAGTCAGAAGTGTTCATAGTGGTGGTGATAGGAGCCAGACGTTTGAAGAGTTTAATGGCTGTAAAACTTTCCTTACAGGACATTAATACTAAAACGCTGCGTGATACCCACGGTTACTTTACGATAAACTAGAACATTTATTTTGTACATTTTGGTCTTTTCATCTGTTCGTAGTGGAGAGATACATGCACTGAAAGACCAAATAGTATCTATTTTTTCAGATTAACCACTATTTTACCAATCCACCATATGGATTAAGTGGTGTTTTTTATCACTAAATAAATTGGCTGTGTTTGTGTTGTACACATTGTGACCCCTGGTTCCCATCACCACCATTACAAAGAAAACAGAGTCAGTATGTTTCTCTTCAATAAACCATTTTTACTTAAACCAGTTTTAAGTCTTACCAAATGCTCTCCAGTGCAGAATACTTGCAAAACACTACAGGGTGCATAAATCAATTGCTACATCACCTCAATCAACACACTGTGGGTTGTACTTACAGTCACCATTCAAGAAACACAGTCTTTACGTATTCATTTATTTCTTAGGCACCTAAACAGAGCACAGGCACTTCCTTCTGCAGTGAGATATAACTGGAACTCCTTCCGCCGGTAATTTATACGCTGTAGGTCGTTACATAATCAAAGATAAGCAAGCAAAAATGAGCACATAACAAGACATATGTATTGTAAAACCACCAAAAAGCAGGAATCTCTGCTGATATAATGCTGAGTACTGCAGCAACTGCAGAGACATTTAAATAACCGTGTTATGATGTAGCTATGTATTATAAATAGTTCTTGCTGAAAAGATTGGGTGTTTTGGAAAAAGCTATGGGAAATTGAAAATGCACATATTTTACCTCTATAATACATTAACGCGACCTGTAATTGTAATTTGCGCACTGGTTTTACCCACATCATTGCCATTTTATATTTGCTTTAACAGACATGTTTACAGTTTAACCACTGATTTTACCCACATTTGTACAACCTGAGCAGTGGTTTTACCCCCAGTTTTATAGTTTGACCAGTGGTTTTGCCCCCAGTTTTACAGTTTGACCAGTGGTTTTACTCCCAGTTTTACAGTTTGACCAGTGGTTTTACCCCCAGTTTTATAGTTTGACCAGTGGTTTTACCCCCAGTTTTATAGTTTGACCAGTGGTTTTACCCCCAGTTTTATAGTTTGACCAGTGGTTTTACCCCCAGTTTTATAGTTTGACCAGTGGTTTTACCCCCAGTTTTATAGTTTGACCAGTGGTTTTCCCCTCATTTTTGCAGTTGATCATTTGTTTTAACCACAGTTTTGCCCACATTTTTACAGTTTGATCATTGATTTTACCCCCATTTTTACAACCCAAATGTTGGTTTTACTCCCAGTTTTACAGTTTGACCATTGGTTTTACCCCCATTTTTACAGCTGATCATTGGTTTTAACCATAGTTCTGCCCCCATTTTTACAATTTAGCCATTAGTTTTACCCAAATTCTGACCATTTTGACCATTGTTTTTTACCTACATTTTACAGTTTAAACATTGGTTCTGTTCACAGTTTTGACTATNTTTTTACAGCTGATCATTGGTTTTAACCATAGTTCTGCCCCCATTTTTACAATTTAGCCATTAGTTTTACCCAAATTCTGACCATTTTGACCATTGTTTTTTACCTACATTTTACAGTTTAAACATTGGTTCCGTTCACAATTTTGACTATTGGTATTACCCACGTTTTTACAATTTGACCATTGATTTTACTCACAGATTTACAAATTGATCAGTGGTTTTACCCAAATATTTAAACATTGACCTTTAGTTTTAGCCACATTTTTACAATTTGGCCATTGGTTTTACCCGTATTTTTACAAGTTGACCTGTGACTGTACCAATATGATATACATTCGGCTCTGATCCCATAGGATCCGGACAACTGCAAATACTTACATCATCCAAATGGAGCAAATACTACCATACATAGTCTGCAAAAAGCAGATAAAGATGCCAAAACATATAAAAACAATTGCAGCCCCCATTTAGAAGGTTGACACGTAAGCTGGGCAGGAAAATAACTTGGGAGCAAAGCAGATCTGTAATCCCTCAAATTTTATAAGACTGCAAATTAGTTGTTTTAAAAGAGGATGTTCTAACTGTAGAAGCAGAAATAGAATCTTGTCAGTGAATAGTCACCATCACATTTGGTTTCATGTCAGGCTATAATTAACAACCACCAATTACAGGCCACATTACTGTACACACACAGAGCATCAGAGTACAGTTATTGTGTGGCTGCAGTGTAGGAGCTGTAGAATGGCTCTTTCTGTATTCTGTACAATGTCTTGTCCACAGAGACAGTACAGTAAAGCCCAGTTTGTTTCGCTTCTCCTGTAATGTATGACAGATATTCATACACAATTAAACGCTTCTCAAAAAATTTAGACCTAAATATTTAGACTTAAATATAATACACTCAACCAAACCTTACAAAAGTACTTCACTAACTAGAACCAGACATCTAAAGAGTTTAAAGCCTCTATAAGCTCAAAGTAAGTTATTATAGAAAATGGTCATGAATACACTGCCTGATGCCTGAGACAGTTTTATGACAATGTTATTGTATCATTCTGTAATAAAAAAGTTTTGGCCTAAAATGTATTTTTAATCCATTTATTTTAATCCATTCATGGTAGATGGGTACATGCAGGGTGTTGTGAAGCAAGACAGCCCATACATTTTTTTACTGTTTGACCACCATCAACACTATTTCTGAAACACTAAGAAGACATGTGTAGGTTCACTGGTGGTTTTTGATAATAAATGGCTATAATTCGTATTACAGACATTGCAACCCCTGGTTTCTATCACCACCACTGCAACAAAATCTTTTAAGGTTCTCTACAGTGGCCCATTTCACCACTCTGAACAACACATCACAACTACAGAATTATGCAAACATTCAGAAATATTGGTGGAAAACAGGTCAAAACCCAATCACCGTTTACAAGATTAAACAGGTGATTATTGCGTAAGGGAAAGCATTAGATTTTTATTTTACCCACTGCATGCTTTCAGTATATTTACTCATAGTACAAAGCCTCTGCTCAGTTCCTGAAGAGGATTTTGTAAGCCTCTGAACAGTCAGCACTAATCCCAGATTTTCTGAGGTTGGAGCTTTAAATATTCATAAGGGAGAAATGCAGTTAATGAAATATATATTGGTTTGTCTAGGTAGCTGCAGACTAAAAAAACCCAGCATGTTCACTGATAACTTGAAACACTGCATTTCCCCGTGCAATTCTGAGGAGCAGCAGTGAGTGCTTTGCCATTTCCCTCCCATTTATGGCCATTTGTTGCTAAAGCACACAACTGTGGTGTCCCCATTTGTCTTGTAGCAGTACTGAAGCATTACAACAGAGTGACACTGCACCCTACTGGTAGCTTAGCAAAGTAGGTACTCAATGCTTCTACTGAACGAGGCCAACGTGCACGCTCTTCAGCATCGGACTGATCTACTGATAGCCTGTCATCCACTCTGATCTTCTTTCCCCAGCTTGATATGAAGTCTCACATTATTAGTGTACAGTAATTCTGTCCTGTGTGGAGCCTCTGCTGAGGCCTGGAGCAGAGGACCGGCGTGCGAGTCACAGTTGAGTCAGAGGGGACTCATTATTTGAGGGACGTTTTGAGGTCATGCTCTGCTGCGCTTCAAAGGTAAACAGTGAATTTACTGAGAATGAGTCTGCTGAAGCATTTTTACACATGCTTTATTTTTCCTTTTCAGATAGAAACATACTTTGTTTTTAAATGTACAGAGTACAAACAAATGAGCAAAGTCTCTTAAGTTACCTGATTGATTTATGCCGTTATATTTATATTCCAGCAAGTGCTTGTCATAACAAAACAAATATGTAAACAAAGTGAAGCAAGAAACATTAAAGGGCCCATATCCTACATTTTTCTTGGCTTTTGTTTTCCTCTGAAGTCCACTTAAATTGTTTGTGTGGGGGTTCTATACCTCAAATTGATCATTTAGTGACCTCTTTCCTATTTATCCATTAGAATTAAAGGGGTGTCTTTTTGTTACTGTGCCTTTAAAACTGACATATGTAAATGGGCGGAGTCATCTGCTGTAGGCTAGTTGGATATATGTAAATCATCACAGAAATAATGATTTACAATGGTTTTTGCAGCACTGTTTACATACATGGAGTGTATGAAGTGAGATGATTTTCCATATGGGGCCTTTAAGCAAGAAACACATATAAAACATAAAACATATAAGTTGCTTTTCAATAGGGAAATCATGTTGCTGTCATACTCCACTATTTGGGGCTTACCAAAATAATTGGCGATATATTATTCTTAATTTGGCACTCTTCTCTAATAAAATCTAAGCTTATCATAAACTTACATATAGTAAATATACTTTTCTTTTTTTCCGATAAATTATTTGCCCGTCTACCAATGCCAGTGCTTTTTAAAATAATCACTCTTTATGAGGCATTACATATTCAGCACAAAGGGCCCCATTAGAGAAAAAAATACATATAAGCTACTCCCTTTAAAATAAAGATTTGTATAAAAGACAGCAAAAAAATTCATACATGACTTTGGCAAATGTGCACTTACACAGATTATGGCAACAGCATGCAAGTGAAGCAGAGTGCAGACAGAATAGAAATGATTTGTTTACACAATATGGCATTTTATCCTCTTCACCGTGATGAAAGCTGCATCGTCTTAATCACTTCCACCACACAGCTTCAAAAGCAATTTCTTGTAATCCCCTGAAGTGTCTCCCTGCAAACCCAAAGAACATTAACAGTTAAAAAATTCATTGCTCCAATTCAGGCAGATCGTTTATTTTACAATTAACAGAGTATCATGCACATATAATGCACAAGTCAGGTTTAGGAGATGGCGATCATAATGGAGAAACCTCGGGCCTCATACTGAAACACAATCAACAGTTAGATTCAGATTTGCTTTATATGGAGCTCCCTGAACTATTTATTTTCTTAATTCTTCATTTATTTTCTGTAATAATATCTGAACGCTTTTCCTTGTGTCTGTTCTGACCATGTCAACAAAGGGAAAATAGGAGGGTTAAAAGAGTGTGTATACTCACAGAAATGTCTGTGTAGAGAGACTTCCCATACTTCTTCACATAAGCCTGGCGGATGTCCAGCATGTCCACCTCTGAGCGAGACACCATAATGCGGATCAGAGTGCGGTCTTTAGTTCCCAGTCCCTGCACACACAAATTGAAAGGAGGTATGCTTTATGTTTTTTGAATATGATTTTAAAAATATGTTTTAAAATAGTAAATTGGCACCATTTCACCTCCACATGGTAAAATTGCGAACAGTACTAGCTCCAGGATCAAACTGATGTTTTTGTTTATCAATATATACCAATAATAATCTGTACTTCTGATACAAACCCAATTCCAAAAGAGCTGGTAGGTAAAACGCTAATAAGAAAGAGAAAGTAGTGATTTGGAAAAATCTACTTTGACCTGTATTTGAACAAAAAACGCACAAAGACAAGATCTATAATGTTTTACTTTATCATCTTAATTTACTTTTAAAATGTATGCAAATTCTGAAACTCATGCCTGCAAAAATGCTGGGACATCAGCATTTAATGCAAGGAACACGGAAATGTTGGAAATTTAAGACTAGGGCTGGATATTAAAGAAGCATCAAGGCATTTTCTGAGCAAGGATGGGTCGACGGTCGCCATGTTGCCAAAAGTGTATCAGAAAAAAATCCAAAACTTTAAGAATGATGTTCCTCAACCAGGGATTGTGTGGATGGGAATGGTGGATAACAACATCAAAAGGTCCAGGGAATTAATACAAATCTCTACATAAAAGGAAAGACAAATGAATGACTGCAACCTTTGACTCTTCAGAGGACACTGCATTAAACCCTGGCATGCTTCTGTGATGGAGATCACCACATGTGCTCAGGAATACTACTCAATAAACACCGTCCGTCGCTGCACCCACAGATGCAAGTCTGTATTATGCACAGTGGAAGTCATATATCAACAGTTTCCAGAAATGCTGTCGACATATTCTCTGGATACGAGTTCATCTGAAATGGATAGATTCACAGAGTAAACGTGTGTACGAGCCAAACTTTCTGACTGTTTATGTAAATAACTGATATTGTGTTCTCTGGGTCAAAGAACCAAAGGACCACCCGGATTATTACCAACAAACAAAAGCCAGTGTCTGTCATGGTGGTGGCGGTGGGGGGATATTAGTTGGTAACCTGCATATCTGTGACAGCATCATTAACACTGAACACACAACGCATGCTGCTTTTTAGATGCCATCTTTTCAGGAACACTCATGCTTATTTCAAAATGACAACATCAAGAAACGTTCTGCAAGTGTTAAACAGCATGGCTGCGTAATCAGAGAGCGGGGGTGCCAGACTGACCCACCTGCAGACCTGTCTCCTGCTGAGAACTGCTGCTTATTAAGTTCAAAATATGACAACAACGGCCACATACGATTCACCGCTTGTGTAACTGAAGAATGGCCAAAAATGACTCTTTAAACTGTCTTCAGTTCCCAAACGATTATTAAGTGTTGTTAGGGAAAGGTGATGTAACCCAGTTGTGAGCACGCTCCTGTCCCAACGTCTTGGAATTGGGGTTGTATATACTGTACAAATCTACACTGTACCAATAATCTCCTCTCATGTAATTCAATTTACATAATTCCAAGTGTTACACGTAACTGTTAAACAGCCCTAAAGTATCTCACCTTCATGGCTTTGTAGAGTCTTTCAGCAAAGTATCCTGGTGTGTCCTTAATGCACTTCACTGCAGACAAGAAAGCATTTTTAGATTTGACACATGAAACTATTCCAACAATAAAAGTCCTTATCAGGACACATTTAGGACTAAACACTATAAACAGCATGAAAAGTAAATTTAATAGACATGGACAAATCAATAGTGTATAAAACAGAGGTCGAATCAAGGTCAGCTAACATTGTAAATTAAAACATTAAAGGTGTCAACCAATACACAACATAATTACCCGCTACAAGAAAGGCACAGGGCATCTAAAGTCAGCTCAGATATTTACAGATCAAAAATACCCAGACGAGGGCTTTATCTACATTCACACAAAACAACACACAGGGTAGATGGAGCAAGTAAGGGACTGAAAGACATAAAACACCACAAATGTGATAAACTTAACACCACCATGCACTGCACACACACACACAGGAAGAGGATGAGACAGCACAGCAACGTGCGACAATGTGTAGGTTCATCTTGATGTCAAATAAGTGAACGTATATGTAAATATTTTACCATGCTATGTTGAGAGCGGTCAGCAGAATAGAGGACATTTTGAGAAATACACTGGTTAAAGCAAATTGTTTACGTTCAAAAATATAAAATGATTTACCCACAAGGAATACTTTATACATATACAAGGCTAAGCATCATGGGATGAACATTTTAGCACTTGATTTTGATGATGATATTATAGGTCACAATATGAACTATGCAGTGTTCAAAACATGTTAAAATATCTACAGTGCACTGCAAAACATCTTAGGCTCTAAGCAGACCTCAGGATTCTTATCTCAGGATTAAGCATGTTTTTTTTACCAGTAAAAACTCAATATACAATTAAAATAAATACAAAAAGATCAATACAGTAAATAACAACAAGAACGGTTTGTAGAATCTTATATCTTTTTTCACACAAGATTGATTTTTCAGGTTTCTCCTCAATGCCCTCAGCAACGGTATGGATTTGTTCATATCCGTCATCAGCACATCTGATTAAATGTAATGTAGTATTGATTAGCCAAACCAGGTATTGGATGATAAAAAAAAGCTATGCTGGGCTGCTGCAAGATGAGTTTGGAAATGGTTAAGGAAACACATGGTATTACATCACTATTTACTGTATGTATTACTACTTGTATTTAGTGCAATACCAGTGCTGTTCTTGTGAATAAATAAACACTTACTTTTCAGATAAACAGGTTTTTAAAATGTTTTGCACTGTACTGTACATGTTAAAAGAACAGCTCTGCAGAATATACAAGAGGAATAAGATATTACTACTAATAATGGTTACATTACACACCAAAATTCCAATAGTCAATCACACAATCATTATCATATATCAGTACATTTTTACACCGCCCTTGCAAAGTTCACAGCATCTAGTGGGCTGTCATGGTGGTTAGCATGTGGGTGTCACCTGCAACAAGGTCAGAAAAGCACGCTGTGTGCAGATAAGACAACTTACCGACTGCTAGCATGCCGCCCTCCAGGTCCCCTGACATCTCTCTCTCAATGCTTTTCTCAATGTCTCTGCCACACATGTGCTGGTACTCACTGAACACTGTCCATACAAACACAGAATTGATACAAAATGAACAAAGTTCCCAGATCTCATCCTGCAACTGTGTTAGTGTTCTAATTATGGCTTCAGGTTAAAACGAAACTAGTCGTTCACATACGTATGTGCGCAAGAACTTCCATGTCTGCCTTAAAGAAACAGAGCTGGTACTGCCATTTAATTTACATTTCTGATTAAGTAATGTCACGTCTCTATGCTCTAGTTACTGAGATTATATTTATTTAAAAATGTTGTTATGAAGTAACATTCTGAGCAAGCAAATTAATGAGTATACATCAGATTTCAGTAACCACTTCCTGTTATAGTGATTGAACATGCTTCAGATATCAAAACTAAGAAGGATTAAAGCAAAAGCATTTTGTGTGATATGTTAAATCATTTCTTCTTAAGTGTAGACGCTGGTGTTTGAACCACTAGGGGGCTTACAACATTTAGCGTCAAGAGGCTACATTTAGGACACCAATAGCTGTATCCTACAACTATCATTTTAACAGAGCGGCCAGCGATAGAATGATGTATCCGTTTATGCTATTATACAGTTATTACAGTTCTTCCACAACACTGCTATTGCTTCCACTACAGGATACAGGCATGACATAATAACACCTAAAAACATAAAAAGGAAGATTCAGATGTTAGTCTGAAGCTCTCCTCACATGAGAAAAAGCTAACAATTCCAACCACAGGACCATACAGACTACAATCAGCAGGGCAAGCGGGACACACCATGTGTGGATTGCCCCATTTTTGTTGCAGCAGAGCCAACAATAAGGCATCAATGAGGCCAGCTTATGAAACAAGATGATTTTAATGCTTACTTTAAATGTGCCATGGAATGGAAAGCTCTATTTACTGTACATAGGAATAGTTGAATAAGGAGAGTTTGTTACACTGAACTGACATACTGTGAACCTCAAAAACTGTTGTTCCTCTTTCAATACTAAAATTCCACTGTTACCACCACTGTCACCACTTCCCAAGTAATCTAACTGTCAGCACAGCTGATGTTCATCTTTAAACTAAGCAGAAATTGGCTTCCTATTCACCAGCTTTTTAATCAAATGCTCTGCTCCACATTAAAAGCTTCATTTTGTACAGGCCCCAGCATATAACTGTGGCACCATTTAAGGTGGAACAGAAAACTTGCAAAACAGCCTGGCAAATAGGAAGTTCCACTCCACATATTTAACAAGACCCTGGATAACTTTAATTCCAAGTTATTTGTTTGCTCTGTACATTTCACTCTGGACAGTTTCTCAAACCGATAAATAATAAGCAGCTTAGCTCCACATTTGGCACAGAACAGACTGAAGGGAGGAGCAATTCCAACTTTAGCAGCATCACAGCCCTAACAGCAACCTGTAAGTAGCAGCCATACTTGATGATTGTATCCATTGTTCGACATAACTACCACCTAGGTTATTTACACAGAGGTTCATTTTATTTTTCTGCCTGTGTCTATTTCAGCAGCTTGCTGCCATGTGATCAGCACAATGTCTCACTGTAAACCAAGAAATCAGAGCAGAACTTATCAAATTATTCATGTGCTCACCAGCTCACATGCATTCAATGGCACCTTTAATCAATCTGCTATTTGCATATAGTCTTTTATTTGCATATAATCTCTAATTTTAAACTAAGTAAATCAATTTCCCTGCATACACTAAACCACTGCCAATAAAACTTCACAACAGTCCTTTTTATAACACAACCAGAAATATATATAGGCCTTTTTGTCCAAACAAAATGTATGTTTTCATGGTATTTTTAAGGTATTATTGTTACCTCGCCAAAGTAATGCTTTTATAGGTATTTATGTCATTCTTTACAACCAAACAGTTTGTGAATCTGGTTTTCTGTGTTGCTGTGTAGAGTTGTGTCACTCTAGGAAACAAGATCCACTTCTTTTATTTCCCCCACTGTTTTTACCGAGGTCTGGTCAAGGCTGCTGCTTTATCTGAAAACGACCTGACTGTGACCAGCTTGGCTTGACAAAAAAATATCTGTGACAACCACAGTTTCCACCGAAACAGTGACTTTGTCTGTCATCCACTAGGTCAATAACAAAAGTGTGGTTCTGTGGTTTTGCTACAAACTTCTTTCATTTTAAAAGTTTCCCAGCATAACAAGTAACTGAATAAAGAAGTTGTTTATAGTTCTCATTACATTATTAATATTATAATAATTCCTGACTAAAAGTGCACCCCTACATAAATACAGTCAGAACTTCATCCAAGAGGTTTTTCTATTATTTACTCTAATTGTCAGACTGTAGCAAAAAAAAAGAAAAAAAAAGGATTACCTGCTCTAAGGTGAGCTTTACTGCGAGCACACAGGATGGCATTAAACTTGGACTCATCTGTGCCCAGTTTATTTTCCCCGGCCTGATAGAGAGCCTAAAGCAAAACACATTGTGTGCATGTAGTAGCTGTTCTCAGAGCAAGGAAATATATCATTTATCTCATAGACATTACCTGAGCATCTTGTTTAGCTAACGATATATCCACAGTTGCGCTCTCGTCACGGTTTCCCTGCGAAATAAGGAAAAACATGCAATAATATAATATTTTTAATATTCTGATAGCAAGTAAAATATGAAGGAATTATACAATTAGACAAATTAGATTATGAATCATAAGGGTTGGAAGTGTTTCGTTGAACAGTTGCTACTTGTTGTAGAAATTTATGTATGTTCCTAAGCTAATAAACACAAATACAATAAAAAAGTAACTTTTCTTTTTTTGTTTTCACCAATCTCACTGATGTCTTGTGAGTAAAAAAAAAGGTTTCATTCCTAATCCTAACAGGGCACTCCAGGCCCTGTATAGACTTCAATTCCACAACCAGCACACGTGATTTTACTTAATGCACTGATTAACCAAACTAGGTGCTAGATGATACAGATACTGCACAGTTGACAGTATTTCTATTTGGTATGATGTTGGTAAGCTTGCTGCCCAGATAAATAGCTTAAGGCACACATTTCCCAACCAGCCCAAGACTTTTGCACAGAACTTAATGTTGAACTTGCAATCCAAATACATTTAACCTCACTTTTATGAGGTCATATGAAAGTACTTGGACTTTTTGTTTTGCAGGAGAACTTTTGGGAGTGCACACTAAGGGGACATTCAGATGATTTCTAACTCTCTCAAGTGCGTCTATGGAGGAACGTGCACCACAACTGAAAAGCAATCCTGTAGCCAGTTCAGCATGCTTTACATTTTTAAAACCACAAACCGTTTAAGCGCCCGTGAGAGAACGCCATACATCATCCACAGCTGACCAGTTTACACTGATTAAGCTTGTCTTGCTTTTTTCCCCCCGTGTTTTTTTACAGAAATATTAGCTTTGTTTTATTTATTATTATATATTATTTATTAATCAATATGTTTTCAAATGTTTATTGATATTCTCTATAATGCCATTCCATCAAAACGCTGTCTCATGTTTACCTACTTGTTAATCAAATATGTTGTCCTAGGAAGTGTGTCCTGCTTCTTTTTAAGCACGAGATGCGTCATGCCTCATGTTTAAAAAGGCACTGTGAACATCCCTGAATTTTTTGTGTAATCATTAACAGGCAGATCCTCGGTATCCCACTACAGTACCTGAGCAAGAGAGACCAGCAGTCTGCGGAAGTGCCCTGAGGTGTCTCCAATGATGGCGTCCTCCAATGTCTTCTTATGCTCTGCATAAACAAAATGAATGAATTCCTGCTGTAATGAATGTCAGAGACTGTCTATAGTCTGTAATTGATAGGTGTGATAATGGCACAAGAACAAACCAGCTTTGTAGATTTGATTAATTTCTCTGATCTGTGCGTTGGAGCGAGAGGCCAGGATCTCAATCAGGCAGGCTTCATCAGTCCCTGCTCCCTGCATCAAATCATCACGTTAAATGGTAAAATATTCCTACTGGCATACCGTCTGAAATGTGCTCAGGCTTTGGAGACGCTTACAGTTTAACAACCTCACCAGCTGGAGGTATACAGAAGGTAGAGCTCAACAACAAACTATTTAAAATGCAAACGCAAAATCTTGTCTAAAATAATGTTCATACTGCAACACGTTCTTCCAGAGACCTCCATTCTAGCAGGATGTTCTGGTATGACATGAGTTGTGTGTCTAACACTGAAACAGCCTAAAAAGCTATAAATACTTTGTCATTTGAAAGAATATATTATAAAACAAATGAAATAATATAATCAAAGCTTGTACTGTGATTTGAGAACATTGTAGTTTTAATTGTCAAATTATACACAAACCTTGATGGCCTCTCTAAGCTCAGATGCATCATACTGAGCAGGAGTCTTCAACATGGCCAGCACCACCTTCTCAAAGTTTCCAGAAAGCTCAGACTTTAGGTCCTTAATCAAGTCCTGAAAAAATATATTGTATAAGAATTAGCAGCTACAGATTCATTAAGAAGTCATGAGAGGCCAGGGGGCAATTAATTAGACTGAAATATTAATAAACTTCTAGAAGACACACTAGCAAATGTAACACTGTGACCCTTAAGCATTACCTTTCCATATGCAGTCTTGTAGGTAACCAGGAGAGGTACACGTTGCCTGTTGGAGCGACTTCCAAGTAGATTAATTATAGCCTGTTCATCAGTGCCTGTTGAAACATGTCATTCCATGAATGAAACCAACCAAGCTGAAAACCAAAGTTTAGAAACCAAGAGCCTGTGAAAATTTCATCCTCTTTATGAAATGACCACAAAAAAAAAACAGAAGAGAAAAGAAAACGGTTGAGCTGAACGTGTCATACCACAAAGTTACAAAACTGTACAGTATTGAACAAAGTAGGTCACTACAGCAAGATATATGTATGTAGTAAGATGTTAAGAGTAAAACAATATAGCATAAGATATTCACCAAAGCCCTTCATGGCTTTCCTAAGAACTTCTGCATCCTTTAATGGATCAGCTCCGGGGAAATCGGAAATGGTTCCTCTGTATCCGTACTAAATGTAGAAAGGCAGTGCAAAAGCATTAAGGAACAATGTGAACCTGTCTGCATTTACACTAATACGACAGGGTTAGGGTTACAACTTGGGCTGGCGCGAATAATGTAACTGCTCATTTTCATTCATTAAGCTTGTATTCTGGGGGGGCTGCTGAACTGCTTCTAGGGTGGTCCTGCTCGCGTTCAGACAAGCCTGTAGCTCCAAAAGCTCTTCAATTCTCCACTCCGCTCTCTGTAACCCAGCTATGACTGAGCTCAACTAAATCTGCCTGTCACCCTCACTGCAGCTTTCCATTATTTAGCCAAATAAAATAACTCAATACAGAAATCAAACTCTGATGGTGATCAATAAAATGACAGTTCTATTTTGATACCCTCTCAGTGTCTAGATATCTAACCTGTGAAGTGATAAAAGTGACTCACAAAGGCTGTATTTAAAGAGAGGGATAAAATCACTGCTTCTTTTTCAATAAATGGTGTACAAGCAGCCAGGCCTCAGGCTGACTATTAATAGGCACTGTTGCTGCCTGCTAAATATATTCTGAACTGCAGTAACAAGAACTTAACATACCAAGAAATGTTCAAAGTGTATACAAAATACTGTTCAGGCCAGCCCAACAGTAACATAGCGAGATAAAACTCTTATTAAATGCTGATAAAAAAGTCTTATTAAGACGAGACACATACACTCATAGAAGGATCAACAGGAGCGCCACCTCCATACCCTCCTCCATATCCGGGCATGGATGGATTGGGAGAGGGTGCCTGCGGGTAGACAGGCATGGATGGACTGGGTGCAGGGCATTGTGGGTAGCCTGGCATGGATGGACTGGGTGCAGGGGCTTGGGGGTATCCTGGCATTGGCTGGCCTGGAGCTGGGCCTCCTGGGTAGCCCATACCTGGTGCCTGAGGCATGCCTGGTCCTGGCTGAGAGTACAAGTCAAAGGACTGTCAATAACAGTGTGGGTCACAGATTTCAAGCAGCCACTGACTGCAAATGATCTGCAAACCAAGTGCTAAATACAGCAAAAAGTATATATTGTGATACTTACAGACATTTCTGTGATGCACAATATGCATCACAACAGTTGGTTTTTCTGTGGTTTTATAAGTTTAAACAAAGAAGATGGACTGATTGTGCTCTCTTTGTAATGAAACATTCAGCTGGTCAGTGTTGTTTAAGTACTGATGATAGCTGCGATATGCTCTGAAAAGTATGCTGTGATATGATTTATCACAATAACAACTAAACATTGTTATATTGCCCACCCTGAGTAATAAACATTTATTAGTATATACCTGGCTATTGATATGGCCATGATCAAAGCATTTTGGTGACAATAACACTAATATATATATACAAGGTAAGACAAGAATTAATTCAAAATAAATGACTGAAATACATTGGTGCATTAAAAGTCCAACGTCAATTGTTTTACGTATACAAAAATGATGCTAGCAGTCTATTTTTGCTAGCTCAGTTTAAAGTCAGTTTTAGTTTTACTGAATTTATTGAACAAACTGATTGAATAAAAATCCTGAATAATTCTTAAGAGGAACTCAAGAAGGAGAAACCATCCTCCTGTGTGAAACCATCCTCCTCTGCATGTCAGATAGTGAAATCAAGATACATGTTGTACAAGTTTAAAAGCAAGATCAAAACCAGATCTATTAAATAAGCCAGTGTTAAAAGCCTGGGAAAATTCACTACTCCCTGTTTGACATGTATAAAATACTGGATGTGAATCTTAAAATGTATTCTATACAAGTTATTTCTTCTTGTCAGTATGTTTTTGCGCTGCCAAGTTTGGGCCAAATAATATTATATCTTTACTGCCATTAATAGGTTTTGCTACATTATTACAATATAGTAATATTTAACAATAAAGTAATATAACAATAACATAATATAATAAGACAATACTATTAATATGGTTAATAACCCACTAAAAGGTCAAAGGTAAATATCAAAATGAAATGTCAAAATGTTTAAATTGTATAATACAAAGTGCTGATGATGGCCTGATGCACTGTTTGACCAAACTGATTTTTTTTTCGATGATTATATAGTTCTTGTCCACTAAATCATTCATACAACCAGGAATGAGTCTTACCATTGCAGGCATGTTGCCTGGATTGAATCCAGGATTGGACAAATTATCAAGACCTATTCCAGGCATTCCAGGAGCAGCAGGAGCTCCCCATCCACCTATGAATACACAAAACAATAAACAGAAGTAAATACTTAAACAATAGTTAGTGCACAATGTTTCAGGATTACTTAACGTACACATAAGAAACAAATGAATGCCAGGAGCTGCTATATAACAATATACTGTCACTGTGATAACAAAATGTTGTATTTTCATAATGGTCCCATTGCAGATAGGAACTGAATGTTAATGTAAGTTCAAATTTTGCAAGTTATTTAAACCACTAAAAAAACAACAACAAAATCATATCTTTATAAGTACCATTTTGTTTTACAATGACTGCACTTTCAGAAATGTGTCTTTGTTTTCAAGACTTAAATTCAAGAAATCTTTGTTGTTTTATAAGCTTTCATATAAAAAAGGTAACTCTCTAGCAATAACTATTTGTGCTACAAAAAATATTATATTTGAGTACTGAAAGAGTAACATTTAGTATTAGTGTTGTAATACTCAAGGGTGGTCTTGGTCTCAGAAAACTAGCAGCCTCAGTCTGATCTCTGTCTCGACCTCATTTGGTCTGTTCTCGGTCTCGGAGTAAGGTGGACTCAGTAATGTTAAGACAAGGAGAGTGCGTCTGAGGTCAGTGGAAGCTAAATTATTACTGAATATTAACTAAATCAGGTTAAGATAAAATGAGTCCTTTCTCTGTGTACTAAAATTCGTTCCCCACTGCGCTCCTAACGCTGCGTCACTTATACCCACGCACAGACACACTGACGGATATAGACAGAATCAGACGAAGCTAGAAACTAATTTCTAAATTTCCTTTTAATACAGTAACAACAAATACAGCTGTCTTTATTGTATCACCCATTGTGCATGCATGACACAGTAAGTAATCCTTTTTCAGTTTCTTATTTTTAATACCTGTTAAGTTAGTAGTGTAGACTATACAAATGAGCTCTTCACTCAGCTGTATTAAAGTCACTCAGCTGTATTAAAGTCACTCGGCTGTATCAGAGTGTTAACACTTGTCGAAATGTCCTACCCTACATAAATATATCCTACAGTACGTAATACAAATAGGATATTTAGAGGTAGAGCTCTACGTGAAGCTGTGCAGAGGATACTTTAAAAGACTGAATCACACAAAGTTGAAGTTTTTCTTATAAATACTTCATAGTTTCACGGTTCACCTTAAAGGGTGCAGCAGCTCCAGTCTGGCATGTCATAACAGAGCATCTGAGGGCTATTTACTATGTATACTACAGTGTTTACAAATCTGTTGATAGAACATCATCAATTTTCATCAATTTTTCATTATTTTATGTGTAATGTTATTAACTTCTCCCTACAACAGTGATAGTACTGTAATATGTTTGGAAAGCAAAAGAGAAAAGTTAAAGTCTCAGTTTGACAGTTTTATGATGTAAAACTTCATTTCTAAAGACACCAGAGCAAACAGCACAGAGTTGCAGTCACTCGCTTTCGGTTCTAACGCACATGAAGCCCGGAGCCCTCCCCACTGCTTTTAGTTACGATGCACAGTTTGACTAAGATTACATTAGAATTATAACTAATAATGTTTTTGTCGTCCATCGTCAATCACCTGATATTTGACACCCCTCTTACAATTCTCTTGCTGTGCCAATGACTCTACTGTATTTATAGTGAAACACTGGAAAAAAGTTTGGTTTGCATAGACGCCTGACATCTAGTTCAGGGATACTTCAGAAATGTGGTCTGTTTACCTGGAATTAATAACCGCAACCACACCCCTTCACAAATACAGCTTTTGACTTAATGGAACTGTGGTGACTGACCTCATTTTAAAGAACAGTGAAGGATACAGCTTTAAAAGGCATAGGTCTAAAACTACACTGAATTTTTTTTAAATTATATATGTGTGTATCAAACACTGCATATTTCAACCAATAAGACTGGAAAATGCTAGAAAAATGATATTTATAGTTTATAGCTAACCTCCAATATAAGGAGAAGTGTACAGCTCCTTATACTGCTCTTAGACTGAATGTGTTCTATGGGAAAACTTTTACATAGCCATTGGACACAAACTTGTCACACAGGCCAAAAGCTGACACACCCACCCTAGGAAACTCTGACACATTAGGCAGAAATGTTAATGCTGCTTTCCAGCAGAGGTTGTCCGGAGACACACAACAGCTTAATACAATCCATATGATCTCAGGCACACAGATCTATATTCAGAGCACACAGGGCTTTTCACAGGCTGACCTCACGTCAGTAATGAGAAAAATAAAGTGTCTGTTAGTCAGCCATGTGCTACCTTAACAAGCAGCCGGACATTTAGTGACAGGACTTTCTATTCATGCTGTGTTTTTACAACAGCTCCGCCTTGGGACTGTTTGGTTACTATAGCGACCAGACTGCGAAGCATGCAACCTCACAGTAAAAATGACGTACCTGTAGGAAGAGGCGGGTAGGCACCCGGTTGGCCTGGGTAGGCACCAGGTTGGCCTGGGTAGGCACCAGGCTGTGGAGGATACCCGCCTCCCTGAGGTGGGTATCCACCGGCCTGAGGAGGATAACCTCCTGCCTGAGGAGGGTAAGTTCCTGGCTGAGGTGGGTATCCTCCAGCCTGTGGAGGATAACCCCCTGACTGGGGAGGATAACCACCGGACTGCGGAGGATAGCCAGGATAGCTCATTGTTTACTCTGCAATGAAAAGAGAGTGACATGACATAAAAGAGAGTCATGACAATAAATATATATAGTACTGACATATACAAACCCAAATCCAACAAAGGTAAAATGCACACAAAAACAGGAAACACTGATTTATAAATATATGCAAAACATATGAATGGTCATGGCCTGCAGCTCTGCCAAAAACGCATCAGCAAAAAGAGGTAGATATTTCACTTTCTGCAGTGCATAATAACATCAAACAATTCATGGAATCCTGAGAAATCTCAGTGCATTCACACCAAATGCTCACACTAAATGCTCATGACCTTTGATCCCTCAGATGGCTGTGGATTAAAAAGCAGCATGTTTCTGATATCACCACATAGGCTCGGGATGTGCAAGTCAAGTCTATTCTACACACAGAATAAGTCATGTTGAAAGTGTCCAGAAAAGACAAGCTCTTCTAATAAGGACTGCAGAACGTGGAAACATGTTTTGCCAACTTTTCATTACATACACACACACATATATATATATATATACACACATTACTGATGTGTTCTCTGGGTCAAAGAAGATAAGGACCTTCCATATTGTTAGCAGCAAGAACATTGAGTCTGTAATGGCATTGGTTGGTAAATCTGTAAAGGTGGGATTAACAATAGACACATTTTAGAGGGACAAATGCTGCCTTTCAGGTGTTGTCTGTTTCGGCGGTCTCCATGTTTGTTTCAACAAGAAACTTGATTTTCTGAAGTTTTGCAACTGATGTATAATACTGGGTTTGCAATCAGAGAATAACCATACTACAAGTAAATACTTCACATTTCAACCATCTCACTTACTGACTTCGAGAATGGACCCAAGTTGTACTTCAGCTGTCCTTAAATAATGCCAAAACAAGCTGGGACCCGCTCAGTGTGCAGTAATTGTCTGCATCCATATTAAAGGGGAAGTTTTCATTGATATTTTCATTATTTAATATGTTTTGTATTTGTTTATATTTCACTTTAAAAAAATGTAAAAATGAACTAATAATAGCTGTTGACTCCCTAGCAGAGTTGAGTTGTATGTTCTGGTTAATGGTTAATGGTGGGACCATTTGAAGACTCAGTTCTTCTGTGTTAAGGGAGAGTACAGTTAATAGACCAAAGCTCTGGTGAACAAAGTAATGTTCTCTTATATTGGGAATTGTTGCTCCCTTCCACACATATAAACATCCTATAAATATTTTATAAGAATTCCTGTAATATTTCTTCCTCATGGTGTTTTGATATTTTAGGCACCTGTTCACATTCCATCAAATAAACACTCTTGCACTTGATGTGTTATCGTTTTTGCGATCATTAAAAAAAGCAGCTCAGAAGCCTTGCAGGAGCACATCTATCTACTCCAAACAGCAAGGTAAGATGGTGGCAGCAGTGGTACATTTTTAACATCAACTTGTAGACCTGTTTTTTGCTCAGTTTGAAATAGTCAACAATTCTCTCTCTCTCTCTCTCTCTCTCTCTCTCTCTCTCTCTCTCTCTCTCTTCTCTCTCTCTCGCACTTTGCAATCCACACTTGGGACACTTTTCCTACTTCCTGTTCTTGCTGTATTGCACTTTATATTTATCTTATCTATCATAGTAACAGTATCACACAACACTCCATCTTCTGTAATTATTGTCTCAGACTGGTGCTTCTTCTAGTACTCCAGCCTTAACTTAATCTGCCTCTACATACAGACTGCTACACTCAGCATTTTCATATTCATATACAACTCCACACAATGCAAGGTTTACAGTTATGTAAGGTATTATGTGTGTGTGTGTGTGTGTTTTGTACTTTGTGAAATGTTGTCACTCTCTGTGCACTGTGAGCTAATGTAACCAAACAATGTAACCATACACAAATTCCTTGTATGTGTGGAATTCTGCTTGATTCTGATTCTGACTATAAGGTGACCTGCATCCCCACCTGCAACCTACATTCCCCCTGAAGGCATGTTTCACCAAACAGTGAAACATGCCTGTTTTTAAAAGCCTGACAGTGTTCTTAAATGTAGCACCACTGATGATGTGTCTGTTCCAAAATACTGTAATGCATATTACTTTTATGAATGTCATGTATCATGGAGGTATATTCTGCCATATTGTTAACTCAATATGGCAGATACTATCATGAAATGTATAGCTTAAAATCTTAAAAATGAAACTGTGGCTACATTTGTTAATCAGTTATTTGTACAGTTTGATAATATATATGTATGTACAGTATAATATGCAGTACAGGTTCTCAGTACATGTTCTGAACATGTTTGGTTTGCGTTATTTGTTTCACCTACAGAATTATGCTCAGTATAATAATAATGCCAGCTCAGTTAATAACAATGTGTAACAATGTCACATTACACATGCATACCACACCGCACAAGCCAATATATTACATATTCTCTACGAAATATGCCATTGTCAGTTATGGTTCCGGTTTAGGCCTAGGTTTTTTTTTCTTGTTTTTTCTTTGCTCCCACCCAGATATGCATCAGAAAATAGCCCAGAAGAAACACACTCAATTACAGCTTCTGGCAGCTTTGCATTTTGTAGCCACAGAGACCAGGACAAGTATATTTGAATATGGAAGCACGGCTCTTATCAATGGATCCCTCCTATCACTATATAATGCTTGCTGACAGTCATAAACCTATACTGACAAGCAGAAAGGCAAACATTATGGCCAGGCAAGGAGATGAACTATGTACATGGAGAGAACAAAGCCACCACACCTGAACATTACAGTTTTGAAATATGCCAGTATTTAGCTCACTATTTACAGGCCAAAACACAATCGACATCTGTAACAGTAGCAGCTTATGTAAGTTATAAGATCTGAACCAAGCATCTTTAAATCCGGTCCTGGATGTGTTCAGCACAGTTTGGTGGTTTCCCTGTTCAGACTCACCTACTAAACCCGACAATTAAAAGATTAACTGACGCAGGGTTGTTGAGCTGGAAAAATACCAAATTGTGTTGGACACCGTTCCTCCACGCCTGGATTTGAAATGATTTGAAACGATTTGAAACTATTTCTACAGTGCAACTAGAAAAGTTCATTCCCTGAAGGATGGACGGAAAGGTTGGGCAGCGGCAATGGTTCCCACTTCCTGCTAGGCTGTTGCTAGGCTGTGGTTGCTATGGGAACAACAAGGGATGAATAAATGACATACAGAGGAGTGCAGGTCAGTATGTCTGTGGATTAGAGTTTGGGGATCCACCCTGAGTGAGTATATGCAGTTTATTGGCTGTGGGTTAAAGGAAACAATAGGGTTTGAATGGGGGTGAAAATTAATAGGACTCCACGGGACAAAGAAGAGATGGAATAAAAAAGACGAGCTAAGGTCAAACCCACATTAAATTTATGCTTGAGGGGTCTGTCCTGAGGTAGTGTATGCGAAACTGTGTTTGTCAGTTGAATACAAGTACAGTAGATAGGTGTGTACTTTTCCATCCCATTCAT
Organism: Semaprochilodus insignis; assembly: GCA_034552555.1. NCBI lineage: Eukaryota > Metazoa > Chordata > Actinopteri > Characiformes > Prochilodontidae > Semaprochilodus > Semaprochilodus insignis. Next base: position 10,969,917 of record CM067478.1, read on the forward strand.
TTTTAATGGGAAGAAAATTTGGAAATGATAAGTCGGATCAAAAAGACGGAAAAACAAGCACACCATTCCCGATCAGACCGAACATTTCAGTTGAAACGGTGTCGATATATATAAAAAACCGCGGGACTAGTTACCAGAAAAAAAATCTCTCAACCAAGAAGAAGAAGAAGAAGTTGTTCTGTAGTGTTGTAGCACTGTAGTTGAGTAGTGGTGTAGTTCCGTAGTACTGTAGTACTGTAGTTCAGTAGTGTGGCAGTAGTAGCAGTAGGAGTAGTAGTAGTGTCTTACTAATGTGTACTATACTACTAGTGTCAGTTTGGTATGAACTAGGAATCTGGTACAAATTTCTGTGTAGTGATGTTTACAACAGCTAAATAGTAATAAAATCAATAAGTGAAAGAACGAGGAGTCTCTGTAAGGAGCCCTGATCTACAAGGCTGGGTGGAACTACTTCTGGCCATAATAACTGAAGGCCGTGACAGAATGATGGAAACCGCCCACGTATGCTGTAACGTTTTCACATTAATGAAGGTAATAATATGGCCACAAGCCTTAACCATTGTACAGGGAACAGGAGGTTAGGAGCCAATAGCTTCCTATAGTGGTAAATCGAGCAAGACTTCCACTGTAGCCCACCTACTTCTCCTAAAACTGTTTAATTAAACTGTGTCTTCGACGGAGACAGCTCGGCAGCTCAGCTCAGCTCAGCCAACCACAGAGCCTTCGTACATATGAAAACACGGAGAGGGGGGCAGAGCACGGGCGAGCCTTTCTGGAAATAACCGCCTTCAAAAGACTAGAAAGAACGAGGTAGCCGGTAAAGTAACCGCCACAGGCTGCTATTAACATAGTTAATTCGGTACTTACATGTCAGGAAGAGCTGGACAGGTAGAGTTTTAGAGTTATAGCACCTCCGTGAATCTCAACATAAGGAAACTTACTGGGACCTTTCTCACGGTGGGCGGGGTACTACGTCTCGTTCCGGGGACGTCATTGCTGCGCTGGAGTAACGCAGCCGCTGCGCAAATTTACACATAAACACAGACGTTTTCTTAATTTAAGCTTTTGATCCAATGGTATCAGAAATCAAGTTTGAACACGCAAAATGTTACTAATACTGGTAAACAAAATGAGTGTATACAGTACTAGTCAAATCTGTGCCATGACCATGAGCTAAAAATAAGAATAAAACAGAGAAAGTTGATGTCTGTCTGTTCTTTGATCCATTTGTTAATTAACCAGCGAAATTTGTTAATTATTCTGTTTGATTTTGATTCATGTTGTGCATGAAAAACAGCCTGTCACAGCATCGACTTTACAGATTCTGGAGTGCATGTATACAGTCTGCAAAGCTGTGAAGCTTAAAGTACACGCCAGAGGGAGAAACTCTCTCCCACAGAAGTCACTTTTCTTAGCTGCCCAAAACGCCTAACTGGAATTCTAGCCCTTTTCTCTGTCATAAGGTGATGTCATCTGGTAACACAATCCTTGTTGCCTGCCCTAATCCTAAACTTGGCTGAGCTTATAATCAAGGAAAATCAGTATTAAGTAGGCAGATACCATCCAGTATCTAAGGTCCAGTGGGTAGCGCTGTTACCTCATAGCAAGAAGGTCCTAGGTTTGACTCCTTGGCCAGTCAGGTGGGATCTTTCTGTGTGGAGTTTGCATGTTCTCCCTGTGAATGCATCATTTCCCTCTGGGTGCTCCGGCTTCGTCTCAGTGTCCAAGAATAAAGCATCACTTAATGAACAAAGTAAACCAAAATAAACATGAAGACAGGTGTGCTCTGATGGCACAGTATTTTTACTTGTAGAGGCCAGCACGTTGAAGTGCTCCTTGCAAAGAGCTAAATAAGTGGCCATGCTCCCACCACTTAAACACATGGGCTCACATGCTGAATATTTTGGGTTATTATATGCACACTATACAAGGTCAGGTATACTCTGCATACAGCATCTTATACAGCATTGCACAAAAATAAAAGCCATCTGAAAACATTTGCTTGAAAATCTGTTTATCTGTTAGTATGTGTTCATTCACTAAAATTACAATAAATACAAATGATATTAATATAGTAAACAATGGCTTTATGAATATTAATGGGTTTGTTTAACTATTTTCTCATCTCCTAATGGCAGCCTGGTATTACTTGCAGTAACCATCCAATACTTGATTTGCTTAATCAGTGCTTCATTATGTTAAATCAAGGTTGCAGATGCTGGAACTTAACAAATGTATCTGATGGCTACAACCACACTGTTCTTGGACATAAGATATCAAATACTTAGGTCCCTTAGACATTTGCACAGTGTTGTATTACCTATACAGTATGATATACACCAATAAGTCTTGATTTGAAGGTCAATCAGCTAATCTGTGCACTCTCTCTTTCTCTCTTGCGAATCTTATCAGGCCTGTTGGGTAAGTGGTAGAAGCCATTGCACCAGTTTTGTGTGAACCACACGTTTATCTAGACCGTGTTAGGATTTACTGTTTGTTAACTATGAGGAATTATGAAATTAAAGAAATGACACAAATAGGTAAGTTATGTCACAACTGAAACAAACCAGCGAGCCACATGCAGGCTGTTAAGGGTTAAACAGCAGCCAAGGGATATTTATCTTACTGATCTACTCAAAATGCCACCAGATCTCTGCCAGTGTTCTTTGGGTGATATATGCCAGTTAGAACTGGTGTCAGTTTGTCATATCTCAAAACCCTTTATGAAACTGTAAGATCTCTAAAGGTGCACACTTTTCTTTTAAAAGGTCTCAAACTTTTCTTACAGTTAATTCAACACTTCAATTGCCTGAGGTGAATGAACTGACATGCTTTCATTTTCTGAAAGGCTTTGAGGCCTACATGACATGAGTGGAGGTGGAAAACACACAGGAGCTATGAACAGAGGAGGACTGAATGGGAATGCACTCCGTAGCACGGTGCTTATAGAACAGGTTATGTGAACAGATGCTGGAATCAAAGTGAAGAACACAGCTCGAACCACATCATCAAGTTTGCGGATGATACGACGGTAGTGGGTCTCATCAGCAAGAATGATGAGTCAGCATACAGAGAAGAAGTGCAACGGTTAACGGACTGGTGTAGAACCAACAACCTGTCTCTGAACTTAGACAAAACGAAAGAGATGGTTGTTGACTTCAGAAGGACAAGGTGTGACCACTCTCCACTACACATCGACGGCTCCACTGTGGAGATCGTCAAGAGCACCAAGTTCCTTGGAGTTCACCTGGCAGAGGATCTCACCTGGTCCCTCAACACCAGCACCATAACCAAGAAAGCCCAGCAGCGTCTCTACTTCCTGCGAAAGCTGAGGAAGGCAAATCTCCCACCTCCCATCCTCACCACATTTTACAGAGGAACCATCGAGAGCATCCTGAGCAGCTGCATCACTGCCTGGTTTGGGAACTGCACTGTATCGGATTGCAAGTCCCTGCAGCGAGTAGTGAGGACGGCTGAGAAGATCATCGGTATCTCTCTCCCCACCATCACAGACAGTTACACTACACGCTGCATAAGCAAAGCAAACAGCATTGTGGATGACCACACACACCCCTCACACACACTCTTCACCCTCCTACCGTCTGGAAAGAGGTACAGAAGCATAAGGGCCCTCACATCCAGACTGTGCAACAGCTTCTTTCCCTAAGCCATCAGACTCCTTAACAACCAGAGTTGTTGAATCTGGTCTGAATAATTGCACACGTTTCAGTGACTGGACTGAACGCACACACACAATCTCATCCTTTAAATCTGCCTACACATAAACTTAAGGAGTAAAATGTCTACACTTATACCTAATATTGACATAACTACTGCTAAAAACAATGTTCAATGTTCATCTTAAAAAAATCGACATAACTGCACTTTACTGCTCCCTCCCTGTATTTATTGTTTGCTGTTTTGTATATTGTAAATTGTCTTGTGTATCTATTGTATTTATTGTTCTGTGTAGCACCTTGGTCCTGGAGGAACGCTGTTTCGTTTCACTGTGTACTGTACACCACTGTATATGGTTGAAATGACAATAAAAAACTACTTGACTTGACTTGACTTGAGAATGTAACTGGTCAACAGGTTAAATAAAATAGTTACAGCCATATGTGTTTATTAAAACAGGACATCTTTATTGGCAGATGATGTTTTTCAATCAAATTCATGTTCAGCTATATTTTTTTTAAATAATACTTTAGGTCCAGTAAATCTCTGATTTAAATAGGCTTTGTTAATGGTCATGTCTGTACATAATGGTTGAGTTATACATTAATCTAGCTCAGGGCAAAATGAGTCATGATGTGTTGAGCAATAGTAAGGTGGGTCACATTTTATGGTCTTTTCTAACCTTTAGAGCGTCATTGACTCAAAGTTGTTGCCTGCTTGAGGCTATGTTCTAATATTACCCAGAATTCAGTGCCCAAACCCCCAACTGAATATTCACAACTCCAGTACCAGGACACCACGAGAGGTTGGAGTCCATTGAGGCCACCATTCATTTATTTAATTTCCAGTCAAAATGGACACACAGTAAAACAACATCTCAGGAAAAACAACATCTGAATATAATATCAGATCTTTCAATATCTAGTTTGTCCACACTTTACTTTTATTACAGTCTCCACTCTTCTCTGCTTTGGGTGTTTCAGGAATATCTGAAGGGATATTTTTTACACCTCTAAAGTTCAGTCTTTGAAGTTGGTTGCCTCATAATCCAAGTAATTCCAAACACATTCACAATATATGAGGATTACATGATCTTTGTTTTCCTCAGAACCATCACCTGAAAATGAATAACGTGTGTTAAATGGTCATTTTGGTTGAAAATAAATAAATAAATAAATTAATTAATTAAATTCAAAATTCCAACATCCAAGTGAGACTACAAAAGTGCATTACAAACAATAAAAATACAATAATAAAAACGTAAACCAAAAACACATAAAACCACAAAAACAGGACAATACTGACTCAATACAGGAAGAAAAGATTAGCTGTGTCCAGCCTCAATTGCTAAGGCATACGTAAGTGTCTTTTAGCCTTTTTAAAACAGCTCCTTAGAGCCTAATGTCCAAAGGCAGACTATTCCAAAGCTTCTGCACACATGCCAAAGGCACAATCACTCTTTCGCTTAGTCCTAGGGACTACCAGGAGCCCTTGGCAAGAGAGCCTCAGTGTCCTTGTATTTGAATATGGGACAGATAGCTCAGAGATATATTTCAGTCCATCACCATGTACTGCCTGGTAAGCTAAAATTCACCCCAAAGGTTACAGCCAGCCTACTGCAGTGCAGCCAATACTGGTGTTACATGCTCCCGTCTTTTGGTTCCAGTAAAGACCAGAGCTGCTGCATTCTGGACCATTTGCAGTTGTGTCATAGCTCCATCACTAAGACAGGTAAATCAAGCATTGATGAATAATTAATAATTCTCTCTGTTTTTAGCTATGTTTCTCAATTGAATGGTAACAGACCTGTACCAGCTTCCTTATACGCATTGAGAAATACAATTCAGAATCAAAAATACACTAGGACAAGAGGGTAACAAGGGCTGACTTTTTGCAAGGCAAGTCAAGGTAAGTCGTCTTGACTTGAGAAAATACAAAGACAAGTCAAATTAAAATGTAAACATATGTAGGAGAAAAGGAATTAAAAGCATGACTGAAACATACACAGTACATAGTACAGAGTACATACTCTTCAAAGGTTCTGATTGGACAGACGACAGAGAACAGAACACATGTAAAGCAATATTTTGTTGTGGCTAAGAGAAGAGAATCTACAACTTAGAGGTATTCAGACTTTGAAGTCTCCTTGAGTAACCTTGAGGCCTAAAAACAAATGAATATACGCAGTGTGATTGTGTGTGTGTGTGTGTGTGTGTGTATGTGTTTGTGTCAACAACACACACAAAATGTGATGAGTGTATACATATGGCCCAGTATGGTGTAAAGAGTGCAGTTGTGGCTAAATCTCTGATTTCAGACAGATGGGAATGGAAATTTTCATCTGGATGAGTTAAAAGTTAAGAAACAGCTCAAACTCATTTAACACAGTGCTCTGTTGTCTGTTTGTTGTTCATCGAGCGGATCTTGCACAGACAATGTAGAAAATTTAACCTTTCACAGTTTTACTGATTTCAAAGACTTAACAAAACCTATAACAGGTAAAACATATGTTCATATTTCACCCTTTAAAATCAAAATGTTGCTTTAATTTTTAGTTTTCTGCATGATTTAAGTTCAGCAGCTGTCCTTTGTGTGACACTGTGTGACAGTTTCATGAAGATGAGACCAATAGAAATGCTACAAAATCACTTCAGATGAAATCTGCTTATATACATAGATACTTGCATTGAAGGTATTTTTCTTTGGACAGCAACAATATTTAAGCCTTCAAGAACTATGAACCAAAGTGGTCATGACTTGGTGTATACCCTTAGTCAGGCGTCAGTATGGGGAAGATCAGAGAATACAGAAATGCATCATAGTTTCATTATATCATGTGTTTTCAAATAGTTTCATTACCCATTGTGATGCAATTTACAAAAACACAATATTGTAAATACCCCAATTCAATACCTGCAACATGTTCCAAAAAAGGATACAAGGAGCAATGTTTACCACTCTGTTACACACTGTTCCTTTAAACAGCACTTATTAAATATTTGGAGATGTTAAGGTTGAAGTTTTGAAAGTAAATCTTTTTGTCGTTCTTTAGTTATACAAGTCTTCAGCTGTGCAACTGTATGGGGCCACCGTATGCATTTCATAATATGCCACGTTCTCTGTGAGAGACAAGCAGGTCTGTCTAGCACCCACACCCTCTGGTTACGCAGCTAATATGTTGTAAGGGAATGTGGTTTGACATTGTTGTTTTGAAATAAGCATGTGTGTCCCTGAGAAAGACACTTTTAAAAGATAGCATATGTGGATGCAAAACGTGTAGGTACCCTCCAGTGTTAACGACTTTCGCAGATGAGCAAGTTTTCCACTAATACAGCCTGATACCATGACAGAGCATGGATCTTATGCCGGTAGCAATCTCAATGGTTTTTACTTGTCTGCCCTGTGATGAACTGGCAGCCTGTTATATTTCTACTGGTCCCATATTTGAATATTAGGGCACTGATGTCCTCCAGCCAAGGGTTCATAGTAGCCCCTAGGACTATACAGAAATGAAAGGGTGTTTGTACTTCCCAGTTTTTGTGCTCCTAAGCTACGGAATAGTTTGGCTTTAGATATTAGACTCGCTGTTCTAAGGAGGTGTTTAAAAAGCCTTGAGGCTTTTTATGTTTTACCTTTTATTTTTATTGTTCTGAAGCACTTTGTAGGGTGTAATGAAAAAGCTATATAAATAAATGTTTACTTAATCACTTACTGCAGGCCGTATTATCAGAAATGCAGAGGTGCCTATATACTCACATACACAGACTTTAATTGAAACGTTTCAATCTAAAATGCTGTTTATAATTTTTTTTATTTCTACTGACTCAATCTACATCCTCTATGCATCTTCCCTCTGCTGTGGTGAAGCATTTTTTCAGGTCTTTCGGGTTCTCGCTAGTGTGCAGCAATTAAGTCATAAGCCCTGCAACATTCTGTGAGTTTCTCACTTTGACAGTGATGGGGTGAATTAGATCATTCTTGTACTGTTAAAATGCTGAACACAGTGAGATTCACAAAGCATTTGGAGGGTGGCATTATTGCTGTTTTGCTAGTGAAAATGGCAATCATTAGTTTCTACTTAAAAGTAAACACAGATAAATCCTTTAGACATCATAGCATGTTTTAAATTCACACATGCAGTATCTCAGGGAAGAAATATCAGCCCCACTTTATATTAAGTGCCTCTTATAACTTGTAGGTGCACGACACATTTTGACTGTCAATCTATGATTTCACTGTTCAGTTTTACAGGTAATTACACACCTCCTGTAACAATAGGAAAACTCCAATTACACATGTGTAATTACATGAGAAACACGTTGTTACGGTTATCAAGATACATTTGTGTAATAAATGACTGAAAAGCTAATATACAAGCTAATATAAGCTGTACTACTGTAGCCGTCTGGATATATTATTAGTAGCTATAAATGTTTTTGCATGTGTTATTAATGTGTAATTGCATGGTTATTAGCAACACTAACCATATCCAAAGACTTTCAGTAAGGAAGTCATGATTTATATTTATTGTACACCCTTTGTGTGCTATGTCAGCCTGAAGCAACCTGCTATGGAGCTAAGCAGCCACACAAAAAACTGGAATGAGCTAAAAACAAGTATGACGACAACTTGGGTAAGAAGATGGCTAAGAGCAACAACGCAACGAAGCTGCGTGATTCGTCAACACTGCTGGCACGTTTCCACAGTCCTGTTTTTTCTTTTTATTTTTAAGGGTTTTGGGCAAAATGTAAAAGTATGAGTTGTTTTTATGTGCTACTGTTTATCAACGTTATTTTCACATTTTTGACTCTGAATTAGACTTGACCCTTGAGCCAAGGAGTTAGCTGAGTTTAGCTAGCTGTAACGTAACAGGTCTAATGCTGGCGATTTACTAGACTGCTGATGTCGTGCCATTATTTTGTAGTCGGCGCCATGTTGTTATGCCCACATTGCACTCCAGTTTTATGCTGGATTTTCAGTTAAATGGGGTTTTCAGAAATCACCTTTATCATGTTCTGAACCCGATGCATTTCGCTCTGTGTACGTTTCTCTCCTGTATATCACTGGATCTTCAGAATTATGAGGTAATTAAGCATTTAGCAGTATGAATATTGCTATATGTAAGCTAATGCTACTGCGCACTGAATTGACGTCATTAGACTGGCAGCCGAACGCTCAAACAGCATGCCTTACTGTTTTACAGAATTACAGAATAAGGACACATAAACAGAAATAAGAAAAGCGAAAAGAAACAGGCTCCCTGTTCAGTTATGTACGTAGGTTATGATCCATTAATCTGTTTTTCATCTGATCCTCACTTAAACATCACAACTCTTTCACTTCTGTTCACAGCTCACTTTGACCAACTCTCTGAGTTCCTGCTCTCAGGTTAATTCAGTATAGACCCAGCCTGATAATCCCTACTGACCCCCTGAAAACTGATTTACACCATCACAAAAACCTAATTATTCTTTTAATGCATGGACACATCTTCTGAATAGGACCTTTTCTAGCTTCTTGTTCAGATTTTCCTTTCTGCCTTAAATGGTCTGTGGTTACATTCTGGCTTCTGTGGCTGTATAGTAACTGCTGCGCTTTTTAAGGTGGAACGGGAAAATCAGATCAAGAAACTGCAACAAAGGCGACTTGGATGAGGAGGTTGCTGTGTTTTTGATGGACAGGTGGAGAACATTAACGTAAACTAAAGTTTTACAGAACTATTAGGACAGTATTGTTTTGTCCCATTTGCTAATGTTTGTGATAGCTTTTGTGACTGCTGCACCATTTAAGGTGGAACAGGAAGATCTGAACAAGAAGCTGACTTGAGCCTCGAAACCTTGGCAGTATTTCTGATGGTGGTATTAAGGCTCTTAAACTAACGTACCTAGAGGTTTTATATACAGAGCCATCTATAAATGTTCACTGGGGTAAGACATTTCCATTATGTATCTGATGCGCATTAGCATTAGCTTACATTTAGCAATATTGGTATTACGACTCTTTAATAACCTTTCATTTATAGGACCCAGTGATGTTCAGGAGAACAGTGCACAGAGAACAAATCTTATCTGGTTCTGGACATTTTTGTTCACCAGAGGGAGCGGTACAGGTTAATTTTCCCCCAAAAAACCCATTCATTTTGGCCATAGAGAATCAAGTTATACCCAGAGCTCTATTATGGGCATAATGTGGACTACAGAATGACACATAACTTCAGTGGTTTATACAGTGCACCAGTCCTGTAGACCCACACTGCCCCATCATACCAGATCCAACTCTTTAACTAATTATCAAGTCCTTTGTGAGCTGGATCAGGTGTTGGGACAGGGAGTGGTTCAAATAATGCAGCACAGCAGATACCCTTGACTTGACTTGACTTGACTTGACTTGGAGAACTGGTTTGTTAGAGCAGGAAAATAGAAAGCTGTGAAGGGTGGTGGTACCCTTGTACCAGGACTGAACACCTGGGCTAAAATGTTTAGACCACCCCAGAGCCTTTGATCATAAGGCTCATTTACTTTCAGATCATTAATTTTCTTTAACATTCAGATCTTCTATACGGATGAGAAAAGCTTAGAACACGCTTGATTAGTGTCATATCATACATTGCACAAAGTGGAAAGTGTTATTATTATTGTTTGTTTTTTGTGTTGTGTCAATTGTATTGCGTTATCTGTTTTTCATAACGTATTTATAATTGTTTTAGTTGTTTACAAGTTTGTTTTCATACTGAATTTACACCTAGGACTAAATCCATATTTAGGAAGCTTTTTTCGTTTAAAGTCAGCATGTTAAAGCAAAGAAAAATGTGCATTGTGGATGTATTCTATGACTGGGACTGTAAAACTGATCTAGATCAGGAAATTTTTTTCTAGAAACTCAAAAGGAGTACACAGTAATTTTTTTTGATCTCTCATGAATTGGGTTTTCATATACTGTAATAAAAAAAATAATAAAATACTGAATTGTTACTAGTTGGGATGATTGTATTGGTTCATAATATCTACTAAACATGAGGAATTAATTAACAGACAACAATCCTATTGCTCACATTAGTGCTATATTATTTACCTTATGCTTTATTTGTTTCAGCTTCATAAGTGGGCTACTATCCTTGCTTCTAATTGGCCGCAGAAATAAGAGTGCAGTAGGTTACACAGCTGACATTATTTGTCCCCAAAGGCAGGCAACAGAGCAGGAGCAAGCCACATTGGCCATGATCAACAGCCCATATTCAGGGCTTTTAAAAGGTGAGAATTTTTCTTTTTTTTTCCTTTTTTGTTTTTGATGCATTTGTCTGTTTACTTAAAGAAGAAAAAAACACTACAAATTATGTGATATACCTCATGGGGCAGAAATGTGTGGGAGGAAAAAATCAAATCACTATGGATTAGGGCTGCAACAAATGACTTTTTTCATAGTCGAATAAGTGTCAAATACTGAAATTAATAATCCATTATATAGTTACCAAATAACTTTTATTTAGTACGTATTAAGTATAGTTACATGTGTCATTTGGGTTCTAATTAAGTCCACAAAAACAGACACATCCTCACCCTTCGCCAGGAAGACTCCTACATAATATGCCAGTTTGTCAATACTAAGAGAAAAAGAAAAATACATAAAAAAATAATTAAGTAAGAGTGATGAATCACCAAAGAAAACCTATAAAACAAACATCACACAAACCCTTTGGATTTATGGAAACGATAATGTCTCCGGTTGCCACCAATGGAGACAGCCAACATGTCTGGAGTGCATGCGGGACAAACAAAGTGTTCTTCTGCACACGTTTTGTCCTTTTCATACTGAGTGTATGAATACTCTAGGAAGCTTCTCTGAAAAGTATCAGGGCAAATCTTTCCAACCTGAAAAAAACCAAAAAACAAACAACAACTGAAAAAGCATGGCAACCAACCACTTGCGTAAAACATAAATAATTAGAAGTCGTAATAATGTAACATCTTTACCCGCCCATAGTACAAGGATCTTTGTTCCAACATTCTCACAAATGCCAGCAATGCTGGAGCTGCCATCTTCATTTCCTCATAAGAAGATAATACATATAGGGCATATGCTGTTTGAAAATTGACAGTAGCTGGCCGGTATCTGCCTAAGAGAAGATCCCTCACTTCTGGTACATAGCAGTGTTTGCAAAAGCTGCGATTCACGCATGGAAGTGAAAGATCATACCTCCCTGCAAACAAGTATAGATCACAATTCTCTTTCTGTAAAATGATGCTGTACATGGTATTTGAGAAATGTGTATAAAACATTATAATACCATTGATGGTGATCAAGATGATTGATCGTCCTGCATTGACAGTGATCTATGAATCTTCACAGGAGCAAAAACGGTGTGGCAGAGGTATTGGCAACAGACATTCTGCAGAAGAGAGTTGTAACTTAATACACTGTTAATGTAAACCGTTTAACAAAAACCATTCATAAAACATAGCCTAAAAGCAATAATTGAGATCATTTATACAGAAAGAGGTTTCTATTTATAGGTAACATATCAAACTTATATGTGTGCAATTTGGCAAAAAATTATAAAGACACTAAAAAGTAACATCATGACGTTTTCACAATTCAAGACGTATCACATTTTTCTGATATGCTGGAATAGACTAGGTAGGGCAAATACTATCAAAAAATATGAATAAAGTCGATTTGTATTCAACATTTCACAAAATGAGCTGAACTAAATCCAATTAAACAGGACTAATTATGCTCCTTTTGTAATCGTTCAGCTAGAAATATCTGCATACTGACAATATTCACAATATGATATGAACAGCATATTGTGACATATTTTGATATAATTTACCACAATAACAACCAATATTGTCTGTTTTATACACATTTTCTTTGTTACAGAGAGAAGAGGACTGAGAAACAGTCTTTATAAAGAAAATAATACATATGATTCTTTCTAATGTGCATTTGTAACACAACCTCCTGCACACTGCATTACATCATGGGATCAACTGGTCAATTACAATGAGTTAAACAAGGAATAAGACCTCACATGTTTGTCATGGTTTTATAAATTCCAGTACCAGACAAATATCTAAGCTATAAGTAAAACAAAAAGAGAACAATAATTATGAAATGAAATGAAAGTTCTTACCTTGGTCATGCAGAAGGTAAGAACTTCCTGCACACAACAGTGAGAGCACATTTGCAGGGATGTATTCTCAGCCACAAGCATGCCATCCAGAAGTACGCCCCTAGAAGCATTCCATCTTTCCCTGGTAACAAAATGTCAAACTCCAGTCAGATGATGCTGAAGGTGCCTTTAAACTCTCTTCTACCTCTGTACTCAATGTCTCCAAAACCGCCTGCAGTTGCTGGAAATGGACTGGATCTTAAAAGAAATGAATAACAATGATACTGAAAATGTGAAAATGTGAAAAGCAGTGTAATTAGAATATGAAAACAGAACAAGGGACGAGGACTTTATGTCAACAGTTTCATTCCATCCGTGCTGTACCCATCTGTAACATTTTTGAAGGTGGTCTATATTGTTTTGTAATGAAACTTTTACTTTTAAATTGCTGCAAAGGTGAGAAAACACACAAGTTATGAACTATAAAACTATAAAATGGCATGTTATTTCCTCCACACATCATTACTTGGTTGCATAGCAGTCACCATAACTGCCCTGGCCTGCTCTGGATAGGTCTCACCATTCCGGTAAAGATCTAAAAGAGAACATGTATTCTTTCTAACAACTACTTGCCCCGACGTGACAGGTCCTCTAGCTCGAACTTTGCAGGCAGGGCCTCAGCCATTGGCCTGGTGGCTCCTAAAGCGGTTGAAAGGCCAAGATTACTAAAAGTGTTAAATTATCTTCCTTCTTTATATTGGTCAGAATATAAAGCAGCCAAGGTGAGGGCATATCCACGATATTCCTACAGTCCATTGTGCCTTATGTGAAATATGTGAAAAATTACAGGAAGCCAAAAAAAAGATTCAGTAAAATCTAGACACCCCACCATCATTATTAATATTATCAATATTGGAGAATACAAATGCAACGTTAACGTGAAGTGATTGTTGTACCTCATCCTTCTACACAGAAGGATTGGTGGGATGATATAAGGAAGTGTCCAAAAGTGATGTGAAGTGATATATTTTCTAGAATCATTAGCTATGATGATTAGCATTAGCACAGATGATAAATACAATGAGGTCTGCCTAATACGAGCTTGGTGCATGCAGATTATTTTGTTTTTTTACCTCTTTGGTATAGAACCGGGTGCACAACTCCCGTACTGGAGGGACAGTGTCAGCACTATTTGGTGATGTTCCTCCTCAAACACACCTGACTAACTCTGTAAACGAAAAAAAAAAAAGTTGTACTGGGGGACTACAAAACTTTGCTGGAGACTGACTGTACACCCCTAGAATAAAAAAAACCAAAAAAATTATTTATACTGCAAAAACTTTCCACTGGACTGAGATAACCTCATACGCTGAGGCACTATTCTGTCACTGCTGTCCCTTCTTCGCCACTGGACTTCAGGTATAGTTATCTTCCTTTTTTTCTGACAGGAAAAGATTTTCCTCACTATTCACATTACCCAACAGCAGAGAGTAGAGAGAGCAACGTGTAGATGCCATAATTGGATATCGTAACTCGCCAACTGTACAGCACATCTGGCAGCCATTCTCTTTCCTTGTTCTAGAAGGTCATCCAACTCTGCTTTGGGATTTCGTTTTGGTGCCACCCTTTACAAATTATTTCATGAAGGAAATAACAAAAAAAATGCTTATGTATGAGAGACCGCATTCAATCCTAATTTCACTTATTTTAGCGCAGTCACAGATATCGAACAAGATCTAAAATGATGCACACTAAGAAGCACCGTATACCTATAATCAATATTAAAAACAAAAAGGCTTCAGGTCTAATGTATATGCATATATTATACAGACCAGCATGAAAAGCATGGTCTATGGTGGTTTATCCAGGTCTGGTGCTGGTTTACTGGTCAGTCAACATGGTCATGCTAGTTGACATGAAACAACACGTGCTGGTTTTGCTGGTGACCAGCTTTGCTAGTACATGTCTTGTTTTTTCTCTAGTGACCACCTTGAGTGGTAGCTAGCTAACATTTGATAACTGTTAACTGTTTTTTGCATATGAGTTTTCAAAGAGGTCTACAGTATATTCTGACTAGGACGTTTCAGTCTAAGAGGCAACAGACCACTGACGCTATGCGTCATTCTGTAGTCCACATTACGCCCATAATGGAGCTCCGGGGCTAACTCAATTCTCTATGAATGCGGTTTTCGAAGAAAATCACCTCTACCGCTCCCTGTGGTGAATTAAAAAATGTCCAGAACTAGATAAGATTTGTTATGTGTACATTGTTCTTATGTACATCACGCGAGCCTCCGAAAGAAGGGTTGTTACGGAGTGGTAATACTAATATTGATAAATGTAAGCTAATGCTAATACGCATCAGACTGACGTCACTGAGCTACATTAAATACGGCGGGCTAAGAGGCGTTCTGGCGACGTGATGGACATTTTCCCACTGCAAATCCAGCTTAGAACCGGAGTGCCAAATATGGACAACATGGCGCCAACTACAAAATGACGACACATCCACAGTGGTCTATATAACATCACAGCTAGCTAGGTTTACCGAATTATCGTTAGCAATTCGGACCAGCAACATTGCTCCATTTGCATCGCTATGCATTTGATAAGGAGTCGGACCAACACACACGACCACTCGACCGTTCATCATATGCGACCTCCACGCACATTACTTACGGTAGAGAGCAGCGATATACGTGCTAGCAGATGAACTAAAGTTAGCTGCTGAATGAACTCAAGGATAGGCAACTATTATTATACTACTAGTATAAGGTAGTAAAAGTATTGTTCGTTTTTACCGATCGATTTAAGAAACACACTCCCAAGTCAACATCATTAATACTTTTTCCTTTTGAATGAAGAATTGGTTGCAATACCGCTTGTTGTCGATATAACCCGGGGGCGCACAGCAGCATCTCCGTGCAAATGATTACGTTAGACTAGGTGTGGTCTTTTAGTATCGTTTTTACGTTGGTGGAGTGATACCAGGTTGGCCTGAAGTCTGTTGTTCACTGTGTAGGCACCACCTAGAAATACTATGTATGCAATGATGGTCTGATCTCTGGCCTACACTGTGCCAATCTTTAATTACTGCTTGTTGAAGCCAAAGTCCAATCCATAAACTAAACAAAGACACAGGCCACAGGGGGTAGATTTTGCTACTATATTGAGACGATCAAGGGTAAAGTGTCAACTAGCGGCACTGATAGGGAAATGTAGAGCATAGTTCAGATATTATGTGTGTGTTTAGATACAGTATAAGGTTGACAAGCCAAATCTGTATGCATTATTTCCATGTTATTCATTATTTAACATTCCATCTCAGTTAAAGGAAAAATAGAATGGAGCAAAAATACAAACATACAGAGGTTTCTGGTTTATTATATATGAGCGAGCAGATGGCTTATTTGACCCTTCTCAGGCAGAGTTGTTCATCACACGATATGCTGCCCCTTATTTTAAAATTCAAGAGTGAGTGTTTTCTATTCCCATCTCTCGTAAATGGACGTTGTGGCCCAGGGGCTGAGCAAAACAGCAGAGCTGAATCATTTGCAGTTACAGCAGTTTGAGAGCATTTACTGACCTAGTGCCACAGTCCAGCTGTAGCATCAGTCTGTAGAGTAATACTTAGCATATCACACAGAAGCACACTTAAGAGTTTTGGAGGAAAGCCAGATCACCATCATATACACCACCACTTGTTATTCAATGGTTTGACTATAGCAGAGGTAAAGAGATGGAATATAGCTTGGAGACCCTAAGATGAGACTGTTCAAGTGCGATCCCTGGAAAATGTTTTTCTAACCATCCACTTCTCTGTCCTCTCTGTAAGGATAAAACATTTTACTACACAATGAAAAAAAGAACACATTGGATTTACTCAATTCAATAGCGGACATTGGCTACACACAGATCATTTGCTTTGGCAGCAATTTAAAGAACTGTGTTAAATTAAGACAAACTCTTTATGTTCAGTCAACACAATTTCTTTGCGTTGACTGAACATAATTAGTTTGTTTTGAAGTAACACAATTCTGTAAGTTAAAATTAAGACAGCCCATTTATGTTCAAAAAGCACCAATTCTTTGTTTGGATTTATCAATTAAATTATCAGTTAAATCAAGACAAACTATCTACGTTCAATCAACACATGTACTTTGTGTTGATACAAAGTTTACTGAAATTTCACTGAAATTTTTTAACAATTTTAACAACAGGTTTTAACAATTAACAGAATTTTCAGCAATTATTTTCTTGTTTTTTCAGTGAACTTTTTCTCGATCATACTTAACATTTTCTACTTCTTTCATTGACAACAAAGAGTTTTGTTATAAAATATTTATTCCAGAAACTGGATGAACAGCAAGTATTCCCAAAAATTATGGGGATAGATGTTTTCAATTTTGAAGCTATTTTTAATATACAATACCAGCCAAAAGCTTAGACACAGATACTCGTAGAAGGTTTCCTTATTTTTTGCCAAAATGGAGCTTTACAGGAGAAAACAGCTTTCTTAACTTGCAATGGAGGTTGATATAACAAGATGTTTTTTTGGACCAATTCTATTGGTCTGTCCATCATGAATATTCACAACATTGAAAGAGTAACTACAGCTTTTAAACTGTGCAAAAAAAGGTTTTTGCACAACAAAATCTATATTAGAGGTGGCAATGTGTCAAAAACATAATACTCTGATACATCAAGAGTATATGTGGTATGTACATCTCATCAGTTCGAACTGTTAAGTGTAAGCCTGTATTGTCTTTAACATCCATTTGTCTTACTTCATTTATGCATTTCACACGATTTATGCATCGTCACTGTCCAAAAGAAACAGGTATCTCTACAACAGCATGTTCAGAGAAGACTGCAAAAATGTTCTTAACTTTTAAAGGAAACAGGAAATAGGGAATCATGGATGACCATTTTACAGTTCCTAAAGACAACAAGACTCATCTTCTAAGCCAGTTATCCTTCTGGGTCACTGGGGGGTTGGTGGGTGCTGGAGCCTATTCCAGTGCTCATAGTCCATTGCAGGCAAGACCCAGACATACACACCTAGGGGCAATTTTGCATCTCCAGTTTGCAGGACTGTGGGAGGAAACCAGAGTGCCTGCAGGAAACCTATGCAGACACAGGGAGAACACCCAAACTCCACACAGAAAGGACCCCCGACACCACAGCCAGGAATCAAGATCCAGACTCTTGCTGCGAGGCAAAACACCACCTCACCGCTCCACCGTGCAGCCCCAACAAAGATACAAAGATGAATTATGAATGGTAATACAGTATAGCTGCACTATGAAAAATGTTTTGTTGGTTCATCCTAAAAATATGACTATTACCAGTGAATTAGTTTTAGTGACGATGCAATTTAATCACAGACAAATCGGATATTTCTTCCTCTGCCTCAAAAACACTCAACACTTCTCCTATTCTTTCTAATAGACTATAATCGTTGTCTTTCTTCTAAACGTTATCCTGTTTAATATTGACTATAATTGTAAACTCTGATCCTTTTTGTGTTTGCTATCCGGGATCAACCTGAAGATGGGTTCCCCTTTTAAGTCTTGGTTCCTCTCGAGGTTTCTCTCGCTCTGAGGGAGGTTTTCCTTGCCACTGTCACCTTTGGCTTGCTCATTGGGGGCTTTGACCCAGATTTTCTGTAAAGCTGCTTTGTGACAACATTGGTTGTAAGCGTTATATAAATAAATTTGAGGGAGTATATTTTGTGTATTTTGTATTTATTTAATATACCTCTTTTATATCTCTTTATTTTAATATCTTTAAGTAGTATGTATATTAATGCTGCCCTGCTGTAGAGTATTAACCTGAGCCTCACCACAAGCATTCCAATGCATAAATGTCCTGACATATTGTGCAAATGACAAATAAACCTGAAACTCTCATAAACCTGAAACTCTCTAATTTGACTTAACTTGAAGTAAGATTGAATGAACAATCACATTTGTTGAGTAAACTAATTCAAGAATTCAATTAGCACATGAAGTCTTTTATTAGGTCTAACCTATAAAACACTTTTTTCAGTGTAAGTCAATGGCATTTGCAGGTGTATCAAGAAGTGTGGCCTACCTTTCATTGCTCACTTTTGCTCTGGACTCTGGAAGACTCTGTGTAAATGCTGTCTAGTAAGGTGGCCGAGAAGTGCAAAACAAATTAACACTTCAGAAAACAAAATTACAAAAGTAAAATCAAATTTACAAGACGTGAAACACTTTTACCAGTGCCGAAACACTTTTACAAACTGCAAATTCTGACGGAAAGGGAAGGTCTAACACACTGGAAGTTGTGCTGACCCTTGTCAATCAAATCCGTTTCGCGGTGGTAGAGTGAGTGGGATGGTGACGTCGCTAAAGCATGTTTTGTCCATTTGTGGCACGCATTTCAGCCATCTGGCATGCTTTTGTTTTTCCTGTGGAAGGTCTTTAGAGTTTTTAAAAGAGCAGACAGAAGAAAGAGATGAACAGGCGACGTCTAAACCACTTGGGCTGTAAAAAGTGGACTATTTTGCAAAAGCTCTCAGCCGTTTTAAGTTAGCTAGCTGGTTATCCACTTTAGCTAGCGATACAGCCCACTTACTTTCCTTAACATTTCCAACTCTAAGTGGTTTAGACGTCGCTTGTTCGTCTCGTTCTTCCACTCACTCTACCACCGCGAAACTGTTTCATTGACAAGGATCCGCAACAAGCACTTCCTGTGTGTTAGACCTTCCCTTTCCGTCAGAATTCGCAGTTTGCAAAGGTGTTTCACGTATTGTAAATTTGTTTATACTTTTGTAACTTTATTTTTTGAAATGTAATATTTTTTTGCTGTTGTAAAATTGTTTTTGCTATTGTAATTTTTTTTTCTTGAATGTGTTTTTTTTTTTGTTTATAAATTTGTTTTTATTTTTGTAATTTTGTTTTCTTAAATTTGTTTTGCATTTCTCGGCCACCGTAGTCTAGTCCCCACTGTATTCCAGAGTCTCGCTTGTACTATTTGTCTACTATGTTTCTTTCTAGGTTCTGTGCTCTACATAACCAACCAATCACTCTAAAACGGTCTGAACGTGTTGCATGGTTTATTAGCAATGTTCTCTTCTCTTGTCTCTGATGTTGTGGAACTAATGCACATAATGATTCATGTTTGTGGTTTTTTAACTTGTTCCATCATCTGCCTGTACTGAGCTGTCTGCAGCTACTACATAACACAAAGGGAAACATCACAAACACCAGAACCGTGCTGTCTTTTTCTATTCTTTGCTTTTATGTTTGAACAGATGTGCTAATGCCATCAGCACAAACTCACACACTCATTAAAATACTACATAGATTTGCATAATGTGCTTTGTAGAAATGATCACATCACTGGACAGCTAATGATGTTAGCTTTGGGCATTAAAGTGTCAGATAAATGACAACGCTGTTCACATCAGCCGAACACCTGGCACTCAGCGACCCTGAGCAAACGGCTGCTGGTAACAGGATTTCCACTGCAGTGTTTGGACAGGTCCAGCGAGATGTGTGGGATGGGTCGATGTATGCATGTGGTGCAAATAACAGCATTAAACATTTTCATTTTAAGTCAAACTGAATAAATCCTTCATTAGAGAAGCCTTAAGATCAACTATGTCATGGTTCTGAGTAAGATAATACATTAGCATATTAGCATAGGGAACCCTTCAGAGAAGGTCTAACGATTTCTGTGAAACAATAAATTTAAAAAAACGTGTAATGTTCAGTTCATTTTTATTTATTACCATCATCATTGCTTGCTGGACTGCCTGAAGTTTTTAGTAATACTATTATTTCATTATTTTCATTGCTTTGGTTGAAAACGAAAGGACTGAATAATTTAAATGCCCAAAAGAAAACTGTCCAATCAGAATTTCCTTCTCTGTGTTGTCTAGGTAGATACAGCCAAAAAAACGGTTAGTTGGCCTTCAAGAACTGGATTGAAGCCTAACACCTTAGATCAACCCGCAACATGATTAGGAACTGACCGTGGAAATTTGTCACTCTAAGCCTTTGGGAAGTCTTAGATATGTCAGAGGCTGTAAATATAAGCTGTAGTCAAACCATGTTCCAGTCAGATGTTAGAAATGGAGAACAGCTGCTTTTTTCACCCCAACCAAAGTCACATACCTTCTATATAGACTTCAGTGAATAATGTAAAATACTGAATACGTGCCTTCTATGGCACCTTAAATTACATTGCATGAGATGTAATTAGATGAATGGACCAACAGACATGCTCCAAAATTACTTGGAATTAAATCCTTTTACATTAACTTACATTAAACATTAAGAGCATTTTTGATGCTATTTATTTATTTAATTTCTGAATGGCAACAATATATGTAATGCTCTACTGTATATTGTAGGCCCAGGGCTAAATATCTATCCATATACTGGTCTGAGCGCTGCATTTATAGTTTTCTGCTTTCATTTTTGTAGATTTAGAAACAAATTGGGTCATAAATTGTAACTCCTGCTCCTGAATCACATTATTTAGTTGGAAATTGGAAAAACACTGGTATCAGCAAAAAAGGTTCCTTAGATAAAATCACTGTTAGGAAATAATCCACAATTTCTGTTATTAGAAATAATGAAAGTGAATGGGTTAATTCAAACTGTCACTTAAACCTCATAGTGTTGCTCAGAATTAGTGATTAAAAACAAACAAGCAACCGGAGCCTTGTGAAAGGTGTCACAGCTTGGCCACAGGTTGCGGAAATAAAATAACAACAGGGTTCGACCTACTCTGCCTGGTTCCATAGTTGTCGGTGGAAAACTGACGTAAGACTTGTGTGGGCAGTTTTCCAGGCACAGATTAAGGCTTTTGTGAACCAGTGTTACGGCAGGTTTAAAATTCATTTGTCGTTTTTTTCTGCCTCTGCAATCACATCAGACCCAACAGATAATGTTGGATATGCACTGGAGTCTTTCTGAGGTAGATGATGCAAGTATACTCCAAAGGTGATCTGTGAAAAACAGCATTAGACAAAAAGGAATTAAAAATAAGTGAAAGAAAAAATAAATACACAAAACAATGTAAGAATAACAACAATATAAAAAATGCAATATGTTGTAATTTGCAACAAATCCTGTAGCCTACATACACTGGATGTTGTGAGCTGTTAAACTAAGAAAGTACATTCATAATCCTGAATTAACTCTAGGGGCCCCACAGGCTGGTTCACAATATTAGTTTCATTACCTCCTGCATATTAGCTTAATAGAAGGTATTGGACAGTACGCCTAAGATGAATAATGGAATAACAAGCTTAGAGGTTGAGAGGTTAAATAATAGCTATTACATTTCACTTACCTTCCCATTCCGGCATTCAGACAGAGACCTGAGAGGCTCCTGGGTCCTAGCACCAGAGGTTTGATCTATTCCGATCATTTGGCATCGACCACAACCGCCTGCCACCTTTAAGTCCAGGAGCAACACTCTATTAGTTTGTGTATTTAAATGTGTGGTTGACCTCAGATTCTAGCATTCTCAGCTTCACTTGTATCAGGTATGTTTACTATGCTTGTAAAAGTACACGTGACTTTTAAGCTAACCTGAAACACGGCACCTCCTATTTTCAGATCTGACCAGTTCTCTTCTTCAAAAGGCTCCAGGCCTGAGACAATTAGGTTGGCCCGGAATCGATGAATGAGTTGTAGCATGTCGAATGATGTGCCATTTTGAGAGCTCTCCTGCCTGTAGGAAGCCAAGGTGATTTTAAGATTAAGATACTTTAAGATTAAGATTCTGTTTTGCAGTGTGAAAATGCAGCCATAAAGTTCTGCCCAAACTGTACTGCATAAATACCCGTGTGGGCATGCAACATTGTTTGGGCACGTATAAATAGGATATTGTGGTCATTACTTGTTGGCGATATGATCCAGCAGAAGAGCCACACTAGCTCTGTTAATCAACAAAAACTGAGCTTCATTCACTAGAGAGAGGGCAGGGGGGCGGTCTCCTGCAGGACACACATCATAAGAGTCAAACTTCTTTTTATATGTCATATTCATACACCATGATAAACAAATGATCTGATTAAAAACATCATGAGAGGCTAACCTTATAAAAGAGAGTCTGAGCCTGAGGCCGTAAATTAACTGTTTGCTGCTGGCTGAGGATCTAATTGATTTAATTGATCCTTTCCATGGCTGCCTTAAACTGGGTTTTATTTGTTTGTTGATGCTGATTGGTTCCAAACCTTAAATATCTCCTGAGGGCAGATTGGAAAGTTTTAATCACTATGTTTTCTTTAACAATTAAAATGGATGTATGTTCTTTGGTTCACATTCAGTTGACCTTAGACGGTGATTCTGAATGAGTTTTAGAGAACAAGGTCACAGGATAACCTTAACTATCATTTGTTTCCAAAACTGACAATGCAAAGTTGGACAAAGTGTACTATAATATTTGTGTATAGTTTTACAAAGTATTCAATATATTTTTTGTTAATTAATAAATACAACACTAAATTATAATAATGAAGTATAATCAATGCAAAATTAACTACAAACACATTTCCTCTTTCTCCTTTCCTTAGTTATATTCTGACATAATCTTAATCTGCTCTCAGACTTGACTCATCCCACAACTCCTGGCCTCAGTCTTGACTGGAACTTGACCCTAGTAAATGAAATGCAACACCAATATTAACTATGCTGGTAGACAAACCAATGTACTAAAACCTGCACGTCTGTCTGTCTGTCTAGCTGTTTGTTTATCTATTGATCTATCTATTCCATATTGCATATGCAGAACTTGTTGCAAACTAAAATAAAGTGCAATACAGCTGCTGCTAGATGAGTGAGTTGGACCGGATTTAGGCCTAAAGAGTGTTTACTACCACTAGATACACTGGTATCCAGGTGTATTACTAATGGAATAATGTTATCCGTCTTTTAAGACTGGAATTGGAACTGAATTGCTCAAAGATCTGATCAAAGTCCACCTGATTGGCATCTGCTCTACATTTGAACATCAAGAGACAGAATACTCAACATTACGCTACTATTGTATGCAGGGCTGAAGTGCTGCACCTTTTTCTTGGCCCATTTTCATACCCCGGGAGAAATCAAGACTCTGTCTAATGAGACTGCAAGGTTTTCCTAGAAACGTAGAGAGCCAAACTGACACTTTCTCCCCACAGTCGACTGCCTGTACCCTGAAAAATGAAGAGAACCATTGATTATTTTATTTTGGACCTCAGTAGAAATCTTGGCAATGTTTAAAGGTTCAATAAAACATTGCTGACTCCATGACTGATTATGCTGGCATCGAGCAGGATATACAGTCGTACGCTGAAGTCTGAGCATCCCTGGTCAATTTAAATGTTGTTTTCTTGATTTTCTAAGAGAACATAACTCAAGAAATCCTCTTTAGGGAACACACTTCTGCACAATTACTGTTTATTTACTGAACGTAAATTATTCAAAAAAAAAAAAAAAAGAAAAAACAAATTTTGGAATTCTGTTGTAGAAGACATGTTAACTCATATGCACTTAAACATTCTAGATTCTGTACAAACTGCTCATTGTAGTGGTTGCAGCCATATGACACTGTCACTGGAAGTTTCCATCTCATGCACCTGCTAACTGAAACTCTTAATGTGAAACACTTCAAGACAATAAGTCTGTGATAAGTCACATAACACCAGTTTAATATTATGTGCACTGGGATATAGAGGAGTCTATACACAAAATGAACAAGAATAATTACAAAATCAGAGGAAAAACAAAACTCAAAAGCTTCCATAGACATATTTTCTACTTACCTGTCGCCGCAGACCTTGCTTTGACATTTTCGTAGAACAAGACTTTCTTCACTGGCCTCCAGGGGAAGAATGATGGGGTCCATACCTGAAAAAGCATTGGGTGCTTTTTCACTATTGTAAAATATCACATCTATTAGATTTCAGTGGTTAAGAGTGAAATATATGGCAAGATAACACTTTCTCAGACAAACCCACAAATTCAGACACACATACACTATTTTATATACACATATTTTAAATTCTATTTACTATTTTGATGTTTTCCTTTATGAGGAAGTTCTAATGAACGTGAATTGTCCCAACACAAAATACTAATGAGTAAATTTGTTTCTAATTATTATAAAAGACTCAGTGCAAATTCATCTGCAATATTCTGTTTGTTGGTACGCACTGATGTGTGAAAAATATGTCTGGTCTTAACAAGTCCCAGTCGTCATAAGCCCCGCAATTATATCTAGATTTAGTACACATTCACTGTAGAATTGAGCAGAGCTAAATTCCGATTGGTTGCACATGTCACACACAAAGGAAGAAAGGCGCAAATCCCCCCTGATCATGACTGTGCTTATTTGATTTGCTAGAAGAAAATTACTTGCTTGTATTTGTAACATGCTCCTCTGACCCAAATGAAGCAGCTGATTCTATAACCACGGCTAATGGCTTTCTGTAGGTGATAATGTTGCCTGGAAATCGAGGCTAAGACGTGCCTGACCTGAGGCTAGCAGCCGCAGGGTGTTGGAGGCTAGACAGATGTGTGGGTGGATGAGACACAGTTTTGGCTCTCTTTTTTGGCTCAGACAGACTCCATTCTCATTCACTACCATCCAAGTGCGGTCATACAGAAGCCCCTGCACACCAACAGGCCAGTCAGTCACCTGGGAACACAACAGCATGAAGTGACAGTATTAAAACTAGGGACAAACATGATTTTCCCATTACAAAAATGCAATAGGCAAACAGAAAAAAATGTAGGCGTAAAACAACATTGCTGCAGTAATGTTCCTTTGTAACCACCGTCCCAACACTGTAAAAACGTGGGGCGGCTTAACTCGTACATGCAGTGTTGGGCTACATTAAAATTCCGAATCATTTTTGAACCTCAAATAATAAGCTGATATAGCATAAACAAGAAGCGTCTAACTGCAGAGCTGTAGCACGGCCCTTTCACACCCAAACTCTCAGACCCGCACTACTCTGTTATGATACAAACTGGCTGAGAGGCTTATTACCTCCCGTACGTCGTCTTTTATTCATGTTCCTTGCTCCCTACATGGTGCACTATGTGATTCATGAAACCTGAACAAAATTTACAGTGCAGTATATATCCTGTAGGGAACTGTGCACACGTGGCTAAATCTCCAAACTCTTTATTAAACATATTACACACTGCTTGGGTGCCGGAGACATTGTTTTAAGCCCTATGTAGTGCAGTACATAGGGAACAGGGAGCCGTTTTAGATTCAGCCTAAGTCATCCTGAAATAAAGGAAGTTTGTGATGCAGTTGAGATGGAGAGATTATCTGTGCAAACAATCGACTAACCACTAACTGTGCACTTCTAACAGGAGCCTGTAGCACCTAAATGTGGTGAAGGAACCAAAAATGCTAGTATAAAAACAAACAAGTTTCCCTGGTAAAACAGGTTTCTCTCATCTCACAAGGGTGATAGTGAAATTTCAATTCCCTGTTGCCGCACTCGAAAGCATGGCTGAAGTTCCGAACAAAAGTGCAAAGCAGCTTAAGGTGCTGGGCTAAAAGTGGCATTATAAGAAATGTTTCAGCTCAAGAGTGCTTTTTTGAGCAAGGCCTAAAACATAGCAGCCAATCAGAACAGAGCTCATTTTCATATGTCAGTCTTAACCAGCTGCTTGTTTAATTCTAAGGGTTACATATAAATGTGGATTACAAGATAAAATATAAGATAAATGCAGGATATGGGCTCTTTAAGATACCACATTGGAGATTTAACAGCGACAATATGTTGTACTTCAGACAGCAATACTACATGTTAACTAAATGCATTCTGATTGAAAATAAGTCAAGGCTTACTGTACCTCAAATGCAGCACATGATTTAATGGGATATATAAAGATATTGGTCAGTGTGCGGGCCGTCCCACTGTTCCTTTCTGTATTTAAAACTGCCTCAGTTGTTGAGGCCTTTGTGACAGGAGCAGAAGAGGTATGCGGGACATTCCCCTCAGGTACAGTTCTCTCTTTGGTCAAAGAGGTCAACTCGTCTGAAACTGAAGCCTCTGCCTGTATAACTGATCTTAACCTCGCCAGTCTCTCTTGGTCCAGCCTTAGCGGTTTATCCACGAAGCAGTTAACGATGAACTTTAGAAAACTCTGACAATCCTCAAAAGTGGACATGTACCCGAAGGATATGCGGACGGACCCTGTGGGACACCCCTCGACCAGGTCAATGTTGTCCCCACAGACATGACCAGCCTTGGAGAAAAAACAACACAGATCTTTAAGACACAAACTTCATGCAAACAGTAATGACTAGCTGTTTTACAGCGATAATAACATATTATTTAATATGCTTATACAGTACCAGTCAAAAGTTTAGACACAGCTACTTATAGAAGGTTTCCTTATTTTTTCCCCTTTATTTTTAGCCATTTTAATGCTTTCAATTAGAACAAATGTGAAGACATTAAACTATAAAATAGGACTCTTGGAATTATGCTATCACCTAACAGGCAATGGAGGCTGGTTTAATAAGATTTTTTTCTAAGCAATTTTGGACCAATTCTATTGGCCTGTCAATCATGAATATTCACAAAGGGTTTTAACTAGAACTGAAGGGTTTCTGCAACACAAAATCATAGAGGTGGGTGATATGGCACAGATATAATATTGTTATACATCAAGAGTATATGCGGTATATCACACATCATCAATTGGAACTGTTAAGCATAAACCTTTAGAGTCTTTAAGATAAAGAAAAACATCCATTAAGTTGGGTGTGTCTAAATTTTTGATTTTTTGTGTGTGTGTGTGTGTATATATATACACATTATATATATATATATATATATATATATATATATTATGCATGTATAGATGCTTATGGTGTTTTTGAGTTTGACATTTTCACTGACCTGTAGGTTCCTTTTCACTTCTTGGTTACTGATGCCTAAATGGGCTTGACAGGCCCCTGTGTTACAGAAGCATCCTGTGCGCATATGAATACTGAACAGACAGGCCATTTTGTCCACCTGAGGAACAAAACAAAAGCGAGCACCTTCAGAATCCCAGTGCTGCCTAGTGAAAGTTGTAACGGCTTATGAAACCTCTTAAATATAGAAAGTCACTAGACGGCTGAACATTGTTAATTTACCTGTGAATATCCCACCACTCTGCCGTGACAGTCCAGCAGGTTGAAGCTGAGGACAGCTCCTTGCTCAGCCACATTCTCAAACTCATTGTCACAGTAGATTTGGGCCACAGGCTGCCCATTGCTATGGTGCAGGCATGAAAGCATAATGTAGGTGTAACGAGCCAAACCAAATGTGTGCAGCTGAATGTTCACCACGCTACCTAGGAACACAAAAGAAGAGCAACTATTCACGTAAGCAAAAAATGAAAGAATAAGTTACAAAAGAACATTTGCATGATAAAAAGAGAAAAATAAAAATTATATTTAGTTTTATACCGGTGAGTTTGTGAAGGATGTCAAACCCATGATGGAGGGAAATAATGTCAAGGAACGAAATGGTGCCATCTTCAAATCTAATGATTTATGCCAGAACAAAATAGAGAGCTATTTATTGTAATGTTTTAGAAACAGAAAGACATGTGGTTTGTACTGTAAATCAGCTTACCTGCTGACTATGTTTGACTTTGGTACAAAATACTCTTCTCCCGCCAGATACGCTGCTGCTGTCCCTCCACCAAAATAGCCTTTTCTCAACAGCTCTGCTGCATCATTCCTCACCAGCAAGGCCCCAAGCCCAGTAGGGAAGCCAAACATTTTATAGAAAGAGATGGGCACAAAATCAGCAGGGTGCTGCTTCAGGTCCAGTGGTGAGCAGCCAACGAAACAAGCAGCATCCAGCAGGACAAACCATCGGCCTCTGCGTTCGCACGCAGGGTAGAGCCGCTGAGACTGTATCCCTCTCACATAGCTCAGTGGGTACTTCCGTCCAGAGAAGTTGCTCTGAGCAGGGTAACAGAAAAGATGGGGCGTTGAGCATTCATGCCCTGTACTGACAGTCCCTTGAATATTTTTGGCCCTTGCTTCTACTTCCTGAGGTAAGACAGGCACTGCTTCAACTCCTTTAGGGCCAGTCACTCCACGGATGCCCACCACAGATGTGTGATTGTCAGTGAGGTAGCAGAACTGACTTCCTGAACACTTGCCATTGGCAGACACCCATGGGAAGGAGTCAGCTACTAGCTTAAGTGCAGCAGTGCAGCCAGCGGTGAAGATTACAGAGTACTCCTCAGGGCTGGTGTTAAAGTGCTCCAGTATCCTACAGGGCAAAATAACACCGTTCTGAAAAGCAAGAATCTTTGAAAGCGTACATGGGGAGCATCAAACCAAGTCATGGTGGACCTCAACACAATGCTTCGTTTTCTCAAACGTCTAATTTAACGCTTATACTTTTAATCTCATGCATTAGATCAAAGAAAACTTCAAACCATCATTTACATATGTCTGCTACTGGAACTGTAGTTAGTCAATTTCAGTATCAACAAATCTCCTGATAATGTTACAAATTACAAATCTCAAATATGCCTTTTTAAAAACTAGCTCCAGGGTCTTTTCAGTGGCTTGCATATTAAGACTGTGAAAAAGATGTCTTATATTTCAAAATAAACTCGATAATCTGGGTGGTCCAGCACTGGCATGTAGCCAGCAGGAGGGGGGCTAACCATATCAAGCCAGCAGATTGATCTGCACTCACCAAGCACTTTATTAGGAACAGAAATTAGGAATTAGGTTCACTGTATCTACACTCACTGTCCATTTTATCAGCTTCACTTACCATATTGGAGCAATTTATAGTTCTGCAATTACTGACTGTAGTTTATCTGTTTCTCTGCATACTGTTGTTGTCCCACCTCTTACCTTTCAGTTGTCACCATAGGACCACCACAAAACAAGTATTATTTGGATGGTGGATCATTCTCAGCACTGCAGTGACACTGACTCGTGCGTTTTGTTGGTACATGTGGATCAGACAAAGCTGTGCTTCTGGAGTGTATTGGTGAGTGTAAGCTTGCTGTCTGGTTATGAGGCAAGTGTGGAACTGAGTACCTGTATCGGACACTTTCCACTGTGTCATGTGTCAGCCTGCTGCTGGGATTGTGACTGTGAGGGTTTCCTAAGAGAAAGACAGGGTTAGAAACACATTTAGCCTCATTGTAGTGATCAACATAATACGGTCTGTATAATTAAAGGGTCCTCAGGCCGATAAAATAGTCTACCTGCTGCTGACATGCTGGTATAGGCTAAAAGAAATAAAGAAATATGGGTGCTTGAGTATCACAATATTATGTTTTGTGATACTGTATCGATTCTCAAAAGTACACCATTTTTAAATTAGCGAATAGTTCGTGCTTACACAACATTAACTTCTCTCACTGAAAAAATAAGGGAAAAGGAATACCCATTCACACGTTGCCTCTTTCACTGAAAATGGATTATTTCTACCTCCGCCACCTTCGCCATGTTTGCTGTTATCTGAAACCTTTGACTCTGGACTGCCTTCCAGGGGCTGTATTGCTTAACATCCAGGCCAACACATAGGATGCATGATAGCATGTGTGCAGTGACGGTTACATGGTTTGAAACAGATGCAATCATTTTCAGAAGTAAAAGGTAGTATAAATGAGCCTTAAGAACCCACAGCTAATATGCTAACGGCAGTGTGTTTTTTAATCTATGAGAGTTTTCCTAAAGTTAGAGTTAAAAAATTGCAATATATCATATTACTCACAGTCCCACAATATATCACACCATATTGTATTGTAACCCCTGTATCATGATACGTATTGTATCGCCAGGTTCTTGCCAATACACAGTCCTAGTTTAAGCTCCTGTCTGGCTTCTCTGGTGCTGATTGAACTGGACACACTACTTGGTCATGCTGGACGACCAACATACCAACATCAAAACACAACATATGCTGGTCTTGCTGGTGACTTGCACATTCATATCCATTACCAGTGACCAGCGTGCCAGCATCCAAAACACTGTTTTTCCTAGCAGGACCACGTATGATGACAGTGACTAACCATACACATTCCTGGATATATCCTCACAAAATTTCCTGATCTGGGATTCGGGAAAGAGCGTTGTTCCTGCGTGATCAAGGTACGTGATATCTGTAGGAAAAAGAAAAAAATAGATTAAAAATATATATATTAAACCACAGAACCGCGCTTCTCACTGGTGACCGACAGATGGCGCCTCACACCACACAAATGACTGAAAACAGCTCAGCAGACTCACAGACATTACACTATGGAGGATGTTAGCCTGCAGGCTAGTTAGCACAGTCGTGTAGAGCAGGCTACTTTTAAGATCTACAATTTTTATATTGTCGAAAAACGAGTGACCACCAAAGTTCACAGTCGTTACGCTTTGGATATCAAGGAGAAATCAACACGGGATAACTTTTAGCCGACCAGGCAAGGAGCAGGAGACCGTCATGTCCGCCTTCAGACCGAGCGTGTTTACCTCTGATCCTGGTGAACTCGCGCTGTATCAGTTCTGTCTGCTCCGTGTCAAACCCGTAATGCGGCCAGATCCCCCTAAAACTCTCAAACGTGCACAGTCGGGCGAACTCACTCGAACTCGACTCCATTATTTCGACACGTCAAACCGGCTGACCACCTCACATTTTCCTTTCTAAACTTTCGGTTCAGTTTCTGAAAGGCTACAGTGTGCGAGTCCTAAGTCCAGGGACCAGGAGAGATTACTAAATGCAGAGGAGATGATTCGCTTCAGCCGTGCCGTATTTCTCCTGTAGCATGTCCGCCCGATTTCCCCCTGAAAAATGATTTATTAGGTAAATCAGACACGAGACC
This sequence comes from Semaprochilodus insignis, assembly GCA_034552555.1. Lineage (NCBI taxonomy): Eukaryota > Metazoa > Chordata > Actinopteri > Characiformes > Prochilodontidae > Semaprochilodus > Semaprochilodus insignis. The sequence goes on from CM067478.1 coordinate 11,001,543, forward strand.
CTCAGCTTTAACTGCGGTACAGCCCATTCACAGACTGCTGAGGCGGAAGAACAGAGTAGCCTCTGTGATTAAATGGTCACAAGGGACAAATGTTCTGACACGCCAAGTTATAAAATCCTTCAGTATCCACTTTTATGTGAATGGCTTGAAATATAGTGTAGGTTCATTTAGTTTTGGCCTCAGAAAAGTTTAATAGCAAGAAAGTACTGTTGACCATAAATCTAATCAAATCCCAGGTGCGAAGGTGAGTGAAAATCTATAGGTGCAAAGTCCCTTACAGTGCTTAAACACACATGAATATAAACGAATATTGCCCCATTTTTACTAATATACATTTTTATAGCAGTGATATAAAGTCATGAAATCAAAGCTATGATATAGCCTACGCAAGATATACATGCTGATGTTGCGCCCAAAAGGAAGTGTGGGACTGCAATGCCGTTGGGAAGGAAGATAAATGTTACCAGGAACAATAAATAATGATGAATATAGACTGCAATACTAAAAAACTGTAGATGTCTCAGCATGGAGTTGTAGAGGTTCCTAAAGGTGTCCTGTGATAATCCATCCCATGCAGTTTGAATATTCTCACACAGTTCCTACAGATTGTGCGGTAGGGGTGGAGGTGGAGCAACACCAGGCCTTCTGGACGTGTGACGCGTGACAACAAATCGTTCATTTTTGGCGTGGACCATGATGCCGCCACACACTGATTTGTTGGTTGTCTCCACAACCATTTGTTGGTTGTCAAACAAAAGCATGCATGTAGTCCTGTGTCGTGCAGCTGTCTGCCAGTGGTGCTGGCTCTAACAGGATGACTGATGGAGGGCATCACAGCTTGCTGAATGTCCGCATTTGTGGCTGTTGGTACAGCGATGAGGCCCGTCCTTGCTTACGTCACATGCACGGCTGATTGTGAAACTTGAATCATTCGTATGTCTCACAGTGTCAAACCTACACACCAAGTTTCATTCCTGTCAGTTGATTCCTTCTGGGTGCAACTATTTATGCAACTATTTTTTCTGATCATGAGTGTACATCCAGTTTCTGAGACTGAAGTAGATATAAAGAGATGCAGGCTCTACAGGGGATAGAATATTGTTATATTACAGTCACCACTTCATTCTGTACACCTGCTTTGTATTTAGACTCTTTTTTTTGTATCAGCTCCCCTTACCATATAGGTGCATTTTGTAGTTCCACTATTACAGACTGTAGTACGTCTGATTTTTTTTGCACATGCTTTGTTACCCTGTTATTCATTGGTCAGGACACCCACAGGACCACTACAGAGAAGGTATTATTTAGGTGGTGGATCATTCTCAGCACTGCAGTGACAGTGCCGTGATGGTGGTGTATTAGTGTGTGTGTGGTGCTGGTGTGAGTGGATCAGCGACTGCAGTGCTGCTGGCACCTCAGTGTCACTGCTGGACAGAGAATAGTCCAGCAGCCAAAAACATCTAGCCGTCCTGTGACCACTGATGAAGCACTAGAGGATGACTAACACAAACTCTGCAGCAACAGATGAGCTGTCGTCACTGATTTTACATCTAGGTGGACCAGCAGTAAAAGTAAGAGTGCACAGTGATTTGATAAACTCCACTCGTACCAGCACAACGCACTTACATGCCACTACCATGTCAGTGTCACTACAGTGATGAGAATGATCCACTGTCCACATAATACCCACTCTCTGGTGGTCCTTTGGGGGTCTTGACCATTGAACAACAGAGTAACAAAGTACGCAGTATGCAGTTCAGTTCCTTTCCTGTCCGCTGTCCTTGATTTTATCTGACCTGTTAGCCGTGTGGATCCACATGCCAAATAGATCTGAAAAGTTATTTCTTGAGGCCATATCAAGAAAAATCAATAAAGTTTCATTAAACTATTCAGACACTGTGAGATCCATGGGACAGGTGATGAGGACTGAAAGTTCTTTTTTTAAGTTACAGTTTCAAAACCTCAGCATAATGCAGTCTCTGCCCTGCTAGAACTTTACTTTTAATGTAAGTCAGTGGAACCAGACTTTGTTCCAAGTAATTTTGAACCTGTTTTGGACCATTCATCATGACACAATACACAACATAAAGAGCAATAGGTACTTTCAATTTAGGTCAGAAACTGAAAAACAATAGCAACACAACAGCAATAGTGGAGAAAAACAAAGCCTTGTTCTGACAGCAGCGGTATGTGGTGTTTTGGGTGCTGGGCAGCGGCAATGGAGGGTAATATGCTAGTCACTGACAGAAAAAATAAATAAACAAATAAGAGAGAACGTCAAAACGGTAGTTGATATATGTAAGCCAGCTTTCTCCTGGATGACCCGAGCCATTGCATGGATTTGTTAAATTGGCAAACATGATTTAACGTGATCTAGCACTGATTAGCCAAACTACAAGTAATCCTGGGTTTCTTTGAGTAAAGGTTTGGAAATGGTAAAGCAAACACACTGACGTGCATAAAACCACTATTTATTGTATTCATGTGGTTTGTATTTATTCTGATATTAGTGTTTTGTTGTCTGAGCAATAAACGCTTTTAGGTGCCCAGGCGCCTAAAACCTTTACACCTTACCATATATATTTTGAAACGCATTCATGGCAGAGAGTTACATGTATTTGAAAGGCAAAACAGTACTCAGTGACAACTTTTTTAACCGTTATTTTACCACTATCTACATTTGATTGCTCATGTGTAGAATCACTGTTTGTTTTGAATGATAAATAAAATACAACTCTATTTGGGTTGTAGACACTGTCACCCCTGGGTCCTATCACCACCACTGTAAAGAAAGTCAAATATATTTTCCTACATCACAACATTCTGAATAACTATTTGTATCTCAATGATCAAATTATGCAAATGCTATTTGAAATATCTGTTTTAAATAGTCGGCACTACTTGAGAGCCAGTTCTACACGGGGTCATATCATTGGTCTCTGTAAAGTAGGTACAGACCATTTTTATACTTGGTTCATTTCCATTATATTACTGTTGAGGGTGAAGTTATTCTATAGAGAATGAGACGGGGCATATCCAGATTAGCAATTCATTAAACCTTCAATTTTACGCAATGGGCTTAAGAGTTTAAAGTGAGAGGGGAGGGAGATTGAGAGTGACCGTCGTTCATAGCCATCCCAAACAGCAGGCAGTAATTAAATATGCCACTTCTGCTCCACTGATTCGCTCACTTCATAATTTGGCTGCCGAACTGAATGCATCTCTTTCTGTTAAAGGCCCACATTGTTTTCACAAAGCTTTGGCCTCATTAGCAGAAGTAGATGCTGGGGTTTTGGGGGAGGGGGCGACAGACTGCTGGAGCACTGTCTTCCAATCCATAATGATGTGACACAAACAATTTGGGGATGATTGTGGCGACTGGAGAGTCAAACTCGCTGGTACTTTTTGGTTACTGTTTTATCCAGTTCTATACTACTAAACATGTTGCCAGTGATTTGGTATGTCTACATGATGGGCCTATTTTAAGGTAGTGGTCTGTTTTTGGGCTTGAGAAGCACATTTATAGGCATTGCGGTAACTTCTAGACTAGTACACCTGTTGAATTTGAACATTAATTTGAGAGACCAACATATTCTTGCTTGTTTTACCGTTATACATCAGCATCGTGATTAAGAACCTCCACTGTCATGGCACTAACTGTGTGAGTATTAGGCAAAGTGAGGGAGTCCAAGCTCACTTACCCTGCTGTATGGGCTTATCAGAGGCTAAGCCAGAGGGAGGAAAAAAACAGTAAAGCTAGTCTCAGTCGGGCAGAGCTACGGGCACAAGGCCATCTGTCCATTCTCTGAATACAACTGACAACAAAGGAGGGCAATTCTTCATTACCAGGACCATACAGCCACTGGAGACTCACATACTCCCTCACATTGTTGGAGAGACAAGGAGGACAAGAGGGAAAACAACTGGCCGACACCAACCTACTGTCTCAACCTCTATCAACCCAGCAGGTCAGTTTGCTAACTTGCACCAAAGCTACTTGTCACGCTTTCAGGCTGGGACAAATAGGCTTATTTACACATTTAACCTGTCTAGACCATGCTCTGGTGGGAATATACTACAAAGAAAACAGTTCAAAGTAGTTCAGAGATGGAAAAAGATCTTTCAGTCCGTCTATTTTTAAAGTGAATTTATGTGCACATGCGTAGGGTAAACACGTACACAGTATATTATACATGTCTCAGCCTCTCAGTCCTTTGTTGTTTGTTTTTGGGCATGCAGGGATTACGCGTATCCAGCATTACATGCACCTACCATCTGCACAGTGTTACTCACTTTAAAAATAATTGAAAAATCTAGTAATAACTAAGCGAATAAGCAATGGCACTAACATTTCCAGATGAAGTAGTGAACTTGAACTAATATTTAAATAATATGTAAATTGAATACTAATTGACACTTGTTAAGGGATGCTTTGAAATTCTCGCAATATCGCTTCTTGTAACAACCGCCGCTTTGTAAATCCTGATTGGATTTGAATTAATTGGCCAAAGTTGGTCAAATTTAACTTTAAGAAAAAAAGAATTTAAGAAAATTACTGTATACGTCTCAAGCCAAAACAAGCCAGCTGATATTATACTGATGATTTTCTTACAGGGCTTTCCCTTTTTCTCATGGTTTGGAGACGCGTTTGATCTGTGAGTGAATAAAACACTGCATATATGATCACTATATCTGGGCTTGTTAGTGTTGTGACAGAGTGGTTCTAAGGACCTGGGGGCCCGCTGACAAGCTTGAGGAGACAGAAATGGGTCAAAAGGGTTTTAGCATTAGCCAAATAAATCCTGGCCTATAGGATTAGGCAAAGGCAGTTGCTGTTTGTTTGATGCATTTACCTGATGAAACAACAGAGAATACAAGTTCAATGGAAGACCAGGCGTTTTACTCCACCACAGACATCTGGTAATCAGTTAGGTCCCTTGTTAGTCTCGTTACCGATATTGATCTGGCTGTTATGAATATTGATCAGCAGCATTTTATGAGCTCACAGGATGGCACTGTCTGGTTAGAAACTGGAATATTTAAACATGATCCCCCTCCCCCCACCTTTGTTATTGAGTTGGAACTATAATTGCTTAAGCGAATGCAGAAAACATGTCTTCTCATTGAATCTTCATCCTGTCTCGTGTGTCTGCTGCCTGTCTGCCGTCTTAGGAGTGCAATGGCGACTGAGAGAGCTGCTTCTGCTCTTCAAACCTCATGTAAGTGTCTGAATAACAGCGAAACAGAGGTGAGCTACTGTTGAAAGAAGAATGCAAAGACAAACATGCTGGAATTGTTATTCTGTGCCACCTAATGAAACTCATTGTGTGAGCTGCAGGGCCTCATTAGGCAAAGATCAGGCACAGAACCCATTATCAGAGTCTAACTGCACAATAACTACAACTGCATAAGATATTCACAAAAGACCTTCAAAGGATCAGACGCGTCTGGAGAGCTAAAACAATTTACATTCTCGCCCTTTATGTTCCTCGTGACCTCACCACGCTTATCACAGCATCTCAGAAAACGGAAAATGTTAAATCTCGCCTGAATTTCTGCAGAGCGCAAGAGGAACGCAGGGAACAGTCCGGCATTGTGCTTACTTACAGATAAATTAGCAGAATCTTGTTAGACATGGTCACACAGACATCACTTGATCCTTTGAGCCAGCAGAGAGCAAGTGGCTCCTGTTGAGTCTTATCAAACACTGTCACAACAGTCTTATTAAAGTGGAACCAATAGAAGGCACCTATGTCTGGCACCAATTGGCAGCAGCGCTGAACTCTCACATCCTCGAACTGTTTCCAAAGGGAACGAAAATGAAATAACGAGCAGCAGAAAATTGGAAACGTGTATCTTTGTGAGAGTTAAATGAATTTTTCTGGAGATACTGTCTTTATAGTCAAGGTTTATTGAAGTAATCAAGTATGAAGAGCTAGGAATTGCAGAGAGTTGCACGGCTGCTTATTGAATTGCATTCGGTACCCTGTATCCTGCACTGAATTGCTAACATCCTTATCTGTTTGTCCGTGCAGAGCAAGTCTGTCTGAAAGCGTGAAGTGTCCGGATCATCAAGGAGTATGAATATGAATGAGAAGGAGGGCGGCTTGTCTGAGGGAGGGCTAAATGTCACCCTCACCATCCGCCTGCTAATGCACGGAAAGGTGAGGCTGGTAAACCGTTACATTATAAATGTTTATGAGCTGTTTCGACTTTGGGCCTTCCATAACAAGTACTGAGCTGAAAGTATAAATCATTTTACACACATTTTTGACACATTGTATAGAAATACATTGTTACACTGTAGTATGTTCACAGTTTATTTCTATAAGCGCAACATCATATACAGAGTTTGGCTAAAACTTGTTAACAGCACCAACTCAACCAGGCAGAGCACACAGCTTTGTATTCTTCATGCTAATTCCTTTGCCTTTGCACTTGGGTCAGTATTACAGAGTGTAATGTAAAATAGCAAAAGTCAGAGATCACGCTTCATCCCTGTGATTTCCAGGCAAAGCTGACATTACATAAAGATATCCATTTTCAGTGACAGGGAACCAAACAGATATGCAGGCTTATTTTGCAACACCTCCAAAGTTCAGTCTTAGAAGTTGGTTGCATTTTTATACTTCTCGCAATTGAAGGATTCTCAAGCACATTCAATGATGTTGAGGTCTGGACTCCGGGGTGGTCAGTCCACCAGCAGCTTTTTTGTTTGATTTGCGTTGGGTGGATTTCATTTTGTCTGTTTCCTTTAAACAGTAAGGTCTTCTTGACAGCTAGACATCCTTTCAGACCCACAGTGTTGAGTTGTGGAAAGATGGATGTGAATATTTTCATACGTGAAGCAAGAGTGGAGCCTGATTTTCTCCTGAAAGCTTTAAGTATTGTTTATCTGATTCTGACAGTTTTGGTGGTCTGCCAGGTCTGGCACAGTTGTTAAGGGCTTCATTTTCTCATTTCAAACTTCCTCTTCGGAATCTCCTACTTTTAATTAGGTGGTTCCTTACTACGGCGTAGCACTGGACTATGAAAAAATAATATGAAATGACAAAATTGTGCTTCTGTCAAATAAATGAGTACTCTACTTCTGAAGTCACTGCATTAATTTTTGCTTAATGATTTGCTCTGCACTACACCAGTAAACAACACTCAGTTTATTGCATTATAAAGCAATTTATAAAGCATTATAAAGAAAATTAAATTATATATATTGTGCTTTTTTATTTCTTTTCTACACTATATTGTAGGAAGTGGGCAGCATCATTGGGAAGGTATGTATACTGCAAACAAACATAAGCTTTTATCATATAAAATGTCTTTACTGTCTTAACAGCTCATCATCACAACAGGGTTACTTTGCATTGCCTTGTAGCCTTGCTTTGGATTTTGAGCATGTCACCTCTCTTTTTAATAACTGTAACACCTGTTTGGTCCTCAGAAAGGGGAAACGGTCAAGAAAATGAGAGAGGAAGTAAGTAGTGCCTTTAAATTGTGTGTTAATAAGAAATATTTTTATGCCATATGCTGCAAGTTGGTAAATGCATGAAAATGGTCTTATCCTCTTAATACACAGAGTGCACTATAGGAAGATATGCATAAACAAGGCTCCAGCGTGGCTGAAGCATATACCTGTTAAGCACCAGTGCTTTTGAATCTGGATTATGCGAAAGGAACCATGCATAATCAGTAACCCAGAATGTAGCCCATAACTCATGACTGTTCTCTTCTCTGTGTTCTTTCAGAGCGGGGCTCGTATTAATATTTCTGACGGCTCCAGCCCCGAGCGCATCGTCACCATCACTGGCCCCTCTGAGGTCATCTTCAAAGCTTTCGCCATGATCGCAGAGAAGTTTGAGGAGGTTTGTGTCGTGTGTGTGTGAAAAACATCATTATGTGTAATTAACTTCATTCTGCTGTAATGCTTTGGTAAGCCATACACCAAGGATTCAGACCTTTTTGAAAAAGGAACTTATTAAGACTTATTGAAATGAAAACGGGATTCTCCTATGTGGCGTGTTTGGAAACTGTTGATATGCTAGGAGCTGCCTGGTGTGCAGGCCTCACTGGGTTTGAGCTGTAATTTAATTTTCTTCATCAGTCACCTCATGCGGTTCCCCAGTCATTTTAGAATTAATATCTGCTTTAATTAGATGCTTTCTCGCATGGTAGATACTATCGCATTGTGCAAAGTGAAGCAAATGACTTGTAATGAAGGCCAACGTGACTTTGTTGCTTCTCTATTGCAGGATATCCTGACGTCCATGGTGAACAGCTCTGTGACGAGTCGGCCCCCCGTGACGCTGCGCCTTGTGTTCCCTGCCAGTCAGTGCGGCTCACTTATCGGCAAAGGAGGCTCCAAGATTAAAGAGATCAGAGAGGTAGATAGGAGCTTTAATCTGGTACCAAACAGATTAAAGAGAATGAGAGTTATGAAGGTCTGTGGGAGTCCCGAATGATTCATAACATGGCGATTTGTTTAACACTTGGTGTTCTTTGTTTGCATGCCCAGCGCAAACGCTCTAGCTCAGTGTGATTAATTGTTCTCACCAGCTCAGAACTTTTTGTATTCGTGAGCTAAGAGCGGATCCATTTAGTCTCCGGCACAGCCGCACGCCGTCCCCTTTGGCTTCCATTAGGAACACTAAACGTATCTTCCTTTTACAGTTGTCTGTCCAGCATGTATTTGCCTAAGAGGGAAAGCAATGTAAAATTAATATGGACTCTGGAAGCAGCGAAATTTTCTTCACTTTGTTAGCATTTGACCGAAGGACAGTGGACAGCTTGTGGATTTCACTGAGTAAATTTAGCTGTCCTCTCTATTCAGGGCTGTGGCGGGTGCACTGGTTGGTTGAATTCCCAGTTGCTTTGAATGTCTAGGACAGGATGACCCTCCAAGGCCCAAATAGATTCATATTTATATACAGTGTCCAAATAGGTTGGCCTAAATAACTGCTCACTTCATAACAATGTCAATTCAAACTTGCTCTGAGCTGCTATTCTCGACATCATTATGTGGCGCTCTGAAGAAATGGAGAGGGATATAGAGGCGTTACTACTACAGTATTAAGATTAATGCTATAATATTACCGTTGTAATTTACTATTGTGACACAGCACATGCCATGATTAGCTTTGTTGGGTCAAACTGCTAGTTTTCTTAGTCATTTAGCACTGCTGACCTCCTCTTTGGCTCCTTTGCATGAATAGTTTTGTTTGTCAGACCACAGGTGCACAGGTGCAGGTGGCTGGAGACTTACTGCCGGAGTCCACTGAGAGAGCGGTGACCATCTCCGGCACTCCTCACGCCATCACGCAGTGCGTGAGACACATCTGTACTGTCATGCTGGAGGTGCGTGTGCATGTGTGAAATTTAATTGCTACAGCTTAGAAGATGAATATGGATGATTTCCCCTGTGCTTCGACGTTATCACAGTGTGGGATGTATGTAATATATTGTAATTCTTCACCTACATGCTTCGCTTGGATTCCATTTCATTATGTTCAGCATGTTTCTGAGCTTTTTGTTCTGCCTAATTCATCTAGCAGCACTCTGGGGCCTCCCCAGCAGCTGACACACTCTTCAGTTTTCTGTTTCTGTGCTTTGTACTGTACATGTTGACTTGGGAGAGGAAGCACATACTGTGGATTGAGAAAGAAAAAAAGTTCTCTCTTTCGTGTACTGAATGAACGCATGTCTGTTTTTTCCCCCTGTCTTCTCTGTGCAGTCGCCGCCCAAGGGAGCGACAATTCCTTATCGGCCCAAACCTTCCCCTGGTGGCAATCCTACAATCCTATCCCAAGCGCATACAGCTCCTGTGAGTAGCTCAACCGTCTCACAACCCTCACACCGAATTCCTCCGAGCAGCAGTCGTGTTAAGTTATGAAAGCAGCGGTGGTTATGGATTCAGTGACTCCACTTAAACATTAATGATTGCATAGCCACACTCCCACTGGGGAGCTGTGAGTGTGGATATTTAGGCTAATGATTGCATTGAGATCAGTGTGGCTGAATAAATCTTGCTTTCAGATCTCATCAGTAATATAGTCACCACACAGGCCAGCAGAGTGCTTCAGTGCTCTCACACATGCATATAAGACTTTCTCTATTTGGCTTGACTGAATTACTGATCTGGAACTGTCTGGTTTAATCAGAGTGGTAGGGACTGTGGTCAGGGTTTCTTAGCCATTGCAGAATGTGCTATTCTATTCTATTCTATTCTACTCTTTAGCTTAGTTCTGGATGTTTTTGTTAGGGACCGTGTGCAAATATTAGTATTAGTTTAAAACTATACACTATTGTACTATACACTAGTTCAAGATTAATTGCGACCTTAATTTTCAAACAGTAAGATTTTTTTTGGACGTAGAGCTGATGAACTGTCACACCAATCAGAAATAACAATTTGGTGCACAGTACTTTGATTATTAGAATACTAATATTCATGACTGAATACTGAATATCCTGTCCTAAATGTATTAGGTAATGTATTACATAACAATACATATGATGTAATTCATGCCAAATAGGCCTGCTGCAATTTTTAAATTCACACTGTTCCTCGTTGCTTTGGTTAACAGCTCTTCAAATGGTTCTACTATTATAATGTGTCCTGGAAAATTTGTTTAAATAATGTTACAATACACTACTTTGAACCAAATAAACAACTTGGCACATACCAGTAACACAGTGTTAGACTGAATAATGTTGATTAACATGATTTCCAGTTAATTACATATGTAACTAATCATCACATTGATTTATCAGTCTACTCAGACTTTAGCAGAGCTCAGTAACACTGAGATTAATAACTGATCATCACTCTGATTTATCAGTCTACTCAGACTTTAGCAGAGCTCAGTAACACTGAGATTAATAACTGATCATCACACTGATTTATCAGTCTACTCAGATTTTAGCACAGCTCAGTAACAGAGAGATTAATAACTGATCAGCACATTGATGTGTCTTTCGAATCAGGTGGTATATATTTTTAACATTTAGTTGGTATTCTAAAAGTATTCTTCTCCAAAGGTACCTAGCTCATTTCCATCTGCAGTCCCTGAGCAGGTAAACAATTCTGCCCTATTCTAGTACAGTCTGTCTCTTTGCAAAATAAGACATAAGGATGTATTTGTTTATTCTTGATACTTTGACCTTTAGTTTATAACATCCTCACTGGATGTGATTTGTTTGAGAAGCTGCATGTGTGATAAAGCAATCATGACCTTTAGGTGGACTCAGCTGTGAGATGGCGAGCTAGCCAAGCATGCTTTTCAACCACACATTCTAAGGCTTTCCAGTGCGGCAGGCAGCAGTATTTTTAATACATTTGAAGGGTACCAACATGGGGACTTTATAACACATGCATAAGCACTGAATAGCATATCCATATACTGTATTAGCATTATATTTATGAACAGGTTATGCTGATAATCACAAAGTGACAAGATATTTTAAGTAAGTAAAGTAAATGTAGAGTTGATGACACTGTATCAACATAAGTGGTCTAAACTAGAGGTCTTCTGTTTATAGCACTCTTATGAAGCTTGTTATGATGATAAATTTAGACTGATATGGCCAATATTTATTGAGATACACATACAGAAGTAGTGTCTCACAGTATGGTATCGGGCCATGTCAGATGTCTTGCCATGGAGTTGTAGAGGTTCCTAATGGTGTCCTGCGATAATCCATCCCATGCATCTTGAATATTCTCACACAGTTCCTGCAGATTGTGTGGTAGGGGTGGAGGTGGAGTGACACCAGGCCTTCTGGATGTGTGGCACGTGACAACAAACCGTTCATCTTGGTGCTGACCACGGTGCCTCCACACACATATTCGTTGGTTGTCTCCACCAAGACAAAAGCGGGACTTGTCACTGAAGATAACCTGCTGCCGTTCTGAGTCACTCCATGACAGTCTGGCACGACACCATTGCGGTCTTTGGTGACGTTGACATGGTGTTAAGGGCAGTCATCGTAGTGGTCTGTGTGCATGTAGTCCTGTGTTGTGCAGCCGTCTGGCAGTGGTGCTGGCACTAACAGGGTGAACCATGGAGGGCATCACTGCTCGCTGATTGTCCAAAATTGTGGCTGTTGGGTCAGTCAGATACAGCAATAAGGCCCGTCCTTCCTTACGTCACATACGCAGCAGAGTGTGAAACCTTAATCAATTGGATGTCTCGCAATGTCAGACCTACCCACCAAGTTTCATTCCTGTTGGCTGATTCTTTCTGGGTGTAACTATTTGTGCAACTATTTTGTAGACGATGAGTGTATATATGGTACATATACAAAAATCTCATACTTGACTTTTGGATTGGGTACAAAAGCACAAAATAACCTTTGAATGTGCTTACGTTTCAAAAGTAAAAGTACTATAATTTATTTCAGTTATGTTTTATTATTGACTGCAGACATGAAAAGCAAAGTTCATTGCTCAGTACTGCAGCTATACAGGTCTCCATGATATAAATTGTACTTATATAGAAACATATATAGAACTGATATAAGGCATCCCTAACTAGGCCTCAGCCTTCATAACACACATAAGTGTGTGACACTTTAGTTTCAAGGCCCTTAAGCTACTACAGTGGCATTTGTTTCATAAAACTATTTTATATTACTGGCATACAATCTTCATAAATACTCAAGCATTGCTATATTAATACACTATGTGATTCATAAGCGTGTGTAATGAAGTTCCTTTGTGGGTAGCCTTCATATAAAGTGTTACCGACTTTTTTATTAACATTTCTATGAACCAGGAGCAGTAGGCTAGACCTAGTGTTGGCCCAGTGATATATTCATACAGTGACCCCTTGTGGTTGCTTGGGGAAGTGGCATTTGGTCAATTTACTCCCCATCATTGCCTTAATGCCAGTATGTGCACTGGAAACCAAACACCGTCATTCAGTACTAGTTATCTTATGCATTCAATTCCAACCAGCCTGAAGGTGTTTTTCTCTCATGCAGGCCTTTGCTATTCCGGGACAGTACGCCATTCCACCTCAAGACGTGAGTGCCAATGCCGCTGCCTTATCAGAGCTCTTGGTCGTTTCTTCCATGCGGTCACTACCTCACTCCCTCCAGCCACCTCCTGCCCTCTCCACCACCACTACCACCAGCACACCTCCTCCCCACTGCAACCCACCACACATCTTAATGCCCTTCTCCTTAAAACACAAGCACTGGAGCCAATACTAATACAGCAGCTTTGACTGTGAGCACATACATCGGTTGTTGGTTTCTCATTCAGGACCATTCATTGCATTTGAATGACTAATGCCTAGTGTTTACTAACACCTGTTCCTCCTTTGTTTCTTCACCCCCCTCCCCTCTGAATGTATCACAAACAAATGTGTTCATAGAATCAGGCATGAGCATTGTCATTATGTCAGTTTATTCTGGGGTGAGTGCTTACGATCCCCGATAACAGGTCTAATTGTGAGTCTGAAAGATTGTCTGTAGATGTCAGTTTTCCTCTGAAATAATTCCATTTGATTGGCTAGTTCTAACCTCCCTTCCTGCCCCGCAGTTGACCAAGCTTCACCAGTTGGCTATGCAGCATATCCCCCTTACCTCCCTTGGGCAGAGCAACCCTACCTTCCCTGGTACGTACCCAACAACTCCCCAGGGAAGTCTGTCTCTACCCTCCAACGCTCTGTCTGTCTTTGTCTACATCTTTGTGTCTGTCTGTCTTGCTCTTCCACACTCCTTCTCTCTCTCTCTCTCTGTCCATCATACTCTGTCTCTCTATCTCTCTCTCCCAATTTCCTTTCTTTCCTGTCCTCTCTCTCCTCATGTGTTCACCATCACTGAGTTCTACTTATGCACTCTGAGGAAAGGGAAGGAAAATCAATGTCATGGTAAGGCAACCCAAGTCATAATACTGTATGTGTCAGAAAGCCTACCTTATGCTGCGCGCACCGCAGTCAGACACTGGCTGACGGCTCCGGTGACTTTATGCTCATCGTCACCTGTGGCGTGGAGCTATGCTCGTGTCATATCAGGTGAATGACAGCATCGTGGAGGCTTTGTGATGTATACGTGCCACCCCTGTCCTCGTATGTTAACTTGTATGCATCAACACAGGTATTCCACCTTACCCAGCCTGTCGTTCATTAGTTTGTTTTAATTTATGTTATTTTGTTATTTTTTTTAAATCTCCTTGTGTGACTCTGCACGTACCTCCGCACCACCCCTGACCTGTTCAGTTCCACCAGCATACCCTCCAGCCTGCAACCCTTTCACTGCACTCTGCACACATTCTCACACACACACACAGGCCAAGCACGATCACCGCTATGGAGAAAGGCACTGCACTGTGACAGGCTGTCACCGAGTAGATGTTTGAGGTGGTATGCTATTCCTCTGAGAAGCCGTTTTAATTCAGTGCAATCACAATTTAATCAGAACTCATTCACGACTTATCTAGCGTGGCCCCCTTTGTACATTAAATAATTTCGGGTTTATTGATTCAGCTTGTTCTAAACAGTTTTAATGGTGGAGTAGTGAGGCTGAAAATTTCTTGTACTCTGCACTCAGGCAGCCGATAGCCTTGATAAATGTTGAGTTGTTGCCCCTCTATCTTCCCGCATAGGTCTGGACGCCTCTGTTGCAACAAGTTCTCATGAGCTGACCATACCTAATGATGTAAGTCTTCTCAAAGTGCATGAGATACATCAAATGCATGCATTACCCTTTTAACTTAACAGGACTGTCAGTATTCATGGCAGTTCACGTTACATTAATGACCTCAGTGACATGTTGGGACCTGCTGGGAAAACGGTCGGCGCTTCAGTTCCTGCCTTTGTCTGTTTTCACTGCTGCTGTCACCGCTGTCAGTGCACCTTTCATCACTCATTTGAAATTAGCAAACACTGTCACCGACACTGTGGCAGTGACAGCAGCAAGAGCATAATGTAGGGCGAGTGACTGTATTAAACAAGGCACAGACTTTATGCTATAACTCTGTCTATTTCTGTAGAAGTTCTGTTTGTCTTTAATTATGATAACAGTTGAGGCTATCTGTTTGGAAATGTGACTTGCCCACTAAATCATACAGATGCTGTCTGCTGCTCACCCTGTCATCTCCTCTCAGCTCATAGGCTGCATTATTGGCAGACAGGGCACCAAGATCAATGAGATTCGCCAGATGTCTGGAGCCCAGATCAAGATAGCTGGGGCCACAGATGGTTCGGCTGTGCGCCATGTCACCATCAGCGGCTCCCCGGCCAGCATCAGCCTGGCTCAGTACCTCATCAGTGCCAGGTAAGATATCCCCCCGACAGGCCAAACGCAACCCTGTGACTTTTACACATGTAACTAGTATAATAGTCCAGACTTAGCATAACAGAAGCCTGCTGCTTTTACACATGTAACTGGCATAATGGGCCAGACATAGCATAACAGAATTTCACAATGTGTCGTTTTTTTGTTTAATCCCACCCATTTTTGGCATTCCTCAGCTTTATTAATACTCATGGAGGCATGTGAAACCCTTTTGTGATGGTTTGTTCCTTGTAACACGTAACATTTCCCTTTATTGATTGTTTTTTTTCTCTCACCCTTTTCTTGTGCCCCCCCCGTAACCACTCTATTAACCGAATCCTCCCTACTTCCCTCTTCCCTTCCCCTGTGGTGTCGGTCTGTCTGTGTGTGTGCGTGTGTGTGTGTGTGTGTTTGTGAGTGTGTTTGCAGTTTAGAGATGGCTAAACTCAGCATCCAGGCTGCCTCCACCTCCTCCGGCAACCCCGTCGACCTCAGCCTGAGTTTCCCCCAGTCCGCCTCTCCCGCCTCCGCCTCCACCCCTTCCTCTGTGGCCATGCTGGCTGCTCCCCCCTCCGCCATTAACGTCCACTCCCCTCAGGCTGTGCCCTCCATCCCCGGCGCCCACTACGCCCTCCCGGTCTCCAGTCTGCTCGGCATGAAAACCGTGCCCCTGCTGGCCGTACACACCGCCGCCTCTGGCCTTGCCCCCTACACTGCGAAGATCCCGACCTCGGCCACTGTCAAAAAATCAGAGCGCCAGAAGTTTGCCCCCTACTGACCAGACTTGGCAGCCCTTTAATCTCTCACTTGCATCTGTGCTATGTGTGCTGTTTGTGTTTTGCGTCTCTAAAGACTTTGAAGGTTGAGGGTTTTTCCTTTTTTCCTCTTTTTCTTCCCCCTTTTTTTTGGGTACATCTTCATGCAGTATTATGCAAACGGATAGTGACAGAGTGACAAGATGAATTGCTCCTCAAATCATCCTCCATTTTCTTTGGCATCTCATTCGGAAATGTTTGAGATAGCAATCTCAGGCCATATATTTTAAATGACACTCCATTCTTTTCCTTTTTCAAGCCTCCAGCCAATGAGACGATGGAGTTGTGTATTTCAAGTCTTGCTCAAGCTCTCTATTTGCTTATTACGACCTCTGTCAAGTGCATGCATATATGTGATCATTTGGATACTAGAGAATGCTCTGCTCTAATCCTCATTTTGTCTGGGGTTTCTCTGAATTAGTCACTTTTGAGTCATATTTTGCTAATTATGTCTCTTGTGCTTGTTTTTATCTTTCATCTTCATGGCATTAAAGCAGGGAAATGGAATTTGCTGTAGTCTCTCGCCTGGGACACAAAAATACAAATCTTGGCATAAATGTTACACTATATCTAGTCATGCTGCAGTACTGTGGTGCAAAATGTGTTAATGGTCATACTGAAGTGAGTAAACAGTGTCTGGGAGGCACCGCACCATGTATGCAAATGATGTATGAGGTGTGGTTATGGAGGATGGTCTACTTTCTCTCATTTACCTGCAACTGTGAGCCATTTTAACTGTGTTATAAAGAATGGCACGACTGTTCTGAACTGTAGAGGAGTGTTATCGTCCTTTGGAGCTGGTGGTATGCTTCTCTCCTAGGCTGTCTGCAGGGCTAGCTCTTTAGCCATGCAGCCCTCTCATTAAAAACTCGGGATTACCCCAAAGCCATATGGGACTCTTAAGAACTCAGAGTGTTATTCAGGGGAGCCAGGCTACATGATATGCAAATTCATTAATCTTTCGCTAAACTTTTTAACACACAAAAACTGGAAAATGAAGTGTTGTAACTATAGTGTTGACCTGTTTGACAAGTTGTTTAATTCATTATTTTATGTCTGTTTGGTATAAGAACCCTGCTCGCAAAAACTAGCGTGACTGATCACCAGCATTGCCAGCATGTGTTGTGTTGTGGATGCTGGTATTCTAGTCAGAAACAATGGAAGTTAATGATCACACTGATCACCTGCAAAACCAGAATATGCTGCATTTTGATGCTGGTATGCTGGTCAACCAGCATGACTTTGCACGGTGACCAGCTAAACCAGCACTATATACCAGCTTAAGCCAGAATGGGACACATGCTGGTCTACGCTGGTTGTTTTGAGCAGGGAAATGTGCTTGTGTTTGTTCTTTTAGACTGGTGTTTGAAGTCCCTGTTATCTCTTTGTTGTATGATAAATGTTCTTTTGCTCCTAAATGTAGACGTTAACACATTCTTGAATTAAATTTGTGGCAGCTTTTTATTAGAACACACCGTCTTTTGGTTTCCGTTTCTTACTGAAAGCCTATTAATAACCCAGAAAAATGAACATCTATGAACAATTCTTTATGATATGGTAATTCTAAAGCTTAGCAACACTGCACATCTTATGTTTCATATATTCCGAGAGCTCTACAGTATGGGCAATGGCTTCTGCTGATGCTGCAGTTGCATTTCTGCATTATGGGAGCCCTTTTCAATAATACATGGAGCGCTAAAGTATGGGTTATTTTGGTTGAAGGAAGCTTGTGCTTTGAGGAATCAAAGCTTTGTGGAATAGGCCAGCGTACTCCTATGGGAGAATTGCTTTCAGTGCACGGCAAAAAGAGTGATTCAAAAACAATTGTATTTGTTTGAAAAGGTCTCTCCGTTGATTTACAGTTTGTAATTAGCTGTGAGGAGTGGTGACTTTTTGATATGCTGCAGAAAATGCGTCTAATTCATTTCCACGAGGCAATTCACCCCTGGGATGCGCAGCATTCATCCACTTGTCCTCAGTATTAATTTATTTGGTGCATCCTAAGTACTTAGCCTTGCACAAAACCAGAATGCATAACGATAAGAGGCCGCAACACCAAAAGAAATGTTAACAGCTTAAACCGCATTCAGAGCGTAATGTGTCTTTCAGTATTTTCCGATCCAATTACGGAGCATATAAATGACTGTAGAGCTCCTGCGTCACTCAAATCTAGTGTGTTTTATGGACGGCCTTTCTTAAAAGGCCTTTTGGCAAATTTCCTCTGCCCTGCCGTGGATGAACTTTACTTCACCCCCTCCCCCCTACCTGGAGATGTGAAGCAGCAGCCTTTTCACAGGTGCCGCGTGAACAGATTTCCTCGACGGTTGCTCATTCGGGCATGTGCTCTGGGCTGAACATTACCGCGCCGTCACTCACTGACTTTAGGCCTCTTGTCCTCTTCTCAACGAGCAGCGACCCCATTCAACATTGATGAAACAGCTTCGGCTTTGAGCGATATATACGCGCACACACATTCGCAGCCAAGTAGCCAGGGCGCTACCCTAACCCGGAGTGCAGCTCTTTGGGAATAATGCCTGCATGCTAAATGCAAAGCCTGAACATTGCTGGACTAGATCAATAGCTCTAATAGGCGTCTGTTGGAAGAAGAGAGGCTGTTCCCTTTGAGGGGGTGCAGCCAGAGCCAACAGCCTGAGCTCCACAGGAATGTTATGGGCATCTCGGCCTCCCGTTTTTTTGTTAATGCTGAATTAATGATTTTCCCCTCTCACCCCATCAAAGCGGCCCTGATGGAAATGGCTGTGCCCGACTCTGAATAATCAATTATATTAATGCAGGCCTGCGCTAGATATGAAGAGAGCTTCTTTAAAGGATGTAATCACCTCGCCCCGGGCTTGGTGGTCTTACTGTGTGAAAGAGCGGGTGACATCCAGCTTCACCACAGGACGCTGTTCACACGCATTCACCACTCCAGACACATACCCTCTCACTAGTGTTAAAAATCAACAGATGCTATCTATAGGACCACAATCAGGGGATTGTCATGGCACCCCCCCCCCCCCCAGTAAATGCATTCATAGTGGATCCTGTGCATCTGATACCAGGTTTTTGGCTCGGTGGGCTTCTTCATGCCACTGGCTCTGAAAAGCATCCATTCTGTTCTTCAGTACATGCTTTTTGTTTTTTTAGATTTGCATTTTGTTTATCTGTGAGCAGTTTTGTAGCGGCAGGTCTTAATACATTTCAGAACTGAAACAGATTTTCATTCAAAATAAAACTTTCATGCCATTATTCTTTTTGCAATAATGTAGAGTCTAATGGCAGAACGCAGGAACAGCAGCTGTAACTCTTATACTCTAGCAGGTGGCTGTAAGTTATTCCTCATAAATCTACCACTTCTCACTGCCAGGTGGGAGGTGTTGGTGTTCATATCAAATAAGTGTGATCCTGCGTTCATCATCACTTTGAAGAAGAAGATCTGCACTTGCATTCGCACTTTGTTTATCACGGAACACTTACACTTCATACATACAAGGCTGAAATACACCGCTCTTACTCTGACACAACAGCTTTCCACTCAGAATAAGACTTTATTAGTACCTCCAAACTCCTTCAGCACTGCAGAGCCTAATGACAGTGTGCGACAATATGGAAGCCTGCTTCCACCAAAAAGGTCATATGTATGATACTAAGTCCTAATTGTCTTTGAAATATTATTAAGAGATAGTAAGTCCTTATTATAAGATAATTCTAATTATGTAATTATGAGAAAGGCTTAATTAGGATATAGTAAGTCATGATTATGTGATTTTATGTTAAATTCATGAGACATTATGTTATCATTATGAGACATTAAGTCATAATTCTGAAATATAATGTGATAATTTTGAGATATCATCTCATTAGTATGAGACATTAAATCATAATTATGAAATATGATGCTATAATTATGAGATATTATCTCATTAGTATGAGACATTAAGTCATATTATGAAATGTAATGCTATAATTATGAGATATTATCTTGTTAATATGAGAAATCAAGTCATAATTATAAAATATGTTAGAATTATGAGATATTCTCTCATTAGTATGAGACATCAAGTCATAACTATGAATATCATGTTAGCGTTATGATATTAACTTGTTAGTATGAGACATACAGTCATAGTTATGAAATATTGTGTTATAATTATGAGATATAATCTCATTAGTATGACACATTAAGTCATCATTATGAAATATTATATTAGAATTAGAATTTAGAACTATTTGCCAATTGTGTTTGGACACAGAGGAATTTGTCTACCGCTTTTAACTCATCCATGAAGTGAAATATCCACATAAACATACGCACACGCACACACACACACACACACACACACACACACACACACACACACACGGGGGCAGTGAGCACACTTGCCCAGAGCGGTGGGCAGCCTTATCCTCGGTGCCCGGGGAGCAGTGGGGGGTTAGTTACCTTGCTCAAGGGCACCTCAGTCAGTTCAGGGAATCAAATCAGGGACCCTCTGGTTACAAGGCTGGTTCCCTAACCTCCAGACCATGACTGCCACCAATTATAAGATATTATCTTAATCATTATGAAATAAAATGTTATAGTTCAGAGGGCAAGTCATAAGTATAGAATATTAAGTCATAATTATGAGATTTGACCTTATTATTAAGAAAGCAGGTCATAATTATGTCTTGATTATGGTAAACTGTCTCTTTATTAAGGTTTACTAAATGACTACAGACTTCCATACTAGAACGACTTCTGTAAAGTCTTTCATTGTAGCAAGTAACAGTGAGATGTTAGAGCTCTTCCTTATTACTCAGCTACCACTCCTTACTGGTGGGAGGTGTCAGTGTTTGTATTAAATCAGTGCATGTCCTGGATTCATCATCACTTTCAGAAAGTAGATCTTCACATGCATCTACATGTTGATTATCTCAAATTTATTTTGAGACAGAAGTGCACCATCAGATTTGAGATAGAAGTGCACCATTCTTAATACAATTCATAATTAAAACAACTTACATGTATAATTGTAGAATTGTAACAAAAATATCCCTATAACTTTAATGGCTTATAAGGTTTGTAAGGAATGATGTCTGTAAACTCTTTTATTGTAACTGAGAAGGTAGAAATACCCCTCACTGATCTACCACTTCTGTCCTGTTTGGTGGGAGGTGTTAGTCTAGTCTAGTTTCACACAGTGTCCAAAAATCATAGTGGTCAGTGGCACCTGTGAATGACCATTTAAGGTGGAACTGAAAATTCGTATGACCTAGCAAACAGGGCACTAGTTTCAACAAGCTTAAACCCAAAAGCCGTAGTTCCCCAGTGTGTGTGATACAGTTTATTCAGTAAAACCATCAAAACAAACTACAGTAAATAGGTCTACAGCAAGCTGTGCTCTATCATTTGTTCCAGTAGAGTAGGCAGAAGTAAATTATTAGGTAGGCCTGTGAAAAACTGTGTAGGCTCACTTGGTCAACACAATTTCCAAACGCTCTGCTCTAGAGAAACATACAGACTCAGAACTGTTCACAGCAGTTTTAAGAGCAACCAGATGTCTGAAGAGTTTCATGCTTCTAAAAGTTGCCCAAGAAAATGATTGCACAAAATTCTTACCAATATGCTGCCTGATGTCTGAGTCATTGTCTTATAATAGTTTTGCAGTGAGCTTATAATCTGGTACCTTTAGTCCTCAGTACATTTAGTTAATGGTGTAGCATATTCCATTGTAATTACATGTTTCAAGTTGTACTGACTCCACATATCCTGTCTTTTCTCTGTGCTTTTTGATGTATTGCTCTGTTTTGAAACAGTGGGTTCTTATAAGGGACAAAAGGGATCTCTCTCCTTGGAAAAGAACACACACATAACTGGACCTCAACACCATTGTTGTACCTTGCATTTACATTGTTCCTTGACAGACCTTTTTCTAACAGTGTTAGTGTTAGTGTTTCTCTATAGTAAACAGCTTGACATGAAACCACTCTGAATGAGTTGATTAACATCTCAGACACTGAACTATGCATAAATAACAACAACAACAACAACAACTACTACAACAACAATAATAATAATAATAATAATAACGACAATATAATTAATAAGCTCACCGGGCAAAAAAATTAGTCAGCAGTGACTGAAACATATCTAATAGCATGTAGTTCCTTCACAGGCACGGAGCTGCGATTCGATTTGGTATGGACTGGACAAGTTTCAGGATGTAGTGCATCAAAGAATTGCGCAGTTGGGAAGCATTTGGTGGATGCCTTCCCTGGCACAATTCTGAGGAGAATTTCCTGTAGACTGGGATTTTAGCCACTGTTGGTAGACTCGTATGACCATACACTTCCATACACCTGCAAATTCAGCAACTTCCTGGGCCTTTGGCACATCCACATACAGTCACTCCTTTTAGCCCATCATTAGCATCTGCTACGGAGCCATTTTCCACACATGGAACAATACGTTCACTGCACTGTACCACCTCTTCTCAAACTATGAATACCGTCACTCATACCTCATAGGTATTTACAGCTCCATCATCTTCGTGCAGCACCATCTGCAGGAGCCTGAAGTTTCTACCACCTTAAACAAGCAAGGGGGGCTTATGCAAGGAAAAGAGTATAATAATATAATAATATAAAATTCTTATTATTTTTCTCCACTGGCTGGTGCTTGGTGATATCAGAAATCACTGGATGTTTTAGAGGTAAGCAAAAGTCACAGCACAGCGATCGAAGATTACTGGAAAATAAAAACTGAAATGGTTTAGAATGGTATGCTGTGATGGACTGTGTTAAAAGGAGGATTACATCAGTATATAAAAATGTTTAAATAATCCTGCCTTTAACATAAACAAGACATTTACTGAGTCAGAATGATCAGGAACCAGACGTGTGAAGCGTTTGATGCCCCTAAAAGCTACTTCATGGATGTGTTATGAATACTTTGCACAATGTATTGTTGTAGCAAAAACGTCGATAGTTTTCTTCTATTCTCAGGGACAAAATCAATCTGGAACTCCAGGATTGGTAGGGAAGGACAGAACGTCTTTTGATTAAAGATTCTTTTTTATTGAAGGCCACTCAATCTAACAAGTGTTACTCTTGAGTCGAGCCAGCAGCAGCTGACTTATTCCAGAAAACACAATTTTTATACCTTTCTTGGGGCGAGGAGGGTCATCACCTGCTCTCTCCTCACCCCTCCCAAATGATCTCACATCCTTCAAGTTTTCCACTAATATCTCCAACCAACTCTTTACAAAAATGTGGAAAAAATGTTTTCAAACTTATTAAAAATCCTCTCTGGCCAGACCATAATCAGGTCTAGGCCTTTGAACTGCATTCATTTACTGATTACTTTATTGATTATTCTAATTCATCAATAGCATTTTATAAACGATTGCAACTGAGCCACTTTGTGAATGTGTACAATATATGAGTCCTTCTGCATGTGCGCTTTTCCCAGGAACGGGGCCTGTTAACAGGTTTGCTTATTCTCAAGGTCATCCAGGCACACATAGAAAAGACCATAAACATACACAAAGAGCTACGGAAGAATGGTACAGCATAATATGATTCATTATAATAAATCAAACCATCTTTCATGTATCGTTTAAATATCTCCTACAGTTTGATTACTAAGTTTCAGCATCATTTTCAAAACATATTCATCCACAGCAGAGAGGTACCTGCAGGATGCTGTAAGAAAGAAAACACATTTATTGCCATTATTAACATACGCTCATCATTAAAAGAATAGTTTCCCCAGAAGGAAGTGTGGGATTGCAATGCTACTCGGAAGGAAGATAAAGGAACAACAAATGATGATAAATTTAGATTGATATGAGCAATATTTATCGAGCTACACATACAGAAGTAGTGTCTCTCAGTATGGGTTTGGCCACCATGTTTGCTAACGCAACATGCCAGACGTCTCAGCATGTAGAGGCTCATAATGGTGTCCTGTGATAATCCATCCTATGCAGCTTGAATAGTCTCACACAGTTGCTGCAGATTTTGCAGTGGGGGTGGAGGTGGAGTGACAAAAGGCCTTCTGGACGTGTGACCCGTGACCACAGTGCCTCCACACATGGATTCGTTGGTTGTCTCCACGAAGACAAATGCGGGACTCATCATATGAAGATGACTCGCTGACTTCTGAGTCACTCCATGACAGTCTGGCACAACACCGTTGCAGTCTTTGGCGACGTTGACGTGGTGTTAAGCGCAGTCACCGTAACGGTCTGCATGCATGTAGTCCTGCGTCCTACAGCCGTCTGCCAATGGCGCTGGCACCAACAGGATGACTCATGGAGAGCATCACTGCTTGCTGAATGATCGCAGTTGTGGCTTTTGTATCAGTCATGTGCAGTTAGTAAGTTTCTCTACAGTGACCCATTTCACATCAAAACCACCCTGAATGACCCTTTACATCATCTGAATGTTATATGAGTGAAAGTGGGTGGAACCTCCCTTTAATATGACAATATGTTTTTAAAAAATAGGTTAGATTTTAATAGGTTACCTATAAACGATTAAACAGGAGGAGGTGGATGTGCAAGTCCTCTGACTGAGAGATGCTCCACCCCTGGTCTTCACAGCTCCCCAGTCTCTCGCTGTGGCTTTAACAGAGTCTTCGTGTGCAGGTTGTGTCAATGAGCAACGCTGAGAAGCGACAGACCCCTACCCTACTCCAAGTTACCCCACTTGTAGTTGAGACTGGACACTACGCCCCCTGGTGGTCGTTCCAAGGTCTCATGCTGATGTTTCTTGCCTCCAACTCCCCGCTGTGTGACGTCACCGCGCCGAGGTTTTTCTGGCACCGAAGCAAAAGTGAGCGCTTTCGGCCACCCGGCCACTCCTCTCAGCTCAGCTCAGCTCGGCTCAGCAGAGCAGGACGGCGGCGGGCAGCCAGGGCGGCTAGCGGGTTATGGGGAGCCTGATCTCCATAGTGTGCGTCTGAGCCTCGCCTCCCTGCTTGCAGCTGAGCGGTCTTCGGAGAATAAGGGAGAACTTTGAGACCTCGGCGGAAACGCACAGGTAGGGCTGTGAAATCCAGATGTCTCGGTTGATGCGGGTTCTGGTGGGGGGATATTTAAAGACAGGATAAAGTTGGCGGTATATGGCGGATGGACGCGGAGAGCTGCATAAGTAACAGTAAGAGATGGAGCCGGACGCGCAGGGCGCTGTGATAAAGCCATGATTGCGTTGATATCTGCGTTTAAGCGCTTTAGTTTCGCCAAAGTCTTGGCGTTTTTTTTTAGCACGCCCACCGACTGAAGGCTGAATGAAGATGCAGATGAAACAAGCCCTGTGTGCTCGCAGGAGAGCCTGTTCGAAACACTGCACAGCATCAGTAACTAGCGCTCTGTTGCTCTGCGCATGTAAAGTCTACTGGCGAGCTCCCCAAAGTGTATTGGCAGCTTGATTTCCATGCATTTTTCAGTGCTAGAGTCTGATACTGTCATGAGGGTATTGTGATGCTTTGTGCTGAAGACGCTGCTGCTGCTCTGATGTGCTGGAAGAAGAAGTGCTCAGGCAATGCCCTGAAGCCTCTCTGTATCTGGATCTGCATCAACAGGCTCTATTATAAGTCGTTCTTTCATTCATCCAGAAAGTTTCATTAGGATCCGCATTCTATGTGTGCATGTGAAATAGTTGATCTGTCTCTTCCACCTGCAGGAAACGACAATTTCTTTTCTTCTCTGGTCACCTCTGGCCGAGCTTGATTCAGATCCATTTCTCGATTAACCTCTGTGCTCATCGTTTAGCCGATTTTAATTTAATGGATTGACTGTGCATGACTGACCAGGGAAGAGGGGGAGATAATTGGTGCGAGGGTTTGAGGCGCTGATGATTCGACCCTCAATCCTTGAAGCAATTTGCTTTTGTGTCCATCACTGATGTGTTGAGGTGCGACTGGAAGATTGCTGTCTGTATTGCTTTGGCTATGTGTGACCACACTCCATGCGGTGGGGGTTTCACACGTTCCCAGCTGCTCCCAACTCCTGTGTGCCTACAGACAAGGAAATGGGCAGAAACAATCTTAGGTGGCACAAGTCCAATTGTCCTGGACAGTAAAATCGATGAGAGGTGTTTTTGAATGAGGACACTATATTACCTCGGAGAGTGCTCTCTGAAGTTGGGTAATTCTTGGTTCTTTATGCGTTTACCGTGCTATTGATTTTGGCCAAATGTTTTTGCTGGTCTTGCGGAATAGTGCCGTAGCAGACCTGTTGGAATTCCATTAGCGTAGGCACTGTCCAGCGTGCCGGATCGCTCCATGTTTCAATTTGAATGATTGTTTTAAAATGGAGACTAGCCGAAGTCTTTATCTTGCTGCAGATGGGCCCGGCTGTCGCTTGTCATCTGAGGAGTGTTATGTGAGCCCAGGTGTCATCCCACCGTGCAGGTGGTGGGGAGGAGAGATGCTGCACTCCATTGCCATGACAACAGGACTTATCTTTATAACCTGGCTCCTGCTGACGAGCACATGGGGCAGTCCCATCGTGCCGGTGCCCGAGGCTGGCGAGAGGGAGCGTCTGGAGCGGGTCCTGACCCATGCCAAGGAGGGCACGCCGAATCCCAGCGCCCAGCAGCGCCTCGAGGAGATCAATAATCTGGGACTGGACAGTGTAAAAGGAGGCAACAGAACAACCGGCGGCAAAACGAGACCCAGCTGGAGCCCCCTGCGGCGAGGAGCCAAACCTCAGGGAAAAACACAGGAGGTCTGGGGTGAGCAGGACTCAATGAAGCAAACTGATGAAGGCCCCACAGGGGAGGCCGACGCCTCGTTGGATGCCATCGACGAGTACACGTACCCTGATTACAGGGGGAAGGGCTGCATGGACGAGACGGGGTTTGTCTTCGCCATCGGCGAGAAGTTCACCCCAGGACCCTCCACATGTCCCTGCCTGTGCACAGATGAGGGACCCCTGTGTGACCAGCCCGAGTGTCCGAAAGTCCATCCACGCTGCCTGCGCGTGGACACCAGCCAGTGCTGCCCACAGTGTAAGGAAAAGAAGAACTACTGTGAATTCCGAGGAAAGACGTACGCCTCGCTGGAGGAGTTTAAGGTAAGGCCATAATTGCTGCTGTAATAAATATGTATTTTATAGACATTGAGACCTGTTTTTCACGTCACTGTCCATTATTCCTGACTATATTTGTATTGCATGAGCTGCACTCTTAAAAATAAAATGTGCCAAAAAAGGCTTTTTGGAGTGCTGCCATCGAAGAGTCACTTTTAGTGCCATGAAGACGTATTCGACAGTGAGCTCTTGGAAATGTGAACCTCTTTAAAAGTTGAAAGAATCTTAATATAATCCCAATATAATTTGTTTCCCCTAAAAAACTTATAGCTATTTACGAGGCTTATTTTTTAGAGATTGTAGGGTAAATATTCTATCTACTGTTATTGTTAGTGTATATTAGAGGTGAGCCATATGGCATATATAATGATATTTCAAGATATGTCAGAATATATATTTAAAATGATCAAAAATATGAATGCTGTGATATGTATCTAAATACAGTTAACCAGGTCTAATTATTCTCTCGTTGTTATTGAACATGCAGTTGGGAGGTAATGGTAATATTCATAAATGCTCAGAAAGCAAATTGTGGCATAATTTATCACGACAACAACAATTATTGTCCTGCTGACAGGCCCTGCTATATATTATTTATTGATGTTCTATAATATGATATATTATTCATATACAATCTACCATTAGCCCGTGGTTGTGTTTTGTGGCAGACAAAAACTGCCAGTTGGAATCGTCATTCACTTTGGCCCTCTGTTCCCCTTAGCCTCTGTTCATCACATAGTTGAATTGAATTTTTGTGCTCTAGTGGACTCTTCTGTCAAGTCGAAATAATCTAATATGTGCACATCATATCTTGATTCTGTATTGATTGGAGTAGAGCAAAAAAATGAGTTCGCATTCGTATTTTTCCTTTCTCTTACCTTTTTCGGCCTCGGTCTCAATCACAGGATCCGTGATAGTTTCTCAGCCTATTCCCCTCCGCTGGGATCAGCCCCATAACGAGATATGCTCATTGTTTTGCCTGGTGTCTGGGGGTCTAAAGGTGCTCATTCTGTGATCGGGAGCCGCAGCCTGGATGCAAATAGCACTCAGTTTTGGTGAGGATTCCTAGAAACATGTGTCCAAACCAAGAGCTTTTTAAATGGCCCATATAGTGGGAAAAGAAAAATTCTCTCACGTTTTTAAAATGAAAGAGTTTGATGTCGTATGTAACCATTCACTGAACCATTCACTCGCCAGTCCATATATGTACACCAAGCTGCAACAACAGCCTGTTTTGAATTCACTGTTACTTGTGATGTCACAAAAACATTTACCTTTAACATTTAACAAAAATTTAGATATCGCAGTTGTCAAACAAAACCTTCTATCTGCATTGTTGTTGTTGTTATTTCAGTTTTTGACATAATTTGAACATTAAACATGTACATTTAAAGATGAATGGAAAATTACTTGGAAAAAAGTCTGGTCACATTAAAAATGACATACATACAGTACATTAAAAATGAAGTCCTTTCCCTTCTGCTGTATACAGCTATCATTTTGGGGTTGTGATGCTAAAGTCATAAGGAACGTTTCATCCCAGATTGCCACAAATGAGTTAACCAGTCTGAACAGAATAGATTACAGAACCTGTGATAGTTTCTGAGCATGCCCCATCCCATTAGAGCACGAGATATCCGCACTGTTTTGCTTAGTGTCGTGTGATCTAAAGGTGCTCTCGTTCTGTGATCCCGAGCTGCTGCTTAGATGCAAATAACACCCATTTTTGGAGTTGATCATGATGACGCTCGTTGATTAGTCGCAAGCCTCCTTCCGATGCATGACTTGTGTCATCCGGCGAGAAGCAGCAGCAGGTTTACAAATAATTCTTTTTGAACCCTGACTCTCGCCGCACTGCGCTGCTGGAAAGCTATTTGTTGTTTTTACCTGTTGTAATTCCGCCGCTTATTTCCGTGCTCCTGTTTTGCATGCACGTCTCCACTTTCTCGTTCGCACTGGAGACCTCCACTCCACCACAGCTCTGCGGCAAGCAGAGACATTTATTATAGCCAAAGTCAGCATTAGCGCTATTTACTAAGAGAGGTACTGACTAGAGGCTGGATTTAGTGTTCCCGCTCAGCTGAACCTATTGCATATGCAGAAGGCAACCTTAACAATTAGAGTCTTGGCAGCGGGAAACCAAGTCCAGCATAATATCTGTTTAGACCCTGCAGGGCTGCCTTCCGAGGGGAGCAGGGTGGGCAGGGCGAGCTTGTTTTATGGCTGGAGAGGTTGGGATGATAACTGCTCACACCTCTGTGCCTATTTATGAAGCTTCCATCAATCGACGAGGGCCCAGACTCATTGCCAGTTCCTGTCTAAACGTTCTGGTGAATAAATGCTGTTTGTTTAGGCAGAAATAGAGTGGCATTCTGCGCTCCGTTCTGTGAGATAGTCTCCTGAGAGCTCTCACGGCGGGATACTGCGAGAATTCAGTTCCTTTTTTCACGAATGCTGCAAGCTTTACAAGCCTTGTGTGTTTTGCACCCTGAGACCAAGAGGAGGCAGTGAGCGTAACCTTACAGTATGCGTGCTCACTGCTTTCTGGGGCATTAAGTCGCGGCACTGTGCCACACGAACGCATCAGCAAACCTCTGCCTGACAGGAGCCTCCGGATTTGCCATGCAGGCAGAATTAGGGTCTTTGTCATGGAAGACCATTCGCAAGGCAAATGGCAAAGGTGCATATACAAACTGGCAAAGGTGCATATACACAATGAAGGTGCCAAAAAGGATGCTATAGAAGAAGCACTTCTAACCGCAACATTAAGTCAAGACTCTATACAAATCAAAGGCTTTTCCTAGAAACATACATCCAAACCAAGATCCCATAAAATGGACAAGGAAAATCTTGCAGTGGTATGTAAACATCGGTAAGACTTACTATTTAGCCCTCTCTCCATATATTGTATGTAAAGTAAGCTGCTACTTGTTTTGCCTGTTTTAAATCCATTGCTTCTTGTGATGCCACAACAACAAAATATATTTACAAAATGCATTAGCCCTGTGCATTCATGCTGAAATTATAAGGAGTGTTTCAGTCCAGACTGAATGAGTTAGCCAATCAGAACAGAGCTCACTTACATACATCAGTCTACAGTATACATATAAAGGCACAGAAGCACAGTAACCAACTGGCAAGTATTGGCAAGAACCTATCATACCTAAAATGATACAGTTATGATTCAACATATTAAGATGCATTGCAATACTGTAAGCACGGGCATATATATATATATAACATTTTTTAGTAACTAGTATCAGATAAGCTGTTAAAGTAAAAAAAGCACATCGCCATCTACATAGGCTTGCTAATGTTAATGTTAGCGGTGCACCTTTATGCTACTTGTTTACGTCAGATTACAAAAGATAGATTACAACACTGACATCTAGTGGTCAGGTGTGGCACAATGGATAGCACCACCACCCATCAATAAACCCTCTGTGGGAGACTGGGGTTCGATTCCTGGTCTGGGTGACTATGCCATGCTACACCAAGAGTTCTTGGGCAAGACTCCTAACCCTACCTCTAATACAGTTAACATTGTTAGTTGCTCTGGATAAGGGCTTCAGCTAAATGCTGTGAATGTAAACACAACTCAAACTGAAACCGCTGTCTGCCACCAATCTTTGCATGTAAACTATTAACTATTAGAGAATCAATACTGAATCACAGAACACATACTATTGTAATGCTTAGGTGCATCTGTACCTCCGTACACCCTCTAGTAAACAGCCTATTCAGGGAAATAAAGAGAGGATGGGAAATGGTCATGTTAAAATGAATTACCACTGTCACATAAACCCACTATGTTTCTGGAGCTCAAGGGAAGAATATAAAGTGCAGGAAAAACTAGAATATGGGCCCTTTATTTTATTTTTAAGAGTATATGAAGGATTCTGCACTTTCTTCATATCTCCTCGTATATTGTGTTTGAGTGATCTTACACTGTGTTTGGCTTCAGTGTGTAATGGTTTTGCTGTGTGTATGTGTGTGCCTGTATGTGCCTGTGTATGTATTTAGGTGTCTCCGTGTGAGAAGTGTCGGTGTGAGCCCAGTGGGGAGGTTTTGTGCTCTGTCTCGGCTTGCCCACAGACAGAGTGTGTGGATCCAGAGTATGAGCCTGACCAATGCTGCCCAGTGTGCAAGAGCGGTGAGTCACATCTCTCCTTCTGTCTCTTTCTATCTCTCCCGTCCTCTCTCTCTCTCTCTCTCTCTCTCTCTGTCTTTATCACCCTCTTGCTTTCCTTTCTGTGGATACACACCTAAAAAAGGTTCCTAAACGGTTCTTATCTTGCTTGTTTGGTTCTAAGAAGAACCTTTAGTTAATGTAGAACTGATGGTGTCCACCCCCTACCTGTTCCTACATGTGGAATGGTGGAATATGTGTAATTGACATTATTGAATAAAACATTTTCCCAGTAATACTGATGCCAAGTTAAGGAGAGCACCATTGGTTCTTGCTGTATGAAATGTTGTGACTCTGTGTTGAGCTACTAGCGAGCAATGAGGGGTCAAAAGGTAACGAACGAGAACCTCCTGCTGTTTATACTTCTCCACAAAGATGACCATGCTCAGATAAATCAGACTGTACAGATGCAGGTTTCTTAATAGTAAAGTCTCAGGGGACCTAAATCTGTGTTAATCATTCTCCTCTGGGCCACAATATACATGAACAAAGTCTTATGAAAACCTTCTTAAGGTCTAATAAATATCTGCTGTGTTTCACCATATTTCTGTCTTCTCTGTGTGAACTGGGTGGTCATAAATCCTAGGCAACGCTTCTGTAAGCATTTCCTTACCAATTACAAGGCTGAAGTCTCTTTAGCCCCCCACACAAAACAGAGTCAGAGTCAGAGAATGTAGCAAGCTAACCCAGTATAACCAAAAGCTAGCAAGCTAGACCACCACATCTGTAGCTGCCTCTCACCCATTCATTCGTTTATCCATACACCAGCGCTGTTTGTAGGTCCATTTTTTCATTGACACATTGCTTCAGTTACCATCAAATAAAGGTT
Organism: Semaprochilodus insignis; assembly: GCA_034552555.1. Lineage (NCBI taxonomy): Eukaryota > Metazoa > Chordata > Actinopteri > Characiformes > Prochilodontidae > Semaprochilodus > Semaprochilodus insignis. Next base: position 11,033,727 of record CM067478.1, read on the forward strand.
GGGTAATGATTTAGTTCTGTATGAGTGGTGGAGCACTTCTGATTTGCTTGCTCAACTATATAAATCATACACATTTCCATCAAAATATATTCCATCAGCGTTATTGAAAAAAATGGGAAAGTGGAAAAACTGAGGGGCTTCCAAAACAGGTGAAAATTGCATTTTATGGCTACTGTGAAAATATCTAATTTAGGAAAATGTTTCTTTATAGAACCATCCATCGACAGGTTCAGAACCAAACCTGGTACCATTCTCTTGGTGTCTGTAGCCCCCTTGCCTCCCCATGTCAGTTTCTGTGTATATTTCCCTCTCTTTCTTTTTCAACCCCCCCGAGCCCCCCTGAAAATCAGTTCTCAGAAATGACTGCAGTGACTTGCCTGCAGTATGTTCAATTACCATCCCCTCTCAGTTCTCCAGAAAGTCAGCATGATGGAAGTGTATCTATGCGCCACGTGTGGGCTTTGCATGTGCTTCCAGCTTATTGGACTGATGACAGCCTGAAATGTCAAATTAAATTTGTGTGCCATAAGAGGTAATGATTTTCCATCAGTAAAATGTTTTAGTGAACTATCATAATGTCATCATGGAATTGCTAGGACCGCACTCAATTAGTCCGCTAGGTCATTTTCCGTGCAGGATTAGAGAAGCAGGCGGGCAGGCTGTCGGCATGTAAGTCCATTCAATGTTCTGTTCGTCTTTCACAGGTGTATATGTTTATATATAATGGTGTGCTAAACGGGGCTGATGTGATTATCATCGTAAGCAATATTTCATACACCATAAACGCAATTTCAAATGGAAATGTTTGGTAATTTCATGTCAGTGTAAAACCACCTCTCCTTTAAGAGAAACGGTCAGATTTCAGATGGGAGACAGGTCTGAATTCAAACAAAGTTGGTACATTCATTCATTCATTCATTCATTCATTCATTCATTTATTTATTTATTTATTCACTCATTGTCAAAAAATAGTTGCAGCCAGAACAAAGTGTGGTATTGCAATGCTATTCAGAAGGAAGATAAAGGTTACCTGGAACAATAAATGAGGATAAATTTAGACTGATATGGGCAATATTTATTGAGCTACACATACAGAGGTAGTGTCTCTCAGTATGGCGTCAGGCGTCCATGTTTGCTAACGCAACATGCCAGACGTCTTGGCATGGAGTTGTAGAGGTTCCTAATGGTGTCCTGCGATATCCCTCCCATGCAGCTTGAATAGTCTCACACAGTTCATGCAGATTTTGCAGTAGGGGTGGAGGTGGATTGACACCAGGCCTGCTGGACTCCACATAGATTCGTTGGACTACTCAACCAAGACAAGAGAGGGTCTCGTCACTGAAGATGACCCGCTGCCATTCTGAGTCACTCCATGACAGTCTGGCACAACACCATTGCAGTCTTTGGTGAGGTTGACGTGGTGTTAAGAGCTGTTGCAACAGTCTGCATGCATGTAGTCCTGCATCGTGCAGTCATCTGCCAATGTTGCTGGCACTAACAGGGTGACTCATGGACGGCATCACTGCTCACTGAATCGTCGCAATCGTGGGTGATGGGTCACTGCGCGCATGTCGTGCAATTCATTGGTTCTCGTTCTCCATGGTTTGTGTAGGTCTTCTAGATCCTTCATATCGCTGGTGGGTGCCTTCTTCTATATACTGCCACTAACTGCATGCTATGGTATTATCCGCATGACTGGTATGGCGCGCAATATGTCGATAAGACCATCCTGCTTCCCAGAGCCCTGCGATGTCACCTCTCTCCAACTGTTCTAATTGCTTTTAAACTCTTCTCTGATGCATACTTTGCTTGCAGAGGACACTACCAACACAACCGCACGAGTCAGAATGGAAAGCACACGCAACAGGACAACCTTATATAGTCGGTCAGGTACAGCGATAAGGCCCGTCCTTGCTAACGCCACATGTGCATTTGAGATTCATTCCCACCAAGATTCATTCCTGTTGGTTGATTCCTTCTGGGTGCAACTTTTTTTTGACGAGTATATATGTTTATGTCTTTACTAGTTTCAAGTCTCTTAAACAGCTATTCACATATGAATGGCTACTAGTCTCTGATTAGCTATGCTAATATGCAGCGTTTTCCAAATTGATAGATGTTAGAAGGCTCAATCATGTCAAATGCTTTGTTTTCTGCTTAGTGACTTTTCACAGGTTTCTTTTTCAGCATCTACAGCCATGTATTTTTGGATTAGATCGGTATGACCTCTGAGCTTTAGTTCTGTCTGTTCGTATTTGATCTTCCATTGACTTTAAGGTCTGGGCCAAGGTTTGAAAGCAAGGGGATGCAGTAACAAAATCTTAATATCACTGTTGAGAGCACCTCATTCAGAGTGAGTCACTCTTGCCGCTGGAATTCATGCTTTATTTCCATCACCTGTAACCTGCCGCGGTGGTGGAGAAGCGGTGGATGTGTTGTAAACTATCGTTTGGCTGTGTGGCAATGAATAACTCAGATAGGGCCAATATCTGCAGATGCATTAAGCTTCACGTTTGCCTGATACAGTTTTCCATTAGCCACGTTGACAGGATGGAGACATTATTCAGCCAGCACTTGCACTAATGAACCGGCAAAGTTTCTCTGCCTGATTTGTGGAGGTGAGATGAGGTGATTAACACAAGCAGGTGTTTCAGCGCTGGCTTTCACCAAGCCCAAGGGCACTGACGATTAAACATTTCCACAAAAAAAACAATGTTCTCACTTCATTTGCCTGCGAAAACAGTAGAGTGTGCTGCTGAAAGGCTCTCAAACAGCTAACTGCTCTGAATAGAGGGATGATGTGTGAGGAGTGCCAATGAAAAAACGAAATCTCCTTTACACCTTTTTTTTTTTCCTGCTGAGTCCACTAATGAAATGTGCTGCAAAGCATTAAAAATCCTAGATCCTGGGTAAGACTCCGTGTGTATGGATTGCATGATTGGAACACATTACAGCGTCTTGGGAAAAGTTTGCTGGATCAGGCCGGATTATAAAGAGCCGCCTGAGATCATTTCAGACAGCACGTCCTAGACTATGGCTCCTTGTGCTTCTTCACTGATCTTAATCTAACATGGCACCGTCAGCTACGTTGCCTCCTTCAGCAAAAAGGAACGATGACTCGGGATATGGATCTCAGTCTTGGCAGCTAAAGTTCTTCATTGTGTTGACAATAACGGAAGAGGAGTAATTATTTCCAACAAGAAAAGAGATTATTACATGAATTACAGACATGCTTTCAGATTGAACATGTCAATGGGCGAAACCCAATGCGTGCAGGGGTGGCACTAAGACTAAAGCATGGGGGTGCGGATTTGGGAATGCATAACAAATGCATGTGTGCGCTCAAGCAGTCAGGCTTTTCCGCTGTTTAAGATGGATTGGAGGCATTTCTGCTCAAGAGATTACAATCGCTGGTATTTTACGATATCCCACAATACTGCTTGATTCCAGAGCCCAAGCAGTTCTTGGGCTTGCCAGGTGGTGCTTGAGTCTGATTGTGTTGCTAAATTGCTGTTTGTCTGTTTGCATTGAGGTTCCTGTAATTTTCACAGATTTTTTTTTGCCTTCGATGGCACGACTTCAGCGACTTGTTTTCGTTTCCTTGTTCGTAGACTGTGTTGTGAGGCGTTTATGAATAGCGAGGGGTGAGCGAGGTAAGTGCTGTGGCACCTCTGCGGCTCTTGCTGCAGGTGTCTGAGGTACAAAGGCTCTGGCGCAGATGCGATGGGAGAGGCAGGCAGATGCTCGGACCCCCTGAGATTTGCACACATCAGAAGTAAGACTTCAAAGCCTTTGCTCGGTGACACCGCAGGATGGGTGCCGGGTAAGACAGCTCTAAGTTAGTCTGCGCGCCTGATAATGATCAGTGGGGATCTAACTGTTTGCCACCCTAACTTCAATGTGTTTAAATAGCGCTAGTTGAAACTTGGTAACTTTTTTCTTTTCTTTTCTTTTTTTTTGGATGCAGTTCTCAGACAAGGCTGGGAGAGCAAATGATTGTTTAATTGGAACCATTAAGTGTCCATTATCAGTTGGTTGACTGGGACGTTTTTTTCTGTTTCTCCTTTCCATTCTATGAAAGGGAGCCCTCGGCCTGGAGCTCTTAGAGAAATCTGGTGTCTCCTCAGTGAAATGATAATGGCTGTTGAAGAAAAGAAGAAATTGGAGGTGTCATCTTCATTTTGGATTGTAGGCTTGACACAAAAATGGGAAGGCACTGTGGAGAATCGATGTATAAATAGGATGCTAGCGGTTCTCTCATAATCATAATCATACACTCAGTCGATGCTGAGCACACTGTGCCCAGTGGGAGCTGCAGTCTGCCCGGCTTATCTCAGGTCTTGCAGACAGCCAGCGACTCAAAGGCAGCACGTATCAATAATTTGTCCAAAGTCATTAGACCATTTTATCTGTTTCTGCGGATTCGGCCGTGACGGGTGCAGACTAATCTAGACCCAAAAAAAACATATGACGGCCTTCCTCAAACACGGCTCAGACCCTGCCGGAAACCTTCAGCACTGCAGTGCACGTTTCATCCTATTAGCCTAAATGCCATTAATTTTAAGGGGGTGTCAGGGACACGGCGAGCACAAAGATTTCTCAAAGCAGTCTTGGGGGGATTGATGTCTCCATTTGTTGCAGACGAACAGGCAAGGTTTAGGCCTTTTTCAGGGCTGCTGAATGGAGCATTATGTTCCTGCTCCGTGCGCTGCCTGGGATCTGTTGTTGGAGCGGTATGCCGGGAGACACTTGAGGAAGTGCCATGGGGGGGAGATGAAAGTGAGTGCTATTGCTAACATCCACCACAGGCAGTTGTTCATGAATATCAAAGAACATCTGCGAGCGGCAGCGTCTCTGGGAATCGAAACGGAGGGGGAAAAACACACTCACGCATTCGTTTCCAACATACAGGCCACGCTTTCAGTCAGTCAGGGGCTGTCAATAAATAAGAGACATGTCAAGTTCTGTTTTTTTCTCTCCACCCCCACCCCCCGCCACATTTTGCTTATTTACACCACAACAGTGCCAGAAATGTCATTCAGTGTTTAGGAGAAAATACATTTTGGATTTTCAGCAGCAAGGTGTACCGTCACGTCAAACGTACAGCAAGTTTACAAAGTGTCACGCAGGCACAAACAGGATTACTTCAAATCGGCTGCCGCCACACTTCTCGCCCCAGCGGCCACACAGGCAGAACATGCCTTTATCCTGTAGCATAACTAGGGCTCGCCGTGTGGTGCGTCAGGAGCTTTTTAAGAGCAAAGACTCGCTGCTTATTTCCCCGCTGTGCTCTCTGTCTTGGCGACCCTGCCTTGTGCAGGCCATCGCCTTGGCAACACATGGAAAAAAACAGGCGCTCTTCTTGAAGGGCTCAGACATCGGGGTCGCCACTAATCTTGGGAGGTTGCAGTAAACGGTCTGAACGAGAGCCGAAAGCACTTCAAACTGCGGAATGGTGGCAGGAGACTGCGCAGTGCTGGGGGGGAATGGGTACTCGTAGCGTTTTCAAATGGGGGAAAATGATTGGGGGGACATATTCATGGCAGCTTGAGGGTCTTGGTTTTCTTTAAGAGCTCAATTAAAGCGTCTTAAATGCTGTTCCTCACAACACTAGAGGAGGAACATATACATAAGAGCTCGTTGCATTTATGGTTATAGCATTTTGTGATGGGATGTTGCTCTCTCTGATTCTGTAGGGGAGAAAAATAATGGTTATCAGTGGTGCATGTTCAGCACCTCCAGCACCTCTCAGTGGTCTAGCAGATGTAGTAAGTATTTTCCTAAGTATTTTCTACACAGGAAATCCAAATGGAGAGCAGTTAAAGAGCATCCGCCAAGTTCAGTGTTCTTTTAATTCTTCTCACTTTACAGCATTTTGAACCCAGCACAACAGTGATCTAGCAGGATGCCGAATTAGCATTATTGAATGAATTAAACAAGATGTGTTATGTATTTCATGGCATCGCTGCCAAAAAATCTGAAGGAAATTGTTAATGATAATGGAATTGCTGCTGTTTATACATTGATATGTACAAAAGTCTCCAGAGAGACTTTTCTCTAATTAGTCCATTCGCTCTTGACACAAAGGTCCAATTGTCCAGCTTGTTATCTTATTAGTTATCTTATTAGAAAAACAATGGAATGGGACGCTCTGGAGCAGCCTCACACGAGCCTGAAGCCACCACACCCAATCCCAGGCCTTCGGCTAGAGGCGACCTGTGGGGCAGTGGAACTGCATTCTGAGTGACAGAGTTCCATCCAGTATACAGGATGAGTGGTTGGAGTGGCATTTGTGATCCACAACTGATCATCCAATATCAGAGCTGACTGATGCTCTTGTGGCTGCATGCAATCACATTCTCACAACAATGTTCCAACAGCTAGTCTAAAGCCTGCCCAGAAGAGTAGAGGCTTTTACTCCAGAAAGCTCCCCGTTAATACCCTAGAATACCCCTGAAGAAACGTTGGATGCGCAGGTGTCTATAAAACTTTGGATCTATAATGTATCTAACATTATGCTAACTTAAGCATTAAAGCATGTAAAGTGTTAGAGAGACTAGAGGATTAGTAGTTTGCAAATGACATCATGTCCTTGCATTGCTAAAGCGTGAACTGCAGATGGAGGGCAGGAAGTGATTTTATACAAAGAGAGCACCATCACAGACACTTGAAGTGCCTATGTTTTTCTGTCGTTTACCGTTGATTGATATCGATCTAGATGAGAAACCACAAGGAGCTTTTATTGAGTATCAAAAGTTGTTGCTCATGAGGGAAAAAATGCAAGAAATTGACTGAAACAAACCTGCAACAATGACTTGCGTACCTTAGCCTACAGTCATGATGAGACTGAAGCTGGCTTCAATTTTCTTGTTCCACATAAAATGGTGCAGCAGGTACATTCAGCTTTGTGCCGTCAGGAGAAGCAGAGTACTGTGTTTTGCACGGCTCTGTGAATGTGTGTACTGCTGATAAATATAAAACAGTAGACTCAGGCAACACAACTAACACTTAAATTGGGGTTAAAAGATACACAAAAGACAAGGCAAGCATAAACACCCTAACCTGAAATGCAAATGCAGTGAGCTGCAGTGACTTCTCTGGTCTGTTTTGCCACGATCCACCTCTTTAGTGTCATTTCCCTAGACCTTTGAGAGCAGTTGACCTACGTTAAGTAAACAACCGTGATGTTAATGTCGAGGGGCTCCATGGCACTGTATAAAGGAAAACCAGGGAAGTAGAAGAAAACCAAAGGAGCGTCATTGTGGAGCACCTTGGTGCCAAGGTCGACCCAACCACCAAAAAAAAAAAGTATGCCTCAATAAATTTGTATGCTTTCATTTGTTTTGTTCGGTAGAAGGATGTCTGGAGGAGAAGGTAGCCGCTTTTATCGACAACCTCAATAGCAGCCAAGTGTTTCAGTTAAGTTGAAAAATCATTCCTCTTCATGACATAAGGATCATGTCTAACATATTTTGTGATTTTCTGTTTGTACCTTTCACTAGTTATATCATCTGAACAACTCAGTATGGGCTTGATTTACCTCCAGCCTAAGCAGCTTATAATGATCATGGAATTGCAATTATAATATTGTTCATATACTAATCAGTGCAAAAGTATCCAGACACTCCATCTAATAAAAACATCTGCTATTTTATGGTGCACTCATCGCTAAGCGTCAGCTAGAGGCGTATAACGCTCCACAACATTGGGCTGTGGAGCAGTGGAACTGCATTCTCTGAACTGATGGAGCTTCATTCAGTATCTTTGGGATGTGCTAGAAAGGCATTTGTGATCAAGAATCACCAATCATCCAACCTCATTCCCTCATCTCACTAATGATCTTGTGTCTGAATGCGCTCGAGTCCTTGCGGCTATGTTCTAGTATCTATCGTAATGCCTTCTCTGAAGAGTAGAGGCTTTTATTACCGCAAGCTCCTTGTTAGTACCCTTGATTTCTGAAGAAACATGAGATGAGAGGGTGCCTACAAAACGTTGGACTTGCAGTGTATCTAACAGTATGCTGGATTCAGTATTATTGCATGAGGAAAGATACTTGATTTAAACCATGCATTATAACTCAGGTCCAAAGCAACACGTGACTTAAAATGATGATTAATGATTAATGCTTTGCCTCTCTTCCCATCTCTTCATACCACATAAAACAAAACCAAAAAAAAAAGAAATCCTTTTTTTCCTCCAGCACTTATACAGAGTGAGGACATTTGGCTGCATTTATAATACATATGTGTTAAAGAACTGCATTAGAGAGAGATCTTTTCTTTGATTCGCAGTGCAGTGTCCATTTGCGCTGCTTTGGGCTCTCTTCACGAGCATCAGCTCTAATGAGGTATAAAAGATCATGCCGTTTTCAGGATTCGAGCTTTGCTCCTTCTTTTCTCTTTATCTCAATTACTGGTGAAGCATAGGGAACGAAACTCATCCCTGAATGGACCAAAGAGTCTTTAATGGTGCTCTCCTCTGAGTTAGCCTCTACAGCACTGCTTTGATACATGATGAAGAAAAGGTTTGCTCTCCGGATCTTGAAAAGGTGATTACGCGCAGCTTTCAGCAGCTTGTAAAAGATGGCACAAGTAGCGCTACTCAGCTCAGCTTATGTTTGGAAGCTGTTTTCCCTTTGCTGCCTCCTTCTCCAGCTGTTCATCACCAGGTTTGGTGTTAAGATGCAAAAAAATCCCAACAAAAAAATCCCTGGCGTTGCATAACAGTCCAACACACATAGCAGTCATATTAACTAATATGCAGAGCCAGAGGGTGATCTGGGAATTAAATGTTCTTGATGAATCAGCCATGACAGTGGCATTTCCATACACAGCCTTGGTATTCCGGAGGGAGTCTGGAACGCTTGGACTGAAATCATTATAAATACAAGAGCGCTGACGTTTTGACAGCATCAACCAAATATTCATGCAGATTGATGCACCTCTACCTGCCTGAGTGGAGCTCTTCAGCACTTCTGTCTATGATAATGCCTTTGTAGAGGCTGAACAGCCTAAAAAAAAACCTCTTTAACGTCTGGAATAAAAAGGATGAAGAATCTGTGTTGCCCAGGACCGGTGTCAGATGCAATTAAAATGGCTTTTGCCATTTTGTGAATAATGTGTCATCATTTGCTGTAAGAAAAAAAACACATCTATTTGGAGGGGGTTTTTTTTCAGCTACCGAAAAGGTCGAAGTAGCACGCTTCAGAACATGGCGGCTCATGCGCTTTTTTCCTTAAAGACTCATTCCAACCTCTCGATCAAGCTCTGCAGAAAGTCGTAGGGGGTATCAGAGGCAATCTATCTTACATTGAGAGCTGGGCAGGGAAGGTTGCCTGCCTCCAAAAATGCCCTTTTTTGTTTCTCTGCTTGCTGACTGTATCCTTAGAGTCTCCGCATCTAGACGCAGTGCATAGTGCAGTAAGACAATGTATGTTTCTTCATGATCATGGCTTTATATTATATCAAATAATATAATACTGTGCGACATGTGGATTATATACTGTGTTCATAACAGATAAAGGAGAAGAGGAAAATGAGTCAGTAGTGGCATTATTCCCTACATGGAATATTGGAATACTGCCAGGAATGTTGTTGTAAATATTTACACGTGATGTTTTCCTCTCAGAATAAACACTGTAAGTCTTTAATATTGCTGCAGTCAAAACTAAACCTGTTAACACTTTACATTAAGTTTTGACTAACTAACATGAAGTAATGCATTCGTTAACATGAAGTAATGCATTAACAATGGTTAGCTAATGTTACTGTTACATGTTTGCTTAACATGGAGTTGGTACATGTTTACTTAACATTGGTTAAGCATTGTAACCATTGGTAATGTATTACTTCATATACATTAATTCATACTTCATATGCAAGTGTTACCCAAAACCCTCCGTTTTTGTCATTGTTCAAGTTTTGACGTAATTTGAAAGCACCTTTTGCCCTTGACATTGTTTGTAAATTTCATAATGGATGGACTAAAATAAATGACCCAAAATTCATTGGAAAAAGTCTATTTACATTGACTTGCATTAAAAGTAAAGTATCTTCTTTCCCTTCTCCTCTGAAGTTATCATGCTGGAGATAGGAGGTTTCGTTCTGACAGCAGTGGTATGTTACCGCTTACTATTCCCTAATTAATCTTAGCGATAACCTGTTGTTTAGTATTCAGTAATTACTATGAATTATTCAGCAGCCATAATGAAACTAATAAGTAAGGTCTGTATGAGAGTGAGAGTGAGGAAAGAGTCCAGACCCACAGATCCACAGTTTTTGGTCATTAAAGAGAAAATAATTAAGGTTTTTTTTTCCAAAATTACGGCATAATTAACTGGTTAATATGTAAACAGAGTAATTCAGAGTGGTTTGATGTGAAATGCTCGTTTCTAGAACCTTCAGAGTCAGAATTGTTTAGAGTAGTGTTAATAGAAAGCAGATGTCCAAAGTGTTTTATTAGCTTTAAAAGCTCCCTCACAGAAAGATAGTACATAAAACGATAATGGACTCGCTGCCTGATGTCCAAGACATTGATCTTTTGCCTAGACATATTTTTAAAAACACATTCATGGTGGTTATGTATGTGCTGGGCACTGTAAGGCAAAACGGTCCCCAGAGAAATGCATTTTTTCAGATTTCGCATTTTCTTTTTCCAGACATTATACACAGATCATAATGCACAGAATTACACAGAATTATGCACAGAATAGCTGCACCCAGAAGGAAGTGTCAGATTACAATGCTATTGGGAAGGAAGATAAAGATTACCTGGAACAATAAATGATGGTAAATTTAGACTGATATGGGCGATATTTACTGAACTACACACACAGAAGTAGTGTCTCTCAGTATGGCGTCAGGCCACCATGGTTGCTAACACAACATGCCAGACGTTTCGGCATGGAGTTGTAGAGGTTTCTAATGGTGTCCTGTGATAATCCATCCCATGCAGCTTGAATATTCTCACACAGTTCCTGCAGATTTTGCGGTAGGTGTGGAGGTGGATTGACACCTGGCCATGTGACAACAAACCGTTCACCATAGCTCTGACCACGGTGCCTCCAACGGATTTGTTGGTTGTCTCCACCAAGACAAAAGCGTCTTTGGTGACGTTGACGTGGTGTTAAGGGCGGTCGTTGTAACGGTCTGCGTGCATGTAGTACTGTGTGCAGCCGTCTCCTAATGATGCTGCCACTAATGTCACATGCGTGGCTAAGTGCAAAACCTGAAACATTTGCATGTCTCACAATGTCAAACCTACCCACCAAGTTTCATTCCTGTCGGTTGATTCCTTCTGGGTGCAGCTTTTTGCGCAACTATTCTTTTGACAGTGAGTGTATTTAAATATATATTTTGCATTGTACAGATCTACAAATCTAGCTTAAAATCCGACAGAACTGCTTGTAGTCCATCTTAACGTAAAGCAAAGTAAAGAAGGTCATGTGATAACAGTGACAACATGTAGCCTATTGTTAACAAAAGTCCAGCCTGATTAGACTAAACTTATATTCTGATATTTTAAACAGCCTCATTTGTGCACATTTGCACTGTAGGAGAATTTTATATTTTTCACGTGAATACTGAATCAAAGGTGCCATAGAATGCATTTTAACAGTTTTAAATTGTTCTCTGATGTCTACATAGAAGGTACGTGACATTGGTTAGGGTGAATAATGCCCAGATGTGGTTTTACACACCCATTTACACCTTATGATTTGGCCCTAGAATGTAATGAGCTGTTTTCCCTTTTTCAGTGGACTCATGAATAACTTAATGAGCTCTGCTGAAATTTTCTAAATGAGTTGTCCAGGATATTATTAGCTGTAATTGGCTACCTATTTTCCATTCCACCTTAAATGATGCTGTGGCTACATTCTGGTGCCTGCACTAGCTGTAGCATTTAAGGTGGAGTGGAACATTAGATATTAAGAAACTATTGAATAGGAAGTCAACTTCCTTGTTTAAGGATGATGATCATGATATTTCGTGTGCTGAAAAGCCCAATCACAGCTTGTAAGAGTTGGGTTCTCCACGTAGTCCGACATTCTCATTGCTGTTGCTCTGCTGTCATGGGTAAATTTTGGGTGGCTTAAATATTAACGAGTCAGGACTGTTACAACGGTCTAGGATTTTGGAATTGGCTCGTTTTACTGTCCTATTTTGTAATGTGGGATTTGTATTTGAAGGAGGAAACACATACTGAACTCTCTGTATTCAGCTATGCCAATATAAATACAGTTTTCCATTCTATGACATCTTTAACTCATTTTTTAAAAGCTGCATAAAGCTGTGTGTAACAGTGAAGGAGGCGAGGAAAGGATACAAGTATGAGTCTGAGGTTTCATCCGAATCCAGGTTAAAAACAATATGACTTCACAAGAGCAGTGAAACAAAGGAGTGTAGAAAACTAACGTCCAATAGGGAAACACAAAACAGGACCTGTAAAAGAAAAACACCAAGCAACTACAAGACAACAAGCAGGAGTATAAGTATAAAGAGAAACAGAACAAGAAACACCTGAAAGGCAGGACAAAAGGGTGGAGCAAGACAAAAACAAAAGCACACCCCCAAGAGACATGACAGGGAACGTCGAAACATCACAATAAGCATGTTGTTGGAAACTTATGGCTGCCTATAGTGTCAGAGAGTTTAAGGTGAGTGAGGATGATACTTTGAAATGGCCATCTTATATGAAGTCCTGTACTCAAAAACAGCTGATGATTGGATGCTGGCCATCAGTGTACAGTGAAGATGATATCTGTAGTTTCTTTCTAATAATCGCTTCTTATATTATAGGGAATGTAGACATTGTTTATTGTGTTAGACAGTGTTTATTATATTTGATGATATTTTGGATTTGGCTTCCTTTCATACTTTGTAAAATAACTTACACACTCATCATCAAAAAAAGATGCCCCCAGAAGGAATCAACCAAAAGGAATGAAACTTGATGGGTAGGTCTGACAGCATGAGACATTGTTTCAGGTTTCAAGCTTGTCTGTGCACGTGATGTAAGCTGACTGACTATATAAGGTCGTCCAGTTCCGTGTGCTTTCCATTCTGACTCGTGCTGTTGTGTTGGTCGCATCCTTTGCAAGCGAAGTATGGCTCAGAGAAGAGTTCAACACGTCTGGCATGTTGCGTTAGCCATACTGGGAGACACTACTTCTGTATGTGTAGCTCAATAAATATTTCCCATATCATTCTAAATTTATCATCATTTGTTGTTCCTGGTAACTTTTATCTTCCTTCCCAGCAGCATTACAATCCCACACTTCCTTTTGGGTGCAAGTATTCTTTTGATGATGAGTGTATAAATAATCATGAGATTGTTGTAAAAAATATAGTCATTGGGAAGTAACTAGTAAAATGTACAGACATTGGTTGAGTAATCATAAAATATTTTCATAATGAGAAATATGAGATAATTAGAAAATTTTGAAACATCATTTTTTTTAAGTGTGAAAAATAGCTGCACTAGTTTCAGTGCTAGCACGTCAATCTGCATTTGAATTAATGAAACAGTGACGAGTGATAGATGGACTTTAGTGTGTGTGTGTTTTCTTTGGTCTCTGATTTAACCTTCAGGTCAATTTATCAATGATTTAAAAGCATTGGAGAGAACTTGCATATGGATCATTTAAAAATGCATGCGCTGGAAGAGTATTCTTCTGTATATAATGACCCATTACATTTTAGAGAGGTTTGATTAATGTCCCTGCTGTGTGCGAGTTAAGGGAGGAGGGAAATCATTTAGAAGCAGTAATATTTTTGTCTGTGATTTTGCCGCCTGATTTTGATACCAACTCTGTCGGATGCAGACACTGATTAGTGTAAAGCACAGCTCACTGTATGTCTTGATTGTGTATTTTTGTCATTAGCTGGATGGAGGTCATTATACTTCATATTCATTAATTCTTTACACCTAGGAGATAATCCCTCTGCCCAGCAATTATCTTTGCCCTGACATTGTAATGTGCTCATGTTTTATGTAAAGCCGGAGGCTGAAGTCTCCAGTGTGTGAGCAGAAGGTTTTGTCATGTAATGGTTCTTATTTGAGCCACGCGAGAGGAGCGGCTTCTTGCTGATTTCTGTCTGTCTGGGGTTACACTGAAGTGGAGCACAAAGAGACTGGAGGCAAATGAGATTATTCAGGCGCCATTTACATGAGCACCGCTGCTAATAAGGTGCAGCAGATGAAGGGAAAGAATGGGCTACAAACCATTTAAATATGAATGGCCATTTGAGTCCATAGTTCTGAGAATGAGAAGGGTGACCAAACAGTCTGTGAGGTCCATTAACAACAAATTCTACTGCATTTACAGAAAGGGACATTATGTTGTAAACAGCATTATGCTTGTAAACAGGTGCTGTTTTTAGTAAAGTGTACGCTGCCCATCATAAGTTCTAGGACACAGGTTTGAGTGCTAATAAGTACTGATCTGAAAACATGGGGGGATGTTTGGCAATATTTCCTAGATTATAAGGAGGCACAAAATAACATGTAACATGGACTTTTTATGTAGTTAACAGTTATTTGGTCATCTCCTTGTATTCCTATAGCAACGCTATCTGTGAACCTTTTCACAGCAGTCAAACTGATATAGAAGCAGCTTTTTTCATGCACGTTTTCCAAGTTGTGACTGTAAGTTACAGAATTGACACCTATATTATGTAATAAATACTGTAATAAAACACCATGTGAAGCATGGGAGAGTTTGTAAGGGCAAAGTACAGGCTCCACACGGTGGGGTTAGTTATAACACAGTGTTTGTCTGCCAAAATACATGAGAGAACATATCCATCCATGTTATTTCAATTCAGTTAATTCAGTTCATTTTTTGGAACTTTTGCAGAGGCTATTCTACTAAATTCTAAGTAGAAGCTATTCCATTATGGTCAGTTCGTGTTAGTCATCTTCTAGTTCTTCATCAGAACAGGGTAACAAAGTATGCAGAGAATCAGATGGACTACAGTCTGTAAGTGTAGAACTACAAAGTGCTCCTATCGGGTAAGTGGAGCTGATGAAATGGAAACTTGAGTGTAGATACAAGGAGGTGGTTTAACATTCTGATCTGACTGTGTATATGCCCATTTTGCATTTGATGCCAGCAACACATTTTAAAACAGTTGGGACAGGTCCATGCTTACCACCATGTTCATAACCTCTCCTTTTAACTACCTTCTGTTAGCGTGTAGAAACTGAGGAGACCAATTGCTGTAGTTTTGAAAGTGAAATGTTGTTCCATAAGTGCTGTAGGATTTTAGCTGAAGAAGACATCATCTGGATGGCAGGATATGCTGCTCCAAACCCCATATGTATCGTTCAGCATTTATGGTGCCTTTACCGATGTGAAAGTCATCACGCCATGTTCACCAGTATTCCCCCTGTATTATCAAAGATGTTTGCATTTGAACTGTGCACTGTGAACAAGCCAGTAAAACCCTTTCCGTTTTAGCTAGGAGGAAGTCAGCGTTCATGACTTCTTAAAAGAAATTAAACTTTGTCAGACCACAGGACACTATTTTACCTCAGTCCATCTTAAATGAGCTCAGGCCTAGAGAAGACAACTGCATTCTTAAATCCTGTTTATTATTACATGGTAAAGTTTTAACCTGCATTTGCGAATGCAGCAACAAACAACTCGGAAGTCCACAGATAGCGGTTTTCAGAAGTGTTCCTGAGCCTGTGCAGTGTGTGTGGTATTGGTTTTCTCTAAATAAACCTGTAACAGATACACTGTATTTCTAAAAGTGTCCAGATACTCCTAATTAGTGAGTTCAGCTACATTACACTTAGCCTGTGTGTTCGAGCAGTTTGATCAGGATACATTTTAATTACTTCAATTAAAAGCAGGTCATTTTAAAGCGCAGTAGTTCAGAGGTTTCAGCCAAGCAATGTGTTATTATGTATAAGCCCTCAACCTGACCTTCTCTTCTCTGCCGCATGTTTAGGCCCGAACTGTTACGCAGACACTGCAGTGATTCCAGCTGGCCGCGAGGTGAAGATCGACGAGTGCACCATCTGCTACTGCACATACGAGGAGGGCACCTGGCGCATCGAGCGGCAGGCCACCTGCAGCAGGAACGAGTGTCAGCCCAGCTAGAGAGGCCGCAGGCCGTCCAGCGCTCACACCGACCCCCCAGCCTTCACCTAGCCAGCTTTGTAGCAGCTCGGCGCAGCGGCTCTGGGCTCATACGGGCTGCCAGGACTCCAGCATTAAGGGGGGATTACATCTGTCATGACTGTTTGTGACAGCTCATGACTATATGACCTCAGACTGTCAAATAGCATGTAGCACAGGGGGGTTAGCTAGCCTGGGAGAGAGGTCAGGGGCCAGGCCACGTAGTGCTACTTTCCTCATGCTGCGGCCCAGCCTCAGAGCTGACATAAAGTGTCACGAAAAGTGCCATGTTTATGATAGCGATACCTACGCAGGCCTGAGTTCAAAGGGGCATGGGGATAGATTACAGCTATATTACTACATAAACTTTGTATCGAGATTTATAACCGGTGATAAAGGATATTTATTTATGTATGTATTGATAAAATTACAGAGCCAAGGGGACACTATCTGGTTTACAGTTAAAATGCTATTTTTTATAGTCACTGTATTTTGATATGCCGTCATATATGTTACCGGGACTTTAGTCCGACTCATTAGAATGTATGGAGCGTAAAACAGCTGTCACCGTGGATGAAGGCAAAGGAAACATTGTCAGACGTCAGGAAGACAAGCTGTAGTCAGCAATCACTCGCAATGTTGAACACATTTCTCAGTACGTTCCGCAGCTCAATGGATGTGTTGAACCGTTTAGGCAAATCAAAGGATAAAAAAATAATAATAGCAGCTTGCAGATGTTTGTATCTTAGGTTTCTTTTTGCTTTCTTTTCTTTTGCTGTGTTCTGAACTGAAGTGCATTTTAACAAGACGTGTTTCTGTATTTGTGTTCACATGTTTCAAATAAATCAAGTTACACTGTGCACAACCACGCATGCCTCCGTCAGGTTAACTGGGGATACCATCCAAGTCTTTTGGCATTTTTCAAAACACAGAGACATGCTCAAAATGTCACGTCAAGAAGCTGAAGGGTTGAAAAAAATGCTGATTTTCAGCTGGAGCATCGCTTGACCAAAGGGCTGAATGTGACCCAGCCTTTACTTACAGGACATCACTGCTACCCTGCAAGTCTCTGAAACTCTTATCAATCAAGCTGTCAGCGATTGCATCAGCTTTTGGATGATGGCGTGTCCCACTCTGCTCAAAAGGCAAAGTAACTTGGCCACTGCCCCATCATGACACGCTGTAAATTAGACAGTGTGCGCTGATGGATGGCAACTCAGAAGCTCGCTGTCATAATATTGACAGCTCAGGACGGGAGAGTTCAAACCTATTTAATGTTGGGCTCCCTCCATTGAAAATAAGGGTGGTACGAATACACGTGTCAACAGCAGGTGTTGTGATATTAAAGGATTATGAGGTGCATGCAGCATCAAAGCAATTGAATCAACGCCATCATCCCATATGTCACCTCTTAGCTGCAACTGAGTTGGATGAAAAGCTTCTAATTCGCAGTTATAAAGAGCATATTAATGGCTCACAATGTACACTTTAATTGCCACTCTTCTACTTTATTTAAAAGGGCTCAGCATCAATAAATGGGCCATGTATTCTTTCTCAGTGGTCTTTTATCGACAGCACAGATGTTAAGTCACCTCCGTCTGACGATAACAATCCCAGGCAGCTCAAATGACATGAGTTATTCAAATCGCAATTTATAATTGAATCAGCTTTGATAATATATAAAAAATCGTGAGATTAATTATGGCTGAATGTTATCAATTACACACAGGTTTTAAATTAATTAGCCAAATGTATTTATTCTTGCGCAATGAACGCTCTGTGGTCTGTCGAGCCTCCAGTATCCTGCATCTCTTCTCGCTTTGATCCAGGGTTGCCAGACAACCAGCATATCCCTCCATCAAGGAGACGTGCCTTAGGGCCAGGCTTAGGGATTGTGGGAAATAAAGTCAGACGCATGCACATACATGGCAGTCTGAAGTGCTACCCTGCTAGAAAAAGCTGTCATCCATCACTCTTGCACATCAGACTCCCTTAGTCTCTCTTTTTGTCTAGCAGCAAGTGTTCTAAGAGTAACTTGGATTAGCAATGTGCATTCTCAGATGCCTCCTCTTGTCTACACTCAGACCCCCCTAGTGGGTGTAAGCAATGGCCATTAATGTCTTTTCATTCTCCTTTATGTTTTCCATATCTCTGATTTCCTACCACCACTGGACCCCCGAGCCCACGCTGTTTCCTTATGCTAGAATAAACAAAGTCCAATGCACAATACATAAAGGTGCAAAGCAAGGTCAGCCCTGCCTGATGTGTACACCAAATTGTCAGTTAAAGAAGCTAACCCACCCATAGTGGCCATGTGGTCATAAACTGACAGTTGATGAAGGGCTAGAAGATGGCTAACATAAAACTGTCCACCAGCAAGACAGGCGTGTCTAATACAGTGGCCACCACGTATACCCTGTACCAATACCTTACCCACTACCATACTGCTGTCACAGCTTTGCTGAGAATGGTCCACCATCCAAATAATACCTGCTTAGTGGTGCTCCCATGGTGGTCCTGCTCCATTAGTAATATATATAAATATATATATTTATTTAAATGTATGTGCCCTGTGGCCTTGCAACACCATAAGCTGTCACAGTCTACACAGCGCACCTTTACGGTAGATAAAATGGTCAAATTAATGTAACTACAATGCAAAAACGGCAAAATAATGAAACGGTGTGAATAATACATATAATTATACAACTAAACAGCTTATGATCAGTTGTTTCATGACTCTCAGGCATCTCATCTGCTTTCCATAAAATATACATTATCCCTTTAAAAAAAAACACATGGTCTGAGATTTTGGTAGCTTTAATTTGACAGCTTTGGTGTTGGTATATGGTTGGTTTCCTTTGCAGCAAGAGTCCAATTATGAAAACTTAGCTTAATGACTACATATACTGGAGGATACCCTAAATTAGCCTTCCTCTTTGAAATGGAATTCCCCAAAGTGTCTTAATACCCAGCTAGCCTCGGCCTCCTTCAAAGGAAGCGCTTAATGAAGAAAATCTTTTACAGAAGACCAAAACGATTACCCTGTCCTGTTTGAAAAAGTAACCCCCTCTGCCCCTAACCCCAATCATTCAGATGATATCACATGCTTTGCCCTTAACAAGCAATGACATTAATTTCTGGCTTGTAGCCACATTAGTTCCTACAAGACTGTTGTCCTCGTGCATCTGTCTGTCAATTTCTCCACAAGTTTTTCCTTCATAACCAGGCTTTCTTCAAACACCCGCCCGCAACCCCCTGCTGGTTTAAACGATCTGAAGAAGACTTTTATAGATTTTGACAGCGAAGATAACTTCCTCTGATGGCTCCATCAGTGATTTCCTGAATAATTGTGGTGGTGGTGCTGAGAGTATGGAGCAAAGAATGGACAGAGGTTTGCTTCTTACATATCAGTCTCAGTACATCACTTATAACTTGCCAGGAAGAAATAATGCCTTCAAAGAAAAGAAAAAAAAAATCATTACTGTTCCTGCCCCTGTTCCCGACGCGCTACTGCAAATGACACAATTAAATGATAACAGGGCCTCAAAATTAGCAAGAGCCAGAAACAAAGCCCAAGCCCAAGTCATCAATGACTTTGTTCATTATGGAAAGAAATGCAGAGAACGATAATAGTAGAATGGATATAATTTCCAGAACAATTCATTTTGTCTAATGGCATAGTGTCTTAAGATGAATAGATAGCTGTGTAGTCCTCACTTTTAACAATGCAGTATTGAATTCTGAGTCTAAATAAAGGAGCCCTTGAGCGCACTCACAGTAACTCATCTAACCAGGTTTTTGCCTGGTATTTCAGCATCATTACAGTTTAAGTAAGTACTTGAAAGTAGAATTCCACCAATCTTTCAAAATGTCCATGTGGTGAAACGTGGTTTGATGGGAACTGCTCTGTTCTAGAGAGTCACAATTGTTCACAGTGGTGTTTAAAGGAACAATTTGTAAGGTCACGCAACCTGTCAAATCATATTCCAATCAATTGTACTCCTCCCTCTTCAGTTCTTCCCAGTCTAGAAGAAATGTTGTTGAGCATCAAACTTTATCCCTTCATTCACCAGGAGCATCTCCAGCGGTGAAAAGCACTGACAATGTTAATGATTGCTTTGTTTTAATTTATGTCACTTCTTATGTTTGCTGCTGTTTGCGGATTCTTGCAGAGAGCAGGCAGCAGCAATCATCATTATAGTCACTTGCCAAGGCCTGTCCTTAAATCATCTAACCAGGAGCAGGACCTTTAGCATGACTGGTGAGAGGTAAGAATACGCCGTTGGGGCAGTAGTACTTCTCCATCTTCTCATGTTCGACTGGTGGTCGTCTTGACATTACAGTGACTCCCTATTGCCTCTAGAGGTACAAAAAGTGGTATTACGAGACAGAGCGGGCTGGGGCTAGCTGGTTAGCATGCTAATTTCTCTACTTATCTCTGCAACACAATACATGAACCTTTTTGATGTACAATCAGAATGGTTATTTCAGCACTTACTGTTGATAATTTTCATATATATCGTTGCTGTCCAATGAAAAACAAATATCTCCAAAATGGCAGCTTTACATGAGAGGGCAAAAACATATGAGATTGTAATGTAAGTCAATGGAACCAGATTTTTTTTCCAAGCAATTTTGGGTAATTTCTGTTGGTCCATTATTCATGAAATTTCCGCACAGTGTAAACTGCACCTGCTGTGTTCAAAAGATGCATAAAAATAAAAATCAACAAAAATGGAGATACATGTTTTTCATTGGACAGCGACGATATGTATATTTTAATCTTGCATATTGTTCCTCTAATGCCTATAAAAGTTATTAGATGAAATCATTTGCAATGGTTTTGAGATTACGTTTTGTCCTGAAAACTTTTTTGCACATTCCTGTAATAGAGTTATGTGCACGGCATTGTGATGCATCTGTTTTTCAGATTTACCCTTATTGTGTTATTCTCAATATTACATTAAAATCTCCAAAGACACGTGTAGGCCCACTGGTGATTTTGGATGGTAAACAAAATGACTATATTTGTATTGTAACAATCGCAACTCTTGGTTTCCATCATCACCACTGTGTCTTAGTTGGTAAATTTCTCTGCAATGAGCCATTTCACAAAAGGCCACTCTGACTTTGACAGAATTATGCAAATCGCCTTTGAACCATCTACTGATGTAAATGTAATCTATTATATCTATTCCCTTTAAAGTAACGCAGGTGGTTATTTTCCAGTACAGGATAAGGATGACCCTGCTTTAACGTGCGGGACTGAAGCAGTCATGGTTTATCCTTCTCAATATCACATTTTGCCTGGTCCAGTAAAGCCAGCTGCGTGTCTCCGCTTGCCGGCTGTTATTGACACCACCCCGGCAGCATGCTCGGCAGATGGAACCGCTGCATTCAGAAGGTGTGATCTCGTCTGAGATGAGACAGCCTCGCTCCCTCGCCAACCCCTTCTCCCCACTCCTTCCCCCAGCACTTCCTTCCGCTGCACCTCACAGCTAATGAATAGAGTGATTAAAAAGGAGAAAACATGGCACGGAGTCGCTTTAAGCAGAGGCAGGGGAGCGGGTGGCTATTGACGATCCGCTTTTGCGAGTTGGGGTGACCTGTTGCGGCTCCCCATGTGCGAGTTATTGATTGGTGTGTGGCTCTGTCGGGGAGTGATTGGGCAGGAAGGCTAATCCTGCACATCCTCCTCCTCTCCAGAGTTAGTGTGTGTGTGTGTGTGTGTGTGTGTGTGTGTGTGTGCTCAGGGAGAAGCCTCCTTTTCCTCTCCGCTCCACTGTGACCTGAATACAGAATGTGCTTGAGCGAGGTTCAGCCTGGGAGAGAGAGCATTGTTTTGATACGGATGTCTGCATAACTAGATGTCAAGCTGTCTGAACGCGAGGTCATGTTAACATAAAGAAACCTGCTCTTCTCTCTTTGCTCCGAGGAACATTACAATCCAGGTATTTACCTCGCTTTGTTCACCGCAGAAGATTTTCTCATCCTTCCTTTCTTGCCAGTGGGCGTCCCATGTGGTTCCTTATTTCATAGAAGAAGGCCTTGCTGCTCTCACTCACTTATGAACTTTCTATGACCTTTTTGCTCTTATACAAAATGGTTAAGGAAGACATTGTGGAAATGGACAAGCACTGGTCCCCTTACTCGAGTGCACCCCAAAGGCCCAGAGGAGCGTATGCATGTCATGAGGAAAGAAGAGCCACGTCTGACACTCTTTAAATGAGGCCCCACTAAAACGCCCCGATAGCTGACAGCAATTAAGGGGCTAAGAGAATGCCACTCGCTCGAGCGGCTCCTTCCGTTGCATTTAAGTTCCTCTGGCCCAGGTAATTTCGGCCCCACAGTACAGGGGAATGGAAACAGCTTGGCTGTGCAATTGCATGGCAGTTTAATAATGGAAACGTAAGGGTCTCGGGGGACGAGCCCATTTCTCCAAGCAACAGAAAAAGTCCATTACCCTCTGTGTTGCCTACCTAATGCTGCCTCTTACTCTTTAATTGAAACCGTTGGCTGTATTATAACGCAGATAAAAAGACGTTGAAACAAAAGGCATGGGAGGGAGAAAGCAGCATGGGAGGCAGCATGCAGGCAGCCAAATTCAAAGGCTCGCTTTTCTTCGCCACCTCTGGCAATGACAGCTCTAAAAATATGTATCCGCAAGCAGCAATGAGCGTGATCTTTCCAGTGAGGACACTCTACACCAAAAGCCACTCACTCACAGCGCCAGCCTGGAATAATTAATAACTAAAGACTTAATGTGAGGCTAAGACATAAATCAATTCAAATGCAGTGTCTGATAAGAGAGCTCATAAATTTATATCAGTCTTACCGAGTTTTGGTAGACTTATGTAAATGATTTTGATTCAACATAGTTGACGTCCAAAAAACCTGTATCATGGAGTCCATCTCAAGGAAACAGATATCATGACCTATATTGTCGCTGTTGCCAGTTTTATATACACTCATCATCCGAAAGATCGTTACACCCAGAAGGAAGTGTCGGATTGCATTCCTACTCGGAAGGAAGATAAAGGTTACCAGGAACAATAAATGATGATAAATTTAAACGATATGGGCAATGTTTACTGAGCTACACATACAGAAGTAGTGTGTCTCAGTGTAGCGTCAGGCCTCCATCTTCGCTAACACAACATGCCAGACGTTTTGCCATGGAGTTGTAGAGTTTCCTAATGGTGTCCTGTGATAATCCATCCCAATGCTGCTTGAATAATCTCCCGCAGTTCCTGCAGATTTTGCAGTAGGCTTGGAGGTAAAGTGACACCAGGCCTTCTGGACATGTGACACGTGACTACAGACTGTACATATGGTCCCTCCACACAAGGATTTGTTGGTCGTCTCCACCAAGACCAAAGCGGGACTTGTCGCTGAAGATGACCCGCTGGCGTTCTGAATCACTCCATGACAGTCTGGCATGACACCATTGCAGTCTTTGGCGACGTTGAGGTGGTGTTAAGGACAGTTGTTGTAACTGTCTGCGTGCATGTAGTCCTGCATCGTGCAGCCGTCTGCCAATGGTGCTGGCACTAACAGGATGACTCATGGAGGGCATCACTGCTCACTGAATGTCCACAATCGTGGCTGTTGGGTCAGTCAAGTACAGCGATAAGGCCCGTCCTTGTCACATGCGCAGCTGAGTGTGAAATTTGAATCATTCACATGATTCAAGTTTCATTCCTGTTGGTCGATTCCTTCTGGGTGCAGTTATTTTTTTGGTTATGACCAGTGTATAAATAAATAAACATACACTATATGACCTTCCTAATTACTGAGGTCAGGTGCCTCAGCCACACTCATTGCTAACAGAACCATGAAATCATCCGTAGACAAAGACTGGCATGAGAATGGGTAATATTGAAGAGCTCAGTCACTGCCGTGGAAAGCCACCTTTGCGACAGGTCAGTTCATGAATTTTTTACCCTGCTAGATCTGTGCTAATATAGTGCTAATATATTGAAATGAAAACATCTAGGAATAACAACAGCTCAGCCACAAAGCGATAGACCATGTACACTCCCAGAGCGAGGCCAGTGAGTGCTGAAGCATGTAAGCGTGTAAAAATCGCCTATCTTCTATTACATCACTTACTACAGTTCCAAACTGCCTCTGAGGAGTATGAAGCAACATCAACACAAGAAATGGGTTTCCATGGCCGAGCAGCCGCCCAAAAACCTAAGATCACCATGTGCACTGCTGGAGCAGTTTAAAGCACACCGCCACTTGATGCCATTGCAGTGGAAACATGTTCTCTGGAGTGATGAACCACACTTCACTATCTGCCCGTCTGATGGATCTGGGTTTGGCAGATGTCAGAAAAACACTCCCTACTGGAATGCATAGTGTCAACAGAAAGTTTGGTTGAGGGGGGATAATAGGCTGTTTTTCAGAGTTTGGGTTCCTTAGTTCCAGTGAAGGTTTGTGTTGAAGCTATAGCATACAAAGACATTTTATACAATTATATGTTTTAAACTTGGTGGCAACACAACCGCACTGAGCACATTTTGAATGAACTGGAACCTCAACTACGAGACAGGCCTTTATTTCATTTCATTTCATTCATACATTCATTCAGTTTCAACCAATTTTGCATATTTTACATTAGTCTACAGTAGTTTTTTACAGTAGTTTGCATTCACAATGAAGTTATAAGCTTCATAAAGAGGTCTAAAACAGGGTAGTTTAGAACAGATAATAGAAAGTGGTCAGGTAAAAATGAATTCTGACTGTTTATAGAGTAAAAGCATCCAAAATAGGGTAGACATAGGCATAAGGTGTCCCGTAAATACCTATGAGCTTCATTTGCCCACAGGTTAATATAAACACAATTAAGAGAACTTGAGTGTATACAGTGCTAGCGAAAAGTATTTTCCCCATTTCATCTATTTTTGCTAGTTTGTCACGTTCAAATGTTTCAGATCATCCAACTAATTTTAGTGTAAGATAAAGACAACACAGTTGAACACAAAATGCAGCTTTTAAATGATCATTCCATTTATTAAAGATAAAGGTTGTTTCATAAGCCATATCACACCTTTGGAAAATGTAACTGCCCCACTAAATGACTGGTTATGTCACTCTTGGCAGTAACAAATGCAATTAAAAATTGCAATGAATCTTTTACATTCCTGTGAACTAAATTTGCAAAATTGTTTTACTTCAAATTCACTGGAGGGTCTTTGAGCACAAACTGCCCATTTAAGGTCTTGCCATATCAACATCTCAATGGGATTCAAGTCAGGACTTTGACTCAGCCTCTCCAAAATCTTAATTATTTTCTATTGAGCCATTCAGAGGTGGACTTGCTTGTGTTCTTAGGATCACTGTTCTGCTGCATAACCCGACTGTGCTTGAGCTCTAGGTTACAAACTGACAGGTGGACATTCTCTTTCAGGATTTTCTATTAGATAGTGGAAATCAATTACGTCCTGCAGAGGGGAAGCAGTCCCAGACCTTCACACTACCACCACTATGTTGGACTGTTAGTATGATGTTCTGTTAGATATGCTCTCAAATGTAAGGGGAGCCATGTCTTTCAAAATGTTCCACCTTTGACTCATCAATCCCCCATTAGTCTTGGAGCTCATCTAGATGTTTTTTGCCCAATGCAAGAGGAGCCTTTGTGTTCTGTTTGGGCAGCAGCGCCTTGCAACTCTCCCATGGATGTAATTTTGCTTAGTGTGCTTCTTAATGTAAAATTGTGTACATTGACCTTAACTAGGGAAATGATATTTTGGTACGTGGAACACTTCTGGGAAGGTTCACCACTGTTCCACCATTTTCTCCATTTGTGGATAATGGATTTCACTGTGGTTCACTGGAGTCCCAGAGCCTTAGCTATGGCTTTGTAACCTTTTCCAGATGGCAGATTTCACTTGCTTTGTTTGACATCTGTATTTGAATGACTTTAGAATGTGGCATTGTGTGCTGCTTTTGAGACCTTCTAACTGCTTCGCATTGCCAGAGAGGTTCTATTTCAGTCATATTTAGATTTAGCAAGTCTTGCCGTAATCATGCCTTGGTGTGGCTAGTAAAACTGAACCCAATAAGCAATTGAATTTGGTTAACTGGTTGATGCAAAAGTGATTTAGGCAATTACCTTTCCACTTAGAGCAGGTAGAGCTCAACAGCATTTTCCTTCAATAAATGAAATTGGCATTTTAAACAGTTTTTTTTTTTTTTAATGGGGTTATAATTGTCAAATATTAAAAGAGGTTTAATGTCCTCAAACATTCAGGTGTGACAAATCTGCACTAAAATACATATATATATGCAAGGTGCCTTGCATCAATCTGAAAATAGTATATAATCAGCACCATCATTATAGTAATGAGTGTCTACAAATTTAATTTGTCCAGACAGTATTAAATGCATAATAAATGAGGCATGTATTCATCTCCAGGTGGACCATAAATGATAGCCTTGGTTTCTTTTTATGTCTGAGAGGGTTAAAGGTTCATTACAGCTCTGTCTGCTCTCTCCTCAGGTTCAAATCCATCAGACGGAAGGGTCACCCAGAAGAGGGGTTTCAGCGCTACACCCCACAGCGCCATAGCAGAGTAGTTTCCAACGTGTCTGTTTTTAGCTGCTGCTTCAGGTGTTTTTTAAGGCTATTGTTTTGTATTTTAATATGACGGCAGCTCACAAGCATTGAGTTGGAGCTGCTCGTGAATCGGTGCTTCAGATGCTGCATGGCAGTCCTGGCCAGACTCTTGTAGAAAGCTGCAGTGCCTATGACTGTTTTTCATTTGAGCTGTCTAGTCTGCGAATTGCATTCTTTCCCTAGGAGAGAGCAGAGTCATGAGTATGGTTTGCAGCAGCAGACCACTCTGCTTGCAAACATCTCTATATTCGGTGGAGCTGACAGCTTACAGATATCTCTCTCCTTCCTCAGTCCCTAATGAAAAATATAGAGCGGCAGATTCATTACTTCATTGGGCTAATTGAGTGTGACAGCCGCAGAGGGAGGGAGGGCGAAGGGAGCTGTACCCAAACGTTGCCCAAGGCCAGACTGGCAGGACAAGTCTGCCCCAGGTGCCCATGGGAATTTCACGGGAGGACTTTTGTGAACGCTGAAGCCAGCAAGGCAACCGAGAGCAGAAGTGCCAGGAAGAGCAATGCACGAACGCAGGGGCCGCACGAAGCACAATCATTAGCAAGGCCACGGCCGAGGGCTATGACCCATGGCACAGAGTTATAAATAATACTAAACATTCACGTTCATTAAGTAAACACATGGATGAATTCGGAATGACTTTTCAGGACGAACAGGCGTACGAGCACGGCCCTTGTAGGATGCACTATGTATGAACTATGTGAGATTGCTGAGGGTGGGCTTGAATGTTAATAGCATTTCTCTATCAGTGCACAAATCGCAAGATGCTGGAGCTCTGGCATTCGAGACCAGTTTGTGTGAGTGATGATGCCCAAGAAATTTGATAAGACTGGCATAAAAGAGAGGAGAGGAAAGCTGAGATGAAAACAAACACTGCCAGAAGTGGCCCTACACTCTCTCCCTCCCACCATTTCCGTGATCTTAAGTGTCACTTCTGCTAATTAAAGGCAGAACCAAAATTATCCTTTGCCGAGAGGAAAATCAACACCAATCTAGCCTGACCACAGAAATAAAAAACCATGACTTGTCCTTACAAACGTACCCTCTCTCCTTCTCTCCTTCTCTCTCTCTCCTCTCCAAAAGATCTAGCTGCATTCCTTTTTCCAGATGAATGAGACCTGCTCAAATTAGCTGCTGTGGCACTGTGGTGTATGGCTGGGCATTGGATTTAGTGCTATTTAAATAATTTCAGATGCTGCAGAGAAAAGGAGGAGGGGACAAGATGACTAATAATAACCAGAGCTTTTAGCAACATGACACTCTCTCTGTTTCTCTCTCTCTCTCTTGAGAAAATGATTTCGTGCACTAAAAATACCCTTACTCTTGACAAAAATATTAGATATTCTAATTCATTAAGAGTTCCCCCACTGAATGAACCTGAAGCACAAAGACAGAGGGGGAGAGAGAGAGGGAAAAAGAGAGCAAATGAATTCCGGATTGAGCATTAATTGGAATGAGAAATAGCATAGCAGAAATTAACACAATGCAGACTGCATGCATGAGCAGATTCCACTCTTATTTCAGACAACAGGGGAAACAGCTATGCTGTGCATCTTGCTGCTGCATTCTTGCTTTTGCCGAGGGCACACTTGTATGGATCATGCCGCCTTTCACCCAGATGCCAAAGCGATGTGTTTTTCCATGGTGTCACAGAAATGTCAACACACGGTTTTGGTCAGGGATGATTCAGTCAGTTATGATGAACACCAGTCATCTGCACATCTACTTGCTGGAATGTGAATACTGGGCAATTTATGAACAGACATGAACTGTCCAGGTAGAACCATGCAGTTCTTCAGTTTAGCGTTTTGTGTGTACATGTATTAAACACAATTTATCTAACATGACCATTTTCCAGCCTTTAGAATGAAACAGGCTGTATGTGTTACTGTGCCTTTAAGACTGATCTAAGATAAATGAGCTCGGTTCTGCTTGGCTGATAGCTCTGTATTGTACCTCAATCAGAAAAGCACTCAGAGCTGAAACGTTACTTAGAACTTCAATCTGAGTGGACAGCGCTAACCTGCTATAGACTGAATCGGTGGATATATGTAAATGAGTTGGTTCCTGCGATGTCACAGAAATAATGAATTCAAAACAGCATTGTTTCTATATCTGGACTGTATGGACTGGGGAGTGAATGATAAATGTTAACGATGTTTGCGTATTATTTTAGACTCCTTTATTTAAAAAGCGAGGGGAATTCAGTCTTCCATGGAATGAGCCCTTAGAAATAAGGACACACCACAAATTGGTGTTCTGTAAAGAAGAACCAGTGTTTCTACCTGATGTTACATTTCTGTCTAAACCATAACACAATGTTTCTCCACCTCCGGACATAAAGTCTAACGGCACTGTGCAGTGCACCCCACCCCCACTCCCCAATGTGCTTTGTAACACTTTTTCAATCTATACTCACCAACCACTTTATTAGGAATGCCTTCTTCTATCTACATGTAAAGTCCATTTTATCAGTTCCACTCAGCATATTGGAGCACTTTGCAGTTCTACAGTTACAGACTGTAGTCCATCTGTTTCTCCTCCTCCCTGAGGAGTTTTTAAATCAACATTAAACCTCTGTGTTAATGCTGGACTGAGAATAATCCTCCAACCAAATATATTCAGCCATCGGCATCCTGTGAGCAGCATCCTGTGGTCAGCGTCCTGTGGACACTGATGAAGGACTAGAGAATGTTCAACACACACTGTGCAGGCACAGATGAGCTATCGTCTCTGACTTTACATCTACAGGGTGGACCAGCAAGGTAGGAGTGTATAACATAGTGGACAGTGAGTGTTTAAAACTCCTAAAGCACTGCTGTGTCTGATCTACTTGAATCAGCATAACACACATATCTCTGGTAGATCAACAAAAATCTTTCATGAGCAGAAACAAGCATGTCGGACTCAACTTTGTACACTTTCTACCGAGTCAGAGCAGTATCCTTCTAGCTACACTCATCATCAAAAAAATAGCTGCCCCCAGATGGAGGTGTTGGATTGCAGTGCTATTGGGAAGGAAGGTAAAGGTTACCAGGAACAATAAATGATGATACATTTAGATTGATATGGGCAATATTTGCTGAGCTACACATACAGAAGTAGTGTCAAACGTAAGTTGTAGAGGTTCCTAAAGGTGTTCTGTAATAGTTCATTCCATGCATCTTGAATATTTTCACAGAGTCCCTGCAGATTTTGCACTGGAGCTGGAGGTGGAGTGACACCAGGCCTTCTGGACATGTGACGCGTGACAACAAACCGCTCATTATGGCGCTGACCACGGTGCCTCCACGCATGGATTCATTGGTCATCTCAAAAGCAGTACTTGCCGCTGGAGATGACCCGCTGCCATTATGAGTCGCTCCATGACAGTCTGACACCACTGCAGTCTTTGGCAATATTCACGTGGTGTTAAGGGCAGTCATCGTAAAGCTCTGGGTCTATGTAGTCCTCATGATGCAGCCGCCTGCCAATGTTGCTGGCACTAACAGGATGACTCATGGAGCGCATCACTGTTTGCTGAATGTCCGCAGTCATAGGTGTTGGGTGGGTGTGTTAGTATCCGCCCGACTGGTATGGCGTGGAATAAGATCATCCTGCTTCCCAGAGCCCTACGATGCGACCCCCCTCCAACTCCTTTAACGGCTCAAATTGCTTTAAAGTCTTCTCTCTGACATACTTCACTGGCAAAAGCTGCTACCAACACAACAGCACGAATCAGAATGGAAAGCATGCGCAACAGGACGACAGTCAGTCAGGTACAGTGATAAGGCCTGTCCTTGCTTATGTCACTTACATGGCTGAGCATGAAACATGAATCATTCAAATATTTAATGATGTCAAACCTACACACCAAGTTTTATTCCTGTTGGCTGATTCCTTCTGGGTGCAACTCTTTTTTCAGTGATGAGTGTATATCCACTTGTCTTAAGTGATGTGTTTTGCTGGACATTAGTGTGGGTTTGTGCACTAAAACAAGGGACAAAATATTGTTTTTCTACAATATGTGCCCTTGGTTGTAGACTAAAACACTTCTCTACAATACAGTTGTATTGTACTATTATTTCTGCTATTACATCAACATGGTTTTTCAGCACGCAAAGGGCCATTCAGGAGCTAAACAGATGTTTTCAAGGTTTAAATTCCTAAATTGGCTGCAGGGCAGCCCTGTGGAATATTACAAATAAAAGCCTGAGGTTGGATGATTGACAGGTGGTTCTAGGCATCGCTGCTATCCTCAAACATAGCACTTACTGTGACAACAAGTCGCTCCAGGGGCATAATCCCCCTCTCAAGCCATGGAATGTGTTCTCACTATCACCCCGCCCCTCACAAAGCTGCATATGGAAATCCAAAAACATGCATTTTAAGAGGGTGGTAATGTAGCGGTGGGGTAGGGGGGCATGTGTTCGAGAAAAACAGAATGGCTTGTTCAGGAAGATAAGGTACTCTGCTCTACTCTCCAACCTTCTAAAAATGCATGTAACTGCATGTATAGTTCAGCAACCTACTGTATGTGGGCCTACAGCTATGAATTAATTCTTAATTACATCGACTGCAGTTTATCTGAATCTCTTCAAACTCATGCAATGGTTTGTTGAGGGAAATGAGAGCTACATTTAGAGGACAAAAAACATTTGTGATATTTGTTGCTAGACTGCTTTTATGCTTGAGGTTACACAAGAATGCAGAAGTAGAGGTAATTCTATGACGTCTGGAACCGTACAGAAGGTCACGTCTTACATTACAGGCATAAAAGTATATTTTGAAAACTTTTTTGAGATTTTGAGAAAAAAAAAACATTGGAATATTCCTTTAATATGATTCAAAGGAAGCTTAGGGTTTGTTTTGCGCAGTAACAAACACAGAGGTCAGTCTGAGTCACTGTAGCCTGTGATAAGCGTGGTGCAGAAGCAGAATGAGGCCTGTAGAAGAGTGTAAATTATTCAAGTAAAAGCCTGAATGTGAGCACCCACAGAGAGTGCAGCCGAGCTATTGTTTTTGTTTTCTCCACTGCTGAAATGGAAGTGCAGATTTTCAACACAATTAACTTGAGGGGTTTGTTGTACATGCCCCACT
This sequence comes from Semaprochilodus insignis, assembly GCA_034552555.1. Taxonomy (NCBI): domain Eukaryota; kingdom Metazoa; phylum Chordata; class Actinopteri; order Characiformes; family Prochilodontidae; genus Semaprochilodus; species Semaprochilodus insignis. Next base: position 11,065,571 of record CM067478.1, read on the forward strand.
CCCTTGTCAAATAACACTAATTGGGTTATTTTTAAACCAGCATTTTGAGTGCAGACAACTCTGTGCATGGTTGCTGAGTGTTTACGTTAAAGACAGCCCGGGTCTAACATCAGCCATCAACGCTTATCATCATCACCGTCACTCTGCTTTGCCCCGCATGTACGAGGAGCAGTTTCACCAAGGTGGCTAATGTTCAGATTGAACAAAGCGCTCTACTTTTTTAAACACATTTCCAGCAAGTTTTACAGTTTTATTGAAATGAGCACAGTCTCTGGCCGTTGAAGCAGAATGGATGAGAAGCTCGCAGCTTCACTGAACACGAAGAAACAACCTTTCGCAGTCAGCAAATCAAGATTACTCACTAATGAATATTAGGCCCATGCAGTTGCTCACAGCTGGCCTTTGGGAAACAGTGAAGAGCTTTTTAAAAGGTTCATCCAAGCCAAATATCTATCTAATATCTCAATTATCTACCATTCTGTACAGTTCTGTAAAACTCAAGCAGGTAGTTGCACATATTGCCACACACCAATCACTAATCTAATTAATTATGTGATGATGATGATTCTTCAGCAATTTGCTCAAATGAATTCTGGAGCACCTTCTAATGTCCTTGTGGATTTGGTATACCGTGCACTTATACAAAGCACCCTTACTCAGCTGTGATTAGAGACTAAATAACTTCCTAAATAGTCAACCTACCTTCAGTTCCCTATTCTCAGCACACAAGCTCCACCTACTGAATATAGAGTGTAAATGCAGCTGCTGTGTGTGTGTGTGTGTGTGTGTGTGTGTGTGTGTGAGTGTGTGTGCGTGTGTGTGTATGTGTATGTGTGCGTGTGCGTGTGTGTGTGTGTGTGGTTTTATCTCTGCTATTCGATTCAGTGTGTCGCCTGTTGTCAGCCATATAATATAAAGTATTAATTCAGCATTTTAAATTGTTCTCTGAGGTTCTACATAAAAGGTAAGTGACTTTGTTTGGGGCAAAAAAGGCCACATTTAAAACCCTCTGAATTGGTCCTAGAATGAAACAAGCTAAGATAATTAGCTGAGTTGTACTCTGATTGGCTGGTTTATAGCGAGACACTAAAAAGGATCACACAGAAGCAAATACATATATATATATATATATATATATATATATATATATATATATATATATAAAAATATATAAATATCCATATTTGTTGGTATTAATAACATAATGGAGATTAGCGCTGCGCTGCCGCAAACACCTTCAAAGCCAAATTCATCATCCATGTTCGCTGACAGAGGAGAAACAATAGCCAGACAGTGCTGTTAAACAGTGCAGTACTGCAGGTAATTCTGCAGGATTAAACATTAAACAGTACAAATAGATACTGAACTTTACAGTCTGCTAAAGTGAGCTAGTGATCTGACTGCAGCCTTCAGCATCCACAAGGCACTTGTTAAAATACAATTTGCCCCCCACCCCTCCATAACTCTCCGCTCTTAGCTGTTTGAGGCGGTGTGTTTTCTAGAAGACAGGAAGATGGAGTAGCCGGTGTTGTCACAAAGNTATATATATATAAAAATATATAAATGCATGTATTTATATACAAGCTGGACTCTGAATCTGCCTTCAGAGTCCAGCTTGGTATGTCGTAAGTTGCATCATTTCCAGTTAGTTAGAACTGATGTAGTATGCTAATATTATAGTATTAGCCGGCTGATGATTAACACAAAGCATATAGCGTGTAGTATTAGTGTGTAGTACACAACTGAGACACAGTCAGGAAAATAAAATGAATTTCTGTGTAATAATAATGTGTCCCATTTGAACTGGGAAATCTGTACGCTGTACTATGCTACTTATTAGCACTTGTGTCTAATTAAATGTACACACAGTATTACCCAACTTAGTTGTAGTAAACAGGTTTTGCTAGCTAACATTGCCTAATGACTAACAGCCAACCTGGCTAGTGAGCAAGCCGACTGTATTCTAAATTAAAGTTGCTGCTGGTTGAAGCACATCAGTTTAAGATGATCTACTTCAAGCAGCAAACACTAATACAGTCACACAGCATGGCTGCTGTTGGGATTGTGACGCTAATAAAAATGGAACTCCTCTCTTCAGTCTCTTCAGTCAAACGCTGAGCGAAGCAGCTCGGTATTATCCAAGGACTGAGAAACTGTCCAGAATGAAACGTGCAGAGCAAACTAACAACTTTAAAGTTGTCCAGGTTGTAGGAGCTGAAGTTTCATATTCAACAGCTTTGCAGATTTTCTAAGCCACCATAAATGGTGCCACAGTTACATTCTGTGGTATGTCAGGTTCACCATATGTCAGTTCTATGTAGTGAACTCTCTTTAATTCAACTACACCAATGTAAATACAGCGTTCTATTCAATGTGGCACCTACACTCATCAAAAGATTGGGGGAAAACAGTTGCACAGAAGGAATCAACCAACAGGAATGAATCTTGGTGGGAAGGTTTGACATCACAAGACATACGAATGATTCAAGTTTCACGCTCGGTCGTGCATGTGACGTAAGCAAGGATGGGTCTTATCGCTGTACCTGACTGACCCAACAGCCACGATTGCAGACATTCAGCGAACAGTGATGCCCTCCATGAATCAACATGTTAGTGTTGACGGCTGCACGACGCAGGAATACATGCACCGTATTTGTTGTCACAAGTCATACCCCCTCCACCTCTAACGTAAAATCTGCAGGAACTGTGTGAGAATATTAAAGCTGCATTGGATGGATTATTGCAGGACACCATTAGGAACCTCCACAAGTCCATGCCGAGACGTCTGACATGTTGCGTTAGCCTGACCCGTTACTGAAAGATACTATATGTGTAGCTCAATAAATATTGCCCATATCCGTCTAAATTCATTGGTCCTGGTAACCTTTATCTTCCTTCCAACAGTTCATGAAGATGTGTGTATAAACATCTAGTACAATGTCAGTGCTGTTTTGCGTCACCTGTGTTCTGACATGCCCCGCCCTCCTGTCATGTGATTGGCTTGTGGTTTATACTCCAGGGGTTAGCCAATCCGGTCGCTCGGGGGCGGGGCCTAGTCTGAGTACGGGTGGATCAACAGAGCTGCAGTCTTCCAGTAATTTGACCCTTGAGGCGACACAAAAAGCTAATGGTCGCTAGGCAACGAGTGACGCTAAAGCCAGGCCGGAACGAGCCTGTATCATAGCGGTGGAGCAGACTGTGGAGACACAGAGAGAAACACTGTCCAGCAGCCCAACCAGATTTTTCTGGACTGGTACCGATGAAGCTGGACCCCTCCCGTCTTCCGCGAGTGAGACTCCTGACGCGTCCGTGTGAGACTGGCGCGGAAACGAGCAGATGGCTGTGCAGACACATGAACCTGCCTTATGAAAGAGGCCGGTCTGACGTTAAGAGCCTGTCTGAGACAGACGAACCTGGCTTCATTCAGTTTAACCCCCAAGCCCACCCTCCTGCCGACAGCGGCCCCCTGGCTCCTCTCCGGGACCTCGTCGAGCTGACGGAGCCCTGCTCAGGCCTCCTAAGCGCCGGAGCACGGTCTGACCTGAGACTTCCGGTACAGAGTCGGTTTATAGACAGAGATTATGCTCTTTCTGACCTGCGGGTCCCTGCTGGAGCTAGAGAGAGACCCCAGACTCCCATAGGCAGACCATCAGATGTTACAGACCTCCTGTCTGAGGACAAGCGCTGGAATTCAAGAGCAAAATCAGAGTCAGCGAAGCAAGTGAGCCTTCAAGGTATACTAGGTCCTGGTGCCATATCTGCTTTTACACTGCACAAATGTTAGTTCAGGTAACCTTCCTCATGGTAAATGAGACATGTCATTTAAAAATATAAATATGCCCAATAAATAAAATATCATAATTTAAGAAAACAGTATGTTACTATTATCGTGGAAGACTTTTGTCTGAAATAAAATTGTATTCCAGTGTTTAGGCTATTGCAGTGTCATTAAGCTTCTGATAGACTTGTTCCTCTGTTGCTGTGCTGTTACAAGGAGAGACAGCTGAGGCAAGAATTGAACCAAGTCCCCCTGAAACTCCATGGTCTGCCAAATCTCCAGAGAGGGTAGGAGAACATATCTGAGGGTGTTTTTTTGTGGATACTGAAATCTATGGTTACAGCATTTGTGTTAGACTAGAAGGACATTCATTGCTACTTTATTGTGTAGTAGGGGTTGAACACCTTTTTATGTTTACAGTTTTGTGATGAAAATCATGTAGATGTCAATTTATCGCTGATGACATGAATAAGACCACAGGAGAAGGGAACACTTGGCAACTGGTGACTTAAAGAAACTATGCTGAAGCCAAGCTCCACAGATCAGTAGAGCATGTTGTGCCCTTTCCAGCCAGCCCTGGATCACATCGCTAGCTTGCTTGCTTCAGGGAAACAGATACACAGAGAACCCCAGAATTCTGCACATTTGTACATTTTGTGCACCCTACACGGCCTTGCCGAGATGCTCTGCCCGCAGAGGAGGTCCCTAAAACCAGAGAAGTTTATAGAGACCGTAACTCAGTGAAATCAAAAGTAACTGACTTCAGACTTTACAGGACTGTAGATTGTTATGCTCCTTTTCCCATATGGCTTTTTAGTGTAGTATTCAGGTAAATCGGAGATAACAACATTGAATATCTAATCTTCAATATCTAAGAACTGTAGATTAGCAGAGTAATAAAACAAAGCCAGAGATTCAGACCCCGAAATCACCAGGATCCTACCTATTGTCTTGTCTGAGGCATGTGTTGTTAGAGTCAAAATCACCTAGGGGTAAAGTTGACAAGTCTGTTTAACCCCTTTTGTGTAATAAAACAAACATGATCCATCTGTTCCAAAAATACTTCTAAGTTCCAAGTAATATTTCTATGTTCTAAGTAATGAATTTATTTCAATTTTATGGATTAAAAATTCAATTTTAAGTGTTTAGTGTAGGTAAATGAAACTACTACTATTGCTTGTTACCAGATTAAATTATGTTTTTTTTTGTTGACCTGTCAATCAATTTCTACAGTATATAACAGGTAAATAATCAGATATAAACCAGTCTTACATCTTCCATAATTCCCATAATCTTAGTGACGGCATTTCTCCCCTCTGGAATGTTTTCATTGTACTTTAGGTTTTATTCTTGTGATATTTATCCAATGACTTCTCAGATTTACTGTGGTCTTTTCAGTACTGACGTATCTGACCTTACCCTTTGTCATCCTGATTTACCAACGCAGGATGCATGTTCCTCTGCTCTCTCTAAATTTGTGGACAGGGCAGCTCAGCGGTACACCTACACCTCAGCAGCTCAAAGGTCAAGCCACATATCTCCAATGCTATCTGCTTTATACTATTCCTTAATTAGTGCTTGCATTCTGTACCTGCTATATATCTGAAAAAGCAGATGACTAATATTACTTTGAGGTACCTTTTTTGTCATGATACATGATTTGACTGAGGTGTTGATCTTTACAGAGGTTATGAGGATGTCAGCTGGGACTCCAAGCTACCCCCTCGCCTCAAACCTCCAATGACCACTCTGGAGAAAATGCCTGACCCTGTTAATCAGCACTTCACTCTGAAGAGGTACCACAGCAGGCCTGAATTATGGCAGGTTAGTATATTGCACTGCACATGTGGGGACCCAGGTGCGGGATTGTTGGGCTCTGTTCTGCCTGCTTTGTACTAAGAGGTTTCATTATTTTCTTTTGAAGGCTTTTGGACCTCACTGGAACAGACATCAACTTCGAGCCACATATAATGCGAAGAAGCCTATTAGTTTGTAAGTGATTTGCACAAATGTGTAGTTCTCTTATAAATGCTATGCCTTTGTAGGATCACTAGCATGTGGAAAGACAGAAATTACCTTCTTTCTTCTATCACTGGGATACAAAAAAGGGGAACTAGCTTCCACTAATGTAAACCAGTCTCTAACTCAGAACTCTAAGCAATGCTAATTCATTTCTGCCGACTTGTTATCATTTGTATCATTTATCTTATACACCAACACTTGGCTAACACTGTTTTAATATGGAAGCTCATTGTTTTTAAAAGAGCCTTTGACTTAAAATGCTATATGACTAGTTGTCCATATGCTTAATCATTAAGCTAATGATCATTTATGCAGCACTCCAGCATCATATTATTGGCATTTAAGCTCTGCCTTACACTGTTTAACTACTGATATTTAACCTAGCCATTTTGTGGCCACGGTTCTGGTTTTGGGTCACTTACATCAAAGACTTTCAATACAAGTCTCCGTGAATCTTCTGTTGATATGCATTTCTGTTGTATTCCACCTCCAAACATACTTGAATCGGTTAATTAACCTAGGAAAAACCTTACGTGATAAGCTCACATGTGAAGGTGGATCGGGCAGGAAGCCTGAAGTACTACTTTAAAACAACTAGCTTAGAGAGATTCTAAAACAAACAGATGCTCGAGGTCAGGGTTGCCCAACTGGATGGCTGCATTCCAGCCCAGCTCCATGATTTCCCTGATCTAACACACCTAATAAGCCTGGTAATTAACTGATAAGATGAATCGGAACAAGGAAATCTCCAGATTGTCCTGGACTGCAGTCCTCCAGGACACTGCTGTAGTTTTTGCTATAGAGAGAGGTATTCTCTCTCCCTGGTATACACTTATTGGTAAAGTTTGCTTCTAGTAATCTTCATTATGAGACGGAGGAAATAAAGGGTAAATGGAATGGTTTCACACTTTAAGGCAGGAATAATTCGATTGTATTAGACTAGATTGTAAAGACTAGAACTCTAGTTAGAACTCTGATATCTGTGTTTTTTCTTGTTACAGCACCAGCCCATGTCCAAAATCAGGCCAAATTCCTTTATATAGGTAAGCAGTTGCACAATTTTGCCTTTGCAGTTTGAGAAGTATACTCTAACAAGGCATGCTTCCGTACCTAATGTGCTGCTTTGTTGCCAACGTAAGCAACAGTCTCAGAAGACACTGTTTTAACCAAAATGGAGCCTTCTGAGATCTTTTTGATATACTCTCATTAAAGAACAAATGCAGTGAGTTACCAGGATGTTAGATACCACTAGCAAGCCACACTGTTTTTCCTTCAGAACAGCAAGAGCTCCAGATGCTAGTTGTGTTGTGCAGGAACATTGTACTAAACTGGAGAGTAAAATAGCACACCATTAAAACCATGTAAACCTGCTGTAATGTTCCTGGAACCATTAGAAGTTCCTCAGTGGGTACTGGGGCCCTAATAGGTTCCAGGAAAACATTCATCACACTGCCACCGCTGGCCAATACTGTTGTCACCATAAAGGGTGACTCTATGGACTCATGTTACTTGCTTTTATCCTGCACAGTGGTGTGGTGGGCTCTGAGAACATGGACAATGTGGATAACCGAGAACAAGACTTCAGACCTCTAACAGTGTTGCGTACCATCTTGCCTCCTTACACACCCACAGCCCAGTAGGTGACCAATTCATATTCATATTCATGTCCAATTCATACAGTATTGTAAATGTGATGGAATGCATGATATGAATACCACAGTGATGTGTGTGTTACAGGTTACAGTTACAGATTACGTTTACATAGTTGGTTTATTTTGTGTACGTATCTGATTTTGTGATCTATCTTTTATAAAAGCCGTCTCACCATTCCTGGTTACACTGGAAAAGCTCTGCACGATAGGCCCCACACCTCCGCCATCAGCCTGCCGTCTTCAGTACTGGATTATCCAGCTCCAAGGTAAGGCACACAGACAACGGTAAACATACAGTTTACAAGGCAAGCACCAATCCCACTTTTTGTCTCATGATACAGATATTAAAACTCAGGGTACCGTTAACGAGTATCAGTTCTGGTGCTCCTTTTTTCTTGTTTAATCTAAGAATAGAATGCATGACTGTGTGGAATTCATTCATGTGTACATTTACATGATGCTGTAGCTGAACAGAATGTCTTAATTAATGAAAAGTAACCAAATAAATATAAGTACATAAATACATACAATTCAGCTTTCCCAGTTGTTGCCACTGACCGGTGGAATAAACTGAATGTAGATTTTTTTGGGAGACTTTGACACTAATAATCTCTTTGCAAAAGACCAGGCGAAGTGCTATGAGGCATGAAACAACATGGTGTAAGATGCAGGTTTGTATAGCATTAAAACCAAGTGGTGAAAAATAAGATAAATAAAGAAGCAAATTATTTAAAATGCTTTTTTTTATTTGCAGAGGGAACATTACATCTTCTGGCCTTTCTGAATAAAAAAAACAGGTTTTAATGAGTTAAAGTCACAGTGCTTTAGTTTTTAGACTCAAGATCCTTTTTAAAAGCACATCTCATCTAAAAGACTTACTGAGCTGTGAATGCAAGCATTGACTAAACACCACCATAGAAGTAAACAGTATATTTATTTCTATCCTATTATACTACGTCAATGATACCATAAAAATGAAGACACTATTACAAAGAACACTGCATTGAAATAATATAGAAAATAGTATTTTGACACCCTGTTTTGTTAAATTGACAGGAAATTGAATTACAAAGTTTAACACATATTAAGACATTTCAGTTATGGCATGAGATATCATATCAACTGTGCCAAAGTACTTTATGATTTTGTTTTGCTGAAAGTGTAATTTAGCCTAGATATAGAATATTGTAATATCTTAAGGCTTTTGTGTCTGTTGCATGTGTCATATATACTTCCTAAACAACAACATTGAAATATTTAATTCAATTCAATTCAATTCAACTTTATTGTCATTATACCAATACAGGGTTGCACAGTATAACGAAACACGGTCAGGCTCCTTCTCCAGTGCAGTTACAAGAATATGTGTATAAATATATATATATATATATATATATATATATATATATATATATAGTGTAGTGAAAATAGACAAATAAGGACAAATAGACAAAGACAATGTGTGCAAACAGTATAGTATGTGTGCAAGACATGTGCAAAGTGTAAGAGCAGTAAAAATCAGTCAAGTATGTGGTTGTAAACAGTATAGATGTAGATATACTTGCTATACTTGCTATAATCTAAGAGCTATTTGAACTGGTCGGTTGAGGAGAAGCTAGATGTTACCTGAGCATTGATTCTCCTTGTGCCACTTCAGTGTTGGTGTAGACTGGTTTAGCTCAGCAGATGGCAGCAGAGCAGTGCAGTCAGGAGCTTTATCCAACATGAAAGTGAGATTTTGTCTTCAAGAACCTTTCCTGAATTCACGTTTGAACTGAGTTCATATGAGTTCTCTCTGAGTAAGGAAAGAAAAAAGGGAGAACAGCAAATAAAGCAATAGACAATGAGAACAAACCTCTTTATCTATGTCTATTAATCAAATGCATACTAAATAGCAAGCATGAAAGTGTTCTCTCTCTGCACCTCTCTCTCTCTCTATCTCTCTTGCCCTCTCATAAACACACACATATTCAAACGCACACACACACTGTTGTGCTGAGTCTCACTCTATACTGTTTATCTAACCTACATCAAGAAGCGCCTTTATATGTAGGATGATAAACTATGACAACTGCCAGTGTCCACATCACAGGCTTTTTTGTGTGTATGACTCCCTCATGTTCCTTCTTCTGTTAGAAACAACTCCCCGCTTGGCCTAGATTTACAACTCTTTGACGTTCTGCAGCCTGTGGCTAGCTTCTCCCTAATAAGTGTCAGACTTGTCACTCTGTAGATTTAAAGCACCCAGAGATGATTTAAGCCTGAGGTTTAGCAAGGCCATTAATCCAAAAAGCATGCTGAAATGTGTGGGATAAAAAGGGAAAGGGAGTTTGTAAAGTATTAAAATGAGGAACTCTTAAAAAAAGAGTTTACCTTTTGTGTGTTTCACCATATCGTGGGTATAAAATAGTCTTTCTACAGGAGTAAATGCTAAAGTGCCTGAGATTCAATGAGCTAACCTCCCCTCACTCTCACAGGCAACGGTAAAACGTCCTCAGCTTTCAGAATGAGTAGGAATGGGGCATCTGCAGCATGTGCAGAGAGGAAGGGGGGAGGAGGAGGTGTCTGAGAGAGGCACTGGAGGAAAACCAAACTCCTCACCCAGGGACTGGGTGGTTTTTTTTGAAAACGTGTTTCCTAGCCGGGTCTCAGAAGAGCTGGTTTACCGGCTTTTGGAGCAGCCTTCTCCAGATGGTCCTATCCAGAGCCGAGTTGCTCGAGCTGCTGGTGGTAATCGTGGTTTTTCGCTCGACCCAGATCCATTTTCCTGGAGCCACTGGCCCTCTGAAATCTGTTTCCTCTGCTGATAAAGCAGGCCTCCCAGCTTTTCCTTATAGCAGAAGAGAGGAGCGGCCCTCACCTTAAGAACTTCCTCTGTCCGCCCCCTCTCTGTTCATGACAAAATTTCGGTTATTGTTCCTGTTGCAGCTTTTTTTAAAATAACTTGCTGAAACTAATTCTCCAAGTAACTCGCTCAAAAGCAGTTTTAATGTTTGGAGAACTTGAATGGCTTTGTGTTACCAGATCTGCTTTTGGTTGCCAGAATATTTCCAGTATATAGTTTTTTGCACCTGCCTCACTGTGGCCCATTTCTGTCCTTTTCCACAGGAGCAGTTTGACCCCCTCAGCCTACGGCCGCAGAGCCCCACTGTCCAGAATGGTCACCACAGTCCCACCAGGCAATCCCTACCTTCAGCCTAAACCTCCTACAGTTCCCTACTAACATCTCCCATCTAAAGCTAATCTAAAGCACGAAAACGACTATCGATGCTAAATGGGGGGAATAAAGCAGTGGAAAGAGATAATCCCTTGTTTTGAGGAAACCCAATCTGTATTGGTGAATAGATCTGAAATGATGTGATGTCAATGACTGATTCTCTGCGAGTTCAGGATAATGAAATGCTTCATTAGCATAATTTCCCTTGATTCAGATGAGACGTTCTGTGAATGAGGAAGATATGTCATTGTATTACAGTCTGCATACGCACGCAGTGAATTGTGTGTGTGCATCAAAGTGTAAGGTCTTCTTATCATCTTCTTAGTTAGACTGCCGTGGAAGATTCCTCATGTCACTTTACAGTGGTGGTCTTGAAGCTCACGACCATCTCACCAGCTCACAACATCTTATATTCTTCCGTCAAGCACACAAGATTAAATTTTAATCTCAGGAATTTAAGCAGCAGTTGAAAACCTAAAAAGAAGAGCCTGCTGTTTCTCGAAATGCTTACGTTTCTTACACGCTCTAGTTCTACACCCTAAGAACTGTGGTTTGGAGAATAAAAGAGAGAATGGCAATGAAGCTTCACCTGTTGACAGGAAATAGGAACGTGCTGGTTTCCTGTTTCCCCCCGTAACCTTTGTTTCTGTGCTAAAAACGCACCCCCAGGATTGAGCGTTGCTAGCCTACCTATGCTCTAGTCTGAAGGGTGATTCACTTTCAGCACAATTCGCTTCACTTACAGTGTGCACTTAGGCAATCAAACTGTTTATCGCAAATACACCAAATTAATAGTGCTAATTCATACTGAGCTACATTCACATTGACGCTACACCTATGTGTTACATTATAAGCCACTGTTATGAGAATATGAAATATGCTTTCTGGAAAAAGAAGCTCCAGGCATGGTTCATTGTTTCTTGTGTGAGGTGCTATCAATGAAGTCAGCACAGTCTAGATGTGCGCTTGGTTTGCTGGGCCGTGGTGGGAATGGCCCGGTCCACAACATTTCCAGAGATGAAGATGTGGTTAGCAGATAACATAACGTCCAACAATGACCCATGGGGCCCCGGGCGCTTTTACTGCCCTGACTTTCTGAGGGGCCCCAGGCCTGCTCCTCCTATCACAAGACACAAGGTGCTCTCTCTTGGCTCTTTTTTCTCCAACCTTTAAAAGCTCTAAAAAGATCAAACTGAACAGATAAGACGCAGCAGATGTGTTGCCAATGTGTGGCAAGGCATAAAGATCATTTTTCAAGGCCAACATCGGCTTGAGTTGAATTACCAAAGGCAAAATTGTCAGGAATTGGTTAAAATTTCGATGTCACTTGAGGCTCTGAACTGGCATGTAATGATACCACCAAATATGGACCCATCATTACAGAGTGCCACTGTTTTTCCAATAAGAGCATTTGTTTGTTTGTTTTTGTCTTAGTACCACGAGGCAATTACATAGTATCACTCAAGTATACTCAAACAGTACTTCCCCAAAATTGCCTGAGCATTTCTCCCTCCCTTCCTAACCTGCTCCCTCTCTCGTCTCCTCGGGTTTATGTCCTATTATTGGATCGATTTTCATGTTGGGGTCACAAACATAATGGCTGATTCACCAGCAGTCCTTTAGGCTCTTTTCCATACTCGCTCGGGCGAAAGATTAATTTCTCTCCCTCCTCTCGATTTTTTCTCTCTCGTCGTTTCTCCATAAAGAGGGTAAATGTCAAGCATGCCTGACTCCTTCTAGTGACACATCCATTCCAGCAGATGATTACCATAAGGAAATTGACACTTTAGTGTGCACAGGGGAATTTAATTTAGCCCGACATCTTGCTGCATAATGCATTCCCAAAGTAAGTGAGATTTCTCAGCCCGGGATGGAGAATTTAAATAAATTTGACTATTAACGTGATTATCAATCTCGAACAAGTCAAACTTATTTATGGATTTAAATCAATTACGGACGGCATGTTATTTGAGCTCCTAAATTGGAGGGTGTTTAAAGATCCATGAAATAACAAAGGGCTGTACTTGTCTGTCAGTTTATTCTAGATACTAATTTAATTCAGTTAATGGGTTTTAATTACAGCATCATGCTGTGCCAGATCTCGTGAGGCGGTGATTGAATTTTTGAGAGTCAAATTCTTCACGTCGGATTAAATATATAAAATATATTAATATATAAATATATAAAACAAACTTCCACACAGCACTATTGCCTCTCTTCAGCCACTGTTTTTGCATATTATCCCTGGATATCAATTGAAATTGTATATGTTTTATTTGCCTTTCACAAGTAGATGGAATTTGCACACATAAAGCCTTTATACCCTCCCCATTCCTAACGTCCAGTATACTGGCCATCTATTTCCCAGGTATTGTAACTCTTTAGAACAAGGTAGCTCACCCTACTAGTGTTTATAAAGAGCTCTCTATCTTTCTTTAGTCTTTCTATTGGTTGATTATTCAATAGAATGTTTTCTTTTTTTATCTTGTCATAAACAAAAACAAATGGCAGCTGGCAGGATAATCACCACCTCAAAGACCAAATCAAACCAATTCTGAATGATACTGTATTTATTTTAGAAATATGATTTGTATGTGTGTCCTTCTAGGAGGTAAAAAAGGAAAAAGGAAAATTATTTATCTCAAATTATTACAGATTATGAGATAAAGTTTAATGTCCACTAATCTGAGCGTTTGGATCCAGGGGTTCAGGTAGTTACCAGAGTTTAGAAACTTCTTGTTGGAACTGTACATACAGTAAACACAGGAAACGTTCAGTACCTGCTTTGTGTTGTGAATAATAAATATGTTAATTTTCCATAAAGTCTTTCGTTTTATATGCCAGTATACAGGACATTTGTGTTTCCCAGTAAACAAGAAATATAATTCACATTATATGTCATTTGGTGCAAAAAACATGTTTCCAGCCTCGGGACTGAGAAAGATAATTACTGTACAGTGGAATAGCCAGAGAACACTCTTCTTGTATTTAAGTTCCAGTCAAGACAGGCATTAAGTACAAGCCAGGAAAAAAATGGAAAATAAATATAATCCCATGTTCAGCATTTAGTGTGTTCATTCATTGCCTTTATTACAGCTTTCGTTCTGTTATTGAGACATGCTTTCAGTTTGCCAAAGAAATCTACAGGGATATTTTTCCACACCCTCAAAGTCTTAGACGTTGGTTGCATTCTGTGATCCAAATCACCCCGAATACATTCGGTGATGTTGAGAACTGGATTCTGAGGTGGTCAATCTATTATTCTGAGACCACCAGCAGCTTCTTTCTTTGAAGTCTTCTTTTTTTGTCTGTTTTCTCTCCTTAGTAACTGCATCTTAACAGGTATACATACTTTCAGGCCCATAACCATCTCACAATGGTGGGATGGACAGAAACACCCGTAGATGTTTTTAGATCTGAAGGAAGACTGGAGCTTTATTTCCTCAGAGATGGAAGCTATAGATACTGTTTTTCTGGTGGTGGACGTTTTAGTGGTCTACCAGGTCTTGCATGGTTGTTAGAAGTCCCAATTTATTTGTGTTGTTTTTGAACTAGGCTGTTGGAAACTCTTGTTTTTCCTGTATTTTTTACTTTTTTTATACAGGTGGATCCTTTTATATGTGATCTGCTCAGAAAATTCTCCTGAAAAATACTTAATGACAATTTAAATGGAAATGAATAAATGAAGGGTGGTCTCTGTAGGGTGGACTATAGCACAGTATTGTGTATCGAGACTGTGTAGACTAAATATAATATTTGCAATGCGCTAGACACTGCAACTGCATAACAACAACATGGAAAAAAATATGAATATTAAGTACGTAACATAAATAACAATTAAAACACACAAAAATGTATCATTTGGTGCTGGATATAGAGACTGTTTTATCTTCTATCTGAAGTGTACTCAAAATCGGACATCATCTTCCATCCTAAGATGAATTCATTATTCACTGTAAAATCATCTTTGAATAATTTCATATAAAGTCTGATCTTATTATATGTGTAACAATTTGAAAAGCTGCTACTGGAAAAGAAGCTGTAGCTTATTAACCCATAAGTCATATGATTTGATGACTGAAGTCTACAGATCGTGATATACTTAGGATAATGTCCTGACTTTTCTCTGGAGTGTTGACCGCTGCTCTTGTCTTATACACTGCAAAATAAATCAGCAGTAAGTACGCTGGAGTAGCGATGCCCTTTAACCGTAAAAAAGCACCCACTGTGGCTGTGTCAGTGTGTCAAATACCTGAGCTGAATACATGCTGCATGGTGTAAGTGACGGA
>CM067478.1:11084876-11272535 GCA_034552555.1 Semaprochilodus insignis
GGGGGCGGGTGGACTGAAGGGTGGGGGGGTTCTGCGCTCCTCGGGCCTCGGGAAAATAAAGGGCTGCGCGCGCTAGAGGCAGGGCGCTGCGCGCAGAGAGCCGGGCTGTGATGTTGGGCTGGAGGCAGGAAGTGCCGTGGAGAGGGGAGGAGGGAGCGGGGGCAGCCATCATCCACGGAGCGCTGAGGAGCTGCGCACATGGAGGAGCGGGCCACAGCTGGAACAGCTTCATACTGCAGAACCCGGGACTAGCAGGTAGGGGCCATTCACAGCGGGACACACACACACTCTCTCACACACACACAAACGCGCGTACACACTCAGGGCGGGTTAAAAAGAGTTAAAGCTGAAGTTTTAGTGGAGGAGAAGAAGAAGCTGGCAGAGTGGGAAAAGCTCCTGAAGTGTAATGAGGCGAGCAGCAGGTGTCTAAAGTCAAAGATGTGCCCAACTCTTCGCTGAGCCACCTTCATGTCTTATCTGTCCGTGTTCTGGCCTTCGGAGAGGACAGGGTTTGGGTGGAGGGAACTTTATGGAAAGTTTTTTTTCCTTTAGTTTTCCACACAGGAATAGTCTCCTCTCCCGAAGTCCTAAAGAGACAAACCTAAACATCTTCCATTCCTCACTAAGTGTCTGTGCGTAATATTCGATCTTAGGGCAAACAGGTGCTGGAGTTTCGCTGAAGGCATTTCGGGAATATTCTGTACTCAGAGAGTCGCTTTCGCTCTCTTACGCGGAAGCTCCTCGTCTTTACGCACCTGTTGCTCACTCCGCTCCACAGCATGGAGAAGATTTATCTCCGGTTTTATTATGCTTAAAAACTCTCCCGCGCAAACAGACGCTCATATAAAGTATATCTGCAGATTTAATTCACTAAATTAAGGTGGGATTGTCTCTTTGGAGGACAGACAGAAAACGGGGGCGAGTTGAGACTTTTTGAAACCAAAGAGAGGAAAAAATAAAATAAGTTGGATTTCGAATACAGTCATTTGGGGCATTTTGAAAGGTGTTAGGAGCTGCTCGCCGCCTGGGCTTTCTGTCTGGGCTGTTTCTCAGTAAGACAGAAGTGAAGCTGTTCTGCTCTTGTGGGCATGAAAACACTTCACACGTTTATTCACCCAACTTTACGCGCTCTGTTCGCAGCAGAAAGCGAAAATAAAAATACGTGTGGAGACACAAAAAAAAAAAAAAAAAAAAAACAAGATTCCAGACTTATAGAGTATTCCAAATATGGGCTAAATGTGGAAATAAATAATAATAGCAATAATAATAAATGACACCTACAAATACTTTTTTCCTGTTTGATTTCCGGCTAAATAAATAAATAAATAAATACATAAATAAACAGCCTAAAATAAACATGCCACCTTCAAAACTTTCACACACAGTAAAAACGAAATTTTGCAGCTAAATATCCCTGAACTGAAAACTGCTAAAAAGTCTCTGAACGCGCCAAATACGCAAGCACACCAAAAATCATACGCAGCCTTCCTACGTATATATTCCCGTCAGAACACAAACCAATAAATAAGAGTGAATTAGGCAGACAGAGAGGAGAGAGCTGGTGTAGGTCCCGTGTAGAGGTGAAGAGGTGCAGATGTAAATGAGGCTCATATACAGCTTCACTAAGGGCTCTACACCTCTGTCAGTCAGACAGATAGTCAGATAGATAGAGATCAGCACATGTACCCGCTGCTCTGTTGAAATCCCCACTGATGCAACAGAGTGGAGTGAACATGGGGAGCAAGTTTAGGGAACTTCAGCCACCTCCGCTGGCTTCACAGCAGCTCTATTGCATTAATCACAAATCAACCACAGCAGCATCATCCTCATCATCATCTCCCTCCTCCTCATCATCATCATGGTCCTGCAGTTTAGACAGGCCACTCAGAGTCCGCTCCTGTCTTCTCACCAGATTTCTCACAAAGACTGTGTGTGTCTGAAATGGATCAGAGCTCTAACACTTTCATAACGAAGGAACTTCAAAGGAACACTCGCGGCCCAAGCCTCATTTCTGAACCCCAGCCACCCGGTTGTTGTTCTTAGAGCAAAATCATGGCTAGGAATTGTGATAAGTAAAGTAGGAAGGAGAAACAGCACTGCATTTCTCTGTATATGAAAGAATAGAGCATGTGTTAAAAGATTAGAGCCTGTTTCAGGAGCTTCACTGTACTGCGAAAGACTAAAAACAAACAACTAAAGAGAAATGAGTTTCACCATAGGGATCACTTTCAAAATGAGCTATAGGAGGCTAAAATGAGATCTTCCTCTTAGAAGTCACACTGTAGTAAGGAATATCCCTGAAGTTCTATAGAGATGTTTAGAAAATCAGGGAATTCACAAGGCATTTTTTTCAGGGTTTGTATTCCCTCAGTTTCCTCAAATATTCCCGCCCAAAAGCAGAAATTCCACGACTTCACACGAACTCTTATTGGTAATAGAGTTTTCTTTACTTCCCGTTAGAACCCTGAGTCAAATGAAACCCTGTTGACTCCACGCACAGTTCTTCTCACCTCTGAACGCCTCTGACCTGAGCCGTGTCATTATGTCTAACGGTTTCGCAGTGTGTAGTCTCCACCCTTCTCCTCTTGAGCTTTTTTGTTTTCATGTTTAGCTCTGCTTCTCTATTCCCTCTATACTCTCTCTCTCTATCTCTCTCTCTCTCTCTCTCTCTCTCTCACACACACACACACACACACACACACACACACACACACATATACACACACTCATACAGACGTGCACTTGCACACTCACATCTGCAAGCGGTGTTTGAAGATGTCTTTTTACTGTCACCAGGTTAACCGTACCACACTTTCTGATGTGAGGAACGTAATCTGGCTGGTTGTGCATGCAGAAAATGTGGCAGAAGCAGAAAACAACAGCCTAAAAAACGGCACAACTTTAATGAACAGTCAGGAAAGTTATAGATGCAGCTCATACAGCGCTGTGCAAAAGTCAGAGACTACCCTTCATTTATATAATTTCCAGTTAAAACAGAAAAGATGCTCGTTTTTCAGTGTCAGGGGAAAAAGGAAACATACCTTTAATAGCTGTAAAATGGTTTCAGTCGTTCATGTGTCTGCCTCTTATTTCAGGAGACTTGCCATCAGTTTTTCAAAGAAATCACACGTCTATTTTTTCCTACCCCTTCCAAAGTTCAGTCTTAGAAGCTGGCTGCATTGTCCGGTTTCTACCTTCCAAGTGACCCCAAAATACACCCAGTGATGTTGAGACCTGAACTCTGGGTTGGACAATCCATCATTCACAAGCTGCTGCTTTGTTTGATTAGCACATTTCCTTCATTTTGTCCTCTTTCTTTTCTCAGTAGTGGCTTCTTTTTGACAGCTACACATCCTTTCAGACCTAAAGCACTGATTGTGAGTTGTCTTCTCACAGTGAACGGATGGACAGAGAGCTTTTCACATCTGACAGAAGAGTGGAACTTAATTTTCTCCTCTCTCTCTCTCTTTCTCTCTCTCTCTCTCTCTCTCTCTCTCTTTCTCAGATGAAAGTTTTACATGCTATTTATCTGATGGTGAGATTTGGTAGTCTACCGGGTCTTGCGTGGCCTCAATCATCCAGTTTTGGACACTCCCTATTTTCCTTTTTTTCCTTTGCAATTCTTCATGCAAGTGGATGATCTTATATTGAATCTCCTTACAAAGATCTCCTGACAAAATGAGCAGCGTGTAGAAATTAAATAAATAAAGGGTAGTCTTTTGGACAGTACCAGTATGTGTTGCGTGCAGTGCTGTTGCATGCAGGATATAATTTCTGTACAGATGCTGGACCTCATTCTATCACACAGTTTAATTTCAGTCTTTCTTCCTGCACTCTGAAAAAGACTCCACTCAGGAAAGACCATATTAAAATTATTCTGTACGCTTATTAATAATCTTCATTACTTAGAGTTGCTCTTCCTAATGCTCTTCACTGATGTGTGGGAGAAGAAACCTTTCATCATATACCTTTGAAAATAAAGAATGGATCTTGACTGGGACGTATGACTCTAGGACCTTTTGGGTCGAACTTCTAGGTCGTAGACAACCTTTACATTATGTGGAGGTTCTTTAAACATTAAAAAGGTTCCTCACATTCGCATACCTAACCTGCAAGAATGAATTCCATTGAATTTGTTGTTCATTTGGAACTAAAGTTGGTCCCTTTTTGGTATTTTTGGCCCCTTTATTTTAAAGAGTGTGTTCTATATATTTTAATGCTCGTGCCACTGCATAAATGTGGGTGCAGTCAGATCTTAATCCCAGTTTAGGTGGGTTTCCCAGAAGCTGACACTAATATCAGTGCTAGTGCTTTTGGGAAACTTGCTCTTAGATGTTTCCCAAAAGTTATGAAACTTTTCAAATTACAGAGCAATATATTTTTTTCAGTTTATTCAGGTCATTTGAATGCTGTGTAATCTGAAGAGCTTCAATACTTTTGGGAAACTCTGAAGATCTATGAGGAAGCATGCCACATGCCAGAGTTCATGCCCCCATCCAGACTATACCACATATATTGGTTCCCCTTCTCCTCATTGTGTATCACTTTTTTTAATAACAGCGTTTTGAAATACTGTATTCCAGTGAAGACTAAAATCATCAAATGGAATATGACAATCAGAGTTTCAGAGAAACAGAAAAACAGGAGCTTGAGAATTTCACAGTGAAAAATGAAAACATGAGTCTCTTGTATATTTTGAACACTCATATATGTATATGCACTGACACAGAATTTCCAAGCCTACTCCAGAAGTGAAGCATGTGAAAGGGCGGTCAACCTCCACCCCCTACTTTATCCTAAGCATCACTATTTCCCTTCACACCAGCTACCCAGAAAAGGGGGCACAGGGGGAATACCATACCCTCAGAACACTCACACATACTGTCTCGCAACCTCCCAGCTCTCTACGCCAAGCGGCCAGCATGTAGACACGCAACTCTCTCAGCAAATCATCTGCACTATGACCTTTAACCTTCACTCCCACTACCCATCCCTCCCTCAACCCCACACCCTACAGCTGCACACCTGGCCATTACAAGAACCCGTGTGTTCGGAGTCGTTGTCAGAAAAGCAGTGGTGTTGCGACAGACGGCCGGCCGCTCGCTTCCCGCTATTTGTTCCAAATGTGTGGAGCCATCTGTCAGTGAAAACAGGAAGGCCTAGGTTCCCCTCCTCCCAACAGGCGCGCTTCAGCTTGCTTGGCTATTTTCGGGAGCTTCACTTCTCCCTGTGTGGCGGCTGGCTGGGTCCGGGCATGGGCCTCCAGCGGGAGCGTCTTGAAGTGGCAGCGAGGAGGCCGAGGCTGTTGTGCCCATCTGCCGCGGGCCTGAGGGGCCGCTGCATTATTAATGGGGCCACGCGCACTGGTGACTCCTCAGCTATGCAGGCCTGGCCTGAGGAAGCGCTCCGCGCTAAACTGCCTCCTCCTGCAAGAAAACAAACAAACAAAAAAAACACTCCGCCATCCTCCGTCCTTTGTGGCCTACTGCATCCTCCAAACACTTTTACTATGTGCCTCTGCCTTTTGTCTCCTTCTTGTGCTTACTTTCTCTGGCCTTGCCTTACTCATTCTTACTTTGACTTTATATTTCCATTCTTTCTCCTTCCATTCTCTCTCTTACTTCCTCTCTCTCGCTTTCATTCGCTCCCTGTGTGTCTTCCTCTTTATTCCCCAGTCACCCTTCTCTCCCTCTCTATCTATCTTTTTCTCTGTGTCCACTTTTGTTTCTGCCTATGGCTCGTCTATGTGCCCGTGAGAGCAAGCAAGAGAGAGAAAAAGATAGAGAGAGAGGCTGCCGAGCTCACCCATGCATGCTCAGTAAATTAGAGTGAACACGAGCGCCAATCAGCTGCCTATGCCAAACACCCGCATCCCCCGTGACCCAGGGCCATCTAATTTTCTGCTTAATTTTGCGGCAGTCAGTTTGCATTTTTGGATGATTATGCGGTGGGAAATTAACAATAAATAACAAATGTGGTCTGAAAGGCTCCTCTCGAGTTTCCCGGCACCCCGCCCCTGAAAGCCCACCATCCAGCTGCAAGACGCGGCCGGCTCAGCCTTAGCCGGGCTGTCAGCCAGGGTAATGAAAATGTCTGTACTTCTTTGTAATGTAATGTAGAGGACAGTGGTGTCTGCTGCTGGAATGGGAGCGCTCTCGCAGGGGGTGATGGAGACGTACAAAGAAAGGGCATTCCCCTTTAATCACTCGCCGCCCTCTCTTAGAGGGCTGTATTTGCAACAGTAGGTGTTGATGAAACTGAAACACTTTTTCTCTGTGTCTGTGTCTGTCTGGATCTGTCTTTCACCCCCCTCACCCCACCCCAACTCTCTCTTTCTCTATCACTCACTGCTGTCAGAGTACCTGCACAGGATGGAGACCGAAGAGGCACAGGAAATGTCCCAAATAGCAGGTATAGCACCATCCTATGACCTCAGAGTGTGGTAGGCCTCAGCAAGCACAACCCCTGATAAGTTCTCAAAGTTGTTCCTGTATCAGATCAGCGACATCCAGAAAGCTGACTTTAACGTGATCATGTGCTAGAGACAAAAGTTACAGCGAGCACTCTCCCAGGAAAAACAGAAACGGAAAAGGGAACATGCTCTTTAAATGGAACAGATCTGTGACTTTCGGGAAACTGAGGCACGATACAGAGATGCTTTCATGCTTGCAGCATTATGGCATATGGAGCACGGTGCTAAAATGTTTAGAGCTCGGGAAGTAACACGTGAACTCTTGTAACACATGAACTTTTATAACACATGTATAACACATGTATAACACATGAACTTGTCAGAGAAGAGTACAACATCAACGTCAATAACACCAGCCTGGAACTTTAGGAATTTAAGTAGGGGCCATGTAATGACAACAAATGTTCTAATATGAACAAACATGGTTGCAAATTATCATGTAAAAGTCTTCTTCAGTTCAGTATGACACTTATTTGTATGAAGAGCTGTTTTGTTTAACCCCAGGTGGCAACTTGAATAAAACACTGAAATATTTCTTGTAGGTTATAAGACAGATTTACCTGAGCTGAGGGGCATATGTACAAGCATTACACATTTCTTAACTTTTTAATTGAGGGTTAAATAAATAAATAAATAAATAAATAAATAATACTTCGCATGGATGTGTGTCTCATGCTTACCATAGCAACAAAGATAAAAATCAGTAGCCCAGATTGCTTGGCGTAGCCACTAACTAAAACTCCACTTCATATCCTGCCCGTAAGCATATATGTATGTATATATATATTATTTCTTTTTTATTTTTTTGGGTGTGAAAGCGAACATTTATGGCCAAAAATAATTTAAAGAGAAAATCCACTGATTTATCTTCTGCATAATTCAGTCATTGAGATCATAAAAAATCTAAAACTCTAAAACAAACCAAAAAGAGGCCAATCAGAGTGGTTTGAAGTAAAAGCGTTCACAGAAGAGAAACTTAAATCCTCAGATTTCTTTACAGTGGTCTTTATGACAACCAGGCGTCAATACATCTGCAACACAAATAGTCATTTAACAAAACCACCAGTGAACCTACTGAGCTGCAAATCATCGCTCTCCAGAGAAAAACATGTATCTCCATTTTTGTCCATTTTTACTTTTATGCATCATTTGAACACAGCAGATGCCGTTTACACAAATTCCGTGATGAATGGACCCACAGAAATGGCCCAAATTTGCTTGGAAAAAAGTCTGCTTCCACTGACTTACATTAAAGTTCAATGAGTTTGCTCTCTCCCATAAAGCTGCCATTTTGGAAATACTTGCTTTTCTTTGGACAGTGATTATATATTATATATTATGAGTTTGTACATTCCGGGTTAAATCACTTGTTTTGTCATTTTTATTAGTGAAAATAAGTTAACACCTCTCCGACAAAGGACACACTGCAATATGGAAATTGCTGCAAATAGTAGTGCACAATTTCTGTTTATTCTGAATTAAACATATTGGAAAAGAACTAAAACGTGTCATCACCATCCAAAGAGAAACAAGTATCTCCAAAATGGTAACATTACAGAGGAGTTATTTACTTTCAGTGTAAAAAAGACTTTATTCCAAGCAAATCTGGACAATTCTGGTGGTCCAATCATCATGAAATATCCACACTAATGAGAAGAGCAGCTACCTTGCTCCACTAATATAGCAAAGTGAAAACAGAAAAAAGTGGAGATACATGATTGTGTTTGGGCAGCGATGATATATTATGAACCTTTTACATACACGCCACATTTAATGCTTTAATTTTTCATTTACTGTTAAATCCAGCAAATAAACAGAAAATATACATTCAAATGTGCAGGAGTGTGTTATCTGTACAGTGTGGGTATTTTAACTTAGTGGGGGCCAAACTTTGCATATGAATGTGATAATAAAATAACAGCAAATCACTGAAAGAATAAGGTTGCTTTGGGGAACCCCCCCTCCCCCCCCCACGTACCTCTCTGTCATGAATGGCTTTCAAAAAATATGTTATAGGTCACAACCTACTTCAGAATCAGAATCAGAATCAGAATCTCTTTATTCACCAAGTATGTTACACATACAAGGAATTTGTCTTGGTGAGAGCAACACGTATGACAAGTAACAAAAAACAAGTAACAAAAACACAGAACACAGATTATTTACAGTATTAAACTAAAGGAAAATTACACTAAACAATAAATAGAGTAGAGGATAAATTAAAAAAGTAAAAAGTACTAAAAGTAATAAAAAGCTGAAGAAGCTGAGAGATGTGAAACAAATTTAGTTGAAAAATATTATATATAGAAAGTTACAGATGACCTGAATATCTACAGAAAGAGAACATCTGTACAGGTGTGCAAAACAGGTGTGTAAAACTGTCTTTCATTGCATGACCATACAACTTTTAAAGGTAATGCAATTTTTCAGACGTGTGGTTCCTATCACTACCACTGTAAAACAATTCTGACTCAGTACGTTTCAGTAGAATGGAACATTTCATATCAGACCATTCCGAATGACTGAATGTTTACACCTTAATGGTTTATTTAATCAGAAATGGAATCCCCCTTTCAGATGTAAGCAGCTACATGCCTATTATTTAGTGATCAATCTAAAGGCTTATTATCTAAATCCCGCTATAAAAGTGTCAGGATCTGCTGTGAAATGAATACGGTGAGTTCTGTAGTTTTGAGAGTGAACACCTAATCGTTTGAGTACTGTGAGGATGGAGAACTGCTTGATACAGAGTCTCTTATTTTCTCATCAGGAAGGGACAGTCCTGCTACAAACGAGGGTGGTGAAGAGCAGGAGGAGGCCATGCCTGTCCCAGAGGACCTGTCAGCCAGCACTGGCCTCCAGCACAACAACCGCACTGACAAACCAGCGGGTGAGTCAGACCTGTGTGGCCAGCATTACCATCACCACAGAGCAAACACCGCTCAGCTACAGCACTGAGGAAAGGCCACTTAGTACAGCTTTGCCAAAAGTTTTTTCAGACCCCAAGACCAGAGCCCATACATATCATACAGCAGATTAAACGCCGTTTAGAGAGTTTGAAAAAGAGCTAGGTAGAAGGTGGCAGGTTGAAAAGAAGATCAGATGACACTGTGCCTCTAAAAACGTAGGGCAAAAGCTTTCTTTTCTCTTTTTTGGGGGGCATAAAAAACACACTCACATATTTTGTAACACATTTTCATCAGATCAAAACAAGCTTTCTGAGATGCACGATGAGCATTAAAGCTGGCACGACTGAAGCATCACCTTTAATCCGGTTCTTTGATCAAGTTTGGCTTGAAGTAATTGTGCGGTGGCAAGACATGCAAACAAGAGTCGTCTTATCTATTAGAGAAATGTGTGTGCGTGTCTTATCCTCTGAAAATCTTCTACATTTTAGAGAATGCTGATGTCGTCATATGTGCCATACTATTAAAAAGAAGAGTAATTCATAGTCAGGTCTGGCCATTGTCACGAATTACTCGGGAAGTAACACATGTCTGTCTGAGTGGTTTTAGCACCTGATTTGAGTCTACTAAACCCTATTAAACTGATGATTATAATTTGAGGGCTTGCGTTCCTGCTTCTCCATAATCAGGCAGGAAAAAGAGGATGCAGGAGAAAAGGAAAGAATACAAATATGGACCCAGCTGACTTTAAATCCACTTAAAATCAGCTCTCTCATTCTATAGTCATTTTTCTTTGCATTCATTCAACAATACCCTTTCAGCATAGCTTGGCTTAAGTCATCAGTTACATTGTACCTCATAATATTGCACATGCATAAAGAACATATAGACTATGTTTGGTGGAGCTGGTACTGGTCATGCTCAATATATGGGTCAGTTTATTTCTTTTCATTGTAGTCTAATAATGAAAATGTGTCATTAAAACATCTGACCTTAAGATTTCTCCACACTCAAGTGGATATTCGTTAGCTGCTGATTTGTGATTCTTTCTGTTTGTAGGCCTGTTTGTTTTCGTGCACCTGGTCAGGGCTAGCAGTTTTTTGTATGTGAAAATGGGAACAAACAGAGATAGAGATCTCACAGGGCACGGCACTTTAGCTCAGCATGAAGCTGTCCGAACAATGGCTACACTGCGCATGGCGTACAAGTGTGAAGTAGGTTAACTAGACGCAAAGGCTGTGATGTGTGCAGGAACGGAGCTGGCTAAGCTGAAGTTAGCAGATGGCCTGTTTAAAATCTTGATGTATTTTAGTTTGGAATTTTCCCCTCCAGTAGTTCCAGATAAGCTTGGACTTAAATGCGCACCCCAAACACTTTGAAGCTGCAGTAATTTGAAGAGAGCGAGGAAAAAAAAAGCAAAAAAAAAGAAAAAAACTTGAGATGTCAGAGGAAACTGAAATAGGATGTGCAAGAGTTTCCTAAGAAGAACTTGCCAGAACTCAGTTTCAACACTCACACAGGGAGATAAAATGTTCAGGAGCAACACCAGGCTAGCAAGGCATCGACACACCGCTCTGCACCTGCACTTTATGCCATGCTTTCACTTCAACTGTCGTGCTATTCACACATGCGCGCACATACACACACACACACAAGCGCGCACACACACATCAACTTCACTAGGCTAAGTGTTAGCAGCATGCTATTTTGAACTGAACAGCCCAGCAGAGGTTTCTTTGACTACCAAGTTACCATGTTAAGCTAACACAACAAAGGATTCACAAAAAGTTGGTCAGTGTAACAAACCTTGAGGTTACTTTTAGGGCTGTGAATGCCACAACAACGTGTGATATTTATCATACCACTGAATGCAAGTTAACAATGCAATGCGGATCCACCATATGCACATATGCACCATAGCATATGCAGGAGGCTCTAATCGGATGTATTGTGAATTAGCACTAAGGTCATGGAAGGTCATGTAGCATGGTAGGTTGGAACGGTGATGGAAGAGATGTAATACACTGTGGGCTCCAGTGGTTACGTATGCCATTCTCTATGTGACTATACCGCACAGATAGCTATTGATTAGTCATCTGCTGTAGCGATCAGACTGGCATTGTCAGCTCGATTAGTAGCACTTGTCATCATCTTTTCCACTATTAGCCTGACGTTACAAACTCCACGTCAAGAATATTTCTTGCCAAGCCTATTAGACAGTTCACACATTAAGTTCAAAAGCTCATACATATAAACGTTCAGACTTAATTCTTTGGAATGCTGCACTTTTTTCAGTTAGAACTCAGCTTTTGTCAGATTGAGCCTTCTCTTTGTATATTTTGTAGGATAAACAGGATATTTGATACAGGGTACGGATAATCGTAAATCTGCCGTGCCGGTGTGTGCGTGCATGTGTGTGCATGCATATATTGCGCTGTCCTTGAAGATGTAATCAGCCAGTGTGTGAGAGGATGTGACTATTATATCTTTGCAGTGCATCACTGCCTCGCAGATTAAGGCAGAAACTTGGTAATGGAGCAGCAGCTATCTGCGCTGATGGTGTACTACTGGGGTGCAGCTTTGCACACTCGAACAGGAGGAGTGTGTGAGTGAGACAGGAAGGAGAAGAGCATCAGAATCACGCTGTCTTTTCACTCAGAATACAGAATGCCTAGTGCCCCGATGCAATCAAAAAAAAACCCAAAGCAGACTCTGTATATTTAAATATATAGACATATCTCCAAAATGACAAAATGATAACTTTACAGGAGAGGGCAAAAACATACTTTACTTTTAATGTAAGTCAATGGAACCAGACTTCACACACAATGTGAAGGGCAAAAATGAAGATATGAGGTATTGTTCTGAAAGCAGAGTTATATTTAACGGAAAATACACAAATGTCTCCAACACCAAGTATAATACCAATAGCATTTCATTTGTCCTGTCTTTTCCTTTTGTGCACCCTACTGCCACTTTCCTTCCTACCTTATAAGCAATACACTTTAGCTGTGCCTTCCCAACAAAATGTGTAATTTACTGGCATTATGTTCCTCCTTCAAGCAGACCCTAACACTTACACAAGCAACCACCCAACCACACACTAACTGCCTGGCACATTTCTTTCTTAAGTGCTTCTAAAATGACTATAGGCAATATTTCTGAGATTCATCATATGATAAACCACCTGCATATGGAAGAAAATTAGGGGAAAACAAGAGTTTCCCAAACTAGAGTTCAAAACATGGGACTCCTAACAACCATGCAAAACCTGGGCACATTCAATTTCAAAACATTATGTACCATTTAGCTACAGTTTCCAGACTGTGTGGCAGGCTTTGATGGAGCATGTCAACAATGACCTTCTCAGCTGTCATAGTTGCAACTTTGGTGTAACACTACAGACGATGGTTTGACGCACCACCATTTCCATTTACGTAAACATTTTGCTATGTTTTGTTGGGGCTGAATGCAGCCGTGGTAGTGTCCAAAACTGGTTAAGAGACCACGCAATGATTAAGAGACCACGCAATACCTGGTAGACCACCAAACCGTCACCATCAGATAAGCAAAATCCACAGGTATTTCTGTCCGTCCTTCCACTGTGAGAAGGCAACGATGAGTCTGAAAGGATGTGTAGCTGTCAAAAAGTCCTGACTATGAAATGGAAATAGACAAAAAATAACTTTTTGCACTGGAACACCATACCTAGACATCTATGATGTGGAGTGCGGTTCTACCGCCTGGCAAGTCTAAATTGTGACTGTGATTGCTGGAATCTTGAGAAGTGAAAAACGAAACCAACTTCTAAGACTGAACTTTAGAGGTGTAGAGAAACATCCCTGCGGGTTTCTTCGAAAAAGAAGGTAAAAGATGGACTGGAGACTGTAAGAAAGGCTGGAGGGTGGACATTTCAATACTGAAAAATTATTTAATATATGTCCCCTGACTTCTGCTTAGTCATGTTAATTTGTTTTAAAGTAAGTAAATTAAGTAGCAAACTAATATCATGAGGATTCTGACATTCACCAGCGTTTTCTTATTTGGAATTTATTGTGGGATTTATCTACACACACTCGAGAGCACAAACATGCAAACAGTTCTGCTGTTTAAGAGCACGTCATAATTCTGACGTAGACTTTTACTTAGAACCTTTCCCAAGAACGAATTTAAGAAACAAACTCAGGAAGATATCGGAGAATGAGGCCTAATCTTCTCAAATGTTTTACATAATGTGGAGGTTCTTTAAACTGTAAAAAAGGTTCTTCACACCGACATCTCTCATTTACAGAAACGGCTCATTAAAGAACCGTCCATAGAAAGGTTTTTAGGGAACCAAAACCGGTGGAAAGAACTTTTTTTTGGCACCTTTATTTTTAAGAGTGTGGGTAATTGCCAACTTAGAGTGTAGCACTCAATAACTGAGTGAAATGGATCTGAGTCGGAGTTTAGGAGTTCTTTCTTTATTCGCTTGTACAAAGTCAATCGTTCAAGTCGGCTGCTCGGCTTTTGTGCTATTGCCAGTTTACTGGCAAACACTTTGAAGTTCCTAAAAATGCAAAAGAAGCAAGGCCTTTTTTTCCTTATCTAGAGCTCACACATATACGCGCTCATGCACACACACACACATTCACACTGAGCGGAGCCGTGGTTAAGTGTGTGGCTCCACAGCAATGAGTATGAAGCTATTTTCAGTTTGAGACAACATGAGCAGCGCTCTGAGAAGAACGTAGCCGACACCCAGTGTTACATACGCACACACACACACACATCGACTGCAGTTAGGCGTCAGTCCTATCCCGCCGTTAGTGAATATGTCGAGTTTCGGGGTGACTGTAAGACCCCTCTGTGCTGTTTTGTAGAAGTCAAGGTTAACGCCATGTCTGACAGGAACAGTAGTCATAGTGTAAGCCGGATGAAGTGAGATCTAATGTCATCAGAATCGTTCGACTCTACAGTAATGTAGCCTCTCTTTGTTTGTCCCTGCCTGTGGCTTTTGAAACTTGCTTCCCAAAAAGGGTAAATTAGGATGTGTGACAAGCATTATATAAAGTAAAAGCTCCTCTTCCCATCCCCAGTTTAGTCACAACTTCCCCAAATCCATGAGAGACTTCAGCACACCAGCGAGCCTAGTTCCCTCTGCCAAGCTTGGGTCACATATCTCAGGACAGATCACACGGCAGCACAAGCAGAAGGACTGCAATTAGTTGCAAGAGAGAAGGGCTTTGCATATGTATTCCTACTTTGACTAAGAATTATGGCACCTGGTTAAACTTTAGGTTCTTATAAAATCTAAAGGCTGTGCTTGCATGCTTTATATGGAAATTAGCAGCCCGATTGTTCTTGACACAAAGTGATCACCTAAACTCTGGACTGGAATTGTGTACTAGAGATTAGGAGGAAGCATATTTGTCCATAGAGCATAAAGCAGACCATAATAGGTTTTAATCCCAGCCTGATTACATATCTTATCATTGTACAGCAAAACTGTTTAACAAATAAGGTTGTTCTTTAATTATAAGAGAAAGGAACTACTGAAGATTTCAGAACCAGAAATATCCATTTTATCCAATTTGCATTCTGTAATTTTCAAACATGTTTTAGCACTTTGCAATAAACGTGCCATATAAATAAAGATATTTTATAATGCTACAGAGGAGCCTACCCTCTGGAGAGATAGAGAGAAGCAGCGAGAGAGAGAAAGAAAGAGAAATTCTGAGTGCTGATCAGCAGCCATCTCTTGTGGATTGAGGTGGGTGCTTTTTGCTATCCGTTTAGTGAGCTCACACTTTTTCAGCTTTGGGCTGACACTGACTCAACTTCCTTTTGGTCTTCAAATTAGCGATTCTGTTTCAGTGCCTCTGCCTGAGTGGTTTGGGGCTTTTTGCAGTAATGGATCGGCTCACACTAGGATCTGTACAAATTAGTTAATCTAATGTATAGTTCTAAATCAATACAACAGTTCATTAGTGCAGATTAGAGGAAAAAGGCAAGGCAAACAGTAAACAGTGTGTTGTGTTCTACGTATAAATCATGTGACGCAGTTGCTGATCCCTGTAGTTTGCATGAAAAAAACCTTTGTGTCCCACAAAAACACTGTTTCAGTTGCACAGCTTCACAATTCCCTGTCTGCGCTTCCCTTTCTGTCACTTCTCCATAACTCTTGGCCTTTTTTTTTTTTCAGTTGGGCTGGCTCTGTTAGTGAAGCTTCCCCTTTCCCCCTAGATTCCTATATTTCATTATTTCCACTTCTTCCTCTTCACTCTGTGCAAACTGAGGTGAAGGCATGGGGAAATCGGACACGGCACCATTACATGTTAACCACAGAACACAAGGTCTGTGAGAACCGTTTTAAGCAGGCAAGGCCGGTACTGTGGAAAAGCTATGCTAAACAGCATGCTAACCCTCCTGTGCTTGTTTCTGGGGTATGTAACTTAATGTGGCCCTTACACAAACTGTATAAATGTGGCCATGCTTTCCCAAAAGGTCAGTAGTTTAAAATCCCTCTTAAACCTTATAAGGTGTTCCTCATGGTGCCGTCCTAGGACCACTTTTGTTCTTTTAAATCCATCTTAAATCTTTAAAGGTGTTCTTCCTGGTGCCATTTTAGGGCTGCTTTTGTTCTTTTGGTCTATCTGAAAAACTCATTTGGTGTCTTTCATTTTTAGCTTACAGGGACATTACCTTTTTTGTGTTCTTCATCTTTTTCGTGCCACAAAATGTCATCAGGAATATAGACTGTTTTCTTAATTGGCCAGCTCACTTTCTAGCCATGCATCTCTATAGCCTCGCTTGTGTTAGTTCTTCTCTGCGTGTGTGTGAGTGTGTACGTATTTACCACGGTTTGTTGGTCTGGTTTACACCGCTGCACTCCTCAGTTTCACAGAGCTTCCTGTGTCTCTGTTTCCTGTTTATCAGTCGTTTGTTTCAGAGAAGTGTGATGGTGAGAGAGATGGTGTATGGAGTTTGAATTTCCCAATTCCTGAGTGAGCAAACTCATACAGGAGTTTACTGTTTGACTACTGTGGTTTGTGTTGGGCCAAGAGAACACACTGTGCTCGTTTTTTGTTATCCAGTTTAATCTTCCAAGTATTATACAGATACTCAGATCTATGAATTTACACTGCCCGACTTTCAGCTGCAACTTTGGAGGTTCTCTTTTTACCTTCTGCTTGAACAGTGTTAATGAGTTAAACAGGTGCAAAGAATAACTGAAAAGCTATAGAGCAAGCACATTATATTACCAAGGTCAAAATATTAACTTCAAATTCTGTAGAGAGTTCAGATGTTAAGTTCAATCCCTTCAGGTGTAAAAACAAGGCTAGTTTGGTATTTCCTGTGTAAGTCTATCTAAATAACATTTGCAAAGGAAATCTGTCCTGTAACTCTTAAGGTAAAGTTCAGTTCACAGCACAATTCATTCTTTGTTTTAATAAGTTAAAGGGCAGCACCAGATGTCCAATTTATGCACTCTCAAGTATGACATCTTCCCCTAGCACAGTCAAAAAGGTCATGGGGGGCCATACTGTCACCAAAGCCTGTAGATTGAATTTAAACCTGAGGCTCCTGCCCTAGGGCACATAGAATAAAGAATGCTCAGTTATGGTAGAGATTTGGTAGATGAAAGTGTCAGCTACAGCGATAGTCAGGGTGACCATCCAGCCTGCCACTTCACTAAACGGGCCCACTGCCCTCTTTTTCCAGCCTGCACTATAAAAGTTGAGGCTCGGAGTGACGAGGAGAACGGGCTGGCCGCTGAGATGAATGGAGAGGAAGAGGAGTGTGTTGCCGAGGACTTGCGCATGCTCGATGGCTCGGGGGCCAAAGTGAACGGCGCTCACGCGGGCCCCGACGGCAAGCCAGCGGGCGCCTACCCCACGGCCGGGGGCATCCGCCTCCCCAACGGGAAGCTCAAGTGCGATATCTGTGGAATAGTGTGCATTGGGCCCAATGTGCTGATGGTGCACAAGCGAAGCCACACTGGTAAGCACAACCGCCATCTACTCTTCCCTCCCTTTACTGTCACCCACACCCATAGCACAGAAGAGCTGACAGTGTGCAGGGCTGGATAGGATGCACAGAACATGCAAGAACAGAGCAGGGCCAGATGCAGAGCAGCTAAGGCCAGGCTGACCGCGCAGCAGTTGATGTGAACAATCTCGTTTCTTAGCAGGAGCCACAGTGCATTCGAAAAGCGCAACCCCCAAGTCCTACATATGGCTTTGGCATTCAGACGACAGATGAAAGGAAGCGGTTACACCAAACCGACTGAACATACTGAACTATTTCTGTGTTGAACAGACAGCAAGTCTAATTAGCCTAAACATCTTTGGACTATTCTACAGCATTAGTCCTCTATTGCATGAATTATTACTCATTACATGATAAAGGTGTTTTAATCATTTCCATTTGTCTAAATAATGGAATTTTTTGGAAAAGGGGGGATAGTTGGCCACTTGTTGCCATATGGCAACAATGCACAATCATGGAAAGTACCATTACATTTTATTTTTCTCTAAAAATATCATTTTACTGAAAACAACACCACACAAATCCAACTTATACTTAGTGAAATGTATAAACCAATATTAACACAGTTAATTTAATATCATTTAAATTGTTATTTGGAATGTATGGTAAACTTAACATAATTGCTGCATATGATTTCAATTATCATACTGTATGGACTATATATCACAGTGTATTTGCCACCTGTAAAATAACTACAATATTTTACCTGCACTGGAGAAAAAACTGTTAGTAAAACCTTCTGGGTTTATTGACTACAAATGTACTCAAACGTAGACCAACATAAAATCCGTGTGGGATAACGCTATTCTTTCAGTGGTGTAAGTTATAACCCAGATAGTATGTTACAGTTACAAAATGTCTGAAATTACAAAATAGATTTTTTTCCCTTTTAAATGGCATAAATGTAGTTTCAGAGTGGCCTAGTCCTATGCAAGTCAAATACAGTCCAATAGATTGAATGCATACAGATCACCTTTATATTTAAACTGGTTTTAATTACGAGTATTAAAAGTTAACATATCCCAGGTATATATCATTTATTCTTGGGGGATTTTTGCCCAGGTTATAACCTTCTCAGTGTCCATGGAAAAAGGGAGATTTCTGGTCATGTGATGACATTAAGTATTAGTTCTTCCACAGTAAAAAGACTCTTTTCAAACAATTACATTTATTTGTTTATAATTACTTTATGTTACTGGCTTTTAGTAAAAGTAATTAAAAGTGAGATAAAGTAATTGTTGCCATATGGCAACACTGTGCAGTAGAGGGTTAGCAATATGAATAGCAATAGTTTGACATAATGCTCACTGTTATCACTTAACATATATATATGTATGTACATATATCGCATATAAAGCTAGTTTTGAGTGCTGTGTCCTGCTGTCTTAGTCCAAATAAATTCTGAAAAGGAAATAAAGTCAAATAAGCTGTGTATCTAAATCACAGCTAAACGGCAACTGCAACAATTAGGCTGAAAGAAACCTCTACTAAATTAAAACGATCAAAGTATTTAATTTTTTATCTCTCTCTTTCTCTCTCTCTCTCCCTCACCCAAGATTGATATTCCATTGTAATGAGCCCAAACCAGTGGTGGAGAACATCTTTCAAAAAGGCACTTAACTTCCGCGCTTGGGGAGCTAATGAAACCCAAAATGGAAGAAAGGAACAGAGGCCTAATGCAAATGCAGAAAAAAGAGTCTACAATAAAAGATATAATGAAGTGCTTCCTATTTAAATATAAATATTGGCTGGTGAGACTGTTCTCCTAAAATGCCTTTTTAATGAGTTTCTCTTTTTTTCCGCCGTAGTTTTGCTGCTTCACTGGTGACTCTTATTTTATAGGGCTTTTGTAGAGAGGCTCGTATTAAAGCGGCTCTCCGAGAAATGCCAGAACACGCGGGCTGCCGGGATATTGGTTTATTCCAGAGGCGCTGATCAGGAAGACTGGCTCTCAAACACAAAGTGTTTCCTTCGCTTTATTTAAATGAGCGCCGCATTTGCATTGTGATGGGCCGCTCTTATTTTAGAGCCGAAGAAGAGGAAAAAATGAGATTTTCAGATCAAATTGACCCAGGCAGTGGTGCATTACGAAACTGGCAGGCCGAGGCTGAAAAGCCTGTTGTTGGATGAGAGCGCGAGCGGAGCGCGGGGGGCACGAGGAGAGGGAGGGGGAGAGCGAGAGAGAGAAAGAGAGAGAGAGAGAGAGAGAGAGAGAGAGAGAGAGATGGGGGGAACGGGGGGCGCGCGCTCCCGTTCTGTGACGCGCCCGGCTCGTGCAGCGCTCCCGCTGTAACAGCGCTGTAGGGCAGTGACCCCCGCTCTCTATGTAATAGTGCTGCTATAGAACAGCGTCAGTAGCACTCAGCGCTGATCCATGTAGTGCAAATGAGTTACATGTGGCACTGCATACATCTCAGTGCGGTAGACTCACAGAGGTACAGGTGGTAGCAGTGTTGGAAGCCAGCTCTGGACATACACCACGACTCTCCACTTACACCTTCAGAGGGTTTTATAATCCGATATTAATGATTAATGAAGATAAAATACACATTACTGTATTAGTAACTACAACTAATATTATAATATGGTATTATTATTACTACATATTATTGCTGTTGTTTGCAGTAGGAGTAGAATGCTAAAATATCTACATACAGCTTATATAGCATTTATTTTGTTACCCTCAAGAACTGCAGCGGTCAATACAATTGGTCTCACTTCTTTGTGATACAGTAGTATGATGTAGTTTGGGTGCACCGATCCATTACACGTTCTATGAAAATAATCACAGCATCTATAATTTAATGCACAATTATTATGTATTTGCTGAATGAAAAATATATCGGAAAAATGTGCCCTGTGCAAAAGTCAAGGCACATTTTATATTGTCCTTTATTTCTTCCAACCTGTTAAACTCAGTCAAAATATCGTTGCTGTCCCTAGAAGACATGTATCTCCATTTTGGTCAATTTTTACTTTCATGCAGCTGCCGTTTACATTGTATGAAAATTAACTGATGAATGGACCAACAGAACAGTCCGAAAACAGCTTGGAAAATAGTCTGATTTCACTGGCCTGCATTAAAATTAATTCGATTTTTGCCATCTCCTGTAAAGCTGCCATTTTGGAGATATGTCTGTTTTGTTTTTTGTTTTTTTTGGCAGCGACGACATGCAAGACAATGCCATGTTCCATAAAGAGTATGAGGATGAGGGGCTGAGGGTGGAAGTTAGGATTAGGTTTATGTTTACTTTTAGAGGCTTGATGTAATAGAAGCAATGACCCTGAAGTTCATCCACATTTAATAGATGTTGTACACATGATTGTACACATTATGTAATCTTGTCCTAATGCGTCTCTGTTCTACTATGTTTTTGTTTTGTTTCTTTTCTCTCAGGTGAAAGGCCCTTCCAGTGTAGTCAGTGTGGCGCCTCCTTCACTCAGAAGGGAAACCTCCTACGGCACATCAAACTCCACTCTGGAGAGAAACCCTTCAAATGTCACCTGTGCAACTATGCATGTCGCCGCAGAGACGCCCTCACCGGACACCTTCGCACTCACTCAGGTATTCCCCAGCACTCCTGATCAAATTCCTCCTGTTAAGCAAAGCATCTAAGACCCCGTATCCTGTCCTGGATATGTTTAAGAATCCAGATCTGTTCTGGTCAGTTTCATAAACTTGGGTAAATTGATCAAAAGAGAAGAAAATAAAAAAAACCTATTTGCGTTTTGTTGAATAAAGTCACTGTTATCAACATTCTCCCGTCTTATTCACCTCTTTTTTTCTTTCAAACTGACAGTTGGAAAGCCCCACAAGTGTGCTTACTGTGGGCGTAGCTACAAGCAGCGAAGCTCGCTGGAAGAGCACAAGGAGCGATGCCACAACTATCTGCAGTGCATGGGCCTCCAGAACAGCATCTATAGCACAGGTCAGCAGAGGAGAGCACACAGACACTCTTACCCCCTCTTATGGCCACAGAGACACATTCATCTAATTAAAGACAGCCTACACTGAGATCAAAGAAATGTGCGCCTCATTAATATAAGATACACATAACTGTGTGAAAACAAATCTTATATATTAGGTAGGTATATACGTCACAGTTGGTGCCAGGCTTTTCCTCGAGTGGCCTGGATGTGTAGTTAACCAACACTCGCAACAGGAATATGAAACTTTCTAAAGGACTTAAAGGACGTTACTCTGTTATTTGTAACTGTATGCAAGAAGATGTAGACAAAGTATGACAAGATAGCGAGAGGCAGAAAGTTTAGTGTAGAAAATGCAGATTAATGCAGATTATCTCTGCCAGCCAGGTGTATTTGTGTATTTGCATCTTATACATGGTTTCTCTGTCTTGCTTTTTATAGTGAAGGAAGAGAACAGCCAGAGTGAGCAGAGGGAAGACATAAACCTGGCTGCATCTGAGAGAGCCTTGGTGCTAGACAGAATAGCTAACAATGTAGCTAAGCGTAAGAGCTCTATGCCACAGAGGTTTGGGGGTAAGAGCTGCAGTCTGCTTTCTTTATGTTTAAAGGAAGTTGCCAAAAGAGGATAGCTTTGCTGCATGAAATCTGTCTGTTAACAAAAGTGCCGTGAGTGCATGTGAGGCGTGTGAGGCGTGTGTTTAAGAGAGTAGAAGGCTAGGATGTTTAATATATTGCCGCTGTCGGAACAAAAGCTTGCATCTCAATTTGTTATTATTATTAATCATTTGAAAATGCCTTTTATTGTGTATCAAATATTAGGAAGAAACAGTTGAAAATTACTTAATGTCTTTCCTCTGACTTTCTGGCATCCTGAAAAGCTTCTCTTTTGGACATACAAGGTTTTGTTCCCATAGTGATGATGGATTTTGGTCTTGATTTAAACGAGTGAGGGTATCTGTTTTTAAATGAGTTTTTGTTAGGTTTTCTTGCTGTATCTTTGGACTTCAGTGATAGACACTGTACTATAAAAAGTTATTTTAAACAAATAACACATTTTCTATTGTCTTCTGAATAGTTATATTCATATCTAATGTTAACACATACATATACAGTCGTTTGCAAAAGTTTTAACACCCCTGGAAAACACGTTTTGCTGACTCCAGGTGTAAAAACGAGAAAACAAAAGGCAGCATTTTCTGATCATTCCGGTGCCCAAGTTCTGTTTATTTTTCAAGTTTATTTGTCATTTATGTTCAGGACATTTATGCATTAAAATGCTTGCGGTGAGGTTCAGGTTAATACTCTACAGCAGGGCAGCATTAATATACATACTAGTTAAACATACTAAATAAAAGACATATAAAAGAGATATATTATATATGTACTACAACATATGTGCTCTGTAGATGACTTGAATCAACAAAACATGTCATATGACTTCTGCATACGACTGTATATGCCACACTACAGCATAAAATAGCCAGAACTAAATTTAAAATGGACATAAATAATGTCAGTTCCCGTCTGAGTTTTCTTTCTTTCTCTCTCTTTTTCTTCTAGGTGAGAAGCGCTACGCTGACCTTCCGTTTGAGAGTGGCTCGGGGGAGATGATGCAGCCTCACGTCATAGACCAGGCCATCAACAGCGCCATAAGCTACCTGGGGGCCGAGTCCTTGCGCCCACTGGTCCAGACCCCGCCCAGCTCTGGCACAGACATGGTGGTCAGCCCCATCTATAACCTGCACAAGTCGCAGCCAGCCGAGGGCAACGGCCTGTCGGCTAAAGACAGCGCCGCTGAGAACCTCCTGCTGCTGTCTAAGTCCAAATCAGCATCCAGCGAAAAGGATGGCTCCCCCAGCCCAAGCGGCCAGGACTCCACTGACACGGAAAGCAACAATGAGGAGC
The DNA here is from genome assembly GCA_034552555.1 of Semaprochilodus insignis. Taxonomy (NCBI): domain Eukaryota; kingdom Metazoa; phylum Chordata; class Actinopteri; order Characiformes; family Prochilodontidae; genus Semaprochilodus; species Semaprochilodus insignis. The sequence goes on from CM067478.1 coordinate 11,108,118, forward strand.
GGCCAGGAGTCGGGGGAGGGGGACCGACGGCAGCTGCCGCTGCTGCTGCGGGAGGCCTCATCTATCTCACCAATCACATGGCCCCGGGTGTGCGAAACGGAGGCCTGCCTCTAGTGAAGGAGGAGCAGCAGAGGCACTTTGAGGCGCTGCGGGCGGCAGGCATGGAGCTGGGCATAGGAGTGACCACCGACGGCTTTAAGGTGCTGACCACAGAGGGCGAGGAGGTCAGGGCGTACCGCTGCGTCCACTGCAGGGTGCTCTTCCTGGACCACGTCATGTATACCATTCATATGGGCTGTCATGGCTTCCGAGACCCCTTCGAGTGCAACCTGTGTGGCTACCGCAGCCAGGACCGCTACGAATTCTCCTCACACATCACACGCGGAGAGCACCGTTACTGAACATGCACATGTACACATACACACATGCAGACATTAATATGAAGACACACACGCACACTCAGAGTCTTTCAGTAAACACCACACATGAACTCTTAATAATTGGAATTTCTTTTTGTATGTAGTCTGAACACTGTATGCATGTTGGAAGGTTTAATTGGACATTCCATTTCGTTATACACTGATTAACACAGACAGATGTAAATATAATTCACTGTCTTGTCTATTTTTCTACAATTGTGTGAGTTACCAACAAGTGTCATCATATATCTTTGGAAGGATAAGGTGTTTTTTCCACTGGGAATGGAAATTAAGTAAAAACATTAACTGTTCATTGGTTTGAAGATAAATATCCAAATAAATTCTTATTGGAGTGACGTGGAAAAAAATCCTGTTTTTTTCAGGGCAGCCTACAGTTTACTTAAAAAGGAAAATTTTGCATAACCAACTTTCTATGTAGTTTGGATAAATCAAACCAACATTTCATGACACATGAAACCTTCACAGTGCAGTTTTAAGTTTTTCCTTGTGACAGCAAAGATAAAATTGATTGTACCATTTTTTTCAGCAGTATTGACACCTTTCAGACAGAACTGTATTCCTCCTACCTGTGTAATTATGAGCAGAAGCTTTTTGCCACACTGTATTTCTGTTTTATCTTCTTGTTTTTTTATTATTATTATTTAAATGTAGATTTTGCCAGTATTTTACACATTTTAGCATCAGCGCCTAAGTAAATACATGCTTGCAAAATACCAATAAAGATATTTTACATTTGTGCAACATCTATCAGCGTTGGAGCTTGCCATTTTTTTTCCATTTTTATTTATTTATTTTTTTTTAATGAATGTCCAAATTAGATTATGATTTACAGTTAAAAAAACATCAATATGCAATAACCAACCAAGAAAATTGTTGAGTTAAAGGTATTTAAAATTGCACAAGACATTTTTTTCCTCATGTAAATAATTGACCTAAAATGTCTATCAATCCCGACTGTAGCTGCCACCTGTCAGAGAAAAACACTTGTAGGAAAAGAAATGATTGACACTCATATGAAGAAAAATGAATACATTTAAGCTAGAAAGTTTTATAAATATATACATCTATTAATAATAGAAACACAGGAAAAGCAGACTTAACTTTAGTGTAGGTATTGGGTTTTAAATACATTTGAATTTTTGGGTCCATATACTTTTACTCACCACTGTAAAATATGAGGTGGGAAAAAGGCACTGAGGGCACAAATTACGTGCTAGTAAACATATTTTGGCAATGCAGTCCACAACAGTCCATGTTGGAATGTATTATCTTATGTGGTCCACAAATTAGATGCATGCTTGAGATATACCTGATAGATTCTTACTGAACATCAGACTGCTGGGCAAGCGACTGGGGCATCTGCGCAGCGCAGACTCTCTCTCTCTCACACACACACACACACACACACACAGACACACACACACACACACACATCCAGATGGCTCCTGTGTGATTGGGCGGAAACGGGAAGCAGCTGTAGCCAGTGCGGAGTCCCCACGCTTCAGTGGGACCTAACGGTGGAGACAGTGCATTTGCATGAGAGGGATAATCTGGCCAGCACCCACCCACCAGCTCTCCCCACCAGACTCTATCCAAAATCTCACTTCTCTTTTCTTTGCAAACTAATAAAAGGCATACTACATTTCTTATTGCCTCCACCCCTTCAAACGTGCTGGTAATAGAAGAAAATAGTCTGCTGGGTGCTGAGGACAGCTTTTCCTGACAAGTTATTTGATGCAACATATGAGCAACTAGTATAAGCACAAGTACACACTGTAACTGGCATAGAAACTACCAATTAACTACCACTCTTTAAACTTCAAAACGTTTCTTCTCACTTGTACATCTCACTTACAAATAAAATAATCATCATTTCAAGTGGTTCTCTTACAGCATTATTCCAGAGAACCCCTCTTGACACATTTGTTTTTAAAATGTGAAGGAAGTGTTCAATTGATCTATCTATCTATCTATCTATCTATCTATCTATCTATCTATCTATCTATCTATCTATCTATCTATCAAGTTCTCTCTCCTAAGGTGCAGTTAAGGTATATACCATATAATGTCAAGTGCTGGTAGTAGGACAAGTTTGCATAGCTCTAGAGGAATTCTGGGCTTCTTGTCCTCTCAGTCCAGCTGAGGGCTGCCCCTGCTTTTCTGACAGATTTCCATCAGTCCTCAGGGATGCGCTCACTACTTGCACTTCTGGCTAGTTTTACAAAGTTCCAACACTGTAGCCAACCGCGCGACCCTGAAATATTCATTAACCGTCTTGACAAAAAAAGATGAAAAATAAATGAAAGGCTTTTTTCATGAGCTTCCAGTTTTTCTAAGATTGTTTCATAAAAATTACATGACCGGTCCATTTCATGTGAGTACAATCTATAATCAGTGCCGCTATGTCTGGCAAGAGCAATCCAGCAGTTTACAGCTCAGCTATAGCTTTTTTTCATTATAGCCCTGAGATATTGTAGAGTTTGATGTTCTTGGTTCTGAGACTTTTTGCAGAAGAAAGAAGCAAAAATCAGAAAAAAGCTACACAATCAGTATCTGCTAGCCATCTTTTCTGTTCAGTGTGTTGAACACATACAACACTTTCTCCACAGATTGACAAGTACTATACCAGCCTGACATGACAACCTTTAATTTTATTGTTCAGAACAAATCTCAACATGGCCTCAACTAAATAATGGATAAACACATTTTTTTAAGTGAGCTAATCTAAGCAGATATTTACAGATAGCAGATTTGTAACATGCTGTAAGTAGCAGGTTCAAGACAGCATTTAAAGGGGCCACAGAATGCATTTATTCAGCAATGTACATCGTACTCTAATGTCTGCACTGAATGTATGTGACTTCGGTTGAGGTGAAAAATGACCAGATGTGGTTTTACACACCAATTTACACCCATATGATCCGGCCATGAAAGTTGTCCAGGATATTGTTAAAAGATGTGAGAGCTGTAGTTGGTTTGCTATTCACCAGATTGTTTTGTGAACGTCCGTTCCACCTTAAATGGTGCCGCAGTTACATTCTGGAGCTTATACAAGTTGGAGCATTTAAGCTGGAACAGAACACTTGGTAACAAACAGTAACAAAGTATATGTATATGTATACAAAGTATATGTTACTGTACTTCAACAGGTTTTACATGTATCTTTACTTTATGAAGTATTTCCATTTTGGGTGACTGTAACTTCACTACATTTCAAAGTCCAACATCTTACTTGTTACTCCACTGCATTATGTGAATCTGTAATTCCTTTCATCTTATGTGTGCATAAAAACATGTCAAAAAGAAAGAAGCACAAAACGAGCCCACCAATCAGGGTACAGCGCACACTTTGTTTTGACCTGTTGGACAGAGCTTGGTTTTGTTCTCCTTCAGTGCATATGATTGTGCATATGATTATTATTATAATGAATTTGATTATTATGATTATTATGATTAATTTTAATAGACATCAGTGTCAGACTAATTAATGACATTCTATTAAAAGATTGGTGGACCGAGAGCCACACTAGAGTCCACCTAAAATGAGCTGATTAAGAGTCTTGTTCCAGAAATGATAATATGACATTAGAGCCATAATAAATTATGTTACTTTTACTCTCCATACTTAAGTACATTTGAAGGAAAATACATTTGTACTTTTACCCACATCGTCCGCCATTTTTATTGCTGTTGCTCCGTATATATTAGTAAGTCAACACTGTAATGTAACAGTCTAGGACTGTGGAATCGTCCCGTTTCACCACCCTTTGTTGCAAAAACGGGATTTGCATCTGAAGGTGGAACAACATTGTTTGAGGCCCATGGTATGTCAGTTCTATGTACCAAACACCCCTTATTCAACCATGCCAAGTTAAATACAGTTTTCCATTTCACAAAACTCAACTCAGGAATATAAATACCTGCCCTTACAGATGGCTTAGGTCTCACCTGTTTGGGTAATAAATGTCTCTGTCATCCTACCCATTTCTCTCTTGCATTATGAAAGAAGGTGCATGAATACAACACCTGAGGTAGTTTTAACCTCCCAACGATCGCTGTTACATTAAGAGTTAGATATCTGCCCAATGAAGTCTGTTTTGGCAGGCATCAGTGGTTCATCAGAAAAGAAAAGGCGGCTTTTACAAACACAATGAGCTTAATACGGACCCTGAGCGTTACTGAACACTTTCTGACAAAGACTTCCTTCAACAATAACAAAAAAAAAATGTTTCAGAGCAAATAACTAGAAACTTTCACAGAATGAAAACAAGATATTAATGTTCAATTCATGTGATTAGAGCTGCTTTGTGATTTGGCAAGGGTCATGGTCTCCCCATCACTGGACCAGCAAACTCTATTTCTCAAAAACATCTGTGGCCACAAAGAGCTCAAGAACAGTTCTCAACCTCACACCTACACCCGTTATGTCAGCACTTAATGAGTCATCACTTAATGAGTATTTCCAGAGATATAAAATTATGTCTTCTCTGAGGGCACATTCTATTTTTACAGAAATTTGTTCCAAGACCAAATTAAACACAAGGATATTTCAAATACAGCATCATATCCACCAGGATATTCCAAATATATTCCCCAAAATTTCTTTCACAAAATCCATATAGATTCAAGAGTACTGCCTGGGTCATTTAAAACAATTTTGATTAGGAAATTCTGTGACCTTCCCACATATGTGGTAAAAAAATAAAAGGATTAACAAACACAATGATTTTGGACAATAGAAAGTACCACGCTATGTATTCCTCTTTATGAGGGTCAGTAACATGGGATACGGAACCACCTGACACATTGCATAGTGAAAGACAACTCACATCTGGACTTCTCGGGGGAAAAACAGGCTGAGTCTTAGACTGCAGTAAACTCAAGACTTCCTATTTCTCTTCACAAGGCAAGTATGGCAATTTTAATACTGTGAATCAGAAACAATTGCCCCAAAAACGTTTTGTTCCAATCAAAACATTATTCTGAGTTAATGGTCAGAACCTTTCAGAACCTATACAGTTGAGAGGAAAAGTCTGAGGCACCCAAAAAGTAGTTTAGAGCTATTTATCTTAGCGGTAAGTGCTTTTGCCACTGCATAACACAGTAAAACAAGTTGATATCTCAGAACTATATAAGTTCTTAGAAGGACAGCATGTTTTGTTTCTGACTTCTTCGTGAACTAAAGCATGTAAACCATGGTAAAGCATGGTAACTGTACATATTAGAATTCCTCAAGGAGGTGCTTGGAAATGTCTATGCTAACACATAGACATTTAATTCTTATTTTAGTGTTTTTACAAATGACTTCCTGCCAAGATGAACTGTTTTACATGTCATTTTTCTGAGATAATGTACAATGTTAACTCTGACTAAAAGGGAAAAATGCTGAAGCAAAACTAGACCACAGCAAAGGTTGAATAACAAGCCCCACTTTGCTCACCCACAGGGAATTCTGATCATAGTTATTACTCACATATAAGAAATGAAAACGTTTGAGCCTGTGACCAATTAGGAAACTAATTTGCACACAGTCCAACATAACAACTGAAGAACTTGCTTACCATCTACACTACAACATCTGGGATGTCTTTGAATCGGATTGTGCAAACACCAATGAGTTAAACAAGGACATTCTTGAACATACAACTAGCACTCACGAAAGGACTCAGAGTCGTTTAGGGAAAACAACAAAACAAATTATGCATACATATTTGTATGTAACAGTGCCCCTAAAACTGAATCCCTCCCTTATTTTTTTTAAATAAACTGTTTAATAGTATCTGTTGCTCTGGATTTTTAGGGGTTTTTTGTGGCTTGTCTACACTAAGACATCAGATCAAGCTAATGAGATTTTAATCAGGTGTGCTAGACTAAAGACTACACAAACCTATCCTAATACTGATACAACCAAATGTGTATTTTTTGTTCTGTAATCTGGAGTAAGAGTAGAGCTGTGTATTAGCAAGAACCTGGTGATATGACATCATGATACAGGCGTTATGATTCAACACATTAAGTATTAAAATGGACAGTAAAGGATATGAATTTGAAGTGCAAAATTAATCATTAAATTCATCTTCACAATCCCATCCTAAATACAAAATCATTTTTCTCCAATTCGCCCAGCGCAGTCCCAGACCACATGGCCATAGCCAGAACAGGAAGAGCAGTGCAAGAGTTAGCCTGTGGGTAACGCTTATCATGAAAACTGAATGCCTGCAACATTGCCCAACTTCCCCTGCCAAATCCACATACAAAGACAGCAGAACAGGAGAGTTAGCCCTGAACCAAATAAGACCAGTGTAGAACGATAACTGGTAAAACGCTATTGCACATAGAGAGAATAATCAGTCGTCAATACAACGTACTCAATGACCTCGCTCCTCCGGAGAATGCACTCAAAAGGACACGACATGCACTTCTTCCCTTTTAACATGAACTTAGCAGATTTCCTCTATATTACTGGGAAGATGCTGCTGCTCCATTTCATTTTCCAGGAATAGAATTATAAAAGGTTTGCAATTTTCAATAAATAAACTGTCTGTGAACTTTCATTGCCCTTTCCGGGACTAACTAAGTTTAACACCTAGAAAAGGCATTTATAATTGAAGAGTTTCTAAATGTCACAGAACTAGGTACTAGGTACCATGTTTCTAGGAAAGGAAAAAAAAGTCAGATACAATCCCTATTACTAATTAAAATGCACCAAGTGCATATAACTCGACTTAACAAATTCAGGTACAACTGCTCTGCTACCTGTTTCTTAACAGCATAGGTGTGACAGCATAAACATCATCTACACAAAATGGAAAATACGTTTTAAAATGTAACTCACTAACAAATTCATATCAAACAAACTGCTACAAGTAAAAAGCCCAACTAGTCCCACTTGCTCAAAAATCCAAAGATCCAAGTGTCAACACATACTGAAAACATTAATGATGTAATACATTATTTAAAGAATACTTTTATTTTCCAACATGGTACAGCACAGACAAACAATAACTGTGTACAATGACTCAACAATAAAAGTGATTGCTGAAACTGTCAACTTTTAGCTTTAACATTAAAGCAGATACAGACTGCGAACACCATTCAACATTACCTTCAATGACATTAAAAAAGTTTAAGGCTTTGATTATCGACCACAGCCAAAAGTCTTGTTCCACTGCTCATAGAGCTCAAGGTCTTTGGGAGACACACTGGGGCGCACGGTCTTAAGAGCTTCCTGAAAATCGCAGTAGAGTATAGGACGCACCTGCTCAGGTGTGATAGTGGCAATGTCACTAAGTTGGATGCTGCGGATTGGGCCCAGTGCTGCCTCACGGCATAGCTGGGTCATATCAGCCCCTGAGAACCCCTCTGTGCCCAGCACCACGTTCTCAAGCTCCTCAGTTCCCAACTGGCTCTTCTCCCTTGACATCAAGTTGGTTACTATCTGCCGACGAGCAGCAGCTTCTGGAAGTGGGACGTAAAGTCGCTTGGCAAGGCGTCGGCGGGCAGCTTCATCAATTTCCTGTGGGCGATTGGTGGCTCCCACCACCAGGATGCGATCCTCAGAGGAGGTGGCAGCTCCATCTAGCTGTACAAGGAACTCAGTCTTAATACGGCGAGATGAGTCATGCTCTCCATCCGTGCGCTGAGAAAGCAGGGAGTCAATCTCATCTATGAAAATGACTGCTGGTTGATGGCATCGGGCAATAGCAAAGAGTGCTCGCACCATTTTCTCCCCCTCCCCCACCCACTTTGATGTGAGTGAGGAAGCACTGATGCTGAAGAATGTGGCTCCAGACTGGCAGGCTATGCACTTGCCTATGAGCGTTTTCCCTGTGCCTGGAGGGCCAAACAGGAGGATCCCCTTAGGTGGACCTCTGAGACCAGTGAAAATATCTGGCCTCAGCATTGGCCACACTACAATCTCCTTAATGGTGGCTTTGGCAAACTCAAGCCCAGCGATATCATCCCAAGCCACAGGTGGGCCATGGTCCATAATTTCACTCATAATCAGTTCAATTATCTTGGGCTCAAAGTTCTTTAGTCGCTCATCAATGGGTTGCGTGTCTTGCGGTAGTTCATCCCTTGCACTGCCTTCCTCCTCCTGCCTTGGCATTGGTGAGACAAATTTGGAGTAGGCTCCCCGTGACCGGTTTGCCCCGAGGCATTTTTTGGTTATAGTGCCCACATTAGCTGATGGGCCCCGCGGACCCTGATGAGAATGCTTTTTCTGCTGGTCAACGATAAGCTGCTCTCGTGCTGTTTTAAAGTTAGTGCCAAGACCCTCCTCCCTTCTCCGTCCACCACCTCCAAGCTCTTGCCCTCCTTGGTGTGGAAATGGGCCTCTGTTGCTTTCAGTTCCTGAACTGTAGAAGTTTTTCCTCTTGGAGGGATTTGTAGATGAGAAGAGCACAGACTGATGATTGTTTGCATTGGATGTGCTCGTGTTACCGAAGCTGGACTGTGGAAAAGAGCTCGAGCTGACAGAGGAATTACGAGTATTATGACCAAAGAGGGGGGTGACCGCTGCCTGACCTCTTGGTATATTATGGGCAGAAACAAGGCCAGTTTGTGCTCCCTCCCTGCCTCTGGCCCTCTCTGCATCACTACTGACAAAGTTACTCACTGTACTTGCCATCTCAGTATTGGGAGCATTGGACTTTAATCCACTGGCAGAAACAGACTCGGTGTTACCTCTGCCCTCACTTTTGCTGACCTCTCCTCCGACGATGATGTCAACATCGACTGCATCCACAGGGAGCTCTGCCCTGGCTTCCATCATCCTCTGCACGCATGGCAGGCTGAACACATTCTTAGTAGTTAGGGATGACTCCCATTTGTCACTGTGGTTTCTCTGATTGCGGGCCAGGTGAAGGGCACTGTCAGCGTAGTTGTTGAGCCCTGTGCGCTGATCATCTGAGTCCAGGACCGAAGCATAGTGCTCAGAGTAGGTCCTGAGCAGGTTGGCAGCTCCGGCCGGAGAGAGCTCGGCACTCGCCCATGCATACTGAATGGCCAGGATGTGTGCCCGATAAGCATCTGCCTTCTGTTCAGGTGTATATGTGCCAGATGAAATGTCAAAGGACCTCCTCTGCCACTCGTCAAGGTGTGCGCTGCTCATGCCTGGCCTGCTCCAGCCTGTTAAAGGAGTGGTCACAGGATCAATTAAAAATGAATGGGGTTAGAGGAGTGCCAGCCTACTTAAGGCTTTCTTGGCAAATAAAGGCACCAACTATGAGATAACATACAAAAATAAAGAATAATTATTATCACTATTACCTCAGGACATTACTGCATTCTTTAGTATTATTCTTACTTGTAAGACAACAATAAAACAGATCGTAGCGACTTTTTTATTAACAGGAGTGAAGGTGAACTGTTTTAAGTAATGCTAAGCTTCAATTAGTGCTTAATATCAGGCGCCGACACTGGCACTTAAATGCAATATCGCTACTGACAATGGGGATACCAATACTTACAATCGACACTGCTAGTAAACACTGCTAGTAAGGAACCGCCCGGCTCTCACCTTTAGCTTTGATTTTGCCTTTAGGCAGCATAGCAGAATGCTAATGGGTCTTGCAGGCTTATGCTTCAACTGAAAGTCAGAACAAATGCTGAAAGTTGTTGATAAGATGGTGATATTCACCAAACCCCAGCAAAGACTGACAATCAGAGATGTAGCGCAAGACAACAAGATGCATGTATGAGATAAATAACTGGAAAAATTGATATGCTAAACAACATCCAGCTGATGTAAACACCACAGGTTTATCTTTATATTTTTAAGGTTTGTTTTTAACTGTTTTGCACAATCACATATTTTACATTTAAACATGGTTCTTATTATTGTTGGTTCTTATTATACCTGTTGTGAATGTATGTGTGTATATATATATATATATATATATATATTCAGGAAGTTTACAGGATGACCTGGACAGCATTATTTAAAACATTCGTTACTGTAAAATGATTGGGGTGAGGCAAAAAAGAAGAAATTACTTTGACACTCTTGTAAATGTGAATCATGTATACTTGAACTATAATTCTCTATAATCGGTTTCAGTTCACCAAACATAAAACAGGTGAGCGCTGTGACTACTCTTCTCTGTGTATCCAAAAAGACTTAACTCAGAGTCCGGGAACCGTGCAAGTTGCTCTTTTATATTAAGCTCTTTATATCAAAAGGTTAGGGAGTTAGTTAGGTTAGGGAGAGTTGGTATTGGAACTGTTAAGCTACTTGGTTTTGGCATTTATATACCAGGTTTAGGAAGAGGAAAGTGGTATCAGTCTATCCCAACTTTGTGTATTGTACAGCTTGTACAAAACGAAAACATTTAGTCCTCTACAACCATTCATGATCATAAATGAACCAAAAATATATAATAAGAAGACGGAACAAGTGATTGAAACACTGTCATATATATAAACACAACTGTAAATAAACGACAAAATAAAAGTCCTTTGTAACCTGTGACAGCTATTACTGCTGTGGCGACTGTGTAGCTAGTTAGCTGCATTGCTAGCTGGTTGAGTTGCAGAAGGAACAGTTTCTCCTCAGAAATACTGTTTCCTGTTTACATTTCCCCGTATACGGGAAAAAGAACAACTTACCTCTGAATGTTATGTACGTCTTGGGGTTAACAGTTTAGTACTTGGTCATATTCCAGCCTCACACGTAGACATAAACACAACATCCACCGAACTTCCCGCCGCCCCAGAGCCCTCCTCTTCCTCCTGGCGCTCGTGAAGTTGAGCGGAGTCGTGCTGCCACCCTGTGGCGTTATCGGGTCACTCAGTAGGACACTGCAAAAACTACAACACCCACAATCCCCCGCGGCGCAAGCGTCAGTCTGGGTTAATCCATGCCTGCGACTCATACGTCAGATCATGACAGTATGGATAGGATAAAGAGATCCCGGGGATGTCTAGACTGCTAACTGGGAATAGCGGCTTTGCTTAGCCGGCGTCTGAGGGAATCTAAACACAAAACTTCCGGCCCGGCTCGGAAACTGAGTCGGTGTTTCGTTGTCAGACCTCAAAAACGAAGACAAATACGGGGGAGCGAGTAGGTTCGCTAGCTTGCTAGCTGCCCACTACGTTAGCTTTTTATACACATTGAGAGCAAAGCCGTCCTCCTGCTCTGGAAGAGGAGCTACGGAGTCACACCCTGATATTCAGGATCCGCAGGAGCTCCGCAGTCACTCGGGCTGTCGGTGACATTTTATTTATTGTGTTTTTTTACTAAGTAGCTAACATTCACTCGGTTACTTAGGACGACTTTTGTAGTTAGCTTACTGTACTCGTGGGAAAAGGCATCCACTCATTCCCAAAAATCATGAACATCCAGCCTCCGGCTAGTTTGTTGGGGGACAGATAGCGTTAGCCGGTTAGCTAGCAGGCTAGTGGGGTAAGTGGTGAGTGGGCGAGGCCGAGGCAGGGCAGGGTAGGGGACCGTTACTTCTCAGCCACGGTGTGTTAGTTAGCTAACTAACTACAGCAGCGGTCTGTTATGAACAACGTAACGCCAATGTACACGTTTGTTCTGAGAGATGACAACAGCAGCGTCTATGCTGAAGTCTCTAAACTCCTCATCGCTACTGGGAAATGGAAACGACTGAAAAGGGACAATCCTCGATTCAACTTGATGCTGGGAGAGCGGAACCGGCTGCCCTTTGGACGATTAGGTAAACAGAAGAGCACTGACCTCCCAGCATGTGCTCTATGCAGTTAACATGCACACATCCGTCCCAAAAAGGGCTTTGATTTCGACAGCTAGTTAAAATGTATGCCCAAATTGAAGAATACAGTTAGTTGCCCTCTTTTGCTCTAGGTGAGAGTTAGTGAGAGAAAGAGAGAAAGGAGGGGAAATTAACCTGTCATGTCGATATGCCTGTATGCCTCCATAATAGTAAAATTGTATTTATAAAAGAATATGTCTTTATTGTGTGCCACAAAGTACCAAGGCAAAACTTGTCTGAGCCCATTTCAAGCTCATATCCACTATTTGCTGAGTGTCCACCTTATATACCTGAATGTGTATTATGATCTGAATATACAGCATCTTGAGGGGACCTGTAATGCTCAAATTTTGGAGTCTACTGATATAGATTTGCATTTTCCCATACTGCACGTCTGTATTCACCCTCCGTCTGAAGTGCTCTGTTTGAGCTCCTGTGTTTTTAGGCCCCGCCTCCCCATGAGCAAAGTGTCTGATCCTGAAAGTCAGGTAGAACATGTTATTAGACCTGATCCCCCATTGCGACCTGGAGTGGTACGTTTTTACTTTTTTAGCTCTCTGGGCATTGTGTAAGACCATGGCAAGCTTGCTGGTAGGCAGGTAATAAGGGTTGTGTAATATGATGATGTCACCTTGTAACAGTTAAAAGGGTTGGAATTCCAAATAGGTGTTTCAGGCAGCTGAGAAGAATGGGTTCTGTGGGAGAAAGCCTCTCATTATGGCCTGTACTTTGAGCTTTATAACTCTGCAGACCAGTTACAAAACATACTAAAGGAAGCATAATAGGTCCCCTTTAACTTGACCTTTGGGACATTATCAATAACAGAGTTCTGTATTGAGTACATGTTGATGTGTGTCTGTCATCTTGTGAGTAATTCATCAGCAGACCCGTTTAACCTTCTGCAGTTAAACACATAGGTAGCCTTTCAGTGTATTTACCGCCATGTCTTCCACAGGTCATGAGCCAGGACTTATGCAGCTGGTGAACTATTACAGAGGGGCTGACAAGCTGTGTCGCAAAGCATCTCTAGTAAAGTGTGTGTTGTTTTTCTGCTTCTAATTCATTCACATTGAATTCATTTTAACTGTCTATTGCTTACTATTTGTTTGTCACAGGATCATAGTATGTCAATATCACAATATTGCTGAAGTTATCATTCTTAGGTTGTGCTGTTTTCTGCTGTTTTCTGTCCCTTTTTATGCATATTTATGTATAGCAGCTATGTTTTAGCTAGATTTTAGATCTTTCACTCAGACCGATTTCTGTGTTTTTTCCACCCCCAATAGGTTAATAAAGACTAGTCCAGAGCTGAAAGACTCCTGTAACTGGTTCCCTGAATCATATATTATATATCCAACCAATCTCAACACTCCAGTGGCTCCTGCCACTAATGGAATCAGTCACCTGAAGAACAACCCCAAGACGGATGAGCGCGAGGTCTTCCTTGCCTCTTATAACACCAAAAAGGAAAATGGGGAGGGAACCGTGTGGATTGCTAAATCATCTGCTGGAGCGAAAGGTGATTAGACTATGTCCTATTCGGAGTGCCTCAGCTCACCATGTTGTCACAGCTCTGAAAGGCCACAGTACTGTACAGTTTAATGCTCCATGAGTTCACAAGACTTTGAAATCTCTGAATATGTCAAATCCTTTATATGTTGAAACATGTCAGAATGCAGTGCTGAGACATTGTGCAATCTCACGCAAAAGTCCTATATGAAATTGTCTGTTAATCATATCATGTCAAATCAAACCCTGACATTTTATGATCATTTTGGCACGGCAGTGAGGATGATCATAATGATTTTCATCATGTTCTTTTTTACTTAGGTGCTGGAATCTTAATATCTCATGATGCAAACCAGTTGCTTGAGTTCATTGATAATCAGGGGCAGGTTCATGTCATACAGAAGTACCTTGAGAGGCCACTGCTTTTGGAACCAGGTCATCGCAAATTTGATATAAGGTAAGATAAACCCACACGTCTGTCTGTATATTTGTTGTGGTATGGTTTGAAATATGAGGCACTACAGTAGATAACTGTTTGTGACGTGTAATATACTAATCCTTTGTGTTAAAGGAGCTGGGTGCTTGTTGACCATCAATACAACATCTACCTTTACCGCGAGGGTGTGCTGAGGACGTCTTCAGAGCCATACAATAGCTCTGACCTCCAGGACATGACCAGCCACTTAACCAATCACTGCATCCAGAAGGAGCACTCTCAGAACTACGGACGCTACGAGGAGGGCAACGAGATGTTCTTTGATGAGTTCAGACAGTACCTGCTGAGTGTTCACAATGTTGCCATGGAGACATCTATCTTACCTCAAATCAAGCAGATAATAAGGTATGAAAGGAGCCACACGCAGCACTCACCTACTTGATTAGGCAAGCTTGAGAGAGAGAGAGAGAGAGAGAGAGAGAGAGAGAGAGAGAGGGAGATACCTGGTTTACACAGTAGTAATGCAGTTGAGCCACATTTTAGAAAGCCCTCTGCAGAATTTAAATTAAGAGGCAAAGCCAAATATGCTGTTTGTTTACTTCACTGAATTGCTGGATGTCCTTCTATTTTAACAGGAGTTGCCTCACATGCATTGAGCCAGCTATCAGCACTAAGCACCTGTCCTACCAGAGCTTTCAACTCTTCGGTTTTGACTTCATGCTGGACGAAAACTTTAAAGTGTGGCTGATTGAGATCAACGGAGCACCCGCCTGTGCACAGTCAGTACTTTTGAGACATTTCAAAGTGTCCACCCTTTTCCCCCGGAATTCCAAGTTATGTCTTATTTACTGTTGAGCCTCTGAATTTCCCTAGCTGTGCCTTACTGAAATGTGTTTAATTTCCTCCAAGTTTGATAATGTTCTGTGACCTACTTGTAAGTTGCTCATCTGAGAACTTGCCTGCTTCCATATTTTCCAAACAGCTTGTTTCCAAATTTTGACTGAATTTTTTGTATGCTTGGAACTTGAAACTCAGACTTCCATGGGGCTGTTTACTGAGAATGACCTTCTCAGTAATTGTTCCTTTGGATGTGTGGGAGGGGTTATAATGTCTAATTGTGAAGTTTTATAAAGTTTATGAACTCATCGTAAATCTATTTCTGTATCTGAGAACAAATAAACCATGCCATTGTCTTGGAGAGGGTAATTCCTATATGGGTGGTTTCCACAGATGAACTGTTTTATTGAATTGTTCATTCCGCTGTTCTTCTGGAATGTGTGAGTCATGATGAGTAGTGTTATTCATGTTTCTGAGCATCACTGTGAATAATTGTTTTCTCCTCTTCTTTAGAAAACTCTACCCAGAACTGTGTCAAGGTATTGTGGACGTGGCTATTTCCACCGTCTTCTCTCTAAATGCAGATGCCCTCTCCTCTTCGCCACCATTCTCCACCTCTCCATCGCTCTCTTCCAGCTCATGCTCCTCACCAAAACTCAGAGCACCTCAACAGATTGGCCCTTTCATTAAACTGTAAACACAGGGTTCTGCATCCCTGTGGAGCTCCTCCACTTCAAAGCACCTGCTGCCAGTGATTTCTTTGAGGAGGCCCTTTGAAAGGCTACCTTAATTCTTGCCATCTAGTGTGTAGATGGTGTGGTGGGTGATATAAATTTGCACTCTTCCTTGTATCAAAACATGTAAAATGCTCCTCTGTCTTGTTTTTGTCATTTTTGTCATCTGTGGAAACATGACCAGTGTGGTCAATGTGAGTATTCAAAGTACGTAAGCCTGCACATTTGCAACACGACAGCACACACAACATCTTTTACGTCCGCCCGTAGTATGATAATAGGTATTGCAGCTTTTGCTCCTTAGCCTGACTGGCTGCTAACCATTACCAGGGCTCCACCGCTCTACATAGCTCACAGGGGAGTTGTAGTAGAAGACAGAGGCTGCGGTGATAACACATGGATAGGTTTAGTGACTAGTGAAGGTTAAATCTACACTCGGCAAGTTCAGCAAGATTCCTCAGGGCTGTCCATGGCACCTTGATATAATGTGGGATGGATTTGAATTTAGTTCCTGCGTTTTTAGTGCCTTACATGTCCACAGAACTGCTTCCCATTAAGCACAAAGCGAGAACCTCTGAAACATAACTCTGAAACTGCTAAAAGAGCGCAGTGTAAACATGCATGTTGAAGGTTCAGTCTTACTGTTTCAGCAGTTCCTGATTTGTCTTAAACAGAGGCAGGTTTGGCCTCTGTCACTAGTGTTCACCATTTGTAAGAAAGTGTAAGCCAATGCTTATGTATGGTCTTCGGTTTATCTTAGTGCTACTGTAGTGTGTAATATGTCTTAAGGTCCAGAAAGGTATTATTTACAGTGACGAAGCACGTGTGTTGTAAGTGTAGAAAAGTATGTAGTGTGTGTTAATAGCAGTGTGCTTTAGATTTAGCTGATTATTTCCAGCCGTCTACACCTGTTTGTGTTGTTTTATCCATTGCACCATACAGCATATTGCAAACATAGCTGAAGTCTATGAGAGTAGATGGCTAATTAACTGATTTTGTATTTTATAATGCTTATGATCCATCACATCATAATTCTACCTCCATGGTAATAACGACAAGACAAGACAGTAAATTCCCCTCGTTATCTGTTGGCTTTTTAAGAGTTTCCCTTTTTTTTTAAGGCTTTTTACACATTCTTATCTGTTTCCACATAAATGTGTAAAGCTGACCCCCCCCTCCCATTTGTGGAAGCAGCGCATGATGAAGTAAAAGCATGTAAAATGCTATGTTCTATATATGATACATAAATAGTAACAGCATTTTCATATCTTTTGGTAAATGCCTCTTTTGTTTCTAAACTTGCATGTGATGTCAAATCTGTTGTAGCTGGAAAACCTTGATCAGTTTGTTCTCTGTGCTTATTTGCCCAGTCCCCACCCACCCCCCAGGAAGATGTCACTATTGCTCCTGATTATTTTGTTTTGTTGTGACTCAGCTGTAGTGGCCTTTATGATGGTGTATTGGACGTTGAAAGCCATTGGGTCCGCATGATGTGTCTTTAAGAGAGGGTGATGAGAATTTGTTTTTGTTTACTGTAAAATTGTTTGAAATGAGAGGATTTTTTTATTACACTCCCACTCTCTCCCTTGTTCTGATCATTGTGGGATTAGATCATAATCCACCACTTGACATGTATAGTAAACGAGAAAGGGCTCAAGGGAATACCTTTGAAGTGGTGGTGTTGTGGTCCTAGTGTGTAGCATTCAGTATGCTAATTTGATGGATCATGCTAAGGTTTTGTAGATGGAGAATAAAGAACGGACTAATGGACTGACAAGTTGGAAGAAATGTGTAGAGAATGTATAATAACCACATTACACTGCATGGAAAGGGAGCTGCGTGTATTTAAAGATTTAGTTTCTACAGTCATATCAGCGTTGGATCACTACAAATTATTTGGGAACTGCCCAAATGCTTTATATCAGTATTATCACCTTTTGTTATCTTTCATTTCTTTTTTAATTCTTTCCATTAAAGGGAAAGGGTGCCTTATAATAACTGTAACATGGAAATGTCGAGAAGACAGTACACTGAGATTGTTAAAGATGTTCTTTAATATTTAATGCTCAGTTTTCTTCTGTATCTTGTTATTTATTGTCTTTTCGATTGTGCTGTGCTTTTCCTTTCTTAGACAGACACTTTGCAATGAAGTCCTTCAACTTGATTGTACAAATTGAAAAGCAATTAGCAAATCTAGAAAATAAAAACAGTGAAATTGTATATGCAGCCCCCAACCTGAGCTAAAGCGACATTTCAACTCTAACCAAAGACAAATGAATCTCTTTCATTTGTATTTGAACGTTACTAGTTTGTTTTAGACTGTTTGTAATGTTCAGCTTTGTGGCATGATGTGGTAATGTTTACTGTTCTTGGTTGCCTGAAATGGAGAACTCAACTGAAATGTTTTACTTTTTTTTTATTATTATTACTGGTATATTGATGATTCCTGTGAGTTAATTTCTGTCTGCGTGTGCTGTTCTGCATATGTTTTAGCTTTTGTTCTGATTTCTAGAGTGGATACCTGGCTCTGAAAGACCCAGTTAAAGCCATGTGCTCGGTATGTTGGTCCACCCTGAAAAGGTCATCCAACATCCCCTCCTGTTTCTTACATACATGAAAACCTATAAATGTATTTGTAGCATCGGCGCCATATCTACGTTTTTCATGTTTGACACAAAAAGCATAATTTCCTATTTTTTGTAAGGCATTGTGCATGGTATGTGTGGTGTCTCTGTTTAATATTATATCTTAATCAATAAAATTAGTTTTCAAGCTTTGTTCTTTCATTTGGCACCAATAAGAAAAGATCAAAATTCAGATTTCAAATTTACATTTAAAGCACAAATATAACAGAGCATGTAACAAGGCCTCGCTTTATAAGCTAAGTGTGACCCTTTAAAACATTGAATAGCTTTTAATAAAGAAAGGATATTCCTTCACGACCATTTAGAGTGGGTTAATAGGAAATTGTGCTCTGTAGAACTCTTGGCTAATCAGATTCTTACACAGTGATGATAGGAACCAGGGTTCAAGATATTTACAGACATTCAAATGACCTTGACAGTACATGCTTTCCAAGCCTATATAAAGATCTTTCTTATCACATTAACTACAATCAAAGTAGTAAAGAACAGCAGTAAGCAATTAGTTTTATGGCACACTCGAAAGTTTGCACACCCTTAAAAATTCTCAAGTTCAGAGGTCACCAACCAGACCAGTTCTCTCCATCTACTTTCCTGTAGAGTTTTGTTCCAAGATGCATCTTACATGCCCCAACGTACCTAACACTAAGGCATCCAATTCAGCCAATCAAGGACTTTTGAAGAAAGAAAGATCTGATGGGAACACTGTTCTGCAGGAAGTTAGATCTCCAGGGTTTTTTTGACTTCTGCTGTAGTTCATTTATTTGAATGTCTCAGGTGACTAAAGAGCACCCCGTGTGCCATAATTACAGTGTAATCCAGTTTAATCTACTGATACATTAAAAGTGAAGGCTCAGAGGAGACAAGAGACACAAAAACGCTGCGCATCCACAAAATGACAATGATCACTACATTGCATGATACAAAAATCTTTCATTTTTAACATGTTTTTAAGAGCTGTAATAAGAAGAGTTTAAGTGATTGGATACTATTTCTGAAAACTATATAGCAGCAGTGCGAAACACATATTAGTTTACAAAGAGGTGTCAAGCACTTAACTTGAAACAGAACGAGCCACCAGAGGGAAGCAGAGCTCAGGAAAACCTCAGTAAAAGTTCTTTGCAAACTAGATGACCTGTCAAAACAGATAAAGTTGTTATGTTTATACAGTGCTGCTTGAAAGTTTGCAGCCCCTTTATCATTTTGAACCTTTTTCATTTTCTCCTTAAAATGACATAAAATGTGAACAAAACTTCATTAAACCCCCAACAATAAAGAGAATCCAATAAAACTACACAGACAATTATATAGTCTTCATTCATTTATTCAGCTAAGAACATTAAATATCTTGGTTGGTAATGGTGGCATGTGAATCTCTGCTTTTGGGAACTGCCATTACAGCATCCCAGCAGTTCCTATAACTGTTGATCAGTCTTGCACATTGACTTGGTGGAATCTTGGCTCATTCCTCCTTACAGAACTGCTTCATTGTTGGCAGGCTTTCTTGCATGAATGACACACCTTTAGTTCCTGTCACAACATTTTTATTGGATTATAGTTTGGACTTTGACTCAGCCATTGCAAATTCCAACATGTCCTCTGCTTCAGACACTCTTGGTAGGGATGTAGTCTTTCTGCAGGACCCGCCTTCTGTTAAGGTTCACTTCATGGTTGGATCTCCTAACATTCCCCTGTAGAATTTTTTGATATGATCCAGAATTTATAGCTCCTAGTCCAATATACCAGATAAACAGCCCCGAATCATGATACTACCTCCACCGTGTTTCACAGTTGAGATGACGTTCTTGTGATGGAATGCAGTGTTCAATACATAACATCTCTCATTTAAGCTTTAAAAACATTTGTGCCTCATCTGCATAACATAATTTCAGTAGTGTTTTGGCTCATTCAGGTGCTCTTTAGGAAACGGAAATGTTCTGCCTCATGAGTAGTGTCTTTCTCCATGCTATTATTCCATGTACACTATTCTTGTTTAGCGTTTTCTGGACTCATGAACACTGATATCTCCATTTATAGAGCACTTTTCATACCAATGGCAGAATTTAGTGCTTTACCGACAAGTGATAAAGCTTAAAAGTAATATAATAAACTATATGTATTCAGTTATAATTAATTAAATAACAAGATAGACAGATTAAACGAAAAAATAGATACCAAAACAGCAGTTTTGGGACAGCAGTATGTAAATTGATTATGAAGTGGTGTTACCTCAGGGGACAGGTTGGGAATGGCCTCACCTGTATGAGCATAAGGTATAAGGTTGTATAAGGTTGAAGACTGGCCAGTGTGCTCATAGCAGGGCAACATGAATTATCAGAGTTCGATACAGGTGTGGGGGTTCCCAAGCCGTCCTGTGAGATAACACCGCTTTATAATCAGTTTTCATACTGCTGTCCCATGACTTTTGGTATGTCAGTGTAACTAAATACTAAATTAAAGAGATGTGTTTTCAACTGTTGCCTACAGGCCTCCCTACAAGGGACTGATGATGTGTTGGAACATACAGACATTCAGTGAGGTAAGCAGGTGCTTTCAGGCCATTTGAAGCCTTAAAATCCAGGCAGCCAGTGCAGTTCTTTTAGAATGGAGGGTATATATGAGCTCTCTTCGTTGTTTTTGTTAGGCTCTGTGCTGCTGCATTTTGTACGAGTTATAGAGGATGCATTGTTTCCTTAGTAAACCCACTAACAAAAGCATTACAGTAATCAGTTCTGACTGTAACAAATTCAGTTCTCTATTTCTTAAATTATATAAAGCTCCTTTAGTGACTGCGCTTTACATGCAGGGTAAAACAGAGCTCAGAGTCTCACATTTACACACAGGTTTCATCCTTCAGGTATGGAGCTAAAGAGCCAAGTACCACATTTTGAGAAATATCTGACACACAACTGGTCAGCCTGAAAAGCAGTGGCCCTATAACTGAACCCTGTGGGACTCCACAAAAAAAAATGATAAATGGTTTCCCAGTGAAACCAACAACAGTCTGTTTGTTTAGTAGGATTTAAACCATTGTAAAACTGTGCCTCAGACGGTGGATTACAATCTCGCGGTCTTTTTAACTGTTTGAACTTTGTAGTCAGTTAGTGAAGTAAGGGCTGCTTGTCCAGTCACTTAAAATAGTTGCTGTTAGTGCATTGGCTAGGTTCAGTAGCCTGCCTTCGCTGGCCTGCATGCAATGAAGACTTGTTTCCAAAGACTGTTGTCTGCCAGGGTAATAATGCATTCAAGTTATAGAGTTATAGGCAGCTGTTAATGGGGCTAAGCACTGACTGCTTCATAACATTTTAGAAGGTCAGTAGAAATCAAAATGGACCTGCAAAGAAATAGTCACTCCCAAGACGCTATAGTAATTCCTGGTATTGTTTCCACAGACATGAGAACTAATTGACTTAATGAAGATTGTCCTCTTGCGACATGATGGTATATGCACTATGACACACATCACTTTAATCCGGTCAGGCTACTCTTGCTTGTTTGGATATGAGGAAGGAGTAAGACTTATCCTCCAAATTTTGTGTCTGCCTTACAGTTTGTTTGGCACAATTTGCTTTTTGAGCAAATTGAAGGAGAAGAAGAATATAAAGAAAAAGGTGGAAAATGTTAACAATGTAACAACAAGAAATAAAAGAATGACGCAGAAGAATCTTAACAAAAACAATAGGATTCCAGCACTTCGTCTGTCACTGGAGGTCAGCACAGTCCAAATGATTAATGTAAATAAAAAGCCATTTTGTTGTCTTTATTGAAGTATGTACATTTGTACTACTGCCCAAAAATCCAAACATCTATATATCATGACAGACAAGTTAACATAGCAGGCAGCCTGAGAAGTGAGGTGGTCAGACAAAGATAGTCTGACTTGTAGGAAAGGTATGTAGGGACAAATGCATTCATATTCACACATAAAGGGTATTTCCTATATCATGTGCTCGTGTTAAAATAGAGAAAAATGTTCCATCAAACCACAAGAACATAGGTCATCCAGGTACTCCCAAATCATTGTGGATTTAAGGTCTTGTATCCTCCGTATGTACTTGCAATTGGTACTTATGTACACAGGCAACTGATACTTAGTCATATGTTTAAAGGGCCCATATTGTACATTTTAGCTTATAATGTTTGTGTGGTTTAAGTACCAAAATGGCTACAGTTCATTTTACATGACTATTTTCCAGCCTCTCTTTAAACAGGTTGTTTGTGTGTTACTGTACCTTTAATACTGATCATATATATATATATATATATATATATATATACACATATGAGCTTTATTCTGATTGGTTGATTGTCCGGTATTGTGCCTCATTCAGAGAAACATTCCTTGGGACTTCAATCTGAGTGGACAGGTCTAAGCTGAATAGGTGGATATACTGTATGTAAGTGGGTTGGCTCCTGTGCCATCACAGAAACAACTAATTGAAGACAGACTGTTTTTACAGTGTAGTGTCCATACATGGACTGCATGGACTGGGGAGTGAAGGGTAAATGTTGAAACGCTGACAATGCTCATATATGTTTTCAGACTCCTTTATTTAATAAAAATGAGGGAAATTCAGTTTTCCATGATATGGGCCCTTTAACATGCACATATATAAAGCAACAGTTCAAAAGAGTGACATATCAGGATACATCAGATGCATACAAAAAAGCAGACATTAATTTAATCACAAAGACACCAAGCTAAGCAGCTTTTGTCAGTAGGATGTGGTGTATATAAGGTCAAACAGAACCAACACACAGAGCAGCTACAATATTGCACTTTGTCATAATGCAGCCCAATGCAGAGCAGGTACATGCAGTTTACACAAAACAGAAACCTGCATTAAATGAACTTCGGAATTTCTCAGACACTATTGCATAAAGAGAATTTGGAGTTAAATTTGGTTTTCTGAGTTTGCCCACTTATTTATTCCTAAAAAAGTAAAAGAAATAACTGTAATCATTTACACACTGATCAGTAAGTACATACCCCTACTTCCATCAGTAGCGACATCTCAAGGCACGCTGTTTGCAACCTGCTGCACGTTTAAACTTTTAGGATAGAATTTTTCTTACAGTGCATTTTTATATAGCATAACAGTATTTTTAACCCCATGTGGATCAATGTAGCAGAGTTGATGAAAAGAGACAATTAGGGATTGTCTCGACTGTCAATCTGCAATCACAAAAAACTGACAGATATTGTGAGAAGCTAGTCACATAGTCTGATGAGTTAAACAGAGCCAGTCCATCAACTCACCCGAGTCAATTTAATATGTTCTATTTAAAAAAGAAAACGTAACAGATAAAACTGAGGTAAAAAAAAGATAACTTACTGCTGTAACAGATAAAGGCCGTTGACCATAACAAAACTCTATGAGATCAATCAAGTGCAGTTTTCCTTGCTATTCCAAAATCTGCTCCTTCACTCCTGAGAAACCCTTGATCCACATTCTTCTTACTGGTACTAAAAGCATTTAAGGCTTCTTAAAGTCAACACTGCCACTCGTCAAAATCAAAGTAAAACCTAACGCAGTAATGTGCATTACTAAATGTAAACAGAGACCTTCATAAAATCACAATACATCTAGGGAATAAATTAGCATAGGGATAGAGTTGTACTGGGACAAAATCCTCTAAAGAAAGCTGGACTTCTAATGTTACAGAAAGGATTACCAAATGTAACTGTCTGGGTTGTCAGTGGCATCATTTTACATAACCAAATCGAGTAGAAAACAAAACAGACCAAAGACGAAACAGCCATACAGACTATTTCCATACCTATAAGCACATATCCAAATCACACAATCACAAGTCACCATGTCCTTCATACAGACACATATATAGCCCACACTGGTGGCATTAAAGAACATACACGAAAAAAAAGCAGAACCAGCAACATCACTGGGTCAAAAGTGCAGTGAACGTGTCGACCCCCAACCTGAGCGTGAATAGTGTGCTGACAGAGTTCAATTTTACTTCAGGGACTCTCAATTGGTAGATAGCGTTTTGCCTGCAGCTGAATTCTGGCTTGCTGTGATTAGCTTGGGAGTGAGTGGAGAACACATGATTGTTAGTTGCACATATCGGTTTGTGTTACATTTGTACACTGGGTAATGGGTCAGCTCTTCCATCTAAAGAAAGCTTTTGAGGCTGGGAGAGGTTGTAGAGACCGCTCAAATTCCATGACCTGTCCGTAACCCTCTCCTTCAGGACGTCCCACGCAGACCTTCAATGCGCTAGATCAGTGTGACTGGCACTCAGGTCCCGACTCATCCTCAGACGATTATTTCGCTCCTGTTCAGGATGAAGAGGTGGAAAGAGAATGGAGAAAGTTCAAACAGGCAAAACCTGATCTACTGCAAGGTGACTGTGAGTAAAAGATCCCTAACGGCCATCTCCCTGACCTATTTTTAGCATGCTTTCAAGGTCACAGGTAACATTCAGTGCATCAAAACGACTCTAGAACAGTCACCAAGCTATTTTGAAGGAGTCGTATTTTTAGCCGAGCTGGAATGGAGAGATGGCTTTTATAACCCAGGGTGATCACAAATCTTAGGTAGGTGTACAGTTCACTGATTCCAATAACGAGAGACTGAGGCGTACCTGCAGGGACAACACGTGTACACGCTAATCCAACTAGACTAGCAACAGCTGTAGGTCAAAACCTGTTTCTAAAGGGCAGAATTCAGTAGTACGCATGGTGTCCACAAATGCAGTGGATCACACAGTATTCGAAAATGCAGCATTCTCTTCAGGCATTTAAGCTGGAGTATGTCAGAATCATGACTGATTTATAGTGCATCAGTGACTATTTTGACACTTAACAGTGCACGGTACAAAGTCCTGTATAAAGGAGTAAAGTCTATAATCACCTGTATTTTGTTTAGATGCTGGAAAATCATTTGGAAAAACATTTTAAAAAACATTTCTAAATTTCAAACTGGAGAAAAGAGAGTAAATACATTTCCAAAAAAATGGGATGCTGTTCGGATGTAAATAAACACATTATACATTGAAGTGCAAATCATTTAAATGCTATATTTAATTGAAAATAGTATATGAAATATAGAAATGTCTTTCTTTTTTTTTGACGTCAGCTACATGTTTAAAAAACATATGACAGAAGCAACAAAAGACTGGTAAGGTTTTGTGATGCAAAACAAACACCTGGTGCAGCATCTCACAGCTAATTAGGTTCAGGTACAGGTCAGCAACAGCATAAAATGTTACTGACCTATACCTGGTATAAAAAGAGCATGCCAGAGATTGAAGATGTCTTTAAGAAGTAAAGATGGGGAGAGATCCATCATCTGTGAAAGACTGTGTGGGCAAGTAAGGCTCAATAATTTCTCAATAATGTTTCTCAGTGTAAAACAGCCAATAACATAACATCATTAAGATATTATAATATCATTTCAAGACCTAGAGAATCCAGAGAAATCTCTATGCAAGGGACAAGGCCCAAAACCTATATTAATTGGCTGTGATCTTCCGGCCCTCAGGTGGCACTGCATAAAAACAGAAATGATTCTGTAGTGGAAATCATTGCCTCAGCTCAGGCCCACTTCCAAAAACCACTGTCTGTGAAAACAGTCCATCGCTGCATTCACAAATGCAGGTTAAAAGTATCCCAAGCAAAAAAGAAACTAGACACAAACAGGATCCAAACACGCTGCCGCCTTCTCTGGGCCTGAGCTCGTTTACGATGGATTGAGGCAAAGTGAAAAATCATCCTGTGGTCCAACAAAAAAATTTGAAAGTCTTAACTTCAGGAGTAAAGGGGACAGGACCATCCGGCTTGTTATCAGCACAAAGTTCAAAAGCCAGTATCTGGGATAGTATGCACATACATTAGTGCACATGTCATGGACTGATAATTTAAGCTATATGTATGTACTTTGAGTTGTGCTGGACTGTGGGGCTATTTAGTGGGGTGGAGGTGCAGTGTTAGGCCTGCCGTCTTGTTGGAATGTATGGCTGTTGATGACCTGCCAGTTATCTTGGCTGTTAAGCAGCGCTGTGTGGCAGTCTTCACTGCTGCCATGCTCATTAAAGAGCACTTGTTTGAAAGCACAATGCTTCCTGGGTCTTCTTACTCTCTGCCGACATGACAATATGATGCCATCCTGATGACGTCTTTTACAGGGAATGTTGCTTATTTCAGACAATGCCAAACATATTCTGCACATATTATAACAGCATGGCTCCATAGTAAACGAGCCGAGGTGCTCAACTGGCCTGCCTGCAGTCCAGACCGGATCTCCCATTGGAAACATCTGGCGCATTATAAGAAAGAAAAACAACCAAGGAGCCCCCAAACTGTTGAGCAGCTGAAAGCCTAAATCAAACAAGAATGGAAATGTTTCACTTTTAAAACTACAGCAACTGGTCTCCTCAGTTCCCAAACGTTTATAGAGTGTTAAAAGTAGAAGAGATGAACACAGTGGTAAACATGTTGCTGGCAACAAATTCAAAATGGCCATATATTTTCCAAAAAACGATAAAATTTTAGCATGTTGTCTGTGTACTATTTTCAATTAAATTAGCATTTAAATAATATGCACTTCATTGAATTCTGTGTTTATCTACATTTTGCAAAGCATCCCAAATTTTGGGGAAACAGGATTGTAAGTTTCTTGATGGTGTGTTTAACAGAGTACTCCAAGTCAGTTAAGTGGTGAGGAATTCAGTCATTGGAGGCACATAACTTCATAAAGTTGTTTGGGGTTAAACTAGAGATTAGTGGACACAATGGAAGATGACCTGTTAGTCTGTGACCGTGGTGTCATTCACACAAACATAATCAATCAATAACTGGTCAAAGCACTTTGGCAGGGCGTGGGGGCGCTGGCCTGTGCTGGTGTAAGAGGAAGAGTGAGAATAGAATAAATACAGAAGTGGCAGATGGCCCAGAAAAGGAACCGGAAACTGAGAGAAATTTGTTCCATGAGGTAGAGTGGGGAGAGAGAGAGAGAGAGAGAGAGAGAGAGAGAGAGAGAGCGGTTTTGAATGTTTCAGACAGAAGAAAAAGAGGGGACAAGAGAGAGTTTGAGAGAGTGTGAGGGGTTGAGAGGGAGGAAGAGAGAGAATCTGAGTGAGAGATATATACTTCCTTACTTTAAAGAGTTCTCCCACAGGTTTGCCCGGCTCGTTGAGAACACCAAGTGAACTGGCCCTCTTCATGCTGCGTCCGAGAGAGCCACATGCAAGCACATGTCAGTCAGGTCAAAGGGCAAGGGTGAGGGGGGTGTGTGGAGGGTGATGCTGTGGTGTGGTGCTTTGTGTTTGTTAACCATGTTAATCAAAGTCACACAAAAGTTAGTGTCACCATACAACATAAGGCCAACTCTCGGCCCACACAATGAAAAACATGCAGTGCTAAACATTCTGATGTAAGTTTGACCACCCCCAGTCAAATGACACATTTTGCTGAACTTTATTAGGTACACCTCCTTGTATCTAGACACAAGAAGATGTATCTACATTGTCTATATTGTCAGCTCCACAGTATAGGTGCACTTTGTAGTTCTACAATTACAGAGTGTAGTCCATCTGTTTCTCTGCATGTTTTCTGTTACCACCACTGCAACCTGTTCTTCAGCAGTCAAGACCCCTACCACAGTACATGTATTATTTAAATTTAGGTGAGGCCAATCATTCTCTGAGAAACACCCACATAAACACACTCTAGTTATACACGCACTAGGGGGCAGTGAGCACACTTGCCCGGAGCATTGGGCAGCCCTATCCACGGGGCCCGGGGAGCAGGGGCAAGGGCACTTCAGTCGTTACTATCGGTTCAGGGAATCAAACTGGCGACCCTCTGGTCACAAAATAGGTTCACTATCCTCCAGTCAGCGACTGCCCTATTATTAGAGTTGTGGACCTTTCTCAGCACTGCAGTGACACTGATGTGGTGGCATTGTGTTAGTGTGTGTTGCGCCGATGTGAGTGGATCAGACATAGCAGTGTTGCCTGTTGTTTTTAAACACTGTGTCCAATCACTGCCCACTCTATATTGTTGGTCCTTGGGAATTCAATAGCTCCTCTCTTACTACAGTTTGTGTCAGTCATCCTCTAGTCATTTATCAAGGGTCACAGGATGCTGTTGGCTGGACAGTTTTTTGCTGGTGGACTATTCTTAGTCCAGCAGTGACACTGAGGTGTTTAAACACTTCAGCAGCACTGCTGATCCACTCACATCAGCACAACACACAGTAACACACCACCACCACGTCAGTGTCACCGCAGTGCTGAGAATGATCCACCACCCAAATAATACCCGCTCTGTGGTGGTCCTGGTGGGTCCTGACCAATGAACAGTGTAATGGTGTATGCAGAGAAACAGCTGATGGAGCTGATAAAATGGACAGTGAGTGTAGATCCAAGAAGGTGTACCTAATGAAGTGATGGGTGAGTGTATGTACACAACCTCTACAGGGAACACACGTTAATGTGTCTTTTTCTACAAATGTTATTTATTTAATTGAATGCATAGTTTAATCTGTTATTTGATCAGGGGTGCTGAGCATTGGTGATGCGTGATAGTGATGAGTGTTATTGTTTTGTTAGAGGACGTTCGACAGTAGACACTCTGAATTCCCCCATCCCACCCTACTTCTCTGGGATCTCAAAATTAATTGAATTACTGCTGGACAGTCCCCTCTTAAAAATAAAAACCGTCATGTTCCCACCACTGCAGAGTTCTTCAGTACAATGATGTTGTAGACCCTCTGGCCTTTTCCCTAACTAGTGTAGTAGGGTATCCGCTGTTAAGAGTGTCTTTCATAATGAGATAAACACAAGGGCAGAAACACAAAACAGTGTCTGAATAGAAGCTGAAATGACAGACAGAGTTGGGGAGTGGGCGCGGAGGAGAGGAGACAGAATTCAAGAGAGACAAAAGATGAAACAAAACGACAGCATGACAGAGAGAGGATATATATAAGAGGAATGAAGAGATGTAACAAGATCTGACAGAGGAGGAGGAAAATGGAGAGGAAGATAAAGAGACAATTCAAGCAGAAAACTTGGAACTGAGAGTAAGAACGTCTGAGTGAGAAAATGGAGTAAGCAGGCATGCTGTAGACAGCAACTTTGCATGGAAAAGTTTATTCAGTTAAACTTTATAACAGCCGAGAGAAATGAAAATAAAATATTCACACAAAAGAAGCCCATGCAGACCAAATCAAGACACGTAATAAAAGTCACACAGCACTGAGGCAAATCATAAAAGACATTAAAGTTAACGTAAAAAATAAAACCTTAAAACATGTTTATTTGAAAATAAAGAGGGCAGAAAATAAATTAAAACAGGACATTAAAAAAGGAGTTCAACAACACAAGCTGAAACAGGCCGTGCAGGAAAACGACTCAAAAAGGAAACAGTTTTTCCTCAGTAACCATACAGGACAGCATGGGTCTTTTGCTCACACAGATACCTGTATATCATTATAGAAGTGAAGGCTGTATGGTGACCCAGAAAAAAGTGCAACTGCTGTTTCCCTTTTGAGTTTCATAAATAAAAAAAACATCAGTATGTTACAGGATGAAAGGCTGACAGCAGAATTAAGTTAGTGACATTTGGCAAATCATGTTACAACCGCAATGAGTGACTGAAATAACAGACACATGAGACAGGCTGCCAGGTGCCTGGTCTACAGTGTAATGCATCAACAATGCATTAGAAACACATTGTTTTTCTGTATACATCAGGGTTATGCAGGCCCATATTTGTGCAAAAGTAGACTCGAGTTAATCAAGCAAGTCAACCCCTTCATCCCTTATGAGGGTTAAGTAGAGATAAGGAGAGGGGGTGAGAGAGAAAGAAAAAAACAGATACACAGAAAAAGAGAGATTGCATATATAAGTGTTTTGAAATGTAAAGTTTTGTTCGTTTCCCTTTCGGACAGTTTTGTAACGCCCCAGTTCCACCAAGGGCCGCCATCTGTTTGTTGCTCAGTGATAAACATACAGTTCTCACCTAACCTACAGTACAAAGCCTGTGCCACTGAGAGTAGACAGGTGCAGTATGGTTGTGGGGAAAAAATGGGTCCAGTGGAGAGTCAAATGGATAATTGAGGCCCATGAGAGGCACTTATTCTTCATTCCTTTCCCACTTTCCATAGTCTCTCTGAGATTGCTTTCTTCGGTATTCCCTATCTGACTCTATAGAACTCCTACGGCTCTGTATTCCCAGGACACAGCCTTCAGAACTTTTTGATTTCCTCTGCGTACCCAATTCTCTGACACTCTGAGAATTTACATTCCTTTCCACTTTATTTTGCTCTATTGCAGTACTGCTACACTGCTCTACTGCAGTTCTTTTCTCTACCCATGGCCCTTTAATATTCCCCAGCGCATATTTACATTCCCGTATGCCTTAAAGTCAAGTATGAAATTGCACCACATCCATCACTTTAGTTAATGAAACCTCAAGTCGTATCCTCTTCCACCCCTCCGTAAAATCTCGTCTTAGAGATTTGAGTGGGTCTTTTCACCACAATTCACCCACCCTGTCAGTTTTTCAGTGTTTGGTGAATGCTTAGGTGTCCTACCGAAGGCCTGGTCCGCAGCTGGGTAGGTTGGGCTACTGGGAGGGGAATAGTCTGTGAGGGAAGTGGGAAGTGGTGATAGTTACCCAGGGTTCTTGGGTTCGTTTTCTCGTGAGCTGCCTCCTTTAAGTTTGCGGACAAGTTTCTCGCTGCTGCGGCGGATTGAGGCCCGGAGTTTACTGAAGGAGCCGCTGCGTTTCAACGAGCCTGAGCCGTCCTGCAGACACAGACACTTCGGTGTTACACACAGACACACATTCACTTTTTCTACACATGGGTGCATGTAAGTCCACTCTCAAACACACAATCACGTTCAACCATGTCCTCTCAAGCAGTTGCTCTGTGTTGCACCAAATCATCAACCTCTCAAACTCAATAGTCCAGACTAATGATGCAGCATTCATAATACTATGTTATACATTTTAATATAATTAGATAATAGGGTTATAGTCAGAATAGTTGCATGTTTCACTCTGGGCACACCAGTAAGGAAATATGAATGACACTGGTTTACATGCAGATATACAGTCTTACTTGCATTCCAGTTCTCAGGTTGCCATTTAAACTTGAAGTAGACAGTAGATGTCCCATTTAACTGAATCATGGCCTTATTTTATACTGCTCTGAAGTAATAATTTTATTATTTTGAGTTAAAACCAAAATATATACTTGCTCAGTGTTTACATTCTGTATTGTTTTCTGTTGGCACTTTTTAGGTGAATATGTTGTTTTTGGGTATCAATACCACTCATCCTGTTTGGATTACCCCTCTTGGCTCTGCTGCAGTCTCCTCTGCTGTGAGCCCTGAGCTCAGCTCCTCATCCTGATAGCTCAGCAAGGCGTGGAGATGCAGAGGAAAGGGCTAAAGATGTGCAGGGGGGAATGACAGGGTCGAGAAAGATGGAAGACTGACACGAAGTAAGAAAAATCTGGACCACCTCCAAAGAGACCAAGAATTGCAAACATATATGCACAGTCCACGCATAAGGCCTGTCATGTTGCATCAAAAAGTGTGAAATGGAGCTCAAGCGCACACACAAGCACTCGCACACAGACATGGATATAAGAGAGGGGAATGAGGAAACAGGCAGAGGCTGTGGTAAGCACAGGGTATGTTTTATTAGATGTTAAGAAAGACACAAGATGCAGCAACACCAGATAGCAGATTAGTAAGAGAAAGGAAACAGGAGCCTCAGACTCCACAATCATGCCCTTATTCATTCCATCTCATTCTCTTTCTACTCATCTGCCCATTTGAATTCTTTTCCTGCCTTATCCTATGTGATCTACACAGTGGCCTCGCATTAATGATCAGTATGACGTAACGTGAAGACAGGAAGGGTGGAGCATAATAACATTATTATACACCAAGTTTAGACAGCAGCTCCAAGGTACAATCATGCCACTGTACAGAAAGTTGCGGCAAAACACAGTTACAGCGAGTCACTTAGAGACAGGACCGTGCAGAGACATGACTCCTGAAAGAAACTGAGCTTTACTGCACGGCTGAAACAGTGGGTAAACACAAACATCTGTACATGGTGTCTCAGATCTCACTCAAATACTCCAATGATGAAAACTACATGTTTCTGCTGATATGATACAAATTTTAAATTCTAATAATAACCCGTAATATCAGCCAATATCTTCATAAATTCATAAGTCAGATTTTAATTTTCTGCTTCAGTAGTTAAACAGTGCTTTGCTTAGTAGTCAACTGTGAATTATGAAATATGATGTCATGATCATGTCAGGGTTAGGGTTAGGTCATATTTTGTAAATGCAAACAGCAGACATTTACTATTAGGTTGCTTTGTGTTCAAAGGTCTACCAGGTCAATCTGTAATGCTGTCAAATACATCAATACATCATCCAAGGATCATCAGAAGATCACTGTTTAAATTCCAGAGATGGTGCATGTGGCCAAAAAGAGACTCTAATCACCAACACTTTTACCAATACATCCGTGGGTTATCAATATCGGCCAATGTTTTCATCCAAGTAATATACTGATTGGGCTCTAGTCCGTAATTCCTGCCACTACCACAAACCCGTAGGGCTGGAAACCTTATATGCTGGCAGACTGTGACAGATGGAGAAAAGGGTATATGAGGGAGACCTGTGAGACCACAGCAATACACTGAAGAGCTGTACAAGTCAGTTAGTGACAGAGAAGTGAATGCGACAGGTTGAACCTCAGATTAAAAGACATACACACAGATAGACAGATAAGAAAAGGTTCCTCCAGTGACAGGATTAAAGATATAAATATAATAATTATATAGTTATACAGTGCTGTGAGACACTTGGGTCAACTCTGGCAAACAGGAAAAGCCAGGACTGGCCCGCATAAGCCTTGCAGCAGCCCATTTGGGCCTGCTTTGGCCTGCTTGCGCCCAAAGGAGGAGGAGCAGGAAGAGGAAGAAAGGAACCAGTCGGAGAGAGCAGACGGAAAACGGCAAAGCTGGAGAGGGAGGCGAGGCGAGCATCCATCATGCAGAAGATAAGTTCTACAACCACAACAAGGCATCTGGAGTTACACCTGCCAACCACACAAGATAGAGGGAGGGAGAAAGAGAGAATAAAAGAGGAAGAGAGAAAGAGTAGAGAAAGGGAAGAGAGTGTGAGAGAGAGAGAGAGAGAGAGAGAGAGAGATAGAGAGAGGTTGCAGAGCAGAAGAAACAAAAAACGTCACATTAGTAGGGAGACAGAACATTGAAAGTACGAGAGAGAAGAGGACAGATGGATAATGAGTGGACAAACACACAGAACACAAGAGGGAGGAGGAAGAGTGACCAGAACAAAATTAGTACCAGGCCAGTTTACCCAGCTGTAGATGTAAACTGTAGACAACAGCTGTGCAGCATCACTACCATACAGAGCTCACAAGGGTCAGCCTTCAAACGGAACATCAAACTACAACTAAACTGAGATCAAAGGAAACAAACAAGTTCTCATCTTGAACTTGCATTATGTGATAAACCAAGCCAACGTAAAAGAATGCAGTCACTGAAATAAATAATAAGGAAGGAACCAGCAAGCCAGCATTCCTCTTAGACTGAAGTTCTATGAGCAAACAAAGAAATACACAGCATTGAGTCTAATCTTCATGGCATCACACAGTAACTAAAAGTGTTCTTTAGTTTTTGGTTGTTGAATACATTATAGTTGTTAGAAGTTATACCTAACTCTCTACGTGCAATAAACAAATAATAATTAATTTTTCTAGTTGCATTCAAGGAAAAGCTGTTGTACCAAGATACAACACTGTACAATAATGTTTCAGTTTCTTGCACTCTAAATGATCATGTAAAACCACAATTAACAGTTAATACTATGCTAAACATGATACTAGTATGCTGACTGGTACATGCCAGAATTGACTGTTATATACTTCTAGCCACAAATATCATGTCAAATATTATATCAAAAATTATATCAACACCGAATAAGTGAGATAAAAATAAATTAGAAATAAAAAAAATAAATCTAAATTCTAAAAACTAAACAATAACTGCAGTATTCTCCCAAATGTAAATAACTATATAAGTAGTACTCTCCTTCCTATAGTCCAGGTCCATTCCTTTGTCACACAATGTTGCTTCAAGACAACATACCTATTTCAACATTTCTGAAACTTACTCCAAAAATGTGACCAATATTTTTGGATAGATCAGCAATCTAGAGAAACCTTATGGAGAAAAAATGTGTTATCCACAAACTGGACCATGCCAAAAATGCCCACTAGGAAACAGTGTAACTGAGACATTTTTGGTTTATTCAAAATTCCATTCATTATTAACGCTTCCATTGTCATTAAATATATATATCATGATATTGAGAAGTAGGGAAAATGTTTTTTTTAACCTGAGGCAACATTGTGCAATAGAGGGCTGAACAAAACCTTTGAAAGAGCTGTTCAAAGTCATAGGCTAATCTCTATATCTCATTTCAGACCAGAAAAAAACACCTGTTAACAAATCATAGAGACACAGAGGAGCAGAGCAGCACAAACATAACAGAGAAACTGACCACGATGAGAAAGTGACAAGATAAATATGTTAACATAGAAACAGAGAGAGCATTTCCAGGAACATGTTTAGTTTCAAGCAAAATACCCAAAAACATGCACACATACACACATGAAAGGTCAGAGCATGCAAAATAGAGCACACATTAAAACCACACACCAGAGGAGTACAGAACACACAGCCCACGCCAACACGTTTTGTGTGACCCCAACATGTACATGAATGTGTGCGAGACCCTGTTGAATGCATATATGAGCTACGGAGAGTGTATGGAAGCCTGGTGAGCATGTATGTGGCAAACATACATGCTTGTACATGTCAGAGTGACTCAAACATATAATGTATTCATTTACTCTCTTAGGTCTAGTAGCATATAATACAGCACTATGGCTGTGCTTAATATGAGTGACAAACAAGGAAGGAGAGAGATAGCACTGCTTATGAGAGAGTGAGAGAGCGAGAGACAGAGAGGGAGCAAGAGAATGAGGGTGCATGAGGACACAGTCTAACCAGCCTGATGGATGTGACTAGAGTCTCCCCCCAGTCTGCGCTGAGAGCAGGCTCTTTCGGAGGGGAGTGCTGATTGGTTGTCTCGCTGCTAGGGCTACTGTTGCTACGGGAGCAGGAGAGTTTGATCCAGAATTGCAGAGGGACTACAGCAGAGGTGTGAGGGTCAAAACAGCAACTACAACTCGCCTCTACAGGGGAACATGATCAGATTCCTTCGAGAGTCAAGTTAGTCAACAGTGTGGCATTTCACTGTTTCAGGCTAAGTGCGATGTCATGTGAGCTTGTGACCAGTTGACTGCTGCTTATTAACACAGCCCACATGACTTGTCTTGCTTAGTAACTGTCTTCTTGAGTGATGTTAGATCACAGCTTGTGATCATGGATTTCACACACATAAGCAAAGAATTTGCTGTTTTCCAAACCATTTTTATTCCACATTTATATTAAATAGGCAAATATTTTACATACAGTACTGTGCAAGTCTTTGGCAGCTAGAGAACTCTTTCAAACTATTTAACAGTGCTGCACGGTTAACTGTGAAAGGATGTTCAGTTCTCAATAAACGTAACTCTACACATAAACTTCACTCTTCAACTTAAACTCAAATAAACAGCAAAAAAACCCATAAAAGAATAAATCCAAATAAACATTAATACAGTGGAAAGTAAAAAGACCTTAAAAAAATGGCTATTAATGTCTTGGTCAGAGGAATGCAGAAAAAAGAACATGCCTTTTGGTGAACTCCAGTCATTGCATGGATTTGTTAAATTCCATCAATTTAATGTAACTGTTTAAATAAAATTGTTATTGGATATAAACTGCACTGCCTGGCCAAAAAAATGTCACTCACACTATCCTACTTGAGATGGCGGCAGCATGTAGCTTATAAATGAAGTCACGTTTTGGTGGCATTTTCTGGGCCCACTCATCCATGTGGAAGGGACTCTCAACCCATACATGCTGATTGTCTTCCCTGGGGCGGATGGGATCTTCCAGCAAGACAATGCGAGTCTGATTTCACATGGCATCACCAAGACTTCCAAGTACTATCCTGTCCCCCTAATTCCCCAAACTTGAACTCAATCGAGCATCTGTGGGACCACCTCAAACATTGTGTTTGCTCTATGGATCCTCCCCATGCATCCTCCATCAGTTGTGGGATGCACTATGACAACCTACCAGGATCTTACTGAGTCACTCCCAGCCCACCTAGGCGCTACTCCGGACATTAGCTGGTAGTCATATTAATGTGAATTTTGCCACTGTGAATTTTGTTGGGGCACCTTCAACTTTGAGTGTGGCATACATTCACTGTGGAATTGTTTCAACAACCTTATACAATGTCACAACATTAAATTTCATTCAGAGTTTTTCTTGCATTGATGACAGTGGAGTCTAACAACTCCATGAAGGGGACTAAGGGGTGGCCAATTCATTTGTGAACATGGTTCTTCATGCTCCCAGAGGCACTCTTCCACAATTTGAGCCAGATGAATTTCGGTATTGTCAACCTGGAATATCCAGCCACATTTCCTCCAGCAAAGTTAATGGTTCTCCACTATCCTTTAATAATACATTGGACAGTTCTTAACCCAGTTCCGGGCATTTCTCCTTAGTTATTTTCTTTGCTCGATGGGGGCCAATAATTTGACCCTTTGGAAAGTGGGAAGCTGCTCAATGCATCAGTAAGGGGTTAAAATAATTGTTGCCATATTAATCACTGCATTAATTATCCAAACAAAGTCTCTTAAGTGTTTGCTAATTTAAATCCAAACAGCAACAGTCTTTTGGGCTTCATCAAGGAGAGGTTTGGAAATGGTTAAGCTAAAACACTGGCACATAAAATAAAAATGTATTATTTGTATGTTATTTATATGTTAGTGCATTTAAACATATAGATGCTTACCACCCAGATAAATGGCTTTACATATTATTTTCTCAAATGCCAAAAACATGTGCACAGTACTGTAAATTATGAGACAATGTTTCAATAAGCAAGACACAACATGAGATGCAATATGTGATGAAAAAGGAATGATTAAGAGGAGAAATCACTAGGGTTAAGGTCAGATTAACAATGACTAGCAAGGTTAATGGTCATATTAGGTCATATTAGAGCAGTATAACAAATTAGACACTCAGTCAACAATAACATCATATTGCACCCAGGACCTCTAAATACAGTAACATAGGTCTCATTTTCAATACTGTCAAAAGTTAATAAATAAGGAATTTGTCAGTGGTCCTGCAAAAGCTGTTTACCATATGACCAGTTTCAATTGCTCCAACCACTCCAGCAAAACTGTCCTACTGCATCATGTATCACTTCCTGTCACTACAACTATTACCAGTAACAATGAACTGGCTATTTACTTACTCACTAGGTCCAAACTAATGATGTGTGTTCTGGATATGATTAATGCAGTAGAACTGTGCCTTGTCTAAAATGTGAGAAGCGTAATTTTCCTCTCTTGACAAGGCAGCAGTATAAGATAGCATGAGAAAAATCAGTGTTTTCTAGTTACCAAAACAGAATTACATTATCTGTATCCCATTTCTAAACTTGTAAGAGATTCAGACACTTGTTTAACCTTTAAATAAAAACAACAAGTGATAGCTAATTAATAAAATAACAAGTGCTCTGCCTCTGAATGAACTGTAGTCGTCTCAGAACGTAAACCATAATTCATTTGGCATGTGGAATCAAACTGCTGAAATATGTGTCAATTAGTCTACTGAAACTTGCAGTCAACACATGAAGGACAGGTTTCCCAGGTTTTCCAGACATATGAAGCAGTGAAACTATTCTCTGATTTTATTCTCTGTGATTTTTCTGTGTACACATTTGTCTTGACCCCTCATAGCTTACTCTCAGTTTAAGCCTGACTCTTTACTGTGTGCCCTCGTATATCACCCACGAACGATGTATACGTGCAAGTATGTGTGTGGCTGGGCAGTGTGTACTGTACTTACCCCATTCCACTCCACGCTCATACTCACTTCCTCTCCTCCATCAGGGCCGCTCTCGTACTTCACCGTGTCAGAGGTCAGACTCTCTCTGCTGCGCTGCTTTTCCCTAGTCTCTTGATCCCCCAGCACCTCTGCCACACGCTGCTTATGGGCTGTGTCCAGACCCTGCAAAAAGTGTGCAAGTGGAATGAATATTCTCTTAACAGAAGGTGTGTAAACCCAAGAATAATGAACAATGGAATGAACAAGCCAAAATGTTGTGTATGTTTAATGCCACCTTCTGAAACACAAGACCCGGAGGCCAAAAGCATGTGGGCTATTTCAGCCACATTCATTGCTAACAGGTGCATAAAATCAATCACACAACCACGCAGTCTGTACAGACAAACAGTAGTGGTAGAATAGGCCATACCGGAGACCTCCCAGTGTGGCACACAGGAATGTGGAACTGGGTTTGGTGAAGAGTGTTAACTGCAAAGTTTATAATGATCCCAGAGTGTTTGTCTTATTGTCTTTGTCTTTGTGGTTTTAATTGAGTTTTGAGATGTTCAACATAAATATGATGTTTTGTGTTCACATACTTCATGCAATACAGCATACATCAAGAATGTGTTAAAATGTCCACCTCGGTTAGGATTTCTGGTTTGTGAAATGGTTCCTCCACAGACTAATTTCATGTCAAATTAATAAGAAATGGAAAACCTGTTTTCGGGAGCGCATCGCAGCCTCCTCCAGAGTCTCAGCAGCCTCAAACTTGCCCTGCCGCCTGTAGAGAGCACCCAGGTTCTTCAGTGTGGTCGTCACTGTGGGGCTGCAAGGGCCAGAAAATAAATGTTGCTCATGATTTTTTATTTTTATGAATCATTTACACACAGTAAATCCATCAGATGGCACAAAGTCAGATTTTCTTTCATTAGGAACATTTGAAAGACTGCCATGCTCACAGCATCTTTTGTCATGAATAGAATGGCTGACTTAACACATTTACACCAGTGATATGTATTCCAGTCAGTAAACAATGTGTCTCTATTAGAACAGAAGAAGAACAGAGAACATTACCCTATGCATGACAAAGAAAATAATTCTGACCTGTCCACTTTGCAAGCCTTGTACCAGCCACCATACTCTCCAAACGGAGATCCATCCTTCGGCTTGCCCTGAAACACAATAAACAATTATTTACACTCATGCTCTTCTGGCCACAGAGGTTCAGGGGAACCAATACACATTTACATGATTTAGCAATAATAAATCAACAAATAAAGAATAAAACACAAAATATTATTTGAGGATATGTTCAGTACTATCAATATTATGTTCCAGAGGCATTCAGCAGTTCCAATAAAGTACCTAGATTTTTACTGTTTTACATCTAACATCTAACAACTTTTCATATCTAACATCTATGATTTAAGACTTAAGCCCTCTTATCTATTTACCACCTACAATTCTCCTTGTACTTCTGTCCCCTCATCACTCCAAACATGAAAAACTGAGTTGTATCTTTAGCTCTGGCAAACAACAGTTAACCAGCCTGTTACATAGCCAATAGCTAGTACAGTACTGTCTTCTTTCAAGAATATTCACCACAACCATTTGCCAGTTTTTCATTTATATCCACCTGAGCTGTGAACTTTCACTTCTTCTCACCTTGCTCTGTTCCTCTCTCTCCTCTGCATGCATCCAGATGGGCTTGTTCTCATCTGCACAGTCAAACACAGGAAATGAGAAAAACACACATTCCAGACCACGCTCCCCCTTCTCCTCCACACACCCCTTGTTTTCAAACACCTAGACTGTCTTGTTGTAAAGGCCAAGGCTGAGTGAGTGATGACATTGGTAGAATCAGTGAATCCACTGGATTAGAAAGCCTGACCTTTTAGTTTAGACACAAGGGGTTTTGCTGTTAAACCCTAAACATTAATCATTCTCAAGCCTCTGCCTTTCCCTGTGTTATGGTTAGCACTATGATTGTTTCCATATGGATCATAGTGCACACCTACTAAGAAGAAGGAACAGTCTTTTTTTTTTTTTCAAATTTGTTTAAGGTAGGTGTATAGCACATCGTATAAGATAACTATGTTTGGAATAAAAGGACATATTAAAGCATATCCACTCACAATAACACTATGCATCAATGTGTATCATAAAATGTATGTACCTAAATCTTTGGCACCAGAACTAACTGAACCTAATAGTACTCAAAGTTTTTCTTCTCTGGCTTTGACAGCATTTGCTATTTAGCTACTTTTAGGTAAAGCAATATTACAGTACATGACCAATAAGTACTTCAAAGGTAAAATACGGTGTTTATTAATGATATTTTTGGATCCGTTACTATGCTTAGAAACATTTATCCTGGTCTAACAGGTATTTTGTTTTGATCTGTGTATTTCTAGTGTTGCACCGCACAGGAACCTCCCTTACTGTGAAATGCTTAATCCTGTTTGGTAATGCTCTGAATCCAGGCAATTGCATGATCACCATGAGGACAATTTAAATGTAGTAACTAACAGAAGCACTGTTAAATGAAAGGATCAGACAAAGTCCAACGTGCTTACCATCAACAGAACCAAACTCCCGCTCATGAGCTCGTGTGAGGATCTCTTTATACAGAGTCTCTGCTTGCTTAAACTTCCCCTGCTTCAAATAACATGAGGCCTGTGTGTAAGAGAGAGAGAGAGAGAGAGAGAGAGAGAGAGAGAGAGAGAGAGAGAGACAGAGACAGAGACAGAGAGAGAGAGACAGAAAGACTGTTATGTAAGATGTGATAAAAAAAAAGCATCAACAATAACATCCC
Organism: Semaprochilodus insignis; assembly: GCA_034552555.1. Lineage (NCBI taxonomy): Eukaryota > Metazoa > Chordata > Actinopteri > Characiformes > Prochilodontidae > Semaprochilodus > Semaprochilodus insignis. Next base: position 11,149,322 of record CM067478.1, read on the forward strand.
TTCTGAAAGCAACAACACTCTGACAGATAGACCAGCTGCTGCTGGGACTGCAAGGTTTGTGATGAAGTGAGGTATAATAGGGTATAATGACGCATGTGACAGTATGTGTAAACCTACAGCCTTACAGACGAATCTCAGTGGACCACACATTATGGACAGCTATCTTAATAAGTTACTATAATATGTACAGAAAAAGTAAGAAACAGTGGGTACATACCAGGTTGTTTTTGGTCTTGGCCACATTAGGGTCATCAGGGCCCAGTTTGGTCTGGTAGATTTCAAGGGCTCTCTGGTAGTAATACTCCACCTCTTCATACTTGCCCTGGTTCTGACACAGCAAGGCCAGGTTATTGAGCTGTTTTGCCACATCAGGGTGGTCCTTCCCCAGTACCTGAAACACACACACACATGCACACACTCAGCTATTTCCAAAAAAACATAAGGAGTATATAGGAGTGTACATGTACATATGAATGGAGAAAAGCACAGCAGCATATTGTTAAGCACCAAAGCTGCTTGATTCATGATCCACTACTAATAACAAATACACACTAAGGGTACGTTTTTTATAAGTGACACAGATGTGTTATCTGTGTGGCAGTGTGAACAGTAAAAACATGTTTAATCTGATATTTTCAGTTGTCAGTACTTTGATAGGTGATACTGAAATTCAGTACGCGTCCAATGTGTGGCTATGTGCATCAGTATAAACAGCCAACTTTTTCATATCAATCCAATGCAACATTTATCATATTGTTTGTGCTGCCAAAGCTTTAAACATTTTGGGTGATGTTTCTGTACAAAAAAATCAGAAGGCACTTATTGCAACTGTGCTCTGTGCTCAGAGCTCTTAGAATTTATTTAAATAAACAGCTGATTGTGGCCATATGATCAATATAGGCTGAATTGCAAAAGAAAAAAAGAAAAGTTGAAAGTTAAAAAGCAAAGCTTAAAGGAGCCATGGATGCGGTCCTAAAAAATGTCCATGGTCAAAAAACTGATCAGGCATTTTGGGTAATAAGCCCAGCTGTGACTGCTCCTGTGATGCTGGATAAGATGAAACTGATACCCCAGAGGCATAAATCTGCATCCGTCGACAGGCATGATTTTTCACTTCTGGGTGATTTGGGTTGTCAGTTTAGAAGCTTGATCTGTTCAGACTGCTGCTGGATATAAGTCACATTTACAAAATACTGTGAACAGCCTAGCAAGAAACTCGGATTTGGTGAGAAGATCGGATTTATTCACTCTTACCTGCTGTCTAAACGTAGCCTAAGAAAAGCAGCCCACAGGTTATGCAACTTGCTAGATGACTTCTAGGGTGAACAGTATTTATTCCTATACAGCATGAACGTGCGTTCATAAACAAATATACTGTAATAAAATATCTCCAGTCCTCAGGACAATATAAATCACATAAAATAATAGTTTATTTTACTGATGATATAAAATAATCACATAAAATCCTAGTAAAGATAATAAAGTGCTTTATTTTTTTTTGCTTCAGCATCACTGACCATTCCTATGGGCACACCGTGTGACAGATGCTTTATCAGACCAAGACAGTGACTGTCCTACAGAGACTGCACTGATTTTCAACTAATATGCTAACATTACGTGCTATATTTACTTATGCTCAGTTTCAATAAATTCTTACTTAAGTGCTGACCATTGATTTTTTTTTATAAAATACACTATTATCTAAGTTATAGTAATGTTTGTAATATGCTTTTGCATTGGTTCAACAGAGTACATGTTGAAGTAGCAAGCTAGAAGTTGGTCAACTTGTCCCAAGTAGCAAGCCAGAAGTTGGTCAAAAGTATTTGTATCCAAGCAATGTTTGCCATGTTTAAAGGCAAATACTACAATTATCTAACATTTTCTTCACAATCCAGTGGCCGAGATAAAGCCAAAGTCACTAAGAGTGACGTGATGTGCAATGTTGCATTGTTGAGAAACTTACTGACTTTCTTTACATTGGTGGTAAGAAAACCAGGAGTTGTAATGTCAACAATGAAAATATAATATTATATAGCCTGAATCTGTAGTGCTCATAATGGTAAATCTGAAATAAATATATTTTGTAGGGTGTTTTATGATCATTTTCTTACAAAACACCATGCATCCTCTCTGCGGTGTGATTTAACCAAGTTTTAGACCGAAACCATATCACAAAAAAACTCTCTCATGCACCAGGCAACATATTTACACCCTTTTCATGTTCTAACTTTTTGAGGCGGTAGCTTTTAAAGGCATTAAATGCTTAAACAATCTGGTTCAGATGATCACTGTCGTGAACAAGTGTGATTCAGAAATTTTTATCTACACTGGTACATTTCACATCAACCCCTCAAAATTACTTTGTTAGAATCTTGAAGCTTGAATAACTGAATTACGCAGAACTGGACAATTAGCAGAATTCCCTCTTAGTGTACTATGTCACCACCCCACTGGACTACTTGATGTTTAATGTACAACTCTACGGCTGTCAGAATACAGGCAGCATGCAAAAGACATCAGACAACATCCAAAAAACAGGTCAAAAGTAGTTGTAAGAGCACCACTGTGCTGGAGTCAGAAAAGGAGGATCAAAAAAATTGAAGACTGCGTTTCTGTTAAGTTTCACAGGCTGTCTTGCCTTGTGTTAAACTCCCACACTAGGCTGCTGAATTATACAGGTGAGACCCAGCTGAGCTCATTATATCCCTAGTCTCTAAAACACAAAAATGGATGTCATTGAGGTTAGGCCACAAATTGTGAAAGATGCTCTTATTTTCCACTCTTCTTCTCTTTCTGCAATTTTTCATCTTCACGAAAGACATAATTGTAGACAGTGACACATCATTAAAACAGCTCTTTCTCTCTCTATCAGTCTCAAGACACATCATTAACAGACTAAACCTCCTTGCAGTGTCATGCAATGTGCTCCTCTCTCCCTCTGAAGCTGCCACTAAGTAATATGCGTAGAATGAGCTAATCAGCAAGTCTTGCTCTAGTCAAGCACATCAGAAAGTTGGAGAGGAATCACTGATCTATGCTGCTCTGCATGTCACAAAATTTTTAGACTACACTGCTTATATGCTTCCCAATAATATCTCGGTTCTCCAATCTCCAATCCAATTCCATCTTTCTTTCCTTATCTAGGAGGCGAGTGAGTGGCACACTAATTTTAATGAAAGCGCTCCCTCCCTCTCTCAACTCAGACAGACGCCGTTATTGATCATGTCTGACTCGGGTTGTGGAGAGAGGACGCACTGTGCACTGCTTTACAGGCCACACAGTGAATATCTAAGAGAGAAAAGCGGAACCCTGGGGCTATCCTCCTCGCACTCTCCATCCATCGGAATCTTTCTCTCTCCCTCTCACCCCATCTCTCCCTATACAGTATAAGGCTGATTATGAACATAGGCAGAAGGATCAAAGCACTGAGAAGCTAAAATATGCCATAGAGTCTGATCTCTTAATATGCTTTATTACACTTGAGGGTTTCTCTCTTTCCTGCTCCACTGCTCTGATAAGCAATTACTGAAGTTGAAGCCCCTGCTGACTCCAACTTCTTTAGCGATAAAGGGTGTATTGAGCTTTAACACAAAGGGTCTCTTTTTCACTCTCCCTCAGTGGCCTCCCTCTGTTGCCCTGTGTAGCACTCCAGCACTGAAGAGAAGTGTATTTAATGTATTGATTGGTCACAGTAACGGGTTGAGGCTGTCTGTGTGAGTGACTGACTAACCAGGGCACCTACATCAGGGCCTGACTGCACTTAAAATCAATTGGAGCATTCAAGATTACCTGACTGAATTCAATTACTCCATTACAAATTGGTTAAGGTCAATTCAATTTTATTAGTTACATTTTTAAATGAACTTTTTTTTAAATGAAATTTTCCTATAAAGCACTTTCAAATTTCTGAAAAGCTCGGCATGGTCCTTTTAAATCTCTGATTACTTAAATAATAGTAAAATAATCAGTAGAACACTTAATTATGTGAACTGTGTGGGGAGCCTATGGACATGTTTGCAAACTTTGAAAACAAATTTAATATAATTTTTAAAATATAATTTGATCTATTTTGTCTTGGATGTTTCTGCAGGTTATTACCTCACCAAGCTTCATGCTGAAACAGTGCCTAACGTTTTATAACCGTTTGCAACATTTCCATGACATTCTATGTAACAAATATTAAATATATTTTTGGTGTTGTAAACATACATTCAGGGTGTTATTTAAAAAAAACAGTATACTTGTGCTATATTTACAATAAAATAATCATTAAAAATAAAAAATGTCCGTAGGGCTCACTGTTCAGTAATATACAAGACTATTACCAGTTAGGATAGGGTTGAGAACTCTGCCTTAGAACAGTAAGACCTTGACCAAGAGTAAAGATACAACGTAACATACAGTATGAAATTACTAGGACCTGTACTTTGTCAACACAAACGTCTTATGCTGCACTGTATCATTTAATCAGCAGTTAATGAACAATGTGGACAGCTTTACTTTTTTTAGTAGCTTCTGCTTAACAAAAAATACCTGTGACTAATGTGATGCTACCTGTGATGCTAATTGCTAGCGGCAATATGAGATTATTATATATTTATTACATGGTAGCACAATGATAACAAATGATGGTGGAGTTTTTTCTTCACTAGGTTCAGAACTACACTGCTCAAGCCTGCATGCACACTTCAGAAAAACAAAGCTTGTCCCAGACATTCAGGTAATATTTTCATTTTGGATGCTGAAGATACACAGTAAATTATTCAGTAAATGTTCCAGCTAATACACAAATACTGGTGGATGTCCCTGTTAGCCCATTAGCAGTCCAAAAGCCGCTTGACAAACAAAACCGGGTTGAGGCTGAGCTGAGGTTAAGTTCAAGATGCGTTTATGTCTTTTACTTCATACAGACAAATTCTGTGACTGCAAACACACATGTATTGGTGCGACTGAGCCTGTTTTTCCTTCTCTCCTGCTCCATGCCCGGCGAGGTAGGAGTTTATCTTTGAGGGAGGAAAGTTGTGTTGGCTCCTCCTTCTACTGAGGCTGCTGTGATTGTTTACAAGCTCTGTTTAAAGGAGGAACTGTATCACGTGACCAGAATGTGAGAGTGCAATAAGAGTTAGTGAAAGCAGAGCTGATCAGCATCTCCAAAAATCTCTGGAGAAACTGCAGCTCGTTTGATTAAATTGCAGTGATGGCATTTTTAGGTATCCAAGATAACATCACCATGCACATATAATATTGTGGGGTACCAAAATACTGAATACCTGAGCACATCAACAGCTAACATCTGGATAAACAGGAGACTCTTTAATTGTCCCAGATTAGCTGGCTCTACTGAATATATACTGCTAATCTGCATGTCATAAGTAAAATAGCACTCTACTTCTGCCACTCTAAGCTATCTCCTAAGAGTAATTAACTGCTTGAATCTAAGTTTGATATCAGTCTTCTCATTTGGGTATTTGATCTACAGTGAAAGGACTGATATCAGTTTTAAGTCAGTGCATGCAGAAAATAAGAAGGAACTTTTTTCCAGTTTATGCAGGAAAAGAGAAGGAACTTTTCCAGTTTACTTGTATATGGGGAAATCATCAGAAGAGACTAAAAAAGCCTAAGCCACCCTTGCTTGTGCCTTATTCTCACTGCCATCCAACAAACAAGCAACGGAGCTCTGGTTAATCCTCATAGATGTGGTACAACACAAAGTAACAAAGTTTGAGAAAGTTTAGTGAGGCCAACCTGGAGCTAAATTCAAAACAAAGTGATGCAGAATAGCCACAGTGTGCTTTACTGCAGTTTAACAACTGAAAGGCTACATGTTAACCCTCTGACCTACCTTCTCTCTGATCTCCAAGGCTCTTTTGCACAGCGGCTCTGCCTCCTTGTACTTCCCTCGCTTACCGTAAAGTACGGCCAAGTTATTCAGTGTCGCCGCCACCTAGAAGGAGCAAGACATGCACATGTAAACATATATTATGCAGAAAACACACACAAATAGTGGATAAAAATAACAAAAGCTTTCAAAACAACCAAATCAAACAACCATTTTGATTTGGGCCAAATACTGGAAGTCATCAGAGCTCACAGGAAGTGATTCAGACAACGCGATCTGATCAGGATCAATCAGTAAGATCAAACTGCCCCTTTGTTTTGTGAACTAAACACACTAACCGCCCACATGGGCTTTAATCACAAGACTGTGATTGAAACGTGCACTTGAGCCCCATGCGTGTGAGGAACAAGGTAAGTGTGTTGTTTGAAAAGAACAGAGAGTTAGACAGCAAGGGTGGCGAGAGGGATTCTAACCTCTTCAGGACAGAGAGAGGCTGCAGGTCCTGCTGAACGGGCAGACATAAGCTTAGGATGATAAATACTACAAGCTCAGATAGTACACACATACACAAACTCAGCTGCTAATAGCTTGTTCTGTCAAGCACAAGCACAAACACTAACACATACACAACCCACAGGGTGGTCCTTACGTTGCCTACTGTTTTCTCTGTAACAGGCAAAGAGGTGGTCTCAAACAAACTTGTTGTCTGTAATAACAGGTGTGGGATCTACACCACCCCCACCACTTACACACATACGTACCGCAGGGTGGTCTTTTCCCAGTGTTTTCTCTCTAATAGCAAGTGCATCATTTAGAAGGTTTGCAGCCTCTTTGTATTTATTCTGGTCCCTAAGAAAGAAATGTGATACAGAAGACAGTGAGAAATTGCTGCCAATTACATTGGTAGTGTTACAGCCTCCCAAACAGAGGCATAATGCTTCAATGACAGTGATGTCACATGTGTCTATGAACTTTCTGTACAAGACTGTTCACACAACAGGCTATTATGTTAGACTGTAAACAATGAGCTGACAGGCAGCAGGTATATGTATGGGTATAGTCAAATTACACAGTTTTCCACATTTTCTTAAACCATTTCTGTAAAATACATTGCCAAAAATGTTCTCAGTCTGCATAAACCTTAAACGGGACCTATTACACTTTTTCATTTTTACTTTTCCTTTAGTGTGTTATGTGGCTTTTTGTGCATGTAAATGGTCTACAAAGTTATAAAGCCCTATGTACATGCCAAAAGGAGAAACTATCTCCCACAGAAACCAAGTTTCTCAGCTGCCTGAATGCCTCTTTGGATTTCCAGACCTTTTCTCTGTCATAAGGTGATGTCATCTCGTAACACAATCCTTATTGGATGCCTGTAGGGGCGGAACTTGAAAGCTTTCAACCCCTTTGCCGATTAACCAATTAGAACAGAGTGGGCGAGTTCCAAACAGAGCACACTCGGCTATTCAGGAGGTGTGGCTTAAACACACATGAGGCCAAACAAGGCATTCAGACAGGTTAAATATAGATGTACAGAAAATATGAAAATAGCACTGTGTTCTGGGTAAACTGAAGTATGTAAAACTATACTAGGAGACTAAAATTATGAACATGAGCATAACAGATCCCCTTTAATTAAAGTTGCATAACCTAGTCAATGTGTACAAGGACCTGTTTGTGTATAAAGCCATTACAGACAACACCAGGGCCGGCAATCACAAAGCAGTTGTAAACTAGAGGCCCTGTAGCTGTATCTGGGAAAACTGATGTAGTAGACAATTTTGTAAATTTCATACTATTTCTTTAAAAGTTAGACCTGTAGACGAGGGCGAGAATGTTGAGCATGGTGGCGACATCGGGGTGATCATGCCCTGAGGTCTTCTCCAGGTCCTCCAGGGCCTGTTTACAGAGTGGCACGGCCACCTCGTAGCGGCCCTGAGAGGCATACTGGATCACTAGGTTGTGAAGAGTTCGGAGTCGGGCTGGGATCTCATAGCCTCCTTGCTGTGCAGCTGCTACCGCACTACTGTGTGGTGGCTGGACTACAGAGAGACACAAACGTATGTTGTAGTTGATCCTGTGACCTTAAAACACAACTTACACAACACAGCTATATATTCTTATATTCTCAAAATATTTAACTTGAATAAATCTTTCACACCAGGGAAAGTAAATGTGTCAAAGGTCCAAAGAACCATCTATAGTAAACTGTTCTGTGAAACACACTTTTTGCAAGTTAGAATAAAGTCGGAAGAAAATCTTTTTCCACCAGAAGTGTTTAAGCGAGAGCCTTGCCTTTCATGTTTGTGTAGGGAGCTGATTTAAACATGCTGAGGACTCATGAGTATCACGGTGCATTTGACGAAGCATAATGCCCCTGGATACAGCAACATCTCCTGCTGTGATACTACCCACGCAACCCTTTGATCCTGCACTCCACTGTCTGAAGCAATTAACCAATGACAAAAATGGGGACAACATAAACAAAAGAGTTAAGAGAGAGGCTTGCTTCAAGCCAAAAGACTGAAAAAGAACCTAGACCTTCTGGGTCCTTCCTCTCTCTTATCTTTGTGCTGTCTGTTTTTATTCAGATGATGGATACAAATGCTAATTAGCCTAATGTACTCTTTCTTGGTTAATAGATCCACCTCATAGGTGTACTAGCTATAACGCTGTTAGGAAGCACAAACTGTGTTAGCCATTATTTAGTCCTGTAATCAAAAAATTACCAATGTCTAATGACATGGGGGAGGAGGCTGACAAAACAGTGCTACTAGCTGTAGTAAATGTGCTTTTAGTGGAAGTTGGGAAAACCTCATAAAGTCAAGTACAACAGGAGCAAGTACAAGCATTAATATCTACAGTGACACTGAGTCTATGTAATTACCACATGCTCTGGGGTGGATGGAGCACAGACACTGACATACAGGCAGAAAGAAAAAACAAACACTGAAGACAAGAGAACAGTTAGGCACTTACTACCAGGGCCTGGCTCATCCTGTTCATCAGGGAAAAGATCATCTAGAGTCTCCCTGCTGGAGTCCGAGTCTTTGTCATCCTGAATGAGGGAGAAAAAATGACATGTAGAGAGAGAAAAAAGAAAACAAAGAGCTAAGATATTCCAGATCAACAGGAGTCTCACTGTTGGGCTGAGGTCTTGGTCATATTTTTTAAGCTGGTTCATGAACTCCAGGTGCTTCTTCTCCTCCTCCAGCTGGGCCACGCTCTGTTCACTCTTTTGCAGCCGCTGCTGTGTGCCGGCTAGCTCATCCCGAAGCCACTGGTTTTCCTGACACAACCTCCGTACCTGAAACAAAGGGGGGGGGGTTGCAAGTTAGAAAGAATATTTGAATTTTACAAGCAAACTTTGATATAACTTTGATACTCAAAAGTCCATAAGAACTCCTCAACTGGAGGTAGAAAAAACAGGATGAATTTTAAAGTAACGTAGGCTTAGCTTTTTAGATGACAGCACATAAAGGAACATGTTTTATTATTCCAAACAGGTGGAAATTGGTAGGGTCTTGCTTTGGATACATAAGGCTGCCTCCTCAGACGAGCTAAAGAGCTAAGAGAGCTAAGTGTCATGCTCCTGATAAAGGTCTGGCTTCCACACAAGGCACTTTCTCCTCAGTAGAGAACGTGCTAACATGTTATTTGGCAGAGAAATATATTTTTATGGTTTATGGGCAAAGCTAACATGAGCTAAATTAGCTACCCTGGTTAGTACAGCTGACTGATAAATTTTTATATTATTGTTATCGGGATGTCACAATACACTTTTCTGAGCAAATGTGGGAGTTAACCAGAGCACCAGAGTATACACATATATATATATATACATATATATATATATATATATAGAGAGAGAGAGAGAGAGAGACCAAGAGAGAAAGTGTGTGTGTGTGTGCATACACCTTTGCGAGAAAGATACTGAGAACCTGAGAAGTGTATTAATATTTCAAGATGCTGTGACTATTCGTGAGTGTTTTGTGTGTGCGTATACCTGTGCCCGAAGCTTCTGTTTCTCAGCCTCCACTGCGCTCAAGTGCCCTGAAAGAGCCATCATCACCTGACAAGTAGAGACGTAAAAGAAGAAGAGATGAATGAACAACATTTTCTAAATCTTATTTTTTGAAACACAGCTGAACAGATTCTTCATGTAATCAAATTCAAAGACATATTTCACTGAAGCCCCCTCTCACCACTCTACAAAACACTGCACTCCCTGACCTGTGCTTCACTGAGACCCAGCTCCAGCATCTCCAGTGAGCGCTGGATCATGGCGGTCTTCTCCTCAACAGCACGCCCCTCCTGGCTCTGTTTGAGGCAGCGCAGGGTCCCCATCAGCCCCTCCAGGATGGCTTGGTGTTCGGCCCGGAGAGCCTCCAGCCCCTGCATCACCTCCCGCGTTCTGCAGAGCAGCTCATCCTGGGACAACTTCTCCGCAGGGTCGCCCTGCCCCTCCACCTCCTTCACGCACACCACACTCGACATGTCCTCACGCATCCTACACACACAGACAAACATAATGTAAAGTATAGTGTTCCTTAGAACTTAGTATTTCAGTCATTTAAAGCATATCATACAGACAGGAGAGCTGCACAATATTTTGTTCACTGTTATTGCAATAAACAGTCATTATTCACAACACACAATACTCAGCAAAGAAGCAGGAAATATGCAAACAAATATATTATATTATTTTAATTTTTTACATGATTAATTGTTTATGGTTATCTAGTTAACACTTAAGGTCTGTAAAAAAAACAGTCATAAAACCAGAAAAGGGCGAGCCACCCTTAATTTAGCAATGTTTAATCCAGAAACTGGTTTAATTTGGTTTATAGGTATAGAGATATAATCAAAAATCACATTTCTGTTCATCTGAAAAAATCATGGTAATTATTTTTAGATATCACACCTTATCATGCCTTTTTCATAACTCACAATAAAATTTAAACATCTTTCTCTGAATACAATTTGGAAAATTATTCTATAATCACAATTCTATACTATATAGAATACAATAAAATATAAAACGAATTCAACCACTCTCTGTAATTGTTTTGCTTTCAAAGGCTTGTTGCAGCACTCATATATATTTTAATTCAGGTTCCAAAAATCAGCAATAACAATTCAGTATTCAGATAGTCAAATGTTGCATTCATGCTGCTAATTTCAGTTCTCTTTGCAACCTGACAAATTCAGTTGGCAGCATTTACCACATAAATACAATTAAACAACACCAGGCTACCTGTGATGAGAACGGTTTGGTTAACTGAACAAATCAGAATTTCAGTCTAAATAACATATGGCAGTCTTTAATGACAACACATCAAGGTTTAACCAGTCTATTTGTTTAACACATTGCAAGGCAAAACACCATCACAGAATGCAGCAAAATGCACCGTATTCTGAACATACCACGCAAGCTTGACTCCCAGCCACCTTGTTGGTTACGAACATGCATCTTTTCAACTTCGCACAGGACAAACTGAGAGAAAGACACACCCAGGCTTTGTGTGCTACTCATACACTGGTTGTACAGGTTTGTAATGGGGAGAAAAGACATTCACAAGACATTCCTCATCAAATACAAGGGGTGCCAGCACAGATGATGGTAAAACCGTTGCTATCGCTCTCAATAAATTTCACTTCCTCCCCACACGGCAGGAGCTCCTGTATTTCTCCATTTCACTGTCCTCCCTGCCCCCTACATGCATCACTCATAGACAATCATAAGAGGATTAGGAGTAACACAACCTACAGCACGTCATGAACGTAACAAATCTCATTAGCCCACTCACATCCCCCAACAATATCGCTGCAATATGTGAAGTACAAACAACACTAACAAGACAGGAATACGAAGGGGGAAAACAGCTATCCACATGAATCAGTGAATGGCAACAAAACCCTCCTCTAATAAGAACAGAAACACACTCACTTCTCCTTAGAACACTTCAAGCATTACCTAATTGAGGTTCTGCAGATGAAGTAAACAGTTGTTCATGACATCACTAAGATACACCTCACCTGGGAAGGCGGAGTGAGGTTGCTAGGGAGGGGGATGCAAGCTTGGCACAGGGAGCGGTTTTGGAGCACAAAAACAAGGACAGGAGATGCTGAGACAGAAGTGCTTTAACTGAACAGTGTAAAGAACCATAAAGAAACGTTCATCTACTGATCTAATCAATAATCAATAGTGAAAAACCACATTTGTCACAGATCAGGCATTAAGCTCCAGTGCTCAGAAGAAAATAGTGCTGATGTAAAGCAGACAGGCTGCTGTGGCCGCTTGGGCATCAGCCTGCATTCCTGCACAAAAAGAAATAGGAAGTAGAGGCTCACAGCTCACTCAGAGATTCATGTGACCCAAAGAGGGGCTAGTAGGCCAGCATGTGACAGACACCGGAAAGGAAGCACCATAGCATGCTGGGAGGCAAAACACTAATGAACTCCTGTACCACACTCTCCACTGCACATGTACACATATCAAAAGAGAGTAATGCAACCCTCAAACGACAACAAAGACTGTAGTTAAGCTTTTTTTTTTTCCAATTTCCTTTTGTAGCTTTATACACTTAGAGCTTTCATATCATCAAAAAATAGTAGCACTATTAGCTGCACCCAGGAACCAACCGACAGGAATGAAACTGGGTGGGTATGTGTGGAATCATAAGACACGTGTATGATTCACATTTCACACCCGGCGTCTGAGATAAGCAAGGATGGACCTTATCACTATACCTGACTGACCCAACAGTCACAACTGCAGACATTCAGTGAGCAGTGATGCCCTCCATGAGTCATCCTGTTAATGCCAGCACCACTAGCAGACGGCTGCACAACGCAATGCAGACCGTTACGACAACTGGCCTTAACACCAAAGACTGCAATGGTGACTCAGAATGGCAGCGGTCACGCTTTTGTCTTGGTGGAGACAATCAACAAATTAGTGTGTGGAGGCACCGTGGTCAGCACCAAGAAGAACGGTTTGTTGTCATGTATCAAACATCCAAAAGGCCTGGTGTCACTCCACCTCCACCCCTACCGCAAAATCTGCAGGAACTGTGTGAGAATACTCAAGCTGCATGGGAGGGATATCACAGGGCACTATTAGGAACCTCTACAACTCCATGCCAAGACGTCTGGCATGTCGCATTAGCAAACTTGGCAGCCAGACACCATACTGAGAGACACTACTTCTGTATGTGTAGCTCAATAAAGATTGCCCATATCAGTCTAAATTTATCATCATTTATTGTTCCTGGTGACTTTTAATCTTCCTTCCCAATAGCACAGCAATCCCACACTTCCTTCTAGGTGCAACTATTGTTTTGATGAAGAGTGCATATGCAGCACATGTTAAACAACAGCAAAAAAGCACACTACCATCCTCAAGATCACTGCAGGCATAAATATGACATCATCCTTTTTTCAAGCCTCCAACAGATAACAAGAAGCAGCAGAGTGAGAACGGAACATTTGAGTGTGCTGTATTCGGAGAGGGTAAGGTTTGAGCAAAGCGCCGTAGGAACGAGGACAGCAGCTGTAATCGTTTGAAGTGTAAATTTGTGTTTTGAAGCTTCGCTCAGTGCTTAAAGCCGCCAAAATACAGAACTACATACACACCATGTTAACAAAAAGTCCAATCACCTTTAACCAACCCTAGCAGAACCATAAGAAGAGTCAGGCCAGCACAGGTGCTACAGCTGACTAGGGCACGCAGTATGAAAGCACATAGGCAGCTGATTGTTTTCAGGCTCTGAAGCCTCAGCATGTGATGAGAATATAAGTCAGCACTGATTTAGAGTAAGACAAGGCTCAAACGACACATATATTCCCGTCTCAACAGCTCTGTATGAGGCTATGTGATTCACATCATGCTAATAGATGTTCTACATTTGACCTGTCAGGATGACACAATAGGAGAAAGAGACACAAGAAGGCACAACACACATTTTACAGACTCCATTTAAACAGGTTCATGGCAAAAAGACAAGAAGAGAGACAGGGCAAAAGACATCAAAAGACACATCTGCTGACAATCTGCTAGTGATTGTATGTGCAACGCTTTGGCACCAGACCTCCGACTCTCAACTGTTTCCTGTATGGAGTAACCTCAGATTCCTATAATCTCATTTATTCATAGACAATACTGAATCACACTCAGTAGCTTCTTATTCTCATTCTCTTACATACTTACTCTCAAAAACGTATGAGCTACACAACACCATAATATGATAATGAACACAGTGAAAGAAGGGAAAGAAAGAAAGAAAGAAAGAAAGAAAGAAAGAAAGAAAGAAAGAAAGAAAGAAAGACGAGAGTAGAATTGGGAATTGACAGCTGAGTGTTTGTAGAGGCTGGTAGAGGCTAGTTAGTCAGAGCTGATGTGTTAATCTGATCAAACTGCAGCATGACTCACTGTCCCCTGCATCCACCAGGAAATGACCTCAGCAGGAGGAGGGGACGCAGCCCTCATTATAATAACTATGAGACCCCGCAGGGCACATTTTCCGTGCTGGGGACATGATGAAGTCAGCAGTATTACTTAGCAACATCACAGGAAAGCCACACGCCAACTCAGGGGCTGACAGGATATAGTAGAAGTGGTGGGCCGCACATGATGGACTGTTTGCTGGTCACAGGGGGTTTAAAAATGCATGAATGCATTGCGCTGCAGCAGCCTAAAGGGGAATTGCATCTGCATTTAGAATACTGGCCAATTCAATTGAAATCAATGAATGGTTTTATTTTGACCAAAATAAAATTCTCAGGCTATTCTTAACACATATCCCCACCAAAAAAACTAAATATTTTCTTATTGATATCCCACTTCTGCACACATAGCTCTGCCTGTCACATGTACAGAATGTTAAGTGTGTTTTGTAAATAATTACAAGAGCCCCTCTATACGATATTATCACAATACTTAAGTCATAATACAATATTATCATGATATTAAATATTTTGTGACGTACTAAGTAATCAAATATATTGTGATTTATTGCCTTTTTTCAACAAATAATGTCTCCAAAGGAAAAAAACTGTTTTATCTAATCAAATTAAAGTTTTTAGTGTGTTCACCTCACTTCAACATAATTTTATTCCAGTAAAATAAACTGAAGCCTATCTGCAATTTATAATTATATATAATACTGATACTAATATTGATATAACAATGCCATCCCATTGTCATAATATGCTGTACTGATTTTTCCCCACGTCCCCATCAGTCAGTAACTACTGACTAACCACATGTTTCACATGTTTCACAGTGAGCACAAGTTTAACTGAGGCCTGTTTAACTGGTTTTAGTTCAGTGCAGTTTATAAAATATTCAATAAAAATTGATGTAGTTGAATGTTGTTATTATATTATTGTTTATGTGGCACTACAGCCTGTATTTTATCAGCTCCAACTCCAACAGCAAACCTAAATATTGTTATACATATCATCTATCATATACCGTATCACCCACCCACTACATATATGAATGTAATTGTCATAAAATATGAGATGTCATGATTAACTGAATCATTTCCTACCGAATTCCAATTGTTTTGGATCAAGATTTACATCCATAATTGGAACACTACATAGCATTCCAGTTTTCTAAACTACACAGCATTCCAGCTTTCTAAACTACACAGCATTCCAGCTATCTAAATCTCCACACTCACTCCACTTTCTCGTTTTGCTTGTTTTTTTGTTTTTTGTTTTTGCCTTCTCTTCCTCTCCTTTCCTCGATGAGCAACTGTTTACTCTGCATCCTTTAACAGGTGCCTCTGGCTGTATCTGGAGCGGTGGAGAGGAAGATGCTACCCTATTGTTAGACATCATCCTCCGTGGATACAGCCTCTCCTCCACCAAGGAGATTGTCTGCACTGGTCACGTTTACGTTAACACAGGCAGTGTGGTTCTCCCTGTCCCAACCGTCATTTCAGCACAATCAGTTTCAAGACACCAGACTGACATCACATTGCCTTTATCAGTGCTTCACTCTTATGCATTAGCCTGTAAGGGTGTAACGATGAACCCAGCCCACAATTTGATTTGATTCATGATGCTCCCTTGATCTCATGATACACCTTTCAGCATTCTTATGATATTTTCGATAAAAAACTTGATTAAAGGAAACCTATGTCTATGTTGTTGCACAACTTTCTAATGACTAGTGACTCTAATGAATAGCTGGGAGGCAGGAGGAGTGCTGGAGCGAGGTGTTGATTGCTGCTGACCACTTAAAAACTTGAGTGTTTAACCAGTACAGCTGCATTAGATGGCTAAATTAATGAAATGTCCATTTTCCAAGACGCACACTGGCACTGTTCTGCACTGCAATACCACAATTTCACGATGCACTGTTACAACCTTATTCACTTTGTCAGAGTGAATCAATGCATTTATTTCTTATACAGCAAAGAAAAGCAGAAGTTCTTGGTAGGTGCAGCTTTATCTCAACACAGCTTGAAAAAGAGGAAGACAAACATGTACATTTGAGAAGAAATCAAATGCCTACATTCTTTGGTGTAAAAACAAATGAACCCAATACAGGTTATGACCATGACCTGATTGCACCAGCTCTAACAATAATGCTACAGAACTGACAGATAGTAAGCAAATGCACATGTTGACATATATGCATATTCATGAAGAACAACTGCTGTTCACTGGAAACAAATGGCAGTTCTTCCATTTAAAGGCCACTTCAGAGGGTGTTTGGGCCAGCAGCTGGACACACACATCTTGACCAAAACAGAAATGCTTTCAGGGTAGAGGACGAAGGTATGTCAACTGAAGGAAGCCACTCCTTGAATACTAATGAAAAGCTAACAAGGTCTTGCTATGTTACAGCACAATCAAGCTGCACACCCAATAATGCAGAACATATAGCTCAGAAGGTATTACCCAGCACACATGGGGCATTTTCACAGGCCTCATATTTACATCCCCAACTAGATATCTGAACGTCAGTCATCTGTAATGTGACACTGAACCGGCCAGTCCATAGCCTCAATAACTGAGCTAAACGTTAAAACAGCTCATTTTAGGTTCAGGTTTGGTACATAAATCCTCGGACAACAGAGGAAGACAGCTAACCAGGCAGATTCCCAATGAGCATTAATGACGAGGGAGGCTTCACTGGCTAGGTAGCTATCTTCCCTGATCTATGAAAACGAGTTAAGCCAGTTTAGTACCTTCAGTACCCAACACTCCAATTTCTAAAATCAATTTGTACAATGCTGCTGACAGGTATTCACGTGCAAACATTTCTAGGTCCGAAACATGCGCTGAACACAGTCAGCAACATGTCCAAGCAGAGCAAATTAGCTATGAGGCTAACAAGCTAGCCAGCTAAATCTTGTAGCTCCTCTGGCTAAGCCAGTTTTCTGTGCTGCCTAAGCTGTTCACTGAACGCTAGTTTTAGCTAGCCTGTCGTACTTAACAGTCTGCAAGACAGCTTTAAATATCTGTGTGGTTACTCATAACGGATACGTTAAGACAGCTAGCGAAGTGAGCTAGCCGTGCCAATATCGGATTTGACACGGGAGGCAGGCGCTCCCATTAAACTCGCTCAGCTAAGCTGCTATTACAGAGTAGTTACACAGCCACTAACCTATCCTAGCTCGGTTAGGCAGACAGCGCGTCCCACAGCCCTTACCGTTCTGTAAAACATCCAGTCGTCGCCAAATTTCTGTCCAGTAATCTCTCACACGCTGTTTAAACTCAGATATTCGTCTGGCTGTTCGAGGTTTGGGCCGAAGCTGAGCAGCCCGGCCGGTGAGGCGATGCCTTGCCGCGGTCCTCCGCTCCTCCACACCACAGAGAGGGAGGCGGCTTCTCTCACAGACTGACTGGAGGAGCCCCCTTCATCAGCGTTCTCTCTCTCTCCTCTGTCTCTCTCAGTCTCTCTCCCAGTGCCAGATTGTTAATGTCTGGAGATTGCGCAAACACTACTGACATCCTTCTTTCCAGTTACAGGAGCTTTTACTTTCATTACAGCTGCTTTACAGCTCTTTGTCTGGTACAGTTTACACACACATCAGTTTGAATCAGCCTTGACAAACACTATATAGAGTTTATCTGGCATGGTTATTTTACTGGAGGGGACATGATACCACTTTTTCTTTCCAAATTGGCCAATACGGATACCAATATAGCTCAGTATAACAAGGAAGCTACTCCACTGTAATATTAGCTATTTTTACCTTCACCTCAGTTAATATTAGGAATAAGATTCACCAATTTGCATTGGTGCAGCAGCAAAAAAGTTCATGATGCAAATACCAGGATTAAAAACAAACTGCACTCCATCCAGTTTGGGATGAATTCATAATGTATTGTTTGTAACATCCTTGAATTAGCAAAATACAATTATTTATACACTCATCAAACAATATAGCTGCCCCCAGAAGGAAGTGTGGGATTGCAGTACTATTGGGAAGGAAGACAAAGCTTACAAGGAACAACAAAGGACGATACATTTGGACTGATATGGGCAATATTTATTGAGCTGCACATACAGAAGCAGTGTCTCTCAGTATGGCATTAGGCTGCCGTGTTTGCTAACCCAACATTCCAGACGTCTCGGCATGGGTTCCTGCAGATGTTGTGGTAGGGGTGGAGGTGGAGTGACGCCAGGCCCTCTGGCCCACACACAAACTTGTTGGTCGTCTTCACCAAGACAAACGTGGGACTCGTCACTTAAAGGCAGTTGTTGTAGCGGTCTGTGCAGTCTGCATGTAGATTAACAGAGTCATACTGTTGTAATGCGTGCAGAACATGGTTTTGGCATTGCATTGCTGAAATAAGCAAGGCGCCCCCTGTAAAAGACGTCTGGATGGCAGCATATATTGTTCCAAAACCTGACCCAGTTCAGCTCCACTCCGGAGTTTCTTCTTTGTATGGTAGAGTTAACTTGCTAACTTGCATTTATTGATGCTGTGACAAATTGTGTTCACAGACAATGGTTTTCATAAGTGCCCCTGAGTGCACGCAGTGATTTTTACTACAGAATCATGTCTGTTTTTAATACAGTGCCTGAGGACCCAAAGATCATTCATTCATGGTTTTCAGCCTTGTCCTTTGTACAGAGATTTCTCCAGATTGTCTGAATCTTTTATTGATATGTACAGTAGATAACAATTTCTTTGCTGTTTTATGTTGAGAAACATTTATCTTTTACATACATTTTGCACTATTCGCATGCACAGTCTTTCTCAGAGTAGTGAACCTCTCTCCATCTTTTGAATGACTCTTTGGGATCCTCTATTTATGTTTCTCTTCAGCTGTGTTTTCCTGGTCTTGTATTTAAACTGGTATGATATTTGAGCATTTTAACGTCAGGAGTTTAAGTCTTTACTGTAATATTCCATTTCTTTGTGCTCGTTTCCCAGGGTAAAGTAAAGAACCGCAACAGAGAAAACAGTTTTCCAGTGTCTTTATTTATGCATCACTGTGGGTTTTCCTTTGTTCCTCCCTTGGCCAGTTAGTGTCCTCCATATATTGTGCATAGCTACTCTGGCCATCAAGATCGTAATGGTGAAGTTCCGGCGATACCACTCTCTGTAAAAAGAAGGATTTACAATAATGTGAATAGCGCTCGAGGGCATGCTTGATATAGCTGTCCATCTTGACCACAACCTGTCTATCTAATAATTTATTAAGCTGCTGCTGCTTAATGAATAATTGCTGAAGTAAATAAGTAATACACTTTGAACACAGGCGAGAAGGTTTGTATACATACTTGTTATAACTTGCATGTTTTTTATGGTTTTTGTCCAGGAAGCGTTTGTAGAAGACTGCCATTTCCTCATTATTTAAAGTCCTTCTTCGTCCTAAAAAGAGGAACAAAGTATGCAGCAAAACAGAACGGATCAATGTCTTAGCGTAATCTTCCACTGCAAATATGGAAATGCTAAACCAGTGTAAATGGCCAATAAACACCTTTAGAACACTATGCTAACAGTGTCTTACTGATGTGCGTCTATATAGCATTGCATAAATTGACAGTGTCACTGCACGTTAAATGCTTATTCCATATCTATTTTAGTACTTCGAAAAATACTTTTTCCTTGTACTTTTTGTAACAGTGAGTACATTTACATGCACCTAATAATCCGATCACAATGTAGTTAACTGATTATTCAAGTGGTCCCTCTGATGACTTAGATAGGACTAGAGCTTGCTGGACATCAAGAGAACTAGGTTTAGTAATCAGGTTATCCAGCACAGTCTGCACCAGAAATGAGCCAGCAGCATTTAACACAGCAACTGCAAGATGGCAACAAAACACTTTTGGAGTGTTGCTGAAACCAACTACATGCTTGACAAAATAAACGATTTGAGTATTATTCATGTTCTAGGTGACTAAGTTTATGTTTGAGTTTAACGTTACGTCTTATTCTGAAAGTTTACTGTCTGGTTGCAAAAAAGAAATCTAATAATTCATGTAGTCTCAGGGATTTCCCATTAAGTGCAATGATCAGCTTATTGGCAAACTCTTGTGAATATCTAAACACACTCACTGTTCTTACTTGTACAGTATAGTAACATTCATAGTTTAAACTTGAAATTTCAAAGTAAAAAAAATATATATAATAATAATAATAAACAAGATCTTGGACCACTAACCTTTCTCATCTCTCTCTGTCAAGCCTTTTGCCTTCATTTGTGAATGTACATATTCCTCTTTTTCCTGTAATTGCATAAACTAAAAGTTTAACATAGCATTTAAAGATATAAAACATTAGTTTAAATCATAATGAACCAGAAATTAAATTGTAATTTCCTTATGCTATTTGATCATTCATTGGTGGAAGTGATGCTAGTGGGAGGTCAAACATAACAACTGGTTGTAATTGTTCCCAACCTGGCCAGGTGCATGGTGACGTAATCAAAACTTAGAACACGTTTGTAAGGCAGGGCTAAGTCGCTGCACTGTGACCAAAGATCAGCGGAAAATAAAAAGATTTTAATTAAATGATACAGTATGACGACCTGTGCTTAATATGACCAGGAACACGAGCGCACCAGTTAAACAAAAACTGAAAAAAAGGGATTTCAGATTGACTCCCACACACACATATGCGGTCCATTTTAAAATGCTGCCATCTAGTGGTCAAAAAAACCTGCCATGCTGATAAAGGTGTGCGTCAGGTATCACCTTGCTGAACGTGACATTCTGAAGGGTCCAGAACTCATGATTCCAGTCCTCTGTTTCCTGCCTCAGATGTCTCAGCTCCCTCTCCAGCTGGGTCTCATTTTCAGGGATGTGGTAGATGATTGGCCGCAGGTTCGACAGTCTGTCTGGTGGTCCAATCCAGTCATATTTTGTGGTAGGCCCTGGGTTGAATTTGGTTTTCTTGAAAAACAAGGGGGAAAAAGTAAGCGAGTTTTAAAAAGGAATCACATTTAAATACACCATTATAGGGAGAACCAGAGAGAGCATTTAAAGGAAAATAATGCTGCAACATGACTGTAAAAAAAGGTTTATGTGGATAAAGTACTTCTAATGTTTCTCCAGATTAAAGAAGTAGCAGCTAAATCACATATAACTGGATGTTTTGGAGAAGTCAGTCCAGCAGAGAGGAGAAAATTGGGGAGAAATGTGGGATTATTAAAGTTTATGTTTTGACAGAAGTTATTTTAGGACAAGTTAATAATCATCAGATTACATAAATTTGGCATGAAGGCCACGGTGATGGATCTCCAATCACAAAGCAGTAGCCTCTCCACTATTTTTCTATTTTTATTTATTATATTTCTGAATGATAATCATGTAAACAATATCAGCAATGTTTAATGACTAACTAAATTTTGAATATCAACGTTTCTGATCATTGTACGGTATTATAAACTGGAAAAAACAAGTTCCCAAACAAAACAAAACAAAACAAGATGGCTAGCTTAGTGGATTTAATATTGCATGTTTCTCATTCAGGGTATCTACTCCGATCAACGTCTACAAGCGACCTACAAAGTAGAATTTCATTCAGAGATACCAGTATAAATCTGAGACACTCTGCTGGTACAGATAATACAGTATCAATGCCCTGAAGGTTGGCTAGAGAGCTAAGGGGTAAGGAGCTGCTAGTTTACTAGCCACAAACCTCTGCTAGTTCGTCCTGTGCTGTTGACCTGGCGCAGTGCCGTTTAACGTTACTCGTCACAACACCACGAATGTAACACTGAGACCTGAAAAACAAATAGCCTGCTGCTCTGGAATTCATTTTTGAACTATTCACACTTCATAATCTATCAGAGTTTATAGATATGCAGTGACCTAGCTGACAAGACACTACACTCGTGAAGCTACAACATTGCATGAAGCCAGAATCAATCCAATATTTCAAAATGGCGGATATTATGTGTAGCTTTCAAAATTAAAGTCCTATTCCTCCCCTTAAGACATTGTCAGGAGTTAAAACGGTTTAGGAACAACCAAATGAATGGTCAAAATGTAGTCAAATTGTTTTTTATCCAGATAACTTGATTAACCCATAATTGCTTCTTTTAATTAATTAATTATTCATTTAGTTTTTGCACCATTTCAAAACGCCAGCTTCCCTTGGAAATAGACATGCTACAAAATTACTTGCAATGAAAGTGAAGAATGTTTATTCTGTCTCTATTACAAGTACTTTATTGTTACATTTAAGGGGGCCCTGACTGAAAAGAGATATATGCTATTCATTTCCAAATCCATTTAAATGTGCCACAGAAAATACTTTATTGCTTATTAAAAATAGACAACATTATTTTACATGTAAGCTGCCTTTTTCACTGCTGCATCTGGTGGTTGGTGTCTCTCTCTTGTCCACAGCGCAAGGAACAGTGAGCTAAATATCTAACTTAGCTCTAATATCTCCTTCAGCCTTTCTAGCTTTAGCTAAGGCGACACATCATTCTGTAGGACTGACTTCACTGCTGATGCCTTCATAGTGTGACAATGGTACCTATTAGTAGAAGAATTTTACCTCTATTTGCTTGCTTTTTTTTTGTTTGTTTGTTTGTTTTTTACATAAACATAACATTCCTATTGCTTTATATGTCACATTTGAAATGGTATTGGACACATACACTGTACTAAGGCATACAGGTCTTAACAGCCAGTGTTTCCTTTAACTTACATTGAAATTTAGGAATATTTTTCCCTTTTCCTGCAAAGTTATGCTTTCAGAGGGTTTGTTAACAAAAGTGGTGATATCTTAACATGGTCTAGGTAAAGGTCTTTAACATTTGTAGCCAATCATCTCCTTATGCCCTTGAATCCTGACACTGGACTACTGGCTTTTCTATTCCCACCTCTTGGTTATTGTTCTCATTCCCAGTCTTGGGGATTCGGTCTGATGTGTGTTTTCCCTGATCATGAGATGTGTCAGGTGACTTAGAGCCAGTAAAGCATAATACAGTACTGTATATGAGGTTCCCAGGACTGCTAAAAATCACTCAACTATCCGGATAGCTGGATCCAGACAGCTAAACCCTGTTTGTTAGATTATGGTAAATGTATATCACCTCCCAGGGAGGGCACTCCTAAGAAAAGGTTGTGGTTATGTGAAGCTCATTAAAGGTGCATTCTGGCCTAAAACTGTTTAATATTATTTGTCATATAAAATGCTGAAGCGTAGCATTGTATACTTGATTTTTTTTCATGCCTCAGTGTTTTTTCATGACAGTTCTCTGCATGCAATACAAACTACTTCATCCTTTGATAATCTACCTCCCACACAGAGCACTAATGTAGAGGCTAATAAACACAGATGTTGTATTTGTAGAAGTAGCATTATGGCCTGTTAGGATGTTTCTGTGTGTAATAGGATTTACACTCTGCTGTTCAGTTTATTTTCCCGCAGTTGTGAGATTCTCTTGCATCCAGTCTGAGATTTACTCTTGTCCAGTCTTTTGCTCAGTCACACCTCCTTTTTCTCTTCCTTGCTTCCTCCGACAACATCTTCTGTTACTCCACAACCTCTACCATGATGTCCATCCCGGGAATGCTAAGCTAGTTTCTTCTTATGCCTGGCAGAAGACTTTTTTTGTTTGTTGTTTTTGTTATGTAGGTCTCATGCTTGCTTCTTCAAAGTTACATAGCATGATAGCAAGCGTTTCAGACACCGTTAGAAGTCAGTGTACCATCAAAATGATTTTGAAGCTGGCATTTTAAGGAAATGTTACCAGGAAGTCTCACTACTACTGTGGCACTACTGTAGAAATCAAGTAGGAATGTGTATAACTGAATTGGTTTTTCGTTTTAATCAAAAGTGGCCCCTTAAAAGGGAAAGATTTTCCCTTTTAAGCCGTTCACACCTTTCTGGGTTAATATTTCTAGCTGCCTAAAACTTGCTATTATCACTGAGGTGAGATTTTAGTCCTCACTGTCTTGTTAGATGCCCTTTGCTTATACAGCGCTAACGCTGGAAACTGAGCACTACATTTCATGTTAATCTGATATAATACAGTATGTTCACTCTTACAAATATTCAGACCCTCAGAATAAGACGTTTGCGGACTTTTATATTGTCAGCCTTCATACGTAACATCCGGGAGCACTTCCGGTACGCTTCCTGTTGTTATAGAACTGGACGACCAATATGTTCCATGAGTTTGATACCACGATAAAATCAGAAAGTCTAATATAATTGTTAAAAACAAGGCAAACGAGGGTTAAAGTGATTCGACAGTGATTTTGTAGTTGTAGACAGTGTGACGAAACTACTGAAGACTGTGTGAAAAACACAATTATATAAATATATAAAAACAGCGGTCGACAACTGCATAAAAGCTGAGCGGAACAGAGGGCAAAGATATTTTCAGAGGTTTTTTAAACAGCGGATTATATGTATGAACTATTAATAGGTTACATTTGTGCTGTTTTTAAACCTTGCGGGTGTTTCTGTTTGTGTCCCCTCTGGTCATCAGTGGGAGTCAGTTAGCTGATCCCCGGTGGCGTTGTTGTTTCTCAAAGACACAGATGCTCCGATGGCCGTACGCTGGTTATGCAGGTGGGTGTTTATCTAACTGTGAATTACCGGAATTATTCGCTATTTACTGGAATATCACGGTTTTCCAGTTTGCTGTGTGACAGTTTGTGTTCCCCATCGGTCAGTGCTCCCTTTGTGTAGTTCAGGGACACACAAAGGCTCGCTCAACTGAGACTATCTGTCTGTCCAAGCGGATTGTTTTAAAGGCTCAGTGCTTGCTGGTTGCTCAAA
This sequence comes from Semaprochilodus insignis, assembly GCA_034552555.1. Taxonomy (NCBI): domain Eukaryota; kingdom Metazoa; phylum Chordata; class Actinopteri; order Characiformes; family Prochilodontidae; genus Semaprochilodus; species Semaprochilodus insignis. Next base: position 11,174,390 of record CM067478.1, read on the forward strand.
ACTAAAACGGCCAGCTTCTCAGCCGTTTATTTAGAGGTATGACAGCGCATCTTGGCTGTAACACGGCTATGAGAGCGAGCTAGCTAGTGTCTGACGTTCGTGCACATAAAAGATTAAACCACTTGGTCTTCTGGAAGGACGAGATTACTGAGGCGCTGACAGTCATTTAAAGGCGAAGGACGGGCTGTGAGTGGCTGTGACTCGTGGTATCGTGTAATGCGATGAGGTTTGAGGGGCAGCGGTTATATTAATATATGAGACGTACATCTGCGTGTGGAGTGGGTGAGCTCCAGCAGCAGCTCCCTCCTGATCTCAGAATTGGTTCCCCCGGTCTGTCTATCTGCGTCTGGGCTGCGTGGGATGGGAGGGGCGCCAATGCAGCTCAGCTCGACTAAACGCAAATCTACTGCTTAAAACCGCTGAATGCCGACCGGCTGCAAGCTCAGCGTGCCGTCGATTACTGAAGTAGCACAAGGCGCCCGACACATTAGCATCACTGCTTATGGAAACGGGCATCTTCAGATATGTGCGCGAACGTCTTCGGCGTGTTGAAGAGGTGAGAAATATTCTGCGCATCTCTGGAGGAGGTGGAGGTGGTGTCTGTAGCGTGGACTGCACTCATGCTTTCTCGTCTCTTCGCTCAGAGAGCGGGCAAAAATGCCGTTTCTGCTCCAGACGAGCTGTGCTGAATGCAGGGCATGCTTGGTGGGCGTAGGTAACATTTACTGAGGTGCATTAATGCGGATCATAGCGGTTTTCATGTACACACGTGAAAGACGATGTAGAAAATAATGCTGATCTTACATGCTGGCAGTATATATGCACGGCATCGGTATATATGCATCATTTACGATGTGGATTATTTGTGTGTGTGTAATTCAACATCTGGGCTATTGACCTAGTCCTCATCATCTACATACCTCTAGCAGATGGACTGTTCCAGAAAGGGGGATCACTTGATATTACCCATTACCTCATAGCTAGCTGAAATATTTGAGTGCCACAAGAAGGGTCACTAAAGGAGTCCACAGGACCCTGATTTCAACATTTCAGGCACTTCTGTTACTGATCCACCAGATGTTGCTGGGCCAGAATGCCTTGATGCACCCAGAGTCATGTTCTTTCCTGCATTCACTAATAGGTTTGGGCATGGATGGCATTTGGGCTCCCTCGCCCCACCCTAACACATAATCCAGAGCTTTCGTGATGTGTCCATGCTCACTGGGGACTTCATAATCGGCATCCTGGAGCGGGCCCACGCCAGGGAGCACAATCAGGGCATCTCCTGCTAGAGGAGCGAGCAAGGACAGCTGTACAGCAAGTTGAGCAGCCTGCCTGACCCCAGTCGTGTCCAGCGCATGCTGTCGTTTCATGTTATGTTTCACACTTCCAGTGAAAGCATGTAGAAGGTGTTGGATCTTTCTTCTCAGCATCCTCATACTCTGTGATGATGAATGTGATGATGAACCCAAAGAAGTATATGGGGGGTGAGGGGGGGGGGTCCGTCTGTTGCATCTGTTTTTGCTCATTAACTGAGGCACGTTTAGACACACCGGAAATTAAGTGATTGAATTGAAATATGCTTGAGTATTTACAATAAGCTTACAAATCATGAAAGGCCTTCTTAGAGGTGAAAACATCGATGCCTCCACACAGGCTGTGTTAGTACATGTCTGCTCTATCCTTTTTCACGGTCACTGCCAAATGCACAGTGAATGGTCGTGGGATGAGCAACATTCTTCCACATGAAGGAATTTCTCTTCACCTGGTTATATAAGCACATAAGACAAGTAGACTATTAACCCCTAGAGGTCTATTCTGGTGCAAAAATATTCCCTGCTCGGTTACTTGGTAGTTGAAGTCCAACTACGCTACCTTTAAACATGGTATATGTTGTAGTCTATGTGCACACACTTCTTGTGCTGTTTTTTTAATGACTGATATCAGCAAACGGCCATTGCATGTACTCTGTAGAGAAAATGCCCTGCACCAAGCCAGGGTGTAAATAGATGCTGTCCCTTTAAGAGCCAAGAGCGTGACCTGTCTAATGTGACCTCACAGACACATCTCTGTGGAATAGCTGCAGCCTTCAGTCACTAATAAAATGTTTTCCGAGGTTTCTGAAACTGCAGGGAGCAAACGGACTGAGGCTTGCTTGAGCATTTTTTTGTGGTGGGGGCATAGTTGGTTTTTAAGAGCTGGATATCCCCTCTGCAGCCGGGCTTGTAAGTATTGCAGCTATGATATACTTAAGATTAAACTGTGAACTGACTTCAGGCAACAAACCGAGCTGCAGCTATGGTAATGTTGGTTCTTGGCTACCATATCTCCCAAAGGGAAGATGTTTTTTCCTGTTGAAGGATAGTTTAACGTCTCTGTTCAGGTAGGAAAATGTTTACTTCATTTTGCATGCATGAAGTGGTGAAAGTAATACAGGACCAGGGATCCCAGTAAGGATGTTATGACTAGACTGTCTGCGGTCAAATTTGCACCCTGACTGCGCGACGGCTTTATTAATTTAACTCACAGCCCAGGCTGTGGATCAAAGCCTGGATAACGGCTGTGGTGCTGGATCCGGGAACAGAGCTGTCTGATTTTCATTCCATAAATATCAGCCCCTAATTTTCAGCTCTTGTCAGCCTGTTCTATTTGCAGAGGTTGGTTAATTACACAGGACAAGAGGTTCTTTTTTTCAGACTAAGTAGTCTATCCAAATTTTGGAGGCTTCCTTAGTGCGTTCTTTTGTTAGGATTTTGGGCGTTTCAGGAGATTTGTTTGCTGTAGTCTTTCAGAATGGGTGGAGGACCAGGAGATGTGTGAAAACAACTAGCCGGGTTGGCATTGTTCATCAGAATCCAGGCGAGGCAGCGAAACCTGCATTGTCTTGTCTTCAAAGTAACTCTTTGTGGTTCTTTGTTGCTGTAGGAGAAGAGCTGGGGAATATTTCATAAAGCAGGACATACCAGATAACTTCAGCTGGGCTGTCCAGTAGGAGGGGAGTGAACAACCCCCACATTTGCCTAAATTATACACTGAGAAATCCTGCTTTATGAAAGAATGTCCAGTATAAGTTTTCTATTTTCTCTCTATTGTTCTATAAAAGTCTCGCTCTTTCATCTATTACTTTCTCCTTACCTTGGCCTCCCATTCGTTTAGGACCATCTCTTTAGCTCAGTCTCCCTCTCTGTGTCTCTCCGAATCCTACTCACTCCCACACTCACTCTCTCCCCCTTTTCTCTTCCTCAGCCTTTTTGGGAAGCCCTTTGATGGTGGGAAACGAACAATGGACCATGGCAGCCAGCAGCAGCAGCAGCAGCAGCAGACTCAGCAGATGCCAGGGCCATTCCAGGGGTTCGCTGGGCCTCAGGGTCCATATCCCGGGCAGCACCCTACTCTGGCACGACTGGACGAGCTGCAGAGAGAAGTAGCCGCGCTGGGCCAGCAAGTGTGCTCTTTCAGTGGCCTGCAGAGTGACCGAGAGTACAAGCGTCTGGAGCGTGAGCTGACTCGGCTTCTGCTGGAGATCGATCAGGTCAGGAGCTGAGATGGTAATGCTCATAAAGTAGAATGCACAATCAGCGGCCGATACTTTATTCACCGGTAAATGGGTGGTAAATTGAATTATTATTACAGCTCTTGTACTGAAATAGCATGCGATAACTACTGCCTTCTGATAATTACAGATTTATACCTCTTTTATGCTTTTTGCTTGCACTGGCGCATATATAATCATATTCTGACGCTACAGAGTGAAAATGTCATTAGCGGTTTTAGCAGAACAACAGAACTGCAATTTATTCAGTGTCGGGGAGATGCTTTCAGAGACCACTAATCTGAGTAGTCTCTTATTCCAATGATGGCGGTGAGAAAGCTAGTTTAAACCTGCCTTATGCTTGCTGCACTTACAGTCTTATGCAAAAGTTTGAGGTCAAATGATGTTATTTGATTTCTAAGTGAAAATACAGGAAGTTGTTTACAGAGATCACACTTCATTATTAGATGATGTTTTATTTTTTCCCGGTATGTTAAAATTAATAGTGCACTAAGAAATGCTGTGTTAATGTTTTCTAGAGTTATCAACAAAGCATGTAATTTGACTGTAAGTGTGCAAACTTTTGAATATGATTGTAAATGTGCTTTATTGTATGAACCTGATTTCAACAGCAAAAAGCTTACAAAATTGGGGTTAGTCGTGTTTCTTTTTAGAGAGAGCGCGAGAGTCTCGTCTTAATAATAACACAAATGGACGGACATGAAGTTTAGATAACCTGGGGACATCATAACTAGCTACCATATTAATTTAAGTTTTTAGGTACTTATTACATATAGTCATAATCAAAATACAGTGCAACAGGCTGAGAGTTTTAATGATTTATGCTAACGTCACCTTGTGTCAGGTCTGCTGGTGCATAGACTAGATGCTTTCTGCTAAGGGACTGAATCATGTATTGCTGTGCGATTGTAGAAGGCTAGATTAGTTTTACAGTTGTACAGTTTTACACTGTACTATAGTTTTTTTCAGCTTAAAATGATCCCAAACTTTGGACACTTTTTCTCCAGCCTGCCTCTTCTGTTGGGTCCTGGCTATTTTCTCTCTATTTCTCCATTTTGCAGTCCATGCCACGAAGTCAAGTGTTCTTCATGTCTCAAGCCAATAGTGTGAGCATACCTTGCGACAGTAATAAACATCTATATGGAACACCATGATCTGTATGTAGTTATAAGGATTAAACAAAGCACTGATGCAAAGAATTTGCAGCAATGATTTNCCATGCCACGAAGTCAAGTGTTCTTCATGTCTCAAGCCAATAGTGTGAGCATACCTTGCGACAGTAATAAACATCTATATGGAACACCGTGATCTGTATGTAGTTATAAGGATTAAACAAAACACTGATGCAAAGAATTTTCAGCAATGATTTTTAGTAATTGAGTTTTTCAAGAAATTATTTTAGCCCTATAACATGGAGTGCATTATTGGTATTCAGTGTGTGCCCAGAAATTCCATGTTAGTGCATCCCTGTGATAGACGTAGTACCCTTAGACAGCTCATTTGAATGCATTGGTAAAACGCAAAGGATGTTGATCTTCAACTAGACAATCTCACACCTTTCACACCCGTATCTGGTACTTGATCTATTCTGGCATTTTCTGTCTCTGAAATGTCAGAGAATCTTTCACTGCATATGCAGTGCATTTTTAGATGGTGATGTGCTTTGTGCCGGAGTGTAGTGTTTGGGAGTTTCTGTGACAGAAATCCAGGCTGGAATTTTCATGGGAATGTAATTTCCTGTAATCTCAAACGGCAGCACTGCAGAACAGTGTGGGAGGGTCCCATTAAGTGCCAGTTGTTATTGTGTGTTTGTCACTCAGACTCAAATAAAGCCTGCAGCTTCAAGCTCTGTAAAAGTGCACAGTTCTCTCAAGGTCCTTTTGAATAATAGAATGGTTTGCTGTTATTTAGGATATATGAAATATATGTAGCCTGAAAACAAAAGAACATGCCTCTTTTATTTTGTGCATATGGAACTGAATTTCATAAAATGGCATAAACTATTTTCACTGTAATGTATTTCCTATTAAAAGCATCAACACTGTTGTGTGACAGCCTATATCAGTATCCCTTATCATGCGTCACACCAAGTTGATTAATGTGTATGTACGTGTTTCTCTAAGGTGGAGACGGAAGGCCGGATAGAACTGCAGCAGGCTAGAAAGCGGGCGGCAGGGGAGGTGGAGGGGCTGTTACGCTACCTGGAGGGCAATGCCACTCACCCATCTCGACTAGCCATAGAGGAGCTGAGTCGGGAAGCGCAGAGCCTTCTTTTGGCCGGAGTGGTGGCGCCATTCCGGCAGGGTCAGGCCCAGGACGCCTCCGAGAGTGGTGAGGAGCTGGTGGAGGCTGTGCAGGATGTGGCCATGCGGCTGGCCCAGGTGAAGACAGGCGGGAGCGTGCCTCTCAGAAAGGCTCGTTACCGAGCTCTCACACGGGTCTGTGCCGTACAGGAAGTGCTGGAGGGCCGTGTGCGCATGCACACACTCGCGCTACCTTTGTCTGACGAGACCCATGAAGCCGTGCAGCGCATCAATCAAGTGATGGTGCAGGTTAGCGATGTGGGGGGTACAGGGAGAATAAACTTCTTGAGCTGTTACTGCTTGAAATAAAGCTACGGTTAGAAAACAAAGCTAATTCTTCAAGATTTTCTAAGCCAGTGGATTGTGTGCCTATGATTTTAAAATTGTGGCTATGATAATAGAAACATATTCATCATATGTACACATTATTATAATTGACAGGTATGCTTCAGTGCCAATCAGATCTTGCTTTGTAAATAAGGAAATATTTATAAAGAACTTTGCATTAATTACAGAATTGATGAATTGGGTAACAGCATCTTATTTAACAGCTTGTTTTAGGTTAAATCTTATTTCATAGAGCCATATTAACAAATTTCAGCGAATAGAACAACACACTCATATTTGTGTTTGTGGCCCTGAAGCAAATGTTTGGGCACCCTGCATGGTCAGTACTTAGTGACACCCCCTTAGGCAAGTATCACGGCCTACAAAGCCAGGTAAGAGTTTTGGTGGATTTTCCCTCGTTCCTTTGTACAAAGGGCAGCTCTTTTGATGTTCCTTGCCAAACCTCTGATGCTGAATTTTGTGGTGTGGACATAGGGAAGGTTTTCTACTGCAGATTATTTGATAAAAGTCATATTTGATCAGATGTCACTGCACTGTAAAACAATGCACCACCACTGCTAAATCTTGCTGAAGGTCTATGGCAGTCAAACAGCTGTTTTGATTTGCCTTGCTAGCAATTCTACAAGCAGTTCTCTACCAAGGTCTTTTTGATCTTCCAGACTTAAACTTGACCTCCACCATTCCTGGTAAATGCCATTTCTTAATTATATTGCTAATAATTATAATACTAATTATTATAGGCTTTTCCTGCTTTGTGGGAATCTGCTATTTTAATTTTCAGAGTGCAGGGGCATCTGTTTAGAGGAGCTCATGGGTGCTGATTTTTGGGATAGGTTTTGCAGAGTCAGAGTGTCTACAAAGCTTTGAAATTTGTATGAACTGGCAACTTTCCTAGCGATTATTGTGAACAAACAATAGCCCTAACATNTGCTATTTTAATTTTCAGAGTGCAGGGGCTGTTTAGAGGAGCTCATGGGTGCTGAAGAGTCAGAGTGTCTACAAAGCTTTGAAATTTGTATGACCTGGCCACTTTCCTAGCGATTATTGTGAACAAACAATAGCCCTAACATCCTAATTAAGGTCTAAAACTTGATGACTGTTATCTCCGGGTGTCCAAACGTTTGCATGGTGCTCTCTTCATTTTTTTAATCTAAATTTTGTACAAAACAACGTGTTGCCCAAACTTTTACATGCCACTGTACATGGAGGAGGGGCCAGGAAAGGGCAGTAATTATGTTTTGAGTGTTCTCATTGCATTGGATCAATGACCACATATGAAGGTTGTTCAGGTTTGATTTAATGATCATTTAGGGACATCAACACTAGACCACAAAAGCAAAGACTGATTGAGTGTTTTACAGGTGAGCGGTGCCCGATGTCAGCTGGTGGCTCTACTGATGGGGTTGAGTGGACGTGACAGTTGTGCCCACTTGGCCCGCATCCTTACTGAGCTGCTGGTGGAACTTGATGCTCTGGATGTGTCCAGTAACACAGCAGTCAGGAACTATAGGAAACAGGTGGTGGAGGAGATCAATGGCCTACTCAAACACATTGACCTGGAGGGAGAGGGAGATGACACTTTCAGGTAACATGCATACACACATCCAATGCAGCTAGAGAGAGTGGGATAAATAATAATAAATTAAGTTAAGAAAATTGAGTCAACTTGCTACTGTTTAAATTTCTAGTGTGTAGCATATAGCACATACACAACTCTGTACCACGTTAATTTAAGTCTTTGAAAGGTCCCTGATACTACATCAGAGAGTTGTAGTCATGGCTTGAGCTAGTTATGCTAAAAGCTGAATTACAATAAATTTGTACTGCAGGTTTAAAAAAGACACTAGGGTTCCTACACAAGAGCAAGACTTCGAAACATGTTGGTTGATGTGATATCCTACATTAGTACCACATTTAGTGGAGTGTAATAACTGTTGTGCTGTGCTGGTTGAGCATGCCCAGTGGTACAGGCAGACTTTACAAAAAGTTGTCTATGGTTCACTGTAAATTTGAGGACATTCTAATGCCTTAGATTTTCTATATCAGAACTCTTAAGAAAAGTATTGCTCTCATGCAGTCAAGATAAGATAAGCTGCTAAAGGGACCACAGCATCAGTGCAATGAAACTTACATTACCTGTAATTGTTAATACATTAATTACGTAGTTACCATGGTTATTTTTCAACCACTTATCTGAATAGAAGGATTGTGTTCCCAGCAACCAGCACAGGCCAATATGCTCGAGCAATATGCTGGAAAGCCTTCTCTAAAAGTTCTTCATAAGAGCACTATGAACACTTGACTTAAATCTAGTATGTAACCTATATACACTATATATAATAATTATTGTACATAACAAAGCATTTTATACTGTTTTGTACTCCGAATAATAATTTTTAAACAGTTTTCAGAATTGCAGTGTTCTTTTATCCAGATTTAATGAACCTCCAGGCATGGCCTTTCCCTAAACTGTGGGGTGACTGAGGAATACATTTATTCACAGAGACAACAACGTGTTCTGTGCGAACAGAAATTATTCAACAACCTCAGCATGCTGAACTACCAGCAATGCCAAACATGCTGAGCTACTTCAGCCATGCACAGTATGTTTATGAGTTGGTCTAAAGACAGCACCAGTATCTGACAGAGCTCCTTTAATGCAGTTAAATTGAGTCTCGTTCAACAGTGTTTAACTCCCACATATTAAACCTCGTGGTGTATTTCTTTTTTTTTGTTTTTTTTGTTTTGTTTTTTTTTTTTCTTTTTTTATTAGCAGCTTGAGCAGCTCACTGGTATGTAGAGTTAACTGGCTTGAACAAACAGACAGAAAAGTTTTACAGTGGAGTATAACATTTATATATATCATATTAGGCTGTGAGAGAGAATCACTGAGCAGATTCTCCAGTGGTGAGGTCACAGCATTCGTAGACCAGTTTAATTACAGGGCTTTGTTATATAACAAAGCATTACATCTTATGAAGGCTTTAAGGAGTTGAGAGTGTATCTTGCAGTGCATTTAGAGTGTAGCTTTTCACACTAAATATGTTTGTTGCTGAAGGAGCCTATGTACCGTGTACATCCAGGTATAGTGGAGGTATGTGGAAGACATGGTTATGCACAGGGTGAAGGTGGAGAAGGTGATTTATTTTACATAAAATGTTGTTATACGTCTTAAAATACTCCTTACATTCCGATAGCAACCTGCCCACGTGAAAGGCACAGGAAATTACAGAATTACCTACAACAGCTTGCACTGCTATATAAAGAAAGAAAAGAAAGACCAGACCAGAAGAAATAGAAGTTGGATAAAGGAAGAGGTTACGCCAGAGTGAACATGGTGGCTCTCTTAAGGTGGCAGAAGCTGAGGCAGTAGCTACACCAATGTTGCTATTATCTGGTTTGTTTTGTTTAGTGAAAAGATTTGGTGTTTTCCTAAAGTACATGGCCAACATGGCTAGATACCTATGTAGCTGTGTCATGTATTAGTCCAACGCTAATATTCTATAAGCTATAGATATAAGCTGGCTAGTGTGTGTGTGTGTGTGTGTGTGTGTGTGTGTGTGTGTGTGTGTGTAGGTTCTACAGGATGTTTATCTGGTGTTAGTCTATATTTGTCTTGAATGGGAGGTGATGTACCTACCTGGCCTATTTGTTTCGTTGTATGGATGTATGAGGCCATCACACTGTGTGCACCTCTTTCCAACTCTTTCCATCATTAATAGTGTGCATTGTGTGTTTTGGGGAGTGGGTTTGGAAGGAGGGCTGAAAGCAGAGGGTGGTTTTTTGTTTAGATTTTTCAAAGAAATTGCACAGGTTTTTACACTTCCTGGTTTCTACAAAATCACTTACTCCAGCTTTAAGTTTAGGTTTATCAAATTAATTGGAGTCAATTTTATATAGCAACTATTTAAAACATTAAAAGTACACAGTCAAATCACTTTATTATTACTTCCTACTTTCCGTGGTGGCAGCACATAGCTCATGAAGAAAGTCACGTTTTCGTTTTCGATTGTCTTCCAGCAAGACAATGTGACATGTAATACGGCTAGAAATGTCCGACACTGGTTGGAATAGCATGACCAAGACTTTCAAGTACTACCCTGGCCCCCTAATTCCCCAGACTTGAACCCAATTGAGCATCTTACTCTGTATATTAACTGGTGGTCATAATAATGTGACTCGACTGAGTATTTGCTGAAGGATCTTTTTTTTTTTTTTCCCCTCCAGCAAATGGTAAAGCTTTCCTTTTTTACCTCCAGGTATGACTTGGCGCAAAACGACTCCATCCGTGAGATTGAGGGTATCCGAGGGCGTGTCTCTGTGCTGCGGGCGGAGGTCCTGCGGCAGGGTGTGGCAGGGCAGGGGGCGGAGCTGCAGAGTCTTCTAACTCATCTGGACCAAGTGGACACAGGGCGGAACCCCTGCATCAGGGAAGCACGGCGACGGGCTGTGCTAGAGATCCAGGCTGTCATCACGTACCTGGACCTCCGGGAAGCCCTGGGGCGCCGTAATCCTGGTCTAGATGAACCTCCGCCTCATGCGGCTGTGTGGCGTGTTCTAGCCAGCTTGTCCGACTTGCAGGCCCAAGTTCTAGGCTTTGACGGTAAGAGAGCTGACAAGAGCTACATGGTGCTTGAGGAGTTGCTGACCAAACAACTGCTGGCTCTGGATGCTGTGGACCCTCAGGGGGACCAGAGAACCAAAACTGCCCGTAAACAAGCAGTCAAATATGCCCAGAACATCCTCAGCTACCTGGACATGAAGACAGACGAGTGGGAATACTGAGAAAGAAAGGAGAATGGTACAGAATGTTGGAAATATTTGCCTGGGAAAAAAAAAGTGCTTTGAAAACGTTTTGTGCCTAGTTTATGGTCTGATGGAAAAGGACAAGAGCAGTAGTGTGGACCTTGGTCACAAACAAACAAAAAAAAAGTGTAGTTTGTATATAAGAGACTTTGCCCTGGACAGTAGAACGTTTACCCCTACATGCACTGCAGTTGCTGCTTTTGATTGACTGTCTGGGTATCACCCTCATAGTTGTTTCTGAAAACAGCAGTTTTGTTCAATACATTTGTCTGCAAGCAAACAAACATACACAGCATTCAAGTGTTATTGTTACGACTCCAACTCCATGACATGCTTCTGCGCTTCTAGAAGTTTCTCCTTTTCATAGTTCAACTTGTGCTGTTGATAGATGTGGTGTGGTGCTAAACCCTGTTTTGCTGCCAAAAAACCCTGCTTCCTAACGGACCATTTGCCTGTGTGGAGCTTCTCGTAACTGGGAGGAGGTTCAGATGCAGTCTTTACTCAGTATAGATACAACACCAGACTGTAGACATACCTACACAGTACATAACTACACAGTACTTCCATAACTCGCCTCACTAGTGTGGTGGCGCATTACTACATGAGTTATACAAAACAGACGGTAATATTTGAACTCTGGATTTCATTTTCTGATCTGAATGAGTCTAGAGATCTCTCACAAACCTAGGTTTAGTCCCAGCTATTACGACCCAATATGAAAAAAAGATAAAGACAAAGTCTTTTCGTTCTCCTTGTTCCCTGTGTTTCTTGTGTTCAGTTTTTTTGTTTTTATTATTTTTAATCTCACATTGACGAAAGGTGTGGAGAGTGCTGTGTGGGAGAAATTTGGGAAGGTTTTTGTTCCCATGAAGAGTGGAGTGGGAGTGGAGCAAGCAGGCCCTGAGGTCTGTGTTAAAACGAGATTAGTTGGAGAAAATCAATTCTCCAACTCAACACCCAGGCTGTCTTCTGTACACATACCATGTAATGCAGTTTCAGAATGATCTTATAGAGAGGGGTGTTTAGGTGACATCAGCCAAGGTGTTAGAAGGCCAGTTTTTCAGACTGCATCCAAGTCAGTGGAGGAATGGAACGACTGAAGGCTTTTCTTGTCCGCTCTACTGGTTGTCATTGATAGGAGAAAAGTGTGTCTCAAAGCCTTCTGGGAGCATGCTGTGTGGATGTGTGTGTGCGTGTTTTATTTTTGGGCATGACGGTGATCAAAGCAGACAGGGGCACTCTAGAACATTCTGCCTAAATGCAGGAGTAGGAGAGGGTGCCGGCCTATTAAAAAAGCACCTAAAAATCTTAATGCCCCCTTTTTGTGTGCTCAAATGGTCAGGGTTGTCATGGTTACTAACATTAGGGCTCCGTCCACAGCTACAGTTGAGGTCATAGGAACGTTCTCCTGGTGGTCAGTGAGTCATGCTGCAGTTTGATCAGATTAACACTTCAGCTCTGCTTGATCACTCTCGGCCATCGTTCTTTTCTGTTGCTGAGACGCTGGAGGAGGATCTTGTTTGTTGGACATGAAAACCAGAGCAGGAGTGTCAGCTTCATGTGTTTAAATATTCAGCACAAGCTCAAGGCCTGAGGTGATCAATGCACGCCTCGGCCAGTAACGTGGCATCATTTAGTGCTCCAGGCTGAAAAGGGGGCATCCTGAGTTTTGATATGTTTGAGTTATTGTAAATGATAACTGAAGATGCTGCCTTCCTGTTTGCAGTAAAGCTCTAGTGACATATTGATAGATTTTTTTGGTATCAGCAAATACCTCAGACAATGTACTGATTTAATAGAGATTTATTTTAGGGATGCACCAATATGGGAATTATGCACTGATGCAGATATCCAATATTTTACATGCACATATCATTACATCTTGGACCTGCAAAACTGGCTTCTGTAAAGGCCAAGGCAGACCAGCTGTGCCCCATTGCGCAGGTTAATATCACCAATTACCCACGATAAGCTGATTTCACTGATTAAAATTTCCCCAGCAGGTATTTTACTGCTGGTGATTTTCTGATAAGGTGATTTAGGCTATCATACTGTCCTGCCTGTAGTTTTAATATGAGGCTTAAATGCTTCCTTTTCAAGTTTTTAGTAATTGTTTTCATTTTTCTCCCCCCAGTAAGTGGTCAAATAAGAAGCTGGCTTTGGCTCCGTAGTTGGTTTGAGATATCGGGCAAACCAAAGCATCCGCCTGATGCTGATGATTCGGCCAATAAGAATATAATTCCCCATCCCTACTTGTTATGGTTTTTAATGATAGTGCTGGGATCTGAACTCTTGTAATGATAAGGTGCAACCTTTGGTGTAATAGTTATAGTTACCACTGGTTAATATTATAGTAATATAATATTATTATATATATAATATATAAATATGACAGTTGAGATCTGGCAGTTATATCTGTCAGTATAAAATCTAAAATCGTATCAGCTGATATTACTGGTCATCAGTTTTTTAAGCCCTTAAAATTGGTCTCAATATCACTTACAAAACTATCATATCGATCAGGCCCTCCTATGCAGTCAGAGAGTTTGCTCTTAGACTCGTGGACGCTGTCGTTCACTGACTCAAGCCTCAAGACTGCGAGTGCGATCAATAGATTTCAGCGACATTCTACCCAATTACAGCTGAAGCACTGACAGTCCTCTATTGAGTGCTGATAGTGGCCAGATGCACTGCAGGGCATTCGTTGTGAAAGGAGGCTACCAGTATCAAAGAAAATGGGGTCACATTTGGAGTAGACACCGGATCTAAAATAACTAACTCCACATTCAGGAGATGACCTTGATAGCAATCAAGTAATAGAAAGGCAGAAAATTAGTTCAAGAGAAGAAGAGTAGAAACAATAGATGTAGTAGTGAAAAGGAGGAGGGAAAGAGCAGGCCAGAAGAGTTAAGTAGCCGTTAGATTGTTGGTCATGATTATATTCTGTCTTCATCAAGTGTTGTCTGTGATGGTCAGATTGAAGTACTTATTGTATTCTCGTTCCAGCCAAAGCCAATTCCTGAGAACAATGATGGTCCTGGAAAAACTCACTTCTGTCAAATTTATGCCCTCGCCTACTCTTGGCTGACACAATGATGCTTGTGTTATTTCACATGGACTTAACTTTCAATTGAGCTGTTTTGTAAAGTCTCCCGGACCCACGCAGTGGTGTCCTACAAATGTGCTCTATTTTTCCAGTGCCAATAAGTGTGAAGGTGGTTTGAGTTCAACCTCGCTTTGAGTACTTATGATAGCCACACTGTTTTTCCAACACTGCCCACGACATGTCAAACTAACCCACTGCTTCTTGGGAACCGTTACAACATTAGACAAGACTTGAGCCCACTTCTGGTTCTGAAACAGATTTTATAATGAAGTTTATACAAACGGCTCTGTGCGCTCTCTACTCATGTGAGTCATGCTCTTATCACGGTGATGCTATCTCCATGGATACAATCAATTAGAGGTCCGAGGGTGGCTTGTTTTGACTCCCAGACTACAAAGTTGCAACCCAGTTCCTGTTTATGGCGATAATATGGCATGCAGACTTTGTGACGTCTTTTAGTTCAGAGAGTGAGAGGAGACTTTGATGGCTGTCTAGGATAAGATTTAGTCTTAGTCATACTTGAATTGTGTTTACACTGATCCTGATGTAAAGAAGTCCTGCTGCAACGTCACCACTCGTTCACTCCACATGTTAAACATCTAAATATGGGGCTTTAAAAATGTGGCCCAGACCAGTCCTCATGTTGAAGCCAGTGGTTGATGATGATGCCATTCCAAAGTAGTTTTGTTGGAAGCTGTTAAGTTTTATTAAGGAAATCCATATGCACTTTGTTTTAAAGTTGATTTCAGGCCCTCAAAATGCTTTATTGTTTTGGGCATCTAGCTGTTACCTGTGCAATCTATCTGTTACCTTTTGGTTAATGCAGAACAGTCTTTATTTTAGCAACGTGGATGAGCAGCACTGGATTCACAAATTAACACTTAGATTTATTTGCTGTTGCGTGGGATGGTGGGTGTGTTTGTGGGTGACGACATGTCTGATGTGGTGCTAAAAGCTCTCTCAGATGGCACACGTCTGAGACTACAATAGAGTGACTTGCTGGCGTAGTCGGGACTAGTCCTTGCTCCACGTGCTTACTTTTTGATCACAGCAAGATGCAGAATACTAGAGGAGACTAGGTGGTTTTAAGCATATCACCATAGTTAGAGACTAAATACAGTAGATCTGAATTCCAGCTGATGATTCATTCAGGGAATGAATCACTAGATCCATAAGTGCATAGTTCTGAATTATGTATTAGCATTCTTTTAGAAATGTATGAATCTGGTGTGTGGAACAGAGGGTTATTTACAATGTCAGCTGATATTTTAAAGCACTTTAAGTTCATCCCTTCCCCGTTCCTCCCTAATGCCAAACTGAAGGCCATCGCCCTTATAGCATACCGCGTAAACAAAAGAACCATCCGTAACGCAGAATGTAATGAAGAATGTCCTTTCTTTGTGGCATACCAAAGTTGATTGTGATCTTCCCGGTTTATAACGTCACACGATTCTAAAGGGCAACACATAGACAAACTGACAGAAAACCTGCTGGTGGTCTCAGTTCACTCAATCGAACAATTGGTTTTATCAGTTCAGTCTCTCCTGTTTGAAGACGAATGTGTTTCTGTGGTGAAGTTTACAGAATGGTTTTCTCAATGTTACATACAGTTTGTGAAATGATTGAGACGTTGTTGATTGTGCCAGGCTTACTTCGTGTGCTGTCTGGAGTTTGTACACGCTAAAGCACACACAACTGTGTGAATGTGTTAAGTGAGTCATTTGGAATTTATTTATCTTTACATTGGTAAATAAAAGGTGAATCGGAATAGCACTCCTCCGCACTGCATAGTGTTCATTTGTGCCTGAACCCGTTCAGCTTGTTTCTATGGCAACATGCAAAGGAAATAGCAGGTAAACCGTTCAACCAGGGTGCACCGTTTGTAGTGGAACAACTGCACAATAGTCCCCATACAGTGTACATTTCATAGTCATGCCTGAAAGTCGAGCAGACCAGAACCAGTGCACGTTGGATAGGGTCTGTTTGGCACGATCTCCATTCTGTATACCAGCTACGTTCTGTCATCTTAAGAACACTGGCTAGTATAAACTAGGGCTGTAGTACTCCAGACCAGTCTCAGATTGAAGACTCTATAGTATTTGTACTCAGACTTGTCTCAATTTCAGCTGGTCTTGCCAAATGTATTTTCTGGTCTTGAGTGTAACTAATGTTAAAAAAAAATTTCTTCATCCTTTGACAGTCACTCAGCAGCTTGGATCATTAAACTGGACCACAGCGAACTGTCTTTGGTTTGTCTCCACAGCAAACTGAGAGATGATTGGAAATGTAATGGGAAATGTAAACCGTTTGTAATAAAATCGTTGTGGACCTTTTTTTAACTATTCAATGTGATGAACCATGATGAGAAATTACCTTTAGCCTCTAATTCCACCAATTCCACATGACCCCCACAAAGTTAATTCATTTTTTGTAATTTCTACATAAAGGAGATAAACACTAAATGAAGACTTGGCTTCCTCTCAACTGGTCATAGTCATAGACGTTTCTTGGACTTGACAAAGGCGTTCTAGACTGCAGCCATGGTATAAACTCACCAGTACTCGAGTCCCATGTCCTCAGTAGGCCTACAGGTTAAAATCCTGCAGTCAGAACCCATATTGACAATATTAATGTCACTTAAAGATGCTTTACTCTTATTTTTTCTCTAATAACATTATTTTCTTTATTTGTTTTTTATTTTTTTGCCTTTGTGTCTCACCATGACTCACTTTGGCCCCCGAAAACAAGACAAGAAAAGACAGACACTGCTGCTCTGAAGACTACTGCAGTACTACTATAGGCGGTGGATAAGCATGTTTATAACAGTTGCAGCAGGAGTAAAAGGTTTCATTTTGGTTCATTCCCGTTCTCTGTGAACAGTGTGCACTCAGAATTGTTCTCAGTCAGTATTTGATAAGTAATAACTATTTGATACACTTAACATGCTCCAGATGGTCAAGTTGTCAGCACATTTACAATAGTGTTTAAGGAGTTTCGCTGGAAATGATCACACAAATAAAACAATAATATAATAAAATAATAATAAAGTAATAACAAAACCTTCATGCATTCAGTCTTGGGTTAAATCTCCCTCCATATGTTTAAAGTTCAGATACAGTACAACCTGTTCAGAGAAAAGATTAAGATTAAGCAGAATAGGCTCAGCTGGCTGAGGATATTCTTAAAACTTAAACTGATATTTATAGTAGTGATGTGCTTGTGCACATGCATGTGATAATTATGTGGGATTTCCAACTTTACTGGAGCTTCATCCACTAATAAAGTCTATGTGCGTTAACTAACAATTTTCAAATAAATTAAAGCACTTGGGAATGACCTGCCCTGAGCGCTGATGAAGCTGTTTTTCCAGTACTGCACCCGTACATCACCTGCTTATCAACTGCCTGTTTGGCAAGCCAAAATACCTCCCAGATAAAGCCTCAGTAAGTGCATATGCAGTTATCAGTGCCTGTCGGTGCACCGCTTACACAACGTGCAGTGTTTTAGCTCTGCTGTACCTGTCAAAAGACTGCAGCAGTGCTAATGATCAAGCTGCGGTACTGAAAGGACCAGGCTGGAGTGCTTTGTAAATGTCCTTCTATTAGAATTCATTGTTTAACTTCGTAGTATGACTCAACTTTTGCAGTCTCTGATTTAAATGTGCGTCTGTCCTTAAAGGCACTGAACACCATTTCAATCCAATACACTTCTTGTAAAGTTCAGCAAATGTTTTCTCACGGTTTGCTAGCCCTCTAGTCTGTTTGCACACTGGAAAAAAGTCTGGTGTTTTTCTTCAGCCCTATATGGAGGACTGTTTCTGAGATACAGTCTCTCAAAATTACAATTTTCTCATAATTATGACTTACTTTCTCATAATTATGACTTACTTTCTCATAATTATGACTTACTTTCTCATAATTATGACTTACCATATGGCATTTTGTCTTTTAGTGGCGGAAGTGGGCTTCCATAGCCTTAAATGGGAAATAAACAAAGTACCTCGGACCGAGAAACACAAGACCTTTCCAGCCAGTCACCAACACGGGGCGTCTATGCAGGTTCACAGGAGAGGAGAGAGTGATGAACTCCAAACCGAGGGCCATGAAGGAGAGGTGGCTGAAAACAGTCATCTGAATTTTAAGAACAAATACTCCGAAAAAAAGCTTTTAGATGAGGAAAGAGGTGAAGCGCAGTGACCCGTTTTGATAGTGAATAAATCTACAAGGAACCCAGACGCCCTGCCTGGGAATCAAACCTAGGCCCTTCTTGCTGTGAAGTGAAAGAGCTACCCACTGCGCCACTGTGCTTCCCTCCAATCAGACCTGAACTTATTAAATTATTCATGAGTTCACCACAACAGGGGAAAAAAGGGAAAATTGTTTCATTCTAGGAGCGACTCGTAGGGTGCAAATGGGCATGTGAAACCGCATCTGGGCCTTTTTTTATTTTACCCCAACAGTCATGTACCTTCTGTGCAGACAGCAGAGTACAATTTAAAGTACTGAATAATATTGAACAATAATACTGAACATCCTATGGCTCCTTTAACACAGATACTCTATGTGTACTGTATGTGGTACAGTATGTGTGAATGTACATCCATGCCAGTCAGGTAGCAGCTACAGGTTTCCTTGCTACCTTACCATTCTACCTTACATGTGCAAGCCGTATCTGTTTCACTAATAAACATTCTGAAGTTCATCATTACATATCCGTCTCCTTTTCTGCTGTATGAACATGTAGAGCTGTAAATAAGCTGTTGTCAAAGCTTTGAGGATTTATTTTGGTTAGCATCAGTGCAGTAATCTTCTTAGCTTACACTGCACTAGCTTCATGACCCACGGCTTTGGCAGAGGCTGAAAATAAAAAATAAGACTCAAAAGCGATTGTATTTTAGCCTCTTTTTAAGTCACATTATTCATTCATTCGTGAAGCAGGAGGACCGTTACACTAGCCAGAGGCACTGGAATGTAACTCCTGCACCATTTGAGGGAGAACGGGAAAACTCAAACAAGAAACAGACTATAGCTTCATGAAGAGCTGTAAAGCATTTAAGGACAAACAAGGAGGTTGCTCTGTTTCTGCTGCATAGGTGGGTACCAATAACTTATTTTTGCTGTTTCACAGAACCAATAGGTCAGTATGATTTTGCCCTGTGACCATGAGGATCTTATAAAAAGCAAGGTTAGCAGTGTTGCACTGTCATTCTCTTTGGGAATGCGTGTTTGTGACTTTGGGGGGTGGATCTTCTGAAGGAGCACTGAAGGTGAGGTGTGTTTCTTTGGCTGTTGAGTTCAGATATCAACAGTCACTCTCCAGAATCGTGTACATCGCCTTCAAATATAAAACCTACTTTTGTGTAAGAGTGCAGTAAAATGGACCCTAGTTTCATAACCATCTTGACTCAATATTTACACCCCCAACATTTACACATGGCAGCACAGAAACAGCCACAAATGGGGTGGACTATGTGCACTAATGTGCCGTTGTTCCAGGCTGTGAAGGTGATTTTGACACTTTTCATGTTTTTTCAGGAACCAAACTGTTGGAGGCCATGGTTGATGCTTTATTTACACAGAGGTTCATTTTAGTTTCCCATTTGTGTCTATTTCAACATGTTGCTTCTGTGTGATCATTGCAGATCTCTACCAGTCACTCTTCTAACCTGTTTATTCCAACTGGGCCACAGGAGCCTGTCTCAGATCTCAAGGGGGCAGAAGACAGGATACACCCTGGACAGGCCAGCAGTCTATCACAGGCAGACAGAGACATGCACATTCACACCTAGAAGGACCCCCGGAGAATACCTACACAGACCTGGGGATAACATGCAAGGACCGCGAATGCCCTTCCTGGGAATCAAACCCAGGCCCTCCTTGCTGTGAAGCAAAAGAGCTACCCACTGTGCCACCATGCCACCCTCCAATCAGAGTAGAACTTTTTAAATTATTCATGAGCTCACCACAAAAGGGTGGAAAAAAGGAACATCATTTCATTCTAGGCACAACTTATGGGGTGCAAATGGATATGTGAAACCGCATCTGGGCATTTTTCACCCCAACAGTCACGTACCTTCTGTGCAGACATCAGAGTACAATTTAAAATACTGAATAAAAGCATCCTATGGCACCCTTAACACAGATACTCTACGTACTGTGTACTGTGTGGGGTACAGTATGTGTGAATGTACATCCATGACAGTCAGATAGCAGCTACAGGTTTCCTTACTGTTCTTAATACTACTGTACTGAATTATAAAGATAACTCTCTCACTAAACTAGTTTGATTTTGAACCATGCTGATTAACTAGCGAGTGTTAACAAAACTTAACACTCGCTTAGAAGTGGAAGTATTTCCAGATCTTACATGTGTATAAGCAGATAAATACACACACACACACACATAATTCCTCAGGGTCCTGCAGCTGTGAGAGATTCATGTCCTTATGTGATATCTCATCCACCTGGCTAACAGTATGTCACCAAACAAGCGGTCCGGGTGGGGGCAGAGGAGGACAGTAATCATTCCCTTGAGTAAACCCCTCCTTTTGACCACTGAGCTCTGGGGGAGAAGAGGACAACACACATACAGACAAAACACATACAAATATGAAGGATTAAGGACGTATTACACAGCTGTCCATGTGCCTCCATTTAATGGATATGAGTCAGTTTTTTAATTGTGCCATAACGCTAAGCATATCCCACATTTATTTTTTTTCCCTCTATATTAAATCATAAATAAACAGTAGTTGTGCATTAAAATGTGTACAGCATATGGTCCCTGTATGGGATGTGTACTAATTTGCATGTGGCTGGATAGCAGGGGCGGGGGGTCTCCCATCCTGTACGACCAGATTCGTGCAGATTAGTGATTTTATTGCTGAAGCACACTTGATTCAACTCATCAGTTAATTACCAGGCTTGTGAGCCATAGAAGGGAAATCGGCGAATTGTGATGGCCAGCTACTGATATATTGTACATCATGAGGAAAATGGAAATTCCCAGTTAGGGCCAGTAGATGGCACCAAATAACTATAAACATCGTTGACCAACTCGAAGTGTATTTGTTACATCTGTCCTGGGTAATGCAGACATGTAGGACATGTAACATACTGAACAGACCGGACAAGCTCGCAGACTGTTAGCAAGTATTTAACTAAAAGAAAAGTAAATTACAATAAAATACAATAAATAATAAGGAATAAAGAATAATAAAGTGCCAGTGTGAAAGGAGCTAATGAGATGGTTATCTGTGCATATGTAGATATCTATATACACTCAGGACACTGACAGGAATGAAACTTGGTGTGTAGGTTTGATATCGTGAGACATCCGAATGATTCAGGTTTCACGCTCGGCCGCGCATGTGACGTAAGCAAGGACAGGCCTTATCGCTGTACTTGACTGACTATATAAGGTTGTCCTGTTGTGCACGCTTTCCATTCCGACTTGAGCTGTTGTGTTGATAGCGTCCTTTGCAAATGAAGTATGCCTCAGAGAAGTGTTTAAAAGCAATTTGAGCTGTTGGCAGAGTTTAAGATGGGTCACTTCGTAGGGCTCCAAGAAGCAGGACGGTCTTGTTAATGTACTGCACGCCATACTGTTAATGGGGATACTACCGTAGCATGCTGTTGGCGGCAGTGGATAGAAGAAAGCATGCACCAACGACATGAAGGATCTGGGAGACTCACAAGATCCATGGAGAGGGAGAACCGACGGATTGACCAACATGTGCGGAGTGACCCAACAGCCAAGATTGCCGACTTCCAGTGAGCAGTGATGCCCTCCATGAGTCATTCTGTTAGTGCCAGTCCCATTGGCAGATGGCTGCATGGCGCAGGACCACAGAATATTCAAGCTGCATGGGATGGAATATTACATCACACCATTAGGAACCTCTACAGCTCCATGCCAACACATCTGGCATGTTGCATTAGCAAACACCAGCTCAATAAATATTGCCCATATCTGTCTAAATGTATCATCACTTATTGTCCCTGGTAACATTTATCTTCCTTCAGAATAGCATTCCTTTCAACCCTTCCTTCTGGGTGCAACCTTTTTTTTTTGATGATGATGAGTAGAGATATATGCAGGTCTGAAGAGATAGTATAATAATGGGTGTATACAGAATTAGTTTCAGTTTAAGTTTAAAGTGTTAGTGTCCACTGTGGTTATTGAACACTACAGCTCTGGGCAAAAGCTGTTGTGACAGGGGTTGCTGGAAGAGAATGTGATGTCCAGGATGAGAGGGATCAGCTGTAACTTTGCCAGCATGCTTCATCACCCCGCCCTTGCAGATATCCTGAAGCATTGACAGACAACATGTGATGATAATCTTTGCTGTCCTGTGCTGGAGTTTGCCTTCTGCTTGTGAGGTGGAGGAACCAAACCAGATGGAAATGGGTAGTATGGGGATAGACTTTGATGATTGCTGTGTAGATTTGAGTAATGCTAGTGTCCAATGCCTGTGATATAGCTAACATGGCATAACTAATATCATGAAATGAATGGTGATTTTTGCCTGAACCATTGCTGTAAATACCCTGCATACAGTATGTATTCATCTGAAATCAACCACAGAATGTTAAGTCAAATTCACAGAGACACAAGCTCTGCAGCCAGCATGTCTGAGGCCTGTGTAGAGGCTATTATGTAATGTCCTGAGGTTTTTAAGAATTAAAGAATTTTTGAGGGCAGGCATGGATGCTGGATGAAAAGGCCTGGCCTGCAATTCACATTCCAGTTCATCCCAAAAGTGTTCAGTGGGGTTGAGGTCAGGACTCTGTGCAAGCCACTGGAGTTCCTTCACACTAAACTTGTTAAGCCATGACTTTGCGGACTTCACTTTGTGCACAGGGGCACAGTCATGCCACTGCCACGGCTGCACTGATGTAGAGTAATTCATTACTCTGGGGAATGCATTTCCGCTGCTCCAGGATCCAGAGGAAGCATGTTTTACACCATTACAGCCGCTGTTTAAGCTTGTGTGCAGCTGCTCGGACATGGAAACCCATTTCATGATGCTGCTGATGCAAATTTCTTGTTCTGATGTTGCTTCCAGAGGTGGCTTAGAACTTTGTAGGAACAAAGGGCTGGTTATTTTATACACACGGTGCATGCTTTAACCCTGTTCAGTGTCTACCGCTTTGAGGTTGAGCTGTTATCGTCCCTAGATACTTCCCTTTCACAGTGGTAACTCTTATATTCGACAAAAGTAGATCTAGCAGGGAAGGTAAACAGACTTTGTGGCTGGTAAAGGCTGCCTCCTATGATAGTGCTCCTCAGTACAGCTCATTGTACTGCCACTGTTTGTCTGTAGAGATTACATGGCAATGTACATGAGCTTATGCAACTGTTAGCTATGCGTCTGTCAACACCAAAACCACCAAAACTCAGTAATTAGAATAGCTGTCCACATACTATTGGCCATTTTGTGTATGTAGGCTGGATGCAGGGGATTCCCTTAAGTGGTCACGAGTTGAAGGTCACATGAGATGACAGTTGTTCTTTAACCCCTTCCCCCTTCTTTAACCCCTTCCCCCTTTGTGTTTACATGTACTTCTTCCCCAGCCCCCACTGAGCGGGCTACTAATAACAGGCTGCTCTAAAACGCTGATGTATTCTGCATGCCATTGTCAGTTTCAGTGCTGTATCTAGTAGAGTCAAGAGTGACTGGACAAGTGAAGTCTCTGTGTTTCAAACAATGCAATTCCGTACACATTTGGCTTGTACAGGTCTGTGTTTGCGGTAAACCAAAACCTCCATTGCAGCTGCTGGAATGTCGGCTGTGGCGAGCTGTGCCTCAACTTCAGCCAATTAATCACATCATTCAGACAAGACAGCTGCAAAACTCATCTCCTATTCCCTGGCTTTCTGTGAGAAATTCCTGCACAGTGACTGTACTGTATTCAAAACTGTCAGTGGATTCTCAGGGAACAGAGACAAGATAGACTTTGGAAAGACACACAAAAAATTATTATGACTTAAAGTGCATATTTATTTTTGTATTTATCCTGGGAATGCATTTAAAAAATAGGAGTTGGACAAATATGAGAGAGATTTGAACCATACTCAAACTGAGGTATAATAATGCATATATTGTACTCCAGAAAAGTAAACTTATCATCAAAAGAATAGTTGCACCCAGAAGGAAATGCAGAATTGCAATGGTGTTGGGAAGGAAGATATAGGTTACCTGGAACAATAAATGATGAATGATTTAGACTGATTTTATTTATTATTATTTATTTAATTATTTATTATTTATTGAGCTACACATACAGATGTAGTTTCTCTCAGTATGGCATTGGGCCACCATGTTTCCTAACGCAACATGCCATAGTTGTAGAGGTTCCTGATAGTGTCATGCAATTATCCATCCCTTGCAGTTTGAAAAATCTCAGTTCCTGCAGATTTTGTGGTAGGGGTGGAGGTGAAGTGTGACACGTGACAACAAACCGTTCATCGTGGTGCTGACCACGGTGTGTCCACACATGGATTTGTTGGTCGTCTCCACATAGACAAAAGCAGGACTTGTCACTGAAGATGACCTGCTGCAATTCTGAGTCACTCCATGACAGTCTGTCACGACACCATTGCAGTCCTTGGCCACTGCAATGGTATTGTGCCAGACTGTCTTGGAGTGACGTGGTGTTAAGGGCAGTCGTTGTAACAGTCTGCTTGCATGCAGTCCTGTTGTGCAGTCATCTGCCAATGGCAGCAGGTTGACTCAGGTAGGGGATCACTTCTTGCTGAATGGCCGCAGTTATGGCTGTTGGGTCAGTCAGGTACAGCGATAAGGCCTGTCTTTGCTTATGTCACATGCATCCAACCTACCCACCAAGTTTCATTTGTGTCGGTTGATTCCTTCAGGATGCAACTATTTGTGAAACTATTCTTTTGATGATGAGTGTAACATGGGCTACAGTGCTAAAATTTGGAACACCACCTTAAATATTGGTTACACAGTATTGGTTAAACTGTAGGATAATGTTCAAAAGGCTACAAGACAGTTACATATGCTTCTCGCAACAACTGACATAACCCTACATATATGTTTAGAAATGCTTATTCCAATAGGTGTCATTCACTATACAGGTTACATTTGCCAGTTAAAGTAGCTTTCATGACAGATGATGCCTGTTGGAATAAGCTTTTATTTATTTTATTTAACATTTATGTAGGGTTATATCAATTGTCATCTCAAGCCTTATGTAGCTTTATTAAAAATGCCCTACAGTAAAGTGTTACCAAAACATTAATTCCGCTGTAATAGTAATCCAGTTATATATATTTAGTCCCAATTTCTACATTCTGTAAATGCTTATCTACATGAAATGCTTACATTTACATGAAAAACATCAGATATCAACATCAGTCCACAATTTCCATATTTGTGCATCTCTGATTTACTCCTAATGTTGCCCAGAGCTTTCTGTTTAATGCTTTCTCGTCTGCTCTCTAAAGGCATGCCTCAGTTGGATAATAACAGCAGACGTTCGGGTCCATCATGGCACTTAACCATTTCATTTCCATTCAACAGGTGGCCAAATAGATTCCTTTAAGTTAGCTACACTAACATAGCTGCAATAATCATTTACTTCTCCTGTATAGCACATATACTGTTATAAAGGCTCTTAAATGGTTCATAGCTTGGACATATGAATCTAAGAAAACATTCTTAGTTTATATAAAACAGGGCTGCCAAAGGCATATGCTAATGTTGGCCTTTAAGCATGTTTGATTCGGCCCATCAGAAAGTTATCCTAGCCCCACCCTTTCAGCCAGTGAGAGAATAAATGTTTATACTATATGATACTGATTAAATTTCTATAGCAATCAAATTCCTTAGCAATAAAATATAGTGTGATGTCATAAATTGCATCTTAGACAATGTTGTAAAGCCTAAAATGTCTTAAGTTGTTTATTATTCTTGTCACCGCAAATACATAAGTTTGGACACCCATTGGTTTAGAACCCATACATTATGTGGAGGTTCTTTAAAGCTCTTCACATTTGCAGATTTTATTTTCCAAAATTGTTCTTAAATTAACTTCTCACTGAAAGGTCCTTTAGGGAACCAAAAGTAGTCCTTCTATGGCACCATCTATGGCAAGCTCATGGTTGTTGGCATGGTTGTTTGGCTTTCCAGCACAAAGAATAAAACTTTTATTTTTATATGTAATATTTTTATTATTTAATTGTAATAATTTAAGTCTAGTGTTAACACTTGTAGAAACATAGTGTAAGATGCAATCACAAGAAACTTTCAACAATACATTCACGATAAATGGAAAATTGTTCCAAAAGTGACTTAAAAGTGACATCAGGGAGTTAAATAACATAATGTGACTATTAGGCAGTAGTTACGTGACTTTATACACATCTGTAATGGCTACCAAGTAAATTGCACTAAATAAACATCCCTGTTCTAACACGCATTGCAAAACCTGGCATAACTCAAACCAGGTGGAAAAACAGCTCTGGAGAGCACCATGACTATATACACTTCCCTGGTGACTATCGAGTGAATTGCACTACATGAGCATTCCCCACTGCTACTCAAATCTTTAATGCCACGCTAAATACTACAGGACAACACCCTTCAAGCTGTTCTGGTCCATCTCTCACCTAACTGGCAAGCAGAGCTGTATGCAAAGTTACTTGTTTTTGTAACCCCAACCCAACTACCACTCACACATATTGTGTAGTTCACTGATAGTGCTGAAAGTCCTCTGTGTATCCAGAAGAGGGCAGCTCACCCCTTAGGAATGACTGACGTAGTCCAAGACTAACAGAAAGTTTCATGCAAATTGCCCTATACCTCTCTCCACAGTGCATGTGTGTACGTGCATGTGTGCACGCGTGGTTTTGTGCCTGCTGGGACGTACAGAGAGACGTTACTCCACCATGAGTGCTGAGTGGAACGTGTGACACCAAAGTGCAGTGCTGGCACTCATAAGACACACATAAAGCTTTCAGTGTAGCAACCAAGAACTGGTCAAGTGTTGTTATAAACCCTTAACAGATAGCTTTTCATTAGTTTGTAAGGTCATGAACTTGTTGAGTATGAGACATTTTAGTACTGAAAGGACCTGTTTTGCGATGTTACAAGACAGAAACAGGGAAAAGAAGAACGACAGAGACTCTGCTAAACTGGCTTAAGTAAAATAATTTAGTTATTCAGCTTTATATATATGGCATGGCTTCCAGGGGTCAAGTAAGGGGGCCCCCTGGTTAAAGGAAAGACAGAAAACCTTTTTTTTCATTGTTTAAATGATGGATGGATCAATAAAAAAATGCTTAAAAATTTCAAAGCTACACAAATGCATATAGAAAAATGAATTCTTTTCAAACTGACTTACATTAAAGGTAAACTATGTTTTTTGCACTCTCGTGTAAATTTACCTTTTTGGAGATCGCCCTACTCCTTATTATCTGGATGGGGACAATAAACTAAAGCATAACAATATTACTAATAACTCATCTGAACAACCATAGAGTATCGAACAACACTTTCATTTCCTGCAGAGGAACTAAGCAGGCAGCTTATAAATCATGAACGAGAGGCTGGCCACAGCTCAGTTCTTTAAAGTTGTTCCTGCTATGACACCGGGTCATTATAAGGACTTAATAGGCCTTACGTGGTCTTAATAACTAGCTGGTGAGTTGATTTGTATCACAGAAGGTAAATGCATTACTGTGGTGCTCTGCTTTTGGAAAGAAGCTTTGAATGAACCCTGCATCATGCCCTAGATGTCAGTTCATTTCCTGATTCTCACTTAACCGATGTGGTACGTGTCAGGTGTCGAAGAGTGAAGGTCGAAGCCTGGCACTAACGTAACCGAGCTTATCTACTCCAAACAGCCACATGACACCTGAGACACGGCGCAGGAAGAAATGAGGAGTCTCACACAGTCTGGCCAACTGTTTTTTCCACAGGAAGCTGCTCTGTGCATGTATGTGCATGCACTAAAAATTTTACTTCTTTGGTACAACCTAAAAAAATGACTTTGATTGAAAGAATCATTTGGGTAAACCTAGCTCATTCGGTCATAACCACACCAAGTCTTTTTTTTGGGGGGGTTGGAGCAACAAAGCACTTTTTACAGTGTGTACTGTCTCACTACATAAGTAAGTCATCTAATATGAACCAGGAAATGTAAGCCTCCCACATACTTTCTGTTATGAAGGAGACTTGCCACATGGCACTTTAAGTCTGTGCCAACTTTACTCCCAATCATGGGATCAGTCACAAACCTTTGAGTGCCAGCCAATCAGATCATTTTAGGAGTCATTTTGGTGATGTCATATATGTTGTCCAGTGACCCCTTTCAGGTCTTTTATCTTGTGTGTTTAACTGCGTGTGTCCTGAAAGAGCACTGGTTAAAGATATCCTATCTTTTCACAGACATACATTAGGACCAAGTAACCTATGTACTAGGCAAAGAACAGAACAAATGAATCCAATAATTTCAAACACTTCTGTTTTAAACTTGTTCTGTACCAGCAGTACAAAAACCAGCAGTATTTGCAGTCCCTAAGTAATGATTCATGAGCACACAAGGAGTAATCATCCTTCAAGCAGAAGTTTTATTTATATAGTGCCCTTTCAGAACTCAAGGTCACCTTGCAAACCAACCCAACAGTTTTACCCAACAAGGGTAAGGCATAAAGAAAACAGCAGAACATCGGCTAACAGTGAAGTACAGTACTGACAGCATTAAAGGTGGCATAGAACAGGAAACTGTATTTACATTTGCATAGTTGAATAAGGAGAGTTCAGTACACAGAACTGACATACCATGAACCTCAGACACTGTTGTCTCCTTCTCCAGATACTGATTCTGCTTTTACAAAAGAGCACAGCAAAAAACAGGCCAATTCCAAAATCCTAAACTGTTACGTAACAGTCTTGACTCCGCCCAATATGACACCTGAAATTGGGCTCATGTTCCAGCCCGGCAAAACAATGACAACGGAGCAACAGCAATGAAAATGATGGACTATGTGGATAACTCTATCGTTCGAGGCTGTGAAAGGGATGTCATCACTTTTCATACCCTTAAAAAAAAAAAAAAAAAGTTGATGGCATGATTGACGTTCATCTTTAAACGAGGCTGTATTGGCTTCCATTTCCAGTTCAAGCTTTCTTGATTGAATGTTCCATTCCACCTTAAACGCTAAAGCTTGTACAGGCGCCAGACAATGTGGCACAATGTAAGGTGGAATAGAAAACTCACAAGAGAAGCTGGCAAATAGGATGCCGGCTTCAGGTCCCACGACTTTAACGAGATCCAAGGAACAATGTTAATTCACTCAGCGTTTAGCACTGACAAAACTGATAAGATTCTTCTTGAATTCTCCCTAATAGGTTATTGCCATAGGCTTTTAGCAGCAGTAATGAATATTCTAGGTTTGTACTACGAAGAACTACTTACAGTAGTCATTGGTTTCACTGGTAACAGTGACAGTGAGTTTCATTCAGACTTTCAATTGTTACTCTCATAGCACTCTAACAGTTAATGGCTATTCTATTCAATATTGCCTATAACTGTAAAGTCTTATCGTTTTTATATTGCTCTTATGCTTGTTTTGCTAACCAGTGTCAACCAGAGGAGGATGGTTTCCCCTTTTGAGTCTTGGTTCCTCTCGCTCTGAGGGAGTTTTTCCTTCCCGCTGTTGCTCTTGGCTTCCTCACTGAGGGCTTGAACCTGGGTTCTCTGTATAGCTGCTTTGTGACAACTTCTGTTTCAAAAGGCGCTACATAAATAAAACACAACATAAGCAGTTTCACCTTAATAGCATCACAACACCAACAAGTAGCTTCACAATCTGTAGGTAACAGTCATGCTGTATGTTTTTACCCACTTTTTAATGGTTGAAGCAGATCAACATAAACTGAAAGTTTCATAATGAGTATCAACTTAAAAACTGACGTTAATATCAGTAACTAAATAAAGGGAATCCACCGAGGAAAAACAATAATACAAGGAACAAGAAGAAGAGTATGATAATAGTTTTAATAATAAAGCATTACATGCTTGATCATCCCAAATCTCAGAAAACACTGAAATACAATCAGTGGCTAATGCTTTTGTACTAACATGCTATCAGATTTTAGCCTCTCCAGGTCAAATGTTTAACCACTTTAAACTACAAAGGCTCAGCTTGTTGTGGATAAAAAGGGGCACCAGAAGGGCAACCTCCATCAGCTTGGTGCTGGGCAGTTGGGCAGCACTCCAAACCTAGAGTGAATGTGGCATTCTCAGGGCAGATAACAAAAGGCCCGTACTCCTCACTCACTAGCGCTATCCCTTCATCTTGTCGTCCACTCCC
The DNA here is from genome assembly GCA_034552555.1 of Semaprochilodus insignis. Classification (NCBI taxonomy): domain Eukaryota; kingdom Metazoa; phylum Chordata; class Actinopteri; order Characiformes; family Prochilodontidae; genus Semaprochilodus; species Semaprochilodus insignis. The sequence continues at coordinate 11,204,850 of CM067478.1, forward strand.
CCTTTCCCTCATCACTCACTCAGCTGACCCGGAACCCACCACGTGGATGTGTGAGAATGACAGAACAAAGCATTAATGAGAAGAATCAAAACAGTCAGCCCCACCCCCACCCCCACCCACACATTCACATTCATTTTTGCATTCGTATTCGACTTTTCTTTCACCCTTTTGTGAAAGAAAGCAATGTTTGAGCTTCAGTAACAAGGTTAAGTTTGTTTGACACCTTTACATGCATCTCTGAAAGAGTGCAAGAAGAGCCTCTCGAGTGCTGGGACTCTGTAAGTGTAGCACATTCTTGCATTTTCTAAAGTAACTTCAAGTAGTTACCGCCAGTAAAAAAGTGAATCTAAAATACAATCCAAAGTGGACATGAGATCATTGTCAGAATACAATCGGTGAGTCAGCAGCACTCCAGGCTTGTAAGTACAGACATTAAGATATTGCCTGAGACTGTATTTCCTCAGCCTCAGGCCTTTTGTGATTGTGCTTTTATCTTTGTCTTTATCCGTCTTCTAATAAAACAATAACAAGGCAGACAGTTTAACAAGGAAGTGCTGTAAAAAAGAGACCGTATGAGCACATTGTCATGGAGCAGAATGTGGCCTTACAGCAATAGTGAAATGGTTGACAGTACTATTATGCAGTTGATGAATATACCAATGACATCAGCAAACACACCTCAGCGCTGTGTTATTTGTTAGGCTGTCATCTACACCTGCTCATCCAACCTTTCCTCTGAAGTCAAGGGTAATAATAGGGCGTTTGTCCTTTGCTGCAGTAACAGCCTCTACTCTTCTAGGAAGGCTTTTCACTGGATGTTAGTTGTTGGAACATTGACTGTATTCTGCCACAAGAGCATTAGTGAGGTCAGGCACTGATGTTGAATGATTAGTCTGGATCACAAATGCCACTCCCTCACCCCTGAGGAATTAAATGGAGACACATTTTATACGCAAAGCTTGGGATTGGGTATGGTGGTCTTAGGCTCATGTGAGGTAGGATAACTATCCCTGTTTTCAGAGGACAGTCCCTGTTTGTGGTGGACTGTCCCCAGCTGGAGCCGTCAATAGACATTTTATGTGAATTAAAAAGCACACCGGGAAGTCCTAAGAAAGGCCTGGCTGCAGAGCAGAGTCCACAACTCCACCACACACGTCTTTTCAAGACTCAAGGTAGCCCAGGGATCAAAAGCAGGGGAGGGGTTACAGCACTTCGCACTACCAGGTGGTTTGTTTTGTATGGACATACAATCTACTGCATGGAATGTACCTACCATGCCATCTGCAAATAGTGCCTTATTAATTTAAACTGCATCACTTTTTCAGCCATCCATATACAGTATTGACATAAGGCTTATCTTGATAGCAGCCATCTCTGTCTCTCCAAAACTGGAGCTAGCCCATGGGTGTGGTTATAGACTGGTTATTGGAAGAACCTGTGCTGCTGTCTGGTTGAGTGATGTTTACTACTTCGGATCAGTAAAGAGATGAACAGAATGTCAGAAAAACAGTACCATGCAAAAGTCAGAGACCACCCATTATTTTAATTCATTATCAGTCAAATGGGCTATTGTACATTTGTTGTTCATTTTTCCAGGAGATATATCTGAGATACAGTGTAGTCCTTGTGCATAAAGAAGGTAAAGGTCAAAAGAAGAAACAGAAAAATGTTTCCAAATCAGAACATAGAGAAAGTAGGACACGTAAAAACCATGCTGGTAGACCACAAAACTGTCACCATCAGATTAAGCGGTACCTAAAGCTTTAATCTTTGAGAGAGAAGAGAAAATAAAGCTCCACTCTTCCTGTAGATCCAAAAATAACTGATAAAAGACTCTGGTCTGTGGGTCTGAAAAAGACCGTGTGTAGAGACCGTTAAGAACATTTGCTGCTTGTATTCACTGTTCTAGCTAACCCAGCATATATAAATGAAGGATGGTCTCTGACTTCTTTACAGCATTGATTTATAGTAAGATCATACTTTCCCATATAATTTGAACATCTCCAAAAAAATTACATAAATTAGGAAATTTACACTATTCAATTGTCCCTAAAGACTTTATCTCTTGCTCTACATCTGTATTCATCCTCTGTCTGAAATGCTCTGTTAGACCGCCTGTGTGATGAGCTCAGTGTGCACTGACTGGTCAAATGCAAGAGCAGCATTAACACCCACACTGCTTTGACCATTCTTACAATGCCATTGATTTGAGTTTGATCCTGAAAAGCCAGGTAAAACATGTTGGTAAACCTGATCCACTTTTGCAAGCTAGACTGGAGCAGGATGTTTCAAAGTGGTAAGTTGTTACATTTTTAGCTCTCTGTGTGTTTTGTGATAATGTGCCAAGCTTGCTGGTGGGCGGCCAATGTGGATTGTGTTACGAGATGACGTCACCTTGTAACTGAGAAAAGGGCTGGAATTCTAACAAGGCGTTTCCGGCAGCTGTGGGCTTTATGGCTTTGCAGACCATATGCATGCACAAGAAGCTATATAATACACTAAAGGTACCCTTTAAGACTACTCAAATGGATGTCATTTAATTGCAGGGCAAGCCAGTGCAGGTTGCACACATCTTTCTACACACATATTTGTGTATCTGTTATGTGTGTAGAAAAGACATTGAAGAGTTACATTATGCTTAATCAGCAACTGTACGGAAGAAGACAGATGGCCTGAGGGACAATGAGTGAGAGGCACAGAGAAAAGGGGTGAGAGGGAATAGGAACAAGGTTGAAACAATGGAAATGTAGGGTAAGTGTCAGAAAGACAGCTTCTAAAGGAAGTGTAAGAGGAGATAAAATACCACTGTGTAGGCCACAAAGTATAGAGGTTGGAAGTGAAGAAGAATCTCCACTGGTGAAACTATAATTCTTGGGATTCATAAATTGTCCAACCAGCCACCTACACAGGCACCAGTGTTCAAAAACAGTCTGCTATTTAAGATTGGGAATGTACACAAAGACTCTTTGCTTTTTCTCCACGGGGAGAGGGTGTGTAGAAATAAGGGCCAAATTTTTCTGAGAGATCCAAAACAGCAGACAGAACAGCAACATATGTTTGGTATAAGTCATGTGATCAGGTCTGGACTGGGAAACCCGTGATTGAGGGGAACATTCCAGCTCCGTCTCCGTAGAAACTAGTGACTCAGATGCAAACTCTGGTTTTAATTAGAGAAGAGGAAGAGGCCCCGGTGTCATGAAACAGTGGAAAGTCTTCACACTGCATACACAGTTGGAGAGCTGAAAAACATGATGAAGAACAAGCCATTATAACAGCAGCACATTTGCCGAATGTACTCATGTTTATGGCCTGTATGCGCATCATAAACATGTTCCAAAACCTCATATAAAAGAATAAACAGTTATGCATAACATTTAGTCTTTGTTTCTGTTATTTTTAACCATGTTTATCCTATTTAGGAGTGTCCGGTTTCACCCACTAACTAGGTCTCCTCCTACCACATGATGCTACCAAGCTGGTAGGGTGGAGGCTAGTGCATGCTTTTCTGGAGATACATCAAGCCCCACCAAATCTTTATGAACTGCCCACTAATGCAACATCATTGGACATCTCAGTGCATTTGGAGAACGCTAAATGCCAATTCTGCTACATCAGCTAACAGCATTGGTTAGCATCGCACTGAACATCTTTACAGACCTGCACTCTTCCACAACAGTTCAAGAACAAACACTTGTTCCTCATTACGTCTGTATGACTAATCTTTTAGCCTGAGGTCAGTCATTTGCTCACCACCGCCCCTTCTTTAGAAAAACTCCCACTATGGGAAATGGTGATTCTCCTATTTCTCTCTTAACTGCAACATATTCCCACACTGACTGTACCCACCAAAATAAGTCATGGATGACTCCCACATGGTCTGCACCCAAAAGCAGCATGGCTAAAATCATGTATTATCACAGATTCCAAGAACAAGTGTTAACATTCCTTTCTCAACACTGTGCAAGGGCATAGACCCAACATGTTGGGCTGTTGCACAAGATATGTAAACAGCTCTTTGTCTAACTGCATACTACACATCAGTCAATCTAAAACTGTTAGCAGTGGCATTAGAGCTCCTCTAAATTTACATGAACAGAAATGTGTCAGGCCTCAGTTTGGGCAAACTACAGAGAGGGTCAAGGTTCAGGGTGCTGAGAGGTCATAAGTGGCACTGGGTGGAGATGGGGGGTTGTAGGCCTATCAGTGCAGCCAGGTGCTTTCCTGTACCAAACGGAGCTTCCATAAGGGCTTTACCAATAAAATGCAAACAGTAGAAGCCTGCTTTGCTTCACTAAGCTTATCAGTGCTACTTTTCCAGCTCGCTTTTTCTGCAGGATTAAAAGGGGTTAACTTGGAGAACAAACAGACTATGTGTGTGTACGCATGCGCATGTGAGTGAGAGTCTGCATTTAGCTGATGGCTATCGGTAAGCACTTAACTGTAGATGTAAGCATCTTTCCTCTAACATTTACTGGAACAAGGTCACAAGGCACAACTCCTTAGTAGCCTTGCTGCTCTGCCAATGTTCATCTTCACAACCTAGGCCAAAGATATTGGGAGTAAGGGCGGTCAGCATTTCTGTAGAAGTTAAGCAGGATGTCCCTGGGCAGAACATGTGAAAGTTGTTCTGGTCGTGCTGATAGGAAAGTTCTGGAAGTGGTTGATCGCCATTACGCACATTTAATGACTTGCTTTGCCCTGGATTTGTTTTTTAAGAGAACGATAGGCTAGCCAAGTCAAAAGTCCAACTTTTACAACCATACAACACCAGATGTGGTTGGTTGCAGTGGAAATCTCCAGCCACACCGGCCCTTTGTGGATAAGATTGGTGACACCACCTTCCAACTCATAAAAAAGAAACGGGCATGAGCAACTGTTATAGCTAACATTCATTTATGAAATGGTGGTTTTAGAAAAGTTCAAGGTGATCTAGCATGACCTACAACTGCATCCAGCATGACACCAATGTAGACAACCCTAATAGATTTACACAAAGACACATAATGCAAGAGAAGAAACAAGACACAGCCCCCCCCTCTGGAGTCCGGCACATCATGAGCCAGCTAAAGGTGAATCAGTAGTAAGCATGGTTTGTAAGGTGCTTCCTATCTAAAAAAGGAAAGTCTTTACGTGATTAAGGAGCTGGGCCAGCATTACATCTACAATAATAGCACATTGATTGTGTAGCTGTTTACTTATAGCTTCCATTAAGCAGTTTCTAGAGGCCAGTTTTTTAGCCTTAATGCAAACATGCCACCCACTTCGTCATTCACCAAGTCACGTGCCCATGAGTCCCCTGGAATGAACCGCACAGTTTGGCACATGCATACAGGAGCTGAGGTCCTGAAGGGAAGCAGCTTAAGGTATGTGTGGATTTGCATGGACTAAGACCAGCTATTCTGGCTCCTTGTGCAGCAGCTTAGACCCTCAGGGTTGAGAGGACAGGGGACAGACACAGGTGGACTGCCTCTCTCAGCTCTATTCTCATCCCTTCTCGTTTAAACAACAGGCTTAAAATAACACACACCCCAATCCAACTGTTACATCAGCTGCTCACCAACCCTTTATTGACCAGCTCTCACTCCAACATACATGCTATATATGGGAAAAGGAACTTCTGTGTGTAATTTCACAGCTAGAAAAAAATAGCACAGCCAAGTATGCATTCCATGCTGGTGTAGCTGGTCACCCAGCTTGGTCATGGTGATTGACCAGCATAGTTGCATCAAACCACAACATATGCTGGTTTAGCTGCTCTTTGTCCTGGCAGGGCTCTACAACCCCTTCATGATGCAATGCAATTAGTGGCATTCAGAAGCAAGTCTATCACTGCTGTCGGAACAAAACCCTGATATCTACTTTGTTGTTGTTTTCCGGTTTTTGACCATTTGGAAACCCTTGCTGCTCTTTACATTGTGTGCAAAAATTCATGATAAACAGACGAAATGGTCCTAAATTACTTTGAAAAAAGTCAAGTTCCATTAAAAGTGCAGTATGTTTTTTCCTTATCCTGTAAAGTTATCATTTTGGAGATATAAGGCTTTGTTCCAACAACAGGAATACACTTCTGCCTAACCTTAAGGAACATAGATCTCAATTGCGATGCTGTCTGGGCATCCGAAACTGCATGTCAAACAAGACAAATCAGGGACCACATGCACAAAGAAAGAAAACTGCATGCATGAGCAAGGGATACCCGTGCACATGATCTGTACTGTTAAGGATCAGAGTGCAGAGGGAGCGCTACCTTTTATGGTGCACAGGCTTAACTAGAGAGTCACAAATCACTCTAATACAAACGTGGGAGGGTTGAGGTAGTGCGGAAGAGTTGCTTACAATATTAGATAAGGGATCATTACAGGACTGTGGCACACTTTGTTCTTAACCTATGCGAAGTGCAAAACTCCAGTGTGTCGTTCATGTATGACTGACAGTGAGACTCTTTAGAAACTCAGTACTACATGTAAATAGACACTAATGCAGGAACTAAATAATACAATTCAACTGAATTATTCATTCATTTTTAGCAGCTCTTGTCTTTTACTATCAGACTTTTTGGACTTCTTAACTGTGCATGGATCAATGTGTTTAGACATTAACCTCCTGCTGCAGACCCCCCTCTCTCACTCCTTATGCACATACACATGCATACTGCCATAATAGTTAGGACTGAACATTAGTGAATTATTAAATTAATGTTAATCATGTTTGTAAAGCTTTTATTATATGCACAGTTCACACTGCAGTGCTGGTCAGAGTTCACAGCAATGAGAATTGTAATCTGTAAAGCATGACAGCATGAAGCAACTTTACAAATATGTATACAAGATGCTACATGCTAAGCGCTAATAATGAGCCATGAACTAAGAAATGCGCAAACTGAACCGCATCTGTGAGTTAGAGATTTGACAACAATATGTAATTGTGATCAGTTTTGCAACTGCAATTGCAATAGCCTGTTATTTGGTCAGTGAGACCAGAGCATCCTCTTTCTCAGTTAGCTGTGGTTGTGATATCACAGCATATAGCTGTTTGGCTGCCTCATCTACAGGCAGTTTACAAGCTCTTATATTATGTTAGTGTTCCCCCTATAAGACAAGGTTTAGATAAAATAGTCTATAATTAAATCCGCAGCTCTTGCGATGTGAATATTGCACTCCTCTAAATTGTGATTTTGATTTAAACTGATTGATCTTTCAGCCCTATCACAGCCACGTTGTGGACATACATTACTTTTATTAGGACGCAAAGCCACCAACAGAGCTCCATGTTAACACGTAAGACTGATTAAAGGGACAGTTAGTAATCCTGGAGAACAACTGCTGATATTGGAACTCAACGGCAAAACCAATACACCCTAAACTCATGCTAAAACAGGCATCGCTAAAGCAAACTTGACGGGACTTGTTCTTTCTTTGGATCTTTGTGGCCGTAGAAACCCTTCATCTGTTGTATGGAAAAAATACCATTATATGAATGTAAAGAGTGAACAATGACACGTCTCAGGATCCAGAATGTAACCGCAGCATAATTTAAGATGGAACTGGAAAATTTGAAACATAAAATGGCAAACAGGAAGCCTACTTCAGCCTTGTCAACTCTAGAAGGTCCCTTCACCACTGAAATGCATCATGTTGAATTCAAGTGAACACCAGTATTCAACAAACTCAACTGTCATTAGATTCTCCAGAACACTCAATGCGCAGAAGAGGTCACAGTGAAACACGCTTTTCTCCAACACGGTTTTTTATGCAAAATATAATAAATAAAGAGTAAAATGAATAACTATTAGAGCAGCGGCACTTCCTATCAGCAAAGGCGTCCAGTTTGCAAACTACTGAATTAAATTCAAAAGATCCATTCGTAGGGGTTTCAGCGAGGCACTCCTGCTCAGGAGTTCATGAGTGGAGTGCAGAGCTGTTTGTGTCATCTGTATCAGGGAATTACCTGTGTAATTATATGGCTGGAAAAAGGAGATAAATAAAAATTAAGTGTAATGTGTAAATTTAACCGACAGTGACCACAGGAGAAAACGAATATCTGAAGTTCAGGACACACTTAAAATGGTAAAATCATGACAAGAAGGACATGCTTTTTCTCATTTCAAATTTATTGTAACAAAAGGGCAAAATTAAAATGCACTGCTGTGCTTTTCAAAACATAAAATAGTGACTGTATGTTAAAGAATAAAGCCTTATCTACTTCCTCATCCACTCATTTGGCAAACAGCTGCGTTTGCCCAACTCTGATTACTAAAAACTTCTCAGCACCTTATGTTAAGCAATATGACAGCTCACCAGGCAGTCTGGAGGCAGAGCCAAGGGTGTGTTCATGTGCACTATTGGAGTCGATGAAAGTACACGAGCATAGAGCTACTGTCCATGCTCCATACTGATCCACACAGCGTCACTACACTGTGTGTTCACAAACACCCTTCAACCCCTGGCGTTCTCTAGCCCCGAGGTTTGGTGGCGAAGGTGAGGTACCCTGTGTGTCCAGCCATCTCTCGGGGAGCTGTAGCAGTTCGGCAGGTCACTGAGGCATATCCAGAGTTTGCTGCGGGTGAAACGTCCTCTTGGGCAGAGTCAGAGGCCATTTTGGCACTCTCTGCTCCTCCATCCTCCGGGCCGAAGTCCGGCAAGGGCAGAGTAATGGAACGAACATCGTGCACCCTCTGTAGAACCTCCAGAGTGCAGATCTCCTCGAACCCTTGCTCCAGCAGGGCCTCACACGTCCTCTGGACTTGTTCTATACATGGTGAGAATGAACACAAACGGCCTCCTGCACAGAGAGAAGAGGCAGAGGCACAGATTTACAAGAAGGCTATAAAACTGACCTCAGGGAAAGACTCCAAGTCCATCTGATCTGGCATACTGCCAAAAACGTTTTCAAAGATAGTTTCCAGATAATTTGAAGGGAGGGGAGAAAAAAAATGTACACAGACAATACAGAGACAGGATGGAAGTATTTGGAGAATCAGGATGTTTGGCTCAATTAAGCCACCCGCCATCAAGCTCAAATGATTTACATACAAATCACCCAAGTTCATTCTGTTATCGCACTGGATGGAACCAAAATGCAGTATTTTCAATAGATTCTCATCAGATGTGGGTCAGAATTCAAGCTTTAGATGTGACTCCTTGTTTGCTGCAACATATGCGCCAAATCGCTGCTTGAGCAATCAGAATGGGACAATTAAATGGTGTCCCTTTAATCTGGGTCAATGTAACGATGTACTTCAGGAGCATTTACATGTAACGACAGCCTCTTTTACAGTAGGATCAAGGCAGCTAATTAGCTTTTAGTGTGAAAGGACTCCTTGAACTCCCCATGGCAAACCTTTTGTAAACCAGCTCTTTTGTTGTTGCAGAAATCAGCTAGACCATACAATAACTTTTTTTTTAATAGTGCCACAGAAACCACTTTTCTCAGCTGCCTGAAACGCTTTGCTGTCCAACTGTTGACGTCACATTGTATCACAATTCTTATTGCCCGCCTACTGGCATGCCCTCACACAATAACCAGGAAGTACTGGAGGTCATGCAAGGGGGGAACCACTCTGGCAGTTGATCAATCACAGCAGAGTAGGTGAACTGACCGATCAGAGCATGGTGGACTCATCAAGAGGTGGGCTTAAAGACTCAGGAGCTTAAACAGATTGTTTTAGACATAGGTCTAATAGAGATGTACAGTACTGTGTTCTGGGAAAAGTAAAAAGTGATGTAAATATTTGTATAGTAGCCCCCAAAATAAACGTATGAACACAGATAATAACCATAATAGGTCCTCTTTAAAATGTATAGAGAAGGAAACAGTGGATTACCACACAGTGCAGTGGCTAATAAGCACCTGAAGGACAGTACTGCAACAATTAGTCGACATAAACAAGGCAAAACGTACACTGATCATCAAGCCATTTAGGAAAGGTACAAAACACTTTTAGCCAAATTACTGTTTTGAAAGATGATAAATACTGTATTTGTGTAGTAGACAGTACTAAACATCACTCAGGGTTAATAACCACGAAATCCTGTAACTGCAATCCTGCTGGTCACTGCTGAAGCAGTTACTGAAACACTTCTGTGAACATCATCCTCTGGATGAAAAGTGTAGAAACTACACAGCATGAGTTCTGTTAATATATAGTTAGATTAAGCAATGAGCAAGACTGCTGGGTAGGGAAAACGTTAAACACATGACAAGGCCTCACAATTTGCTGAGGTCAAAAAATAAGACATGATCAGTAATACGTGACTAGTGCTTTCTGTCAGTAGCTAATGCTAACTTTATCCATTTGAAAAGCATTTCAGGATAGACCTTTAGGAAAGTGTCCACTCTGTGGTCATCTTAACAATGCTCTTTGGTAGAAATTTCCAGTCTTGCAACACAAAAAAAAAAAAAAAAAAAATAAGTGGAGTCCTATAAACCGGAAAGCCACATTAACGGTTCAAAAACATATTAGAAATCATACGTAAAATCCTACAAGCTTATTAATTTGCAGCATTACGATTAAATAATGCAGAATGACTCTTTATACTGAGGGCAGGACTTTCTCTGTAAACAGAGAGCAAGTATGATAGCTTTCCAATAGATTTTTCTACCAGTGAACTGACTTCTCTGATTTTAGCTTAGTTAGTGCTACTGACTTCAAATTTATTACATTACATTCAAGTACTTTAATGTACTTAATTACTTTGAATTACTTTTATCCATTGTTCCATATTTTGTGTTTTTTCTTAGAAAAACTTGACCCAGAGTCACTCCATACTGCTCCGCGGCAGCGACTATTGCACCTGCTCAGATGAGGATGGATTTCATATTTATACTAGTGTATTCTTCATGCATACACAGACATACACAGCTGTAATACACTTCCCTCTGGAGATGTGTAGACCATAAAGAATTATCCAGTGATGAAAATATAAAAGCTAACAGGTATAACAGGTGTTCAGCGCACTGAGCCAACATGACCTCTTCAACCTCATCACAGAAACACACCTGAAGGCAATGTGAACGCCCACACACTGCAGGTAAGAGACCTTTGTCCCCTGTTTGTTTTTATATAGACAATACAGTCACAACCATTTTGGAATGAAAGGGGATAAACATTCAAAGCTGCATAAGGAGCAATATTGTATCTCAGTGTGATAGAGAAACAGAAGAAACAGAAGCGAGACAGAGGGATAAAGAGAGAAAGAGAGAAAGCAAGCAGGCAAGTGAGCAAGTGAGAGAGAGAAAGCAATAGAGATAGCAACAGAGAGAGACAGAGAGAGTGAAATAGAAATAGAGAGAGAGGAGAGAGGGCGAGAGGGGGAGAGAGAGAGAGACAGAGAGATAGACAGAAAGGAGAGAGAGAGAGAGAGAGAGAGAGAGAGAGAGAGAGAGAGAGAGGGGTTAAAATATGCTCCGATAAACATTCCACTGACAAATAAGGTCATTCCCTGCAACCGCTGTATTAAACACAGACTCAAGGTCTCCCAGCAACCAGACCCAACAGGTTTCCTGGCAACTGAATCCTGGGAGAGAGGAAAGCTATGCCAGTGCAGGAATCCTCCATGCTCTCCGAATCCTGAACACCAATCAGCTACAGGCCACACAACAGCTGAAACTAGCAGAGCGAGGAACTGCAGGGCTGTTGCATCTGTAACATACCATACATTCTTCTACGGATGGCCAAGGACATCTGACCTGCCCCATTTAAGGGGGGAAATCCCTGGATTGTGACTCAGAAACTGTCAGCCTAATTGGTTAAAATGTAATTTAGTAACTCAAGAGTGGTTCAGTGTTACATGTTCTGTTCTAGAGTCAGAACTGTTCACAGCGGTGCTGATAGGAACCAGACGCCCACTTCTAAAAGCTTCCTTGAAGCAAGTTATGACATGAAATGGTTACCGATATGCTATATGATACCTGAAACACTGGGCCTCTTTCACCAAGCATTCTAGAGAATAATCATTTTCTTAACTCCCAACTACACAGTGTTCACTAGGACATTCTCCAGTGTTCTCTTACTTGGGATTTATTCTTGGGTAAGAACAGAATCTACACACGCTCAGGGCGCAAAGGTGTGAACAGGGGAACTTTCTCAGAAACAAGTTTAAGAAGATATTGGTGAATAAGGCCCAAAGTATTTTAACACTTTGGAGAGAAGGATACTTGGAGATGGAGTGATGGAGAGTGTGTCTGAAGGAAAAAAAAAAAAAAAAGAGTTTTACCACCACTGTACCATTACTTTAAAACATTAACATAAAATGGTAGACATGTCAAACCCTGGTTCCTGGGTCCATTGAAAGGAAATCTGAGTCTGTAAGTTTCTCTGCAATAAACGTCAAACCACTCTGAATTACTTCATAGCTTACACAGAACAGCTGAAGAGTTGCAGGATTACTCATTTAATGTGCAAGGATTCTCAATAACTCTCAACAAAAAGAGTGCATATGAAAGAGTGTGACAGAGGGTGTGGGAGTGTGTAAGAGACTAGATAAATATCTCCTTAAGTCTCTCCTTGAGGAACCCAACCCTCACAGCCCTTTATCCCTTTATGGTCAAAAGCCTGCCTGCCAGCCAAAAGAAAGCTGCAGTGGTGCACACGTCTGAAAATGAGAATGAGAGAGAGCGAGAGAGAAAACGAGAGAGAGAGAGAGAGAGCAAGTTCAGAAACAATTTCATTGCCATCAAACCAAGAGTCATTTGGGACAGAGGAGAGAATTTCAATCTCAACTTTCCCATACACGTAATTCTATAGATTAGGAATATTGCCAAGACTCATAGATGACTAGGGACTGTTTTAACATACTACTTTCCCTTCAGCCTCATTCTCATTCCTCAGGGAAGCCATGACTAATAACAATAACCAACGGCTGTTTATTTTTAATGTATTTCTAAAGTCCGTCTCCCAGCACACCAATTAAAAGCACACACTGCAAATCTCTAAACCCCAGCTGAGCTGCTGACTAGCCCAGGCCTGCCTGCTGGGCACAGAGCTGCTCAGACCTACAGAAGGGCCTTCATGCTCAGGTACTCAGTCACCTCTTTAGAGAACTGATCGTCCGTGACCACCACGGCAGAACAAGCAGCGTTGTTATGACAAGACATTACGCGTAACTGTGCCAATACAACCATGTACCACATACTTGTCTAACCAGATAACAAGAACAGTTTCACAGTTAATAGTTTTGGTTTAAACCGTTTTACTTGTATAGTGACCTTCCAAAACCCAACTCTTGGCAGAAGAGTGTGCCATTTGTGATTGATCACGGAATCACCAGGATTCAAACTCACCATTTAGCTATGCCACTGTGGACACCAATATAAAGCACCCCACCCACAAGGTAGATGTATTGCCGATATTATCAGCTCCATTTACCATATAGGAGCACTTTGTAGTTCAGGACCCCCCCCCCCTTCAAACACGGCAGTGCTGCTGGAGTCTTTAAACACTGTGTCCACTTAATGTAAACACAATTAGACACAGTCAGAAACGACAGCTCATTTGTTACTACTCAGTTTGTGTTGGTCATCCTCTGGTCCTTCATCAGTGATCACAGGACACTGCTCACAGGGCACTGTTGGCTGGATAATTTGGTTGGTGGGCTATTCTCAGTCTAGCAGTGATACTGAAGTGTTTTATAACTGCAGCAGCACTGCTGTGTCTGATCCACTCACACCAGCACAACACACAGTAACACACCACCACCACGTCAGTGTCACTGCAGTGCTGAGAATGATCCACCACCCAAATAATACCTACTTTATGGGGGTTCTGACCTTTGAAGAACAGGGTAAAAGGGGGCTAGCAATGTAGTGAATCAGATGGACTACAGTCTGTTGTTGTAGAACTACTAGTGTGCTTATATCACAGCTCATGAGAATTTTAGCCTTGGTTTAAAATTCTCTGTATAAATTTCAGTCAGGCCTCAATTTGAAATATTAATGATTTTAATTTGGTATCAGTCTTTGAAACTTCAAAGGAAGAACCTGAAAATGCACATTTGGTCTGTATTTTGAGCTATATGATAATAGCATGATATGTAGTACTCCATTCCTTTTACGTATAGCAGTCAACTAGGTAGAAGCAGTGATTGTATACAGAATGGAATTATACCAACATTAATGTTTCCACACTGTCCTACCAGTATATGATTAACAGAGAAGGACTAGCTAATTGCTACTGCTAAAAATTCTCTCAATAAGAGGACAATAACAACAGAAATAAATGGAATTACAAGATTTCTCACACCTCTGAACCCATGCATACAGCAAGAAATGTGATTGTAATGGGCGTTTTGGACTACTAGAGACAGGTTAGTGCTCGACCAAAAACCTTGTACTAGGAGACATGAGCAAATTAAGCCTCCATCATTCATTTCTAACTGAGACAGAAATGTGCAAAGCAGCTCTATGGTAACTAAAGGGAATCTTGGACGGATGACTTCATAAGCAATGTTTTCAACTAAAGCAAGCACGTTAAGCTGCAGAATCACTAACTTCAACTATACTCTTCACACACTCACCCTTGCGTTTGAAGGTTTTCTTGGCATGCGTGACAGCCTCCCACGGCGAGGGGATGTCCAGAAAGACTGCATCGGCCACTCCCACAACACCAAAGCCCTCTTTACACACGTCCTGGTTTCGGACAGTTACGAGATGGGCCACCTTGTGGTCTTTGAACTCTTGAGCCGCCTTTTCTGCCCTTTGGGCATGGAACTCCACTGTGTGTAGGTGACCACTGGGCGCAATGGTGCGGAGAATAGCATGGGACAGTGACCCACTGCCTGTACCTGTCTCAAACATAAATTCACAAGCAAAAAAGGTACAATGTTATACCACTGAAAAGACTCACAGCAGGAATCAACAGATTACGCACTTACATTTCCTGGATGAATCTAGACCAGTGAATAAAGAAGTGAAAGTATAGCAAACAAATGAGCCAGTTATTATTACTGTGTTTAACAGAATATGGCTCATGTTTAAAACCTGAATCCTTTTTGTCCATGTAAATGGTCTACAAAGTTCTAAAGCCTAGAGTATACACCAGAGGGAGAAACTCTCTTCCACAGCAATTCACACTTTTCTCAGATGCCTGAAACACCTAGATTTAACACCAGCAGTTTTCTCTGTTTCAAGGTGACATCACCCCATAACACAATCCTTATTGCCCACCTACCAGCAAGCCTGGCACACCTTCTCACAATGCACTAAAGAATTGTACCCACCTCCCCCGCCAAAAAAAAAAAAAGCTGGCTCTAACAAATTGTTCTACTTGACTTTCAGGCTCAGACTCTGGCTCAAACTGATACAGCAGAACTGACACCACCAAGAATAGTCACAGCGATGTGGGGTTGGAACCTGTAGCAGGATGCTGCTGTAGCGGTTGACCAACCAGAACAGATTCAGTGAGCTGACCAATCAGAGCACAGCTGGTTCATAGGGTATGGCAGGAGTTAAAAGACAAGAGCAGACAGAGAGTAAATACAGACATAAGCATGTAAATCTGTTCTAGCAGACCCCAAAAATAAAAATAATCAACATTGAAAATGAGCATAATAGATCACTTTTAAACACCTGTAGGATGTAACCTTATAGCCCGGTGGGGTGGTGGTGGTGGAGGGGGAGGGGTACTGGACACCCTTGTAATAGAGGAATTTGCCTATGTTACATGTTTTTTTATGATAAAACTTTCCCATGTGGTCGGTGTGCCATATTTTAATTGTCTTGGCTTTGTTTTAAGGCATACAAGTGTGAACAGTCAGGGTTCCCTTTAAGCACATACATTCTTGATACAGTGATTCTGAAAATGCACTTTGGTGCATAACACCTGCACACAAACACACAAGTTTCATGTGAACACCCACATACATGTACATCACATACAAACAGATTCACACAAGTGCACACGCCAACTCCTCCGGCCTGCAGTGTTACATCACCATATCTTTTGTTCTCATGGCAACAATGGGGTCAATGTTTGGCCCACAGGGCGGTATTCAGATGCAACAGGATAACTGAGCTCAGAATGAGGAGCTCAGGCAAAGAAGAGCAGGCAAAGACATAAGAGACACAAAAGAGGGATATCTTGGAGTACAAGAGGAAGGGAAAGCCACAGAGAAGGAACAGAGAAACCAAAAGATGTAAAGGAGACTGTGACAATGCTGAATACAACATTAACAAAATCGACAACTTCCAATAGAGTAAACTGAACAACGAAAGACAAATGACATTATTCATTATTTAATGACTGAATGATATTTCAAGCTTTTTACCACACTGCACCAAACATCCAAAACGCTGTGTCTGATTAAACTCTGTGCTTCAGAAGCCCAAACCAACAAATCAGTCAGCAGGAAAACAAGACCACTGAGTGCAGCAAGTAATGAGGGAGCATTAAAGCTCTGAGAGGGTGTGTATGTGCTCTGAAGCCATTAAATGGATCCATTCAGACTAAGACTGGCTCCCTCTCAGTGAATGAGCTGAAAAAAGTGAAGGAAAAACACCACACAGGCCCAGAAAGGAATGAAGAAAAATAAACACCCCTTTCTACATGATTCAAGGGAGTCTACCTGAGCGTCCATTACATAAGTAGCCATCCATGCATTCCTCTGTAGCCTGTGTACATTTGCAACCTCTTTCAGATAAGTTAGACAGGCACTGTCAGTCACTGTCACTGGACCTCTTACCATAGCGTTAGCCATGTAGTTGGTAGCCATCTACAACTTCGAAAAAGGCCATTATCCGATTTAACTACTAAATTATGAGGAGCTGTAACTGAAACAGGCCTTTGGCAGTTGTGGCAATTCCACAAGGTGACCCCCTCTCTCTCTCAGAAGCACGTAACATGGCCCACTTGCATACAAACTTTGATAAGCACTGAATATTTACTCAGCTTAATCACAAAGTCACTTTCAGGACAGACAGTCAAAAGGCAACTACTGATACAAGCAACACACTGAATGCACAAAACATAAAATGTTCATTTGTCTCAGTGTTAGATCTTTTTACACTATGACAGAACTAGAAGCAGTTGTACAAATAGTTGCACCCAGAAGGTATTAACCAACAGGAATGAAACTTGGGGGGGGGGTAGGTCTGACATCATGACACAAGCAAATGATTCAAGTTTCTTGCTCTGCCACACCGCTGTACCTGACTGACCCAACAGCCACGATTGCGGACATTCAGTGAGCAGTGATGTCCTCCATGAGTCATCCTTTTAGTGCCACTATTGGCAGACCGCTACAAGAAGCAGGACTACAAGCATGCAGACCGTTTCTATGACTGCCCTTAACACCACATCAGCATCACCAAAGAGTGCAATGGTGTTGTGCCAGACTGTCATGGTGTGACTCAGAATGGCAGCAGGTCGTCTTCAGTGACGAGTCCCGTTTCTGTCTTGGTGGAGACGACCAATGAATCCGTGTGTGGAGGCACCGTGGTCAGCGCCAAGGCCTGGTGTCACAACCCCTCCACCCCTACTGCAAAATCTGCAGGAACTGTGTGAGAATATTCAAGCTGCATGGGATGGATTATCACAGGACACCATTAGGAACCTCTACAACTCCATGCCAAGATGTCTGCATGCTGCGTTAGCATGAGTTCTGTAGTTTTTTGGATGCCAAAAGTCATCTAACCACAGTCCCATTTCAGGCTAACATGCAAAAAAATATTCATTCATATTCATTCATTCAAAAATTCATCCCAAGCAAAAACTTTGGTCAGTCTTTGTCACCCTCACGACTTTGGAACATTGGAACCTCCTGCAATAAAATCCTGTAATATTACTCCAACTCATCAGTTGACATGGCTCTCTGATCATTTCTTTGCCGCTGCTGAATTCTGACTCGCTTTCGTGTACCCAAGCATCATGCACACATATGGACACTACAGTACACTGCACTTGCAATTTTAGATGTTTACACATAGAAACAACCACAACTGTGAGTGTAATCTGTAGCTCCCATATGCCTGTGTGGGAGTCCTATTTCGTAACATTCAGCTTGTCAACAAATGCAGCCTCCTTCCTGTACAGTCGTTCATAAGGTGGGTTCAAAGTCAGGAAATGCTTGACTGGATAATGCAACGCATACAAACAATGGGATGGAATAAAGTCATGTATCAGTCCTCTCACCCGATTCACAGACGACGGAGCCTGGTTTGAGGTCCAGCATCAGGGTAATATTGGCGATGTCTGTGGTGTAAAGAATCTGTGTCCGGTGGGGCAGATTCACAGTCCAGAGCTCTGGAGTGGGGTGCAGCACATACACCCATCCTCCCTTACTGCAGGTCACCTTAGAACCAAACCGTCGCCCGATTAAGTCACTGGAGTGCCGGATAGCTCCATATCGGGTCTGGGTTTGGGCCCCAGCCTCCACTTTGATGGGCATCATGGATTCATGACCAAGAAAGATGATGACCACATCTCCTTCCCGAATCAACTCGGAGTACTCCACAAAACTCATGGGACGCTAGAAATAAGCTCCTGGACAAATAATAAAAAAAAAAGTTCTGCTGTGGGAAAGAAGGATGGGATATTTGACACATCAGCAATCAAAACCTCCACAATCAGGACAAATGGAAAAGACAACTAATCAGTTGATGAATTGTTCATGGAGTAAATCAGAGGAATGCAACACTCTCATCAATATTCTAGGTGTCAACATTATCCATGATTAGAGTAGGAGACCGTGTCCGATTAACATCTAGGCAAAGGTCAGCGTCCTTAGTATTGGGACCTAAAGTCAAAATATGTACTTTCGCGCTAGACATTTTAAGTTATTTTAAAATTGCTAACTGCTGATAATGAGATAAATGTAAAAAAGAACATTAAAAATAATGTTTAAAATATAAAAAATAGTTACATTATATATTCACAGAGCACTTTATTAGGTACACCTCCTTATATCTACAGTGACTGTCCATTTTATCATCTCCACTTTACATATAGTTGTACTTTCTGGTTCTACAATTACAGACGGCAGTTCATCTGATTCTCTGCATACTTTATTAGCCCCTTTCACCCTCATTGATCAGAGCCCCCACAGCACCACCGCAGAGCAGGTATTATGTGGGGGGTGGATCATTTTCAGCAGTGACAGTGACGTGGTGGTGATGTGTGACATGCTCCTATATGGTAAGAGGAGCTGATGGACACTGAGTATAGATACACAGTTTATATTTAGATTGTTATAATGTTTAAATATTAGTTATATTTAATTTGCCTGTTTTAAGTATAATAGTACTTTCTGCATCTGAATCTTTTAGAAACGTCATCATTGGGTCTATGATTTTACCTTCACGCGCTGAATGTCAGGCTGCACGTGCCCGCAGTTTGTTGTCATTTGAAAGCGCTGTAACGTACCAAACCGTTGTTTTTTAAAAAACTGGCCAACGAGTTTAACGGTTCCGTTCCTGCTCCGAGAGCTTCACTGAAATTCCCGGCCAAAATGGATGTCATGTGAGTAACAAAAGTGAATAAACGTGAGAAGTAAGTATTCGTATAAAACTAGAGAGAATGTCATGCACTAACAGTCCTACTTAATCGTTAAATTGAGCAAGGTCACTGTACATTTAGCACTGCTAGCAAAGTTAGCCAGGTCAGCCTGGTGGCCTAGGTTGGACATGCTAACTGAAGTCTGGTAGGTAGTTAACACAAGCTATCTAACCAAACATCTGCACAGCAGCTAGCCCACCACCTTAAATTCTGTTTTAGCTTGATGATGTGATACTATTTTAGCACATAAAATGGTATAATATTCATTATATACTAAATACCATTACAGTATCACATTTTAGTTATAACCCAGTCAGCCAACCTGCATTTAGCAAGCAAATAACTTATCGGCGTGACCTGAGAGTGACTACCTGCAGTGCCTGCGCGGAATGGTTTAGCTAGCTAGCTAACCAACTACCTTCCAGTCACAAGTAGTATAAGTAGTTGGGTAGATCACCTACGGCAAACATAATGACCGTTTAATTTTTATCGGCTGGCAGTACACGCTGGATATCAAAACGTGCGAACGATCCGAATAATGTGGTCAGGATAAGAAAATACCGATCGCACAGGATGGTCCAGCGAGCCACCGGGTATTTTAGGGACCATTCATTCACTCTATATGCTCTGTTTTCTAAGGTTAGCTAGATAGCTAGCGCTACGATGCTAGTCTCAGATATGAAACGACAGGTCTAGCTTACGCAACGACATGTATGCAAACGATACACTAAAAAATGCTTACCTTTTGTCAACGAAGATTTGTGTTTTATATTGTGACTGAGCTAAACAGCACCACACGTGTCTGACCGCCTATACACGATGTCCCCCCTATCAGCCGGTCTACATGTAATGCAGGTTGACTCCGGCAGCTGTTTGTAGAGGCGTTTCAACTGTAAAACTGCTTCAGTAGCGGTTGACGATTTTTTCATGTATGTTTATGCACATATCTGAATAACTGGAAACAGAAGATACTTCTTGTGGGGAGTGTATGCCAAAGACCGGTGTTCCTACTGAAGAGTTACTCACGTGTCGCAGAAAAATGACGCAATAGGCAGGGGCAGTTTTCCCTTAGAGCATGGATGGGGCGCTCCAGTTTCCTGCACAGTATGGTGAATATGGTGACTCAACAGTTAACTAATAGGTTTAGTATGTGTGATAGAGCCGGGAAATCGGTACACTGTGCTATTCTATGGATCATGTTTGTAGCAGCCTAGTATGGTATCTGTTAAAGGGGAACCCCATCGGTTTCTCAAAATTCTGCACAATTAAATGGTTGAGATGCTGTTTTGAGAAAGTTTTGCGATTAGGGTTAAAATGTATTCGCCTTTAGGCTTAAACTGTATTTCAGCTCATTTATGTTAAATAATTTATGGCGGGGTGGTGGGGGGTGGTCAGATTTACCAATATTTTGTTATCATCAGCATTACATATAAAAAACCCACAAGACCTGTGTACGTCACTGGTGGTTTAGGATAGTAAAATTTGAGTGGTAGACATTGTGACCCCTGGTTCCTGAGTCCGTAAGTTTCTGTACAGTTTCCCTACGAGCCACTCTGAATGACTCTGTTTACATCAAAGACTGAATTGTTCAGAAATATTGAAAATAATAAAAATTGGTGGTATTATTCTTTAAAAACTAAACCAGTTAGTGAAATAGTGAGTGCATGGGGGATTCATAACTGCTCAGATTAATATTTGCACATTTCAGAACCAATATTCACAAGTGTTACACTTGCAAATAGAGTTGCATTATTCAGGCAGCTGTGGCCATACGTCACCTACAATGGTGTCAAATAAATAGAATAAAAGTCCATATGTAGAGAGTACTGTATATGCTACTGGAAGTGTGTTGTACTGAATGATGCGTCCTCAGTCCTTGCAGCTCTTCCAATCGTGTAAATGGACTACAAATAGTAGCCAATAGGAGCCGCTCTTACGTACTATAAAGCAAATGCTCCATCAGGAGACAAACCCTGGAGAGCAGAGTAAGTTTGGAGTGCGCACTCCCCAGCCGGAAAAATAGGGATCTTTGTGTCAGCACCGTCTTCATCTAGTACTAGTCCACAGGTAAGACTATGTGTTCTTCCCAAAGAAAAGGCTCGTTAAACAGGTCAAA
Source organism: Semaprochilodus insignis (assembly GCA_034552555.1). Classification (NCBI taxonomy): domain Eukaryota; kingdom Metazoa; phylum Chordata; class Actinopteri; order Characiformes; family Prochilodontidae; genus Semaprochilodus; species Semaprochilodus insignis. Next base: position 11,226,452 of record CM067478.1, read on the forward strand.
AAGCAGCTAGAACACAAATCTGCAGACACTTCGAGCTGGTAGTCTAAGAATGAGCTCTAATAGATAACGGCTTGGTTTTGGTGAGTAGTGTGTCAGGCGTGTGCGCACACTGAAGTTCTCTGCCTTTTGAGTTTTTAACATTTTCCACGCTTGTAAGCACGGACTGAGTTTTTTATTTGATAAAAGCGAATCTGTGAATATTTAATGTTTATCCTCACACCACAGTTACTCGTTGCGGAGTTTCTGCTGTTGGCTGACTGCTGTATCCGCGTTAACACGTTGCCTTCAGTCATTCTGTCGGTCTGCATCCATTACTCCGCCTTCCAGCAGGAGCGGACGTTGTGTCTCGCTGTGCTCGGGGTTTCATTAGCGGTTTTCCGTTCTAGCGAATGAACATTATATACTCAAGTTACACACTGAGGTGCATTAGCACCAAAATTATAGGGTACTCAACAAAACCAAGTCGCTGTGTGGATTATTTCAAGACTGATCGTGTGTGGAGCTGCTTCGGCTGTAACTGGCGTTATTTTCTGTCCCATCCACGGCGCGTTCAGTTAGCATCAACCATGCCTTTCGGAAACACTCACAACCAGCTGAAGATGAAGTACTCAGCCGAGGCGGAATACCCCGACCTCAGCAAGCACAACAACCACATGGCCAAGGTGCTCACTCCGGCCATGTACGAGCGGCTGCGCAGCAAGGAGACACCCAGCGGCTTTACGTTGGACGATGTGATTCAGACCGGGGTAGATAACCCAGGTAAAGTCGCCGCACACACACGAAGCCCCCTGTTCTTTGTGAGGGGTGGAAGAATTGATACTGAGGTTCCATACCGTTGATCATAACCAGAACTTCTACACTGGGGCGACAGATAAGACCCACTGATTTTATTTGATTAGCGTTACTGATTACAATTTACATACATTTCTTTGTCTGTCCATTACTAAACCTGTGCACTGTTTCCGTAAAATGAAACATCAGTACAACTAAACTGAAAGACTAAAATGTGTTGTGACAAATTTTAGCCATTCATGGAAAAAAAAAAATGACATGAATGAATCATTTCTTTAATGTGCCACATGTTAACTTTAAGGAATTTTTTTTTTTTTAAAAAAGACAGGCCATAGAAAACGTCCCCTGATGTGGGACTAATATATGATTATTTTATTTTAGAAGTTATTAATTTAGGCCACCCTCACTACAGAGTCTACTCATAATTGGAAGTTAGCCAATGCGCAAATTATTAAACGCAAAATCGTCAGACTTTCAAAACTGACTGGCAGGTTTTCACCACAAAACATAACTGATGTTTGATGGTTGGCCATAAAGGCCATGGTTCATTCCAGTGTGGCACTGGCCATCTCTGGCCACTCCTCAGCTACGTCCCTGCACTTTCAGAAATAAAAATATGCTCACAATAAGTAAACTGAAAATCTGTCTTTTTATACACTTTTATTTATTTATTTATTTATTTATTTATTTGTTTGTTTATTTTTTATAAAGAATAAATGCTCTGTGATGGCTGGTGTTGTGTATGGAATGCTGTGTATGGAATTGTTTCAGTCTATTAACAGTGACCATATTTTATACTAATGCAAAGGCTATCGTAACATTCAAAAGCATCAGTATTAGTATAATATATGATAATATATAATAACATAAGTCTTCAATATTAGTGATTTAAACATTAATAGCCTACATCCTGAATCTAAGTAAAATCTAAGTATCTAAATAGAAGCACCCAGTGCTAGCATGCTTCAAAGCGTTTTTGCATATTGAAATAAAATGCTAAAATGTCTGGAGACCTTAAATTGGCAGAATAATTTTAACCAAACAGTAGTATTGATCTACATGTAGAAAGCCATCTTCAAGGCACTTTATTGAATGTGCTGTACAGTGACCTTGCTGAATTATAATTTGTAAACACGTAGAACAATAATTAGTAACATTTCTTCTCCATCAGCCACAGAATCAGGAATGTAGCTAGTGTAATTGATGGCTTTTTGCTCCCCCTGTACAATGTGTTCTGTGTTATTGTATTTGTGTAGCACTCGTAAAATGACTACTCTGAGCACCAAGCCACTCCCTGCTGAGGATGAGTACCCAGACCTCAGTCAGCACCACAACCATATGTCCAAGGTTCTGACTCTGGAGATGTACAAGAAGCTCCGTGAGCGCTCCACTTCCAGCGGCTTCACCATAGATAATGTCATTCAGACTGGAGTAGATAATCCTGGTAAAAGAACACACTCAGGCTTTGAGGGGTCAGATGAGTTCATACTGTCCAGTATTCAAAGCACACTGTGAGCCATGCAGCTTAAGCCTCAGTGCAGGACTAAAGGATTTTTGATGTAGAGCGTTTTTGTGAAATTTACTCCACAACTGGTGTTGATCAGTGACTGGAAAACATCAAACATGCACCAAGTTACTTTGTTTGTCTAATGTTGTTTTTGTGAGTCCTTCTTTGTTTGCATGCCTACACAATTGTTTGTGTCCACATCCTAGGCCACCCCTTCATTATGACGGTGGGCTGTGTGGCTGGTGACGAGGAGACTTATGAAGTGTTTAAAGATCTGCTGGACCCAGTCATTCAGGACAGACATGGAGGTTACAAGCCAACAGACAAACACAAAACTGACCTGAACCCAGCCAACCTTAAGGTATAAAGCTGTACATGGCATGTCCACAACTGCAAAGTGTACAATTACTAAGATTCTCTTGCATTAATTTTTTTTTTTTTTAATTTGTGTTCTTTCTTTTTCTGAAGGGTGGGGATGATCTGGACCCCAACTATGTGCTGAGCTCTCGTGTGCGAACTGGTAGAAGCGTTCGCGGGTTTTGCCTGCCACCACATTGTAGTCGTGGAGAGAGGAGAGGCATTGAAAAACTCTCTGTGGAAGGTACAGTTCTGGGTTGTGGCATGCTGCCTAGTATTATGAAGGGCAGATCTGGTTATGTGGCTCCCTCTAGTGGTGATGGATAGTATTTGCCAAAACTTCATAGGTCGGTGTTGATTGAAGTGGCCATAATCAATTGTAATAGTTTGTTATTCTGCTTCCCTTTTAAGCCATTCCTGCAAATAATCTGCACCTGTAGGACTAACAAAATAAGTGTAGGACTCATAATGTTCATACAATGTTTAGAGGCTAAAGCAAGGAAAAAACTTTCATGGGTGTGTTGAGATGCATTCTGACTTTAAACATGTTTGCATTAATTTTTCTCTGGTATATATATTTTGATTATAATGGAATAGTAAGATTTCTTTGGACTGTTTCCTGTTGTTGCTGATGCTCATGAGAACTTAACTTGCATCGACATGGAGCGGTTTAGTGCTGAACAGTCTTTGCAGTTGAGGGAACACCCAGAACAGATTGGGGGGGGGGGGGCATAATTAACTGAATAATGAAATCAGTATTGTGTACTGTGTATATGTCAATCCATCTCATTACCATGATGAGTTTTTTATATATATATATATTTATTTTTTTTAAATCAGCAAGAAATTTAATTCTTTCTTACCCTCTATCTTCCCTTCTGCCTCAGCTTTGGGTGCCCTAAGTGGAGATCTGAAAGGGAAGTATTATGCTCTGAAGAACATGACAGAAGCAGAGCAACAGCAGCTCATTGATGATCACTTCCTGTTTGACAAACCTGTGTCTCCTCTGCTGCTGGCCTCAGGAATGGCCCGTGATTGGCCTGATGCCAGGGGCATCTGGTAAGATGATCCACAAAATGCTCTTTTTTTATATATATAATAGTGCTGTCATGATTCCCAGTCAACCAAAGGTGACATTTGGAAGTATATGTTTCAAACAAAGTAGCAAATGAGTCCTCCAGTGGATACTTGGTGTGTCCAATTGTGTTCAGATGCTGTTTTGCAAGTAGTCACTAAGCACGGTTGTAAGTCGCTCTGGATAAGAGCGTCTGCTAAATGCCTTAAATGTAAATGTAGTCACAAGAAGTAGCAGTCTGTAGCCTTTGCCTGATAGGTGTCGATGTTAAGTGGCATTCTTAAAGATTGTGAAATTAACTATTTTGAACTATTTCTTAAATGTAGCAAGCACAGTAAATGTCTTTCTGTTATGTAATTTAGGATTTTGGATCAGATATTGCATTCTTACACTTAATGTTTTGTTAGGCACAATGACAACAAGACATTCCTGGTGTGGGTGAATGAGGAGGATCACTTGCGTGTCATCTCAATGCAGAAAGGTGGCAACATGAAGGAAGTCTTCACTCGTTTCTGTACAGGCCTTACAAAGGTAAGCAGCTCCATAATATATATTATTATTTATTTATTTTTCCCCCTTTTTTCCCTACAATCCCTACAGGCCAATAAAACATTTGTGCTTTCAGATCGAGGAGCTGTTCAAGAACAAAGGACATGCGTTTATGTGGAATGAGCATCTTGGATACATCCTCACCTGCCCATCTAACCTGGGAACAGGACTGCGTGGGGGTGTGCATGTCAAACTTCCCAACTTGAGCAAGCACAGCAAGTTTGAGGAGATCCTCAAGAGACTACGGCTGCAAAAACGTGGAACAGGTAATGGACACCGTGTTGCAACTGCTCAGTAACTCTGTCACCAGATACCCATTTCCCTGAAGCACACAATGCTGCCATCTATAGGTTGTTGGTGAAACTGAAGCTGCTAGCTGTGGTATTAATGGTGGTTTGTTGTCAGGTGGCGTGGACACTGCTGCTGTGGGTGGTGTATTTGATATCTCTAATGCTGACCGGCTGGGGTTCTCGGAGGTGGAGCTTGTTCAGATGGTTGTAGATGGAGTCAAGCTGCTGATCGAAATGGAGAAGCGTTTGGAGAAAGGCCAGTCCATTGATGACATCATGCCTGCCCAAAAGTGAACCCAGCCAAACTACCCCTCTACCTCGCTTCCCTAGAATTCCAGATTTCCCATCTCCTCCCCACATTCCAATCCCAACTTAAAATGAATGTATGTTGACTCCATCCATGAATGCATGTTGTATTTAAGCTGTGGTTTCCCTCTGTATCACACATTGAAGATTCTCCGTTATGGTGACATGAGAGAATTAAACACTCTTGGTCCTTGTAGCCCAGTCTACTGTCTCTCTTTAGTAAAGCTGCATCACCCATCACGAACAGCTGTTGAAGCAACAGATATGGAACTATAACAGTGAAATTTTGAGTTTTGTCATTTTGCTGCTTAACATACACCCGAGTCTGTGCGCAGTACCAGAAGGTGTCACTACCTAAGGCTACGGGAGGTCATAGGCCTCCCCAAGTGGGTAACGAGGAACATGCCTAGCCAGATCCTAGGATAGAACCAACAACCTTTCTCACTGCTCATTTACCTCTCAAACAACTAGGCTACCTTTTGTAGCCCGTTGCCACCCTATTTCAGGTAGGATTGAGGGTGTGCATTCTGATATATACTCATTCAGACTTCAAAAATTACATAGTGTCTGTATACATGTGTATAAATAGAAACACCTACCAGCCACTTCATGTCCACTGCCTTGTATCTACACTCACTGTCCATTTCCTCAGTTCCATTTACCATGTAGGTGCACTTTTGTAGTGCTAAAATTAGACTGTAGTCCATATGATTTGCTGCATACTTTGTTTGCCCCTTTTACCCTGTTCTTCAATGGTCAGGACTCCCACAGTGCATGTATTATTTGGCTGGTGGATCATTCTCAACACCACCACGTCAGTGTCATTGCAGTGATGTGTTTGTGTTGCACTAGTACAGTGGAATCAGCACAGCAGTGCTGCTGGAGTTTAACACTGTGTCCACTCACTGTCCACTGTACTAGGGACTCCCATCGTGCCGGTCCACCTTTGTATATGTAAAGTCGGAGTTGACAGCTCATCTGTTGCTGCACAGTTTGTGTGGGTCATCTTCGAGTCGTTCATCAGCAGTCACAGCACTCTGCCCTCAGGATGCTGTTGGTGGACTATTCAGTCTAGCAGTGGCATTGAGGTGCTGTCTGAACTACACGTACCAGCGCAATTGGATTAACAATGTATGGAGAGAGTGTGTAACTGCAGAAGTACAAAGTGTTGTAAGTGGAGCTGTTAAATTGGACAATCTGTCTAGATACAAGGAAGTGCGCCCAAATAGTTGGTATGTATGTATCTACTGTGCAACACATGAGAAGTATGGAAATGCTACATTTTCCAAAATGATGTAGCACGTACAGTATTGTTTCTCAACCCTGGTCCTGGAGGCCCAATGCCCTGCATATTTTAGTGCCTTTTCTGAGCAACGAGCAGGGAAAACACTAAAAAGTGAATGGCAGTGACCTAATCACAAACTCATTAACCCATAATACCTTAGGAAGTGTCAATCACATCTCAAGGTAGATAACTTTAAATTACGATAAATATAAGCTTATAAAATTTCTACAAATAGATACATGGAGTATAATATTCACTCTTTAATAACTTCTTTCCTAAAATACTCAAATATTGAATATGACCTCTAAAAAGGCACTATTTGTCGTTTAGTATTTACATTTGTATTGTATGGAGATGGGGTTGTTATTGATAGATCGATTCAGAAATGGATTACAAATGTGCATAGTTTGCTTTATGAATTACAGTAACAACCAAATCTTATGAGTCAGTATTAAAGTACAGTCAAGTATAGCTGTTTTAATATTGAATCTCATCAGTGACCATTTACAAGTAGCCCTGAAAATATTAGAACTTGAAAAGCAAGAGTAAGACAATGTGTAATAGTTGTAAAACAAGGTACATTATATACACAAATACACTTGAATGGTGGGCATAAAAAGAAATAAATAAAATAACTTTTTTTTCTGTCCTTCAGCAACATCTCATTACATTCACACAGTGAAACTGAACTGAAACTGAGCTGGTTGCAGCAAGTGTCAAGAACAAGCACTTTCAATGACAAAAGAAACTAGACTGAGGTGCAGAGCGACAGAGATCCAAAGTACTTGTATGCGATTTAAAAGCATTTTTTCCCCCGTTAGAGATTTTACTCATACCCTTTACATATGGGCTGCTCAAGACACCAAATACCTATATATATAACACTGTCTGGATAGGAAGAAAAGAAAAGAAAAGCAAGCTCCACTTCAAAAAGATCTTGGGTACAGAATTTTTAGGCCACGTCTTTTTCCACTCTTTTTTTCTTGGATACTCAGAGCATGTGTCATGGAGTACACAATCTTAACCGAAAGGTTTAAACCAGTTCTCTTTTACAGTGTTCAGCAACTTTTAACAATTGACACATAAGAAATTATTGCTTTAAGCAATGTTAAAGTCTATACATTATTTTAAATATATATGGTAAGTGGTTTAAAAAAAACACATTTGGAAACTGCTACGTTTGTGATTGTACTGCTTAATTTCTCTATATAGGATTTTAACACTTTCATATATTCCTCTACATAGATTATATTCATAGCTTGAGTTCACTGGCAACTTTGGAAGCAATGTTCTTAAAAGCGATGGATGTCCCCGATATCCGCTTAAAGCGGACGCCGTTGAGTGAGAGGCGGGGCAATTTGCAAACCTCCATCTCCCACTGGACAAGGCTGTCGGCGCGGCCGTCGCCATGGACACAAAGAAGCAGGAAGCTTTCGCGCTGCTCATAGTCGCAGTTGTTGGCATCCAGAACCTTGCGGATCTCGTTCATGATGGCGGCCGGCTCCATGGTGCTGGTGGTGTTCATACTCCAGGTGAAACGGAGAGAGCGGGGCTTCCCGTCTTTTCCATCTTTCCCTTCATCTTTTTGCTGATCCCCAGGTACATGGCGACTGAGAGGAGAAGCGAACAGAGTAAAGAGACAAATACAGAAAATGAAAGGGTCAGACAAGAAAATCAACTAGGTAAGAGTGGTAAATTCTGGATAGGAGAGGTAGGAACTTACAGGAACCACTGAAATGAGTACCTGCATACTTAACCATGCATATTGCCGAACTAGGATCTGACTACACTATGAGGGTTGGTGGGGGTGCGTTATGTAGGTGCAACACACCACTGATAGCAGTCAGCATGCAGTGTAGAACACACAGAGTATACCAAAAAAGTCACATCACAACAGTAACACTGTGCTACATTCAATTTTACATGCAATGCTAAATTACAGATCACACTAGCATAAGGCCAAACCTATGACTCTTCAAGCATAGAGGCTTTAAAGACTGACGTAGATGAGTGAGAGAAAAGGATTTCAGGAAATCCTCACCTTGTGCCCTCAAATCTCCCGCTTCTCTCAAACTCGGTTGAGACTCTATTATATTTTATTAGAAAACAGAAAAGAAGAAGAGAGGAAGGACAGAGCATTTAGCCAGGTTAGAAAGCATCAGTCAGGGCAGGAAATAGGGAATCAGAGGAACAGGGAATGAGATGAGAGAAAGAGTGAGACAGAGACAACAGGGCAGTAAACTAAAATGTAAAAGGCGTCTCTCAGCGGTTTTGTGGCAGGTTGTGTAAAGTGGTCATACACAACTCAATCTAAACACACGGGAGCAGGAAGTTAAATGTCATTAAAATTCTCTGATGATAAGGTCATAGAGTCAGCTGAGCTGCCATGCTTTTGCACTGGGCAGAGTGTCTGCTCTAAAGGCGTGAGGAGCAGGGCTCAGAAACGGAAAAGGAGAAAAAGTTGAATTCTGTTCAATATATAATCTATTACTGTCTCGAGTAAAGGGCAACAAACAGGACTGATTATCTGATTAATGCACACAGTCCTAGCTACAGCACTGCACAGTCTGCCTCATCAAACACAGCCGAGTCAACTCTTTGATTAATGTAGTAAGGCTTTCATGAACTGAACTGAACTGAATTTAACTAAAAGGACATGTCTGATTTACATAATAACGCTATATAATTTATTTATAGCCAACTCTCCAGCAATGTGCCATCTAATATCACATTTATGTTCTCTGTAAATAATGTATATTTATCAGACCCGCTCTGAAAGGCTGGATCACATGTCAGGTTCCAAGAGTTTTTACTGTATTAGGAGAATCTGCTTTTAGCGGAGTACAACAGTGAACTGGAACACACTACAGGAAACTTTAAAGCTCTGCTCGCTGATGTCACTCAGCCATTTTAAAGCTTCAATCTCCAACCACTTCTACTCAGCCTGCAACTGCATTTTTTTTACCTTAGCTCCCTTCTGCCTTTTTTTTTGCTGTTTTACTTTTTCACTACTTTATTGCCACTGTTCCTTTTGATGTTAGCTCTGTTATTGCTCCTTTTTCATTTTTATTTTTTTATTTATTAAATTTAGATTTTTTAGTTTGTTCTTTTACTTATTTTTAATTTATTTGTTTTAATTATTTCACATTTTATTGTTTTTTATGCTGTTTCTATTTCCTATTTGAGCTTTTATTTATGTTTCTTTATAGATCTCTTGTTCATTTTGACTTGCTCGGCTACATTGTCTTAGTCTCAATGTACTTCTGAGACAAAATAAGGTCGACTGATTGAACTGCTTTCACTTGGAGAAAACTTTTATAGTAAGCTAAACTTTTCATCCAAAGACTTCATTGCTACTCTGGACCAACATCTGATCTATTTTTCCTCAGCCAATAATGACAATAAAGCTCTGATTTTGACTTTAAGGTTTCAGTTCTGGAACAGCTGAGGATAACTGCTTTTCAGGTGTTGTTTTTGTTTCTCGAACCGATTCGGAGCCCTGCCAAGGAGATGCTACATGTGAGCCCACACCGGATGCATACAGATTTACATGTAAGCCGTGGCTGTACATAGACTGTGCTCATGCGGGAGAATGTGTAGGAGAGTGTGTATTATTTTGCTGTATTTATTTTGAGATGTGCCAAAATAAAACAGCCCTTCCATACAAACCTTCTCTCGCACACACACACTCAATCTAAGTGCGCATACAGCACATAACGACACAAATACTCACATACACAGACACCTTCTTTTATCCCCTAAAGACACACCTGTGTCGTTATGTGTGCATTACAATAAGCCCTTACTCTAGACACTCTCCATCTGCGCATTCCTACAACTCCCTATAGCCACTGCTCCTGAATCTGCAAAAAAAGATGGAGTTTAATGATAAAAACGGCTTAAAAAAAGGAATGAAATGCAATTCAGAGGAGGCAGAGGAAGAGTGGGCCTTTGCAGAGTCACATGTTGCCAGAAAGTGAGGGGATGAAGAACAGCATGGCTCGGAGGGAAGGAGACAGTAGAGGAGAAGAGCACAGACTTACTAAGAGTCTTTGGCGCAGGGTTGGAGGGGGCTGAGAGGGTGGGGGGACCAGAGGGGGCCCCCGGCCCTGATTTGACGGCAGACTGCCGCTTGTTCGGGTCAAAAGTGACCCTGACGGAGAAAACCGGCAAGAAGGAGAGAGAGATGAAAAGACAGCAAGGGCAGAAGAGGTGTAGGAGAAAAAGAAGTGAAAGAAGAGAGGGAGGAGAGCAGAATTGAAAAGAGAGGCAGATTGAAACTGACAGTAGAATCAGCAAAGAAGAACATTTTGTAGGCATTAGAGATCATAAAGTAAATGAAACTGTGGTACTTAAATGTTGAAGTGGTAAACTGAAAAAGAGAAGGGAGACAGACTGCAGAATCTATCTGATAAGACCATCAAGAGTTCTTCCTGTGGACACCCATATATTAGGATGTGTCAAGAGTGTTGGTGACAATGTTTTCAGAAATGTAGGTCAAGTGTGAGTGCATGTGTACTCTACTTTCATTCTGTCCTGATTTTATACTACAAAAAAAAAAAAAATAAAGAGCACAAAAAAAGACAGACAAATCCTACAGAAGTTAAAAAGTGGAGGACAAGGAAGGAATATGGGAGAAGATGGAATGAAAGATGATGCCAAAAACATCTCAGAAAGACCCAGAGAGGCAACTTCCTCTGCGCTTGTACCACTAGATGGCAGTATACTCAATATTCTACAAGATTACTGACCATTTGCTTTCAACCACAATCAACTTAATCTCAGTTAACCAAATTCCTTTTTTCACAAGGAATTCCACACATCCTCCCTATACCCCAATCACAAAAGTGAAAATCTTGGTGCAGGTGTCACCTACATCCTCCGTATGCTTTCATCTGACACTAATCATTTAACCAAAGATGTATCCTTGTCTTGAGAGAGAAAATCACTAATTGGTTCAATTATAACCTTCGAACTAGCAGCAAATAATGACTCAATGTCTGATAAGATTGCAACATAATCAAAGACCCTTGAAGAGTTCATGCGGCAACTCTGTATGGAAGTTCATAGGAAAATGGAAATATTTAGTACAAGCTCAAGATCCATACTGTAGGTCTCTACAAGCATGAGCTGAATACACCAGCTGGCCCCATCGAGCAGATCAACTTGATTAGTTGCAATCAGTAGCAGGAGACTGATTTTGGCTAGTGACAGCATGCAGATAAAGCTTTAACACATGCTTAATTGAACACCACAAGATAAATGAACACAGCCACAGCAATCAAAGAAAAACACTAAGCACTAAGTGTTAGTATTCCAACTCCTTAGTTGATTAATTGCCCCAATAGACTTGAAATCCTACCTTTTGGAAAACCTGAATGACATGTTTCTATAACACAAACAGATGACAAAACAAAAGGAGAATGGAAACATTACACAGACGGATGTCATGTGATGGCTATTTGCTACTGACCTTACACTAGGAGTGACAAATTAAAATTAGTCAAAAAAAAAAAAAGACATATGAGGGATAATTTCATTGATTTTCTAAAATAAGTAACATGTATTGCCTGCAGTATTATGTGTTTTGTTTTCATTAGCATTTTTTTCTGAAATTAAGCACAAATATTTTATCTTGGATGTTGCTAATGTTGTGAGAGGATTATGTATGGGAGTGTTTACCTGCGTGTAAGTTTGGAGGTGAGCTTGGTGAGCAGATTGTTGGCATTGCCACGGCTGCGGGGCTGCGTGGGTGAGGCTGGTGGGCCATTGTACGTTGCGGTACGACGCTCCCTCAACTGGCCATGGAAGGTGCTGCGGCTTGCAGTGCCTCGTGGGAAGCGTAGTTTATCAGTTGTGGCAGCACTGCTAATGCTGTGAGTGGAGGCACCAGGGTTCCGCTGGTCAGGAGACAAAGTCGCACTGCAGGAACACGGGCGGGGGCGAGGAGAAGACACAGAGACAGTCACGCATGCATTTTTCTTCTTCTGCTTGCAACATTATAATGTAGACAGACATGCATATTTAAAGGAATCTTATGTGACAGTCCAAAACATTTCTGGCCTACAAGCAAAGACTTCATCCAAACTCTACCTGTTCTCCTTTCCATTGGGAATAACAGAAAGGCGTTCTGTGTTGTTCCTATCACTGCACACGTACGTGTTTCTCCGGGACATTCCTGCAGATCCAGAGTTATTCTAGGAAACATCAAAACATCTCTCATCAGCAACATATCAGAACACAGACAGTATAAAGCATCACCAAAGTGCAATGCTATTAAACTTGAAAGACAATACTATAAAGTTAAACACAATATAAAACAGACAAAGGCACTCACGTTGGGAGTGACAGAGCTGCCTGTTTTGCGCTCAGGTATGTCTGCTTTGTTGGGATTGTTGGCATTGCCCAGTAGTGGGCTGGGAGGGCTATTTGACGGAGCCTTACGGCCTACCACCCCTCCGTCCTGCTTGACATCAACATCTGCTGAGCCTGGGACAGCCTTCTTAACATTACTCAACCCTGAGTTAGCTACACCACCCACTGGGAGGGAGACAGGAAGGAGGAAAAGAGGAAAAGAGACATTAAGGTCAAAACAAAAAGGTGTGTGTTCATATTGTCCAGGTCACAAAGCTTTCCACTTCAAAGCTGTTCAAAAGTCAATTCAAATGAAAGTAATGATATGGGACAGATTTATTATTTCCATATGGTTTAGAAAATTAAAACATCTTGGGGCACCCTATAGAGCCCTGATACGTTTTTGATTAACAAACAGGAATGCGTGATGCAGCAAAGAGAGAAAGTGACCTTAAATGTTTGTTACACAAAACATACCGGAATTGCCCACATTCATAAATTCTTATAGCAAGGTTTAACAAAAAACAGTAATTGTTGAGCATCACCTTGATCACTGTAGCGTCTGGTTTTTTGATTAGATGAGATACTTCTTTGGACCTTCAGGTGAGCTGGTGATTGGCCATTCATCTCACTGGTGGGTCTGTTCTTCGCCACGGAGAGATTACTATTGGAACTGGAGTCACTCACCTCCTAAGCAAACCCCAGAATCAAAATCCATACAGTTAGTTACCATATGATTTCCTAGTCACTTTAACACTTCTGTTCTGTAGTATATTCTGTGCAAAACAGGTCCTCACCTCATTGGCCTTCCTGCCCAGAAGCAAGTAGGTGGCTGTGATCTCATCATATTTCATCTTGGAAAGAGACTCCTGGATCTCATCCCTAGAGTAGCCCATACCAACCATAACATCTGGAGAGTAACCAGTATATGAATCAGAATATCAGAACATCTACAGAATAAAGCATCAAGTTTGCTTTCTTTGCTCAGAAGAACATAATGAACATGAAAAGACAGTTTGAAGTATATACTCATGAGCACGTGTCTGAGCTTTTCCTGGGTAGTCACGTGTAGGAGTGCAACACTGTCATAGTACAGACGGCTACTGGGCTGGAGAGGCAGATGGATGAAGTTTGTGTATCACGCAGTCATAGCGCTAAGCGTCTCCTTCCAGAGAAGCACTTCAAACTGGGCACTCTCTGGAGCACACTCTGTGTGCCTTTCTTTATCATTCTACTACTACCCACCACTTTTTCTATCCCTCAGGAGATGAGTATCTTTATAGGTTGCAGTTGCTGGGGAAGCTAGGTGGCAATACCCAGCTGACACTCTGAAAACAACACTAGGTGGGTGTGTGTGTGTGTGTGTGTGTGTGTGTGTGTGTGTGTATGTGATTACACAGGCAGAGGCACCTGACCTTCAACAAAGTGGCGGACTGGTAAGGATCAGTAAGCTGTGTTTTAAGGATCAGAGGACCATCCCACCTGCTCCACTAGGCTTTGTTATACACTGTGAGTTCTGTATGCTGCACTACACAAAGCTCCACTCACAACCATGTGCTCAACCACTTTGAGCTCCCACCAACTAGAGGCACACAGGGAATTCTTCACAGACATGTGCTGGGGTGGGGGGAGTTGGGGGGCGGAGAGATGTTCAGCTGCTGTGAATTACGCAACACACCACTTTACACTGCTCAGGCAAGCTTTCAGTATATGCACTCCCTATATATCCTCTAACTGCATTTCACTCTCTCTGCCTGTCTCTCTCATCATTCATTCATTTTATTACATTTAATTAGAGGTTCTTTACTGAGGCAAATGTAGAAAATACAGACATTTGGATATTTGGATATCTCACATGGGCATGAGCTCCCCACTGAGCGCTCATGCCCATATGAGAAAGCAGTCAAGTTCGTTTTTTACCTATTCTCTTCTGGTCAGAGATGTCGGTCTCTGGTTCAGTGTAAGGTTTGAGCTCATCCTCCTCTGAGCCTGAATTGATCCAGCGGTCTTTCATGATTTGCTGAAAAAAAAGCAAAGAGTCACACCATTTCTGCATTGCTCCATATTGGATATACAAAGCTTGCTTGAAAATATTAATATAGTCATTGTTAGAGCATGCTGTAGGACAGTGATTAGCATACAGCTGACGAGACAAGCAAAAAAGAACATTTTAGCAAAACTGAAATCTAACTCTCTTTATTGAAGTTATTAGTTCATAAGGAGATGTGAGTTCAAAATTCTGAGCTGCAGAACAAGCATTCTGCCCCCACACCCTTTTCCACAGAGTGCTCAGGAAGCTTGCATTTAGCAGCAGCAACGCTGCAACTGCATTATTCAGCTTTTCATGGGAACGGCAATGGAGTGCGATCAAACTACATCAGCCAGAGAAAGTGAGAAAGAAAAAAAAAAAAAAAAAAAAAAAGAGAAAACATAATAATAATATAAATAATGAGAGAGAGAGAGAGAGAGAGAGAGAGAGAGAGAGAGAGAGAGAATGAGAATAGCAGTGGTGGTTAGAACAGCAAAAGAAGGGAAAGACAGACGGACAACAGATTGGAAAAAAGCAGTGACACATCTGAACAGCCGAGCAATGAGACGTGTGACTGAAGAGGTGAGGACTGATTCAGGGATGAACAAAGAAAAAGAGTAACAGATGGAGCAATAATGGGTCAAAAATGAACAAAACAACATGGGGAGGGGGCAGAAAGGAGGGATACAGGCTGAAGATGAACAATGGTGAAGAGATAGAAACTAAAGGATGAACAATGGTGAAGAAATAGAATGGAATAAAGAGACCAACCTCTAGTGTTCCTCTCTTGGCAGGGTTGAGCACCAAGAAGCGCTTGAGGAGATTCTCACAGTCAGTTGACATGTAGAAAGGAATCCGATATTTACCCCTCAATACGCGTTCACGGAGCTCCTGGAGAACACACACAGAATCGATTAAACATCAGTATTTTAACATAGTTTAAAGAGCTTCATTAAAGTTACAAAAGGTCACACTATAACGCCTGGAAAGCCCCAGACATTGGCCAAAATGTATCACCCGCCCCCTCCTCATTAGTACTGCACTATGTAGGGCTGAACTATTTAGTTTACTAAACTGCAATAAAAACTTTGTAATCAGTAAGTTAATTTGGACACCTTCTCATCAACATGTGCTTCTGTTCACCAGTCACAAAAAACAAGGTTTGCCAAGTGCAGTGGATAAGGAGAAAGTAACCTGACTAATTTAAATCTTAGTCAATGACTTCCAAGTGACATTCAGTGTTTTTGCAGTATGACGAGTGACAGGCAGTAAAAGCATTATGCTCTTTGATATTGAAGGCTACTTGTTTTATGACGCTTCTCCAGACAGCTGAGAATCTAATCATTTTTTACCTTTAGTGGCTCAGCGACCACTGCTAACGTCAGCCAACGTGCCTCTGCACGCAGCTTGGTAACAAGACATTTGCAATGCACTTAGGTATACATTAACCTGATGTAGTGATTTTTGGCAATCAGTGGTGGAGAAATTACCTGTGCATTGTGGGATTTTTATAGTGCTTTCAATGTCACTTTGGAACTCTGGATTTGCACAATTCTGACTCCAAGAGAAAACAGTGCTACATAGTGGCCTAAAAAACAAATAAAGATCTTTTTCGGTCACAGCCTTAGACTATGAGAGAAGCTCAAACCTTGAGGTTCTGGCCATCAAATGGCAGTGATCCGCTGACCAGCGTGTAGAGGATGACACCCAGGCTCCAGACGTCCACCTCAGGGCCGTCATACTTCTTCCCCTGGAAGAGCTCAGGAGCCGCATAGGGAGGACTACCGCAGAACGTGTCCAACTTATTCCCAACAGTGAACTCGTTGCTAAAGCCAAAATCTGCTATCTTTATGTTCATATCAGCATCCAGCAGCAGGTTCTCAGCCTGGAAGAAATCACCAAAGAAAAAAGAAACTTTAGGAAAAAAAAGTAAGGCATTTCAACAAGAATGCCGAATGATGGACACAATCTGCAGATATGAAACCAGCAATAAGATTAATTTAGCCATTTCACCTTGCCATTTCATCACTAAACGGTTATTGCTATATGATTAGCAAACACAGCAGAATTGTTAAACTGTCGATACAGGAAGACAATTTGCCAAAAGACTTTTGCACAGCAGGAAGCTGCAGAGGGTTTACACACCAACTTTTACCTGGCAGATCAAGAAACAATAGCTTTATAAAGTTATGGCTGGAGAACAATACAAATATATGGAACAGCAATTTACAATGTTAATAAAAAGCTGATGTATATTACAATGTTATCTTCTGCTTTAAAAGCCATTTCAGACCACATGCTTCCTCTGCGCCTCAGTATAGCTCCTCTATAGAGGGGTGTGCGGAGCCTCAGATACTATGTATTATATATGAGACTGTACACATGCATTATAAAAGAAACAACATAAGGCATCTACAAGTACACACAACCTTGCAATACGTTTACATCTGAACACCCCCCACTCAGCTGTCTGCAGCCCTCTCTCTCTGTTCTCATGGATCATTTATGCTGCTTTGAAGTGTGTGTGTGTGTGTGTGTGTGTGTGTGTGTGTGTTTGTGTCCAATCTAGATAATGTCCGTTCTCAAACACTCTGTGCTTTCCTACTTTAACACCCACACACCTAGAGCAAACAAATATATGTACAGAAATGCTTCACGTCAGCATTTTTAAATGAGTAATTGGTGAGGTTACAGCGAAGGGCATAAAGCCACTGTACCTAGCTTTACCCATAAGTACACAGAGCCAGATGCATGCACACACGCACACACATATGAGCTTACCTTCAGGTCTCTGTGAACAATGTGCTTTTGGTGACAATACTGCACAGCAGACACAATCTGATGAGAATAAAGAAGAAATAAAAAAGAAAAAGAAATAACAAGTTGCATTAAAACATGCCAGGGTTATTACAGTTTTAACATCTTAAGTTTTTATGATCATTTAGTTTTCCATTTTGGGGACTGTATTTTACTTTAGTTTCTGTAAGTTTTGTTGGTAGTTTTAGTTTAGTTTTTACTTAGTAATATTTTTAGTTTATAGTATTATGGCAAACTGCGATAGTGTATTTGAGAAAAGCAGAAAAAAGATTAACAATAACCTGAGTTTAGCTAGGCTCCAGCTTTCCTTAAACACTAAAGGTGTATGTTTTATTTCTCAGCAATTCTATTTCATTTTAGTTAGTTCTGCAGAGTTCATACTTTAGATTTAGTTTCTGTGTTTTTGAAACGTTCAATTTCATTAAATGACCACATTTTTTTTGCTGCTAGTTTCTGTTTTAGTAGTTATCCACTACAATTTTACAGAAACACCATTATATGAAAAATATACCTGCACTGATATTTAATAGTAAGGCATGCCATGATATTCAACACTGGCATTATTATTGGGGACACTCAGAAAAACTGTAACTGAAATACTGTAATCAGTTGCACCTGCTCCAGAATATTCCACAAGCTATCATATATAATCCCTTGCTTTATTTGAGGTTTGTACAAGTGTGTGTCATTGGTCTTAGCACCTTCACCGATTTAAGTAAGCTTGGCGTGCTAGCCAAGTCAAAGACCAACTAACGAAAAGATGCACATTAGGACGCTCAAAAACAGAATTCCAGACAGAAATAAAGGCAGCTCGACCAAGATCTTTTTTTACATAATCACCAACACATTATTGCCATTGCAATACAACATTCAAAACAATCCATGCATGAACATGTATTATCTTGTACATATGTATTGTTTTTTTAACATTGTAAGGATGATATTGTAAACAGTAAAAAAGCCTGTAACTGTGATATTAAATTATTATATTAGCACATACCTAAGGATATTTCAATCTCCATATAGTGTAAGCGGAAAATGCTAAATTTGAATAGAGTTGGCGGAGTGTGTAGAATTAAGAGCATGTTCTTTGTGATTGTAATTTCAGGCCATTGCCAGTTACATTCCCTTTATGTTTATGAATGTTGCATAAAGTGGCTCTAACAAATCACATTTCATTATAACTGTGATCAAGATTTTAAAATAAGCTACAGTTATCACTTCTGTCATCACCTTCCATGATCACCAAGTACATGAACAGGAACACTGTCCAAGCTCTGAGCAACATTGCAGGAAGGATCATCTGCTGTAACAGGCTCATGGTTTCTACTTTCCAATCAATATTTCCACACTGGTTACCCTTAGTTTCCCTGTGATGAAGCTCAGCACTGTAACCTTGCTTTAACCCTGACACAGATTCAGCAGTGCATGTCGTAAAGAGGAACCGACTAAAGAATGACATATTAGAACAGAAGTTTACAGAGACAACCACACTCTGCCATGCCTCTAGCCAGCGCTTGCTGAAAGTTACAATAGAAATGTTGATTAAAGCAGAGTTTGTATTTCAAATGCACTGATATGGTACGGTAGAGATATTTTAATTTAAATGTTTGTATTAAGTTTTTAAGTTAAGTTTAAAATTTAAGTTTTAGGCTTAAAACTGATGTGTCATCTCTTTAGAGTTTGTAGTGCTAATCAAAGGTTGAAGTGCTCATTGAGAACAGACTATATTCATTTTTATTTTACTTGAATTTATTTGTATAAACAGTGACCAGGCTACTGCAAAACTCTAATTAGATTATAAATGTATATTCAAACTCAACCACAAACCACATTTAAGGTGTCTTATTTTATCATCTACTCATAAATGGTTAAGGATTTAAGCAGTTATTGTCACAATTCTCTTTTACTGCTTGTCAAATCTAAAGATTTTTTTTTTTAAAGGCAATTGTCTCCTGATACCATGATTCCTAGTTTTTAGGGATTATCAGTCAGGATAACAACATGTTGTGTAACAAAGTTTGTGTATGCCAACAATCTTCATAACCTTACAAATTTAGGATTGGAATAAAATTGGAACTGGAATGAAGTCCAGGTTCTGCCATATGTTTATTTTATTCCATATAGAATAACAGGCACAGCATGAGTGCGTGAGAGATGGTAGAGCTCAGATGGACTTCACTTTGTTTATTAACTTCCTCAGAACATCTGCACACAGTAGAACAGGTTTTACCAGATACTGCATGGTCAACCAGTGTGGAGAATTGTTACTTGCCCTTACGATCTGTGTGTGTGTGTGTGTGTGTGTGTGTGTGTGTGAATGACTGTGTAAATCACACTGCAGTAAGATGTAGGGAGCACTGCACCTGTCTAAATTTAGCTCTGGCCTCTTTCTCCTTCATCCTCCCATGGGCCACCAGGTAGTCAAAGACCTCACCTGCACACCAAACGAAACAATTCAAACCCAGATAACACAAAACCAGAAAAACAAGCCTTTTTCGCAAGCAGACGCAGACACACTCACCTCCACTGGCATACTCCATCACAAGAAACAGAGTCTTCTCAGTCTCAATCACCTCAAAGAGCTTTACTGTAGGGAGAATAAAACATGGAGGAGTTTACTTTTATAGAGAGTTTTGCAAACCATCAACAAATTTAAACCCCTCATACTAAAATGAGCCAGAGGCTTGCTTCTCATCTGTTTCAAATAAGACAAAGCAAAGCTTTGGAGATTATGTTTAAATACTGCAGAATGATTAAAATCGGATCATGGAGTCATTTTTAAAACAATGCAGCCTTTTCATAAAGACTGGTTCTACCAGCTCTCTTATTCTCTAGTCTCCTTCCTTCTACTCCCCTTTCATGTGAGCTTTATTTTCTCCAGACAGATGAGATAGGTTAAGACGGATTCTTTCCCTCTGGAGATCATGTCTTATTTATAAGCACTGCTCCTATATTCTGCGAAACCTTCTGAGCATGCAGGGCACGACGAGGGCAATGGATGCTTTACTTAAGAGACACACGTGTACATTCCATGCCTTGGTAGAGGTTTTAAACCTTAGAAACTCATCGTCCTTCTCACAAACCACTGCCACCTTTTCCCTCAAGATGACTTGTTTGTCCAGTTTTATTGTAGTTTTGTTTAAATGTGGACACATTTTCCTGCTTAAGAGTGCACAGATAAGATCACACACAATGCTATAACTGTGCCATGGTTGTTATGCAGGAATGTGATCAAAACATAAACATGGCAACATGTTGAAAATCATACTGATGATGTCAGTATGGATATTTATGTAAGGCATTGCTTTGCAAAAATGGGTACAATTACAGACTTCTAAACAAGCTGATTATTGTGTTACGCACCATAAAAAGCCCTTACACACTTAAACACTTATTCTCCTTTAAGATTTCACTAAAGCGTGAATCATGACCCCAGTGACACAGTACCGTGCAAATTTAAGAGCCATTAATTACAAGGTATTTTTCAGAAGACTTAAACAGTAAAGGCAAAGAAGAGAGGAAAAAATACAGGCATTTCCATAGATGTAATCAGACTCCCTACAACCATGCAAGACTTGGTAGACTGTTATACGTCTTACAGGGTGAGCAGCCTGCTGCTGTCGTTACCAGAACTTGACTGGTTCAGAGTTTAGGTTCCCAAAGTTCAGGTCTCATCATCACTGAATGTGTTTTGGATAACTTGCATGTCAAGAACCAGAAAATGCAACCAAACTCCAAGACTAAACTTTAGATGTCATAAATAGAAGCTGTAATAAAAGGTAGAGCACAGAAGCATTAAATATCGAAACATTTAATATTAATATATTAAATTCCCGTTTTCAGCCTTTTCTGATGCTGAAAATGAATAACTTGCACCTACTGGCCGTTTTCACTGAACATTTAATAAAAGAAGGGTGCAGTACTATACATACTGTATTGGGAACTACTTGCTGATATTCGTTCTTACAGACTGTTTAACCGCTGAGGCTGATCATGAAGTACAGGGCAGAAGCTGCTTATTTTCAAATGGAGAGATGAGCTCTACACTGCACATCCATCATTGCGGCCTTTCCCCGCTGCAGGGGTGAGCGCTGCCAGCAACGAAACGTCTCCAAGGAAACATCTCTCTCCTTCTCTCTCACACAGAAGCAGGATTTCCATAAGCATTTGCAGCAGCTAGTCTAAATTTACAGAAGGAACACACAGAGCCTCGATATGTGTCGACATGATGATATGTCTGATTCAACTACTCATTATCTTATTTGCAAGCACGAAATCACGACAAATGCGGAGGAGGAAATTAAAGGAACTCTTTACTCCGCAAGACTCCCTGCTATAATAAGAGACAGAAAGTGAGGATGCACACACTTTTTTTTCCCCCCCAATCAAAGTCAATTTTTTTTCTTACCGATATTCGGATGGTTTAAAATCTTCATTATTCTGACTTCCCTGAAGAGCTGTTGGAGGAAAAAAAAACTCATTATGTTAAATTCCAAATAACATTAAATTAGACAAAAGATTAGAACATGTTCTACTATTGTTCATCTATATTTAAATTACACAGAATATATTTAAATTATATCAGAAATATATCAGCATTTCACAGAGATCACATCAGGCCTGTCACAATCATGGAATTCTAACATGATTAATTGCCACATAAATAACTATGCTTTTTTTATTAATTAGTTACTTTTAGTTGTTTTGTTCCCTGTATGTTACTATGAAAGTACAAGCCTAAACTGGTCAAATTGGCTAGTAAGCCATCTTATTTTATGGCTTACCTTAGTAAATTACATAATACACATTCATGAGCATATCATGGATATCATCAGAACTGATGTTCATTACAACGCTAGTAGGGGTGCACATTATATCGTCTCAGCATTGTCATCATAATCTGTGCATACACAATAGTCACATTGCAGGACGTGTGATGTAAAATATTGCAAATTACTGTTACTGTTAATGCTACAACTTTTTGCTGCTGGAAACAAAAGTAAAATTCTCATGGGTCATGATTAATGTACAGGTCTGACACCTGGAGAAGTCTAAACCTTTGTGTTTGGTGCATTGAAACCAATTACATAGCATTAAAGTTCATACTCAACCCTTTCTATGCAGATGCACTAACCTACAAAATCACCCTAATTAGAGCTATTCAAGTCATCTGCAGAAAATACCTGTATTTTTTTAATATTGCAATATACACCTCACAAAAAACATTGCAATGTCAGTTTTTGGATAATGTGCAGCCCTAAATGTGGGCATTATTAATAATGTTTAATGGGATTTGGTGCCACGCAGTTGGTGAAACACTGAACAAAAAGCATTTTTACTACCACTGGTGCTGCTACTACTATTGTTACTGTATTATTTGTACATGTGGCACTACACATTGTATTTTGTCTGTTGATTAAATATTAGAATCACCTGTTTTTTCCTAATTGTTGAAAGCAAGATGACTGCTCAAGCTCAAATAAATGTTGCACTGCCATAAACAAACCTAACCATTAAATGTACATTACGCTCTAAATACGTTATAGCACCTGTCAAAAGTTGACTTTTGTTGCAGTCATAAGACACATAATGACAAGTGAGTCAATGTTAAAATGATTTTATATATTTTCCCCAACTCAACTGATAAAAGAATGTAACTAACTTAATTCTGTTTGTTGAGATGCAAAAAGCCAATGAGTGTGGAAAAATGACCAGGGCTACCTTAAATAACTGCAAGCAGTGTAATCAAATTGAGATGAGGTAATTACGCAATTATGACAGGTCTACATTACAGTACAGACTATTATATTAGTCATCACCATTACCAGTGCTTTACTGCAAGCATGCACAGAGTGCTCTAAGCCAAGTGAGAGAGCTAATAGCGTGCTCTCTACATGTCTGTTTATCGCACTGGAATTTAATGTTAAGTGCTATACATAATTGATCCCTACTAACAGACCTCTGACTGTCATTCATCCTTTATAGATGAAATGTCAGGCAGGCCGTGTTCCTGAGCTGTTAGCTTGTGCCCTTCTCTCCTCATTAATACAGCTCAAGCTTGGAGAGGGTGCTAAAGACGCAGAGCAAGTGTTGCAGGCGCTTCTGGGATGGTTCACACATTCAATTCGTCTTTAACACACACTGTAATGCCCTGTTCTCTGACTCAGAAACACACACAGCTCAACAGAGAGGAACAAATGCAAATCTGAAAGATTCACAGCATCTTAGATGCAGAAAATGAGCTTTCAGGAAAAAAAAAAGTTCTGAAATACAATTCCCACGACAAGAAAGAGAGAGAGATAATGCATAAGGCACAGACAGACAGAAAGCACAACAAAAAGACTGAAAGAAAGAAAGACAAAGACTGAAATTACCCAACAGACAGGGAGACAGAAAGAGAGACACAATAAGATAAACAGAGAGAAATAAGGAAAAAAACAGATGGAGAAAAGAGACAGTGTTATAAAATAGACAGAATTGCTTCAGAAGACAGAAAAGTCAAAGAGAGAAAGAGTGACAGATACAGAAAGAAACAGACAGAGAGGGAAAGAAAGACAGGCAGACAGACAGATAGAGCCAAAAACAAAAAGAGACTGACAAGAGAGAGAAAAAGTGACAGAGACAAACAGAGAGAAATAAAACAAAGACAGACAGAGAGACACAAAGAAAAAAGAAAAAGAAAGAAAGAAAGGAGATGGAAAGTTAGACAGATAGAGATGTAGACAGAAACGGAGAGAGAGATAGAAAGAGTGACAAAGAGAAGAGCAGACAGCAGAGCAGATCAGGGAGGGGCAGCATGATGTTGGAGTGTGGGAGGGGTCAGAGGTTACAGGGTTCAGAGAGACCACCAAAGCACTCTTTCTGACAGCCACTGACTCATCAAACCTCACAACCACCCTCATTTTTCAACATCTCATTCTGCTCAGATATCACGTTAGCAGAGGACACACTCACACACACTCACACACACACACTCACACACACTCACACACACTCACACACACTCACACACTGGTGAAAGAAAAAGCTGTTCTCAGTGGGTTGGAGGAGATCCTCACTGCACTTGGATACCTATTATTACACCTATTATGGATCTATTATTATCCTCAAAGTACATTCCTCACACTGACTAACTAGAGGGCGAAGTTTCTACAGGCCTCTCCATGTCAGCCTGACCCTAGGACTTTCCCTGCTTCATAAAAAAGATCCCTGCACTTTCCACCTCCCTTTGAACCAAATCAGTCCAGGTTAAGAATGGGAAACTGCTCCAGAAGCAAAGAGTTCTCCTTAAAAATCAACACGGATGCCTATGATGTAACTTAAATGGGAATTCCACTGAATTTCCTAAATATCTGCATAATTCAGATGTCATTCAGAGGTTCAGTGGTTTGATACAAAATGCTCCATTCTAGAGAAACAAAAGTCAGATTTCATAAAAGTAGTGAAAGGAAAAAGATAGGACAAAAAAAAACTTTTACACAAAACTGCTACCAACAGGCTGCCTGAGGCCCATCTGTCCTAAAACATATCTTAAACACCCGTTTAAGTTTACTTAGCAGGTGGTAAAGAAATACACACATTTTGTATAGCAAATATATATAATGTGTGTAGTCACTGTGATGCTTGGTTCCTACCACCACCACCACCAACAGAACCAAAATAAGTTTCTCTATAATACAGCATTTCACCTTAAACAACTTCATTACAAAACAAAATAATTCCCATTTGAACTTACACTGATGGAACACCTAAATGTAGGAATCCAACAAATGATGAGACTTACTGCATAGCAGCAATTGAATATTTGTAGTATTAAGTAGATAACAATTTACGTAACAACTAAATAACAACAATTTTCTCAATTCAGCTATATGGTGAGGCACATCAAATCTATGCAACATTAATAAAACCTTGATGTGGTTTCAGTAAGCAGAGTGAAGCTTTGGGGATGTATTTACAGAAACAATCTGGGTGACTACTGATGACTGTTTAGCAAAATTAGCTTTGAAGCTATGGCACTAAAGAAGCAAAATTTAGACACCAAACTATGCTAGTAGAAATGGTCTAAATTATGGTTTGTTTGGTTAGTTATTTCTTTCTTTCTTTATTTATTTAGTTGTTCATTATATTATATTATATTATATTATATTATATTATATTATATTATATTATATTATCAGAACCATTCCGTTTGGGTACTGGTTCTCCATCCTGGTCCTGGAGTACCATTGCTCTGCATGATGTAGTGTTCTCCCTGCTCGTTAATTCGTTGGTTAGAGGCCTGAGGTGTGCTGGGAACAGGGGAACCTTCAAAATGTGCAGGGTTGAGGAACTCCAGGAGCAAGACTTCACACTAACGTTACCTCTCATGGTCAGCAGAATTCAGAAAAGCATTAAGATAATTCTGTCTGAGGAACAGATGCCCTTCTGTCCACAAAGCTCTTTCAGTTTCTTCATCATTCTCCATTCCTTCTCTCTTTCTGTCTCAGATCCGCCATCTTAACACCTCTCTGATGACTAAGGAACACTACGGCACAACAACTCTCCTCAGTTGAGGGACAAGTGCCGGCTCGGTGCCTGAACGCCTACACACTCAATTACACAACCGCTTACCCACCGCAAGGTGCTCACACACTCAAATGGACACATGTAAGCTTGGGAACTAAATCCATAGAAAACTCTGAAACTAGTAATGCACCTGTGGTGCTGCATTGCTACAGACTAGAAATGCACCTGTGGTACTGCAATGCTACAAAAGATAACCCAAGGTCAAAGCGAGGAGGTCTGTAAAGACAAGTGGAAAACGTATGTAAAAGAGGCAGCGGAGTGTAGAAAGCAGAAAGAAAGGAAGGGCAATAAATCAAGGTTAAAAAGACAAAGTTGAAAATCTGCAGAAAGCATAGTTGCTCTTCTGCAGCAATGAAAGAGCCACATATGAGTCAAAGCTTTGTTTGTGTTGGCTTGGCACCAACAGGCACGAAAGGCAGAATATTCACAGAATCCTAATCAATGGTGCTGTGGAAAAACTAATGGTGGCTGCATTGTGCTACAGTGCCCAGCTAATAATAGGGAAGTGGCCTCTGAACGCATGTGTCAGAGTGGGCACAGGTTCAATTCCCACATTACCAACGTAATCCCCAATGAGCACCCCATCCACTGCTCACATCCACTGCTCACACTGCTCTCATGCTTTCTCCTCGCTTTATTCTTCTCCTATTTGCGCTTCACTTTATCTATCCTCATGCGCTGATGCGCCGATGATTCTCGCACTCCACCAACGTCACCAGCCCTTCTGTCTCTCTCCTTATCTGCCCCTCAAAAACCGTCCTGCTGTCCCTCAGTCTCACCTCACTTCACTTCTATCTGCCACCTATCTGTCCATCTGCCCTTGGTCTTTCTCACTCCCTCCAGCCAGCTGCTACCATCAGCACAAGCCAAGAGACTCAGAGCGTAACACAGATTCTTAACAGAGCTGCAGATTGTCCAGACAAATCCACTTTTGTCAACATCTTTAAAGAGAAAACAAACATGGTGAGCTGCTTTAACAGTAAAAACACAAGCTTGAGGTTCTGTACATCATGTTTACCATTTTACCACAGGGGTGTCCAGCTCTGGTCCTGGAGAGCCTTACCATAACACAGTTTGATGATTTCTCAATTTGTTCATCAGCTAGTTAACAGTATACACATTCTCAGCACAATCACAGTACACTCACAGGTTTAACAAACTCATTAAAAATGGAGGGAAGCCACTCAGACGAGCTGAAGTTCTAAAGCACAATACATTAAAAAGCATTTATTTTAATTTGGAGTAAAATATCCATGCAATAGAAAAAATAAAGAGGAAAAATAACACAGGCAGTTCCTTAACAACCCCCACCCCTCAACTCTCTCAAAGAAACTAGCTACCAAAGCCTCAACATAAGCTGTTTAACAGTCAATTAGTCCTCTCTAATTCTCTCTCAGTTCTTTCCCCAAAAGACCAATTATGACCTTTCACACTTTCGGGTTACTGGCTTATCTTTAACGTCATGCGATTACACCAACCTATTGCCCAGGTCTAATTAGATCCAAACCTGTAACGAATCTATCTAGTTTGAGCATAACAGCATACTTTTACATTTTAATTAAAGAGTTTTAGTTAAATACATTTAAGTTTAAAGATAATTTGACATTCAGATATCTATAAAAGTGAAAGCCTCTGGGAATATAATACTAAACCTGGGTTTGGGTAAATGGAAAAAAAGAACAGAAATATGACAATACTTCTCAAAAAAGAGAAAATTCACTCTTCCTTCCTCTGCCTGGGCGTGGCCTTATTGCAATGAACGTGTGTGACTGACGGCCCTCCTTCACTGACTCACCACAAACCAAACCAAGATTCACCACAAACCAAACCCAGATTCACCACAAACCAAATGTGTTTTCTTAATACCGCCACATAAAATACAGTGTTTTAGACATTAATTTAAATTTACATAAACTAAATGTACAAAAGTACTAAAACAGCAACTGATCACACATTACATCCACTTCTCATGCACAAACCTTACTGCTAACATTGCCAAGGCAGCACACACATGCCTGGCACAGAAGCTGCCTTTTCTAGCTTTTTATTTACAATTGCGGTTTTGGATTTATTAAGTCTCAGATCTCCAGGACTGTCAAGACAGTTTGATAAGTTTTGATCGAGTCTCCAGCACATATACACATACTATCTACTCAGTTCCTCAAATTCATATCCCTTTTTACAAATCAAGTACTCTGGCTAGAAACCAACACCAAGTAACCCCAGAACAGTGGAACACAGCCAAAGATCATACACCTGTTTAATTACACAAAAGAGTCAATCAATAAGATGTAGATCATTCATAAGTTCACGTTCCAGCAGAATTAAAATGGCCTTCAGGCTAAGGGTTTTAGCATAAACACTAACCTTCTGAATACAGTTACTGAAGCTGTTCCCAGTGAAATGTGCTCTATGTTGCGTTGTAGACAACACTGCTCATGACTTGCTCAACAACTTGATCACTTTCATGTAGCTATTGATACCTTAAAGAAGGCAAAGCTTTTATCTACTTTACTGCTGGATGAGCATCCAGTGAACGCACCCACAGGGAAGGCTGGTATAGAAATAGCCAGGTGAATGAACCTCAGACATAAACAAAATGCAGACAGACCACTAGACAGCCAGACAGCCAGACAGGCAGACGCTTTAGTTAGCTTTAGCCTGTTAGGCTGGTCAGACTTGAAGAGAGGGCCAAGACATGTACAAAGTATGTCTTATGAATTTCTTCCAGAGTTCTAATAAAGGTCTGCTGTTTACACCAGTACTGCACCAGTTTTGATGCAAAATGGGCAGTCCTAAAAGTTGTGAAGCTGCAGTCAGCATTGCCCTTGTCAATTACAAGGCCAGAGCAATGCTGACAGCAGCTTCACCACTTTTAGGATCGCCCGTTTTACATTGTGAGGGGAGCAACACTGGTGAAATACAGCAGACAGTTTTATAGACGTTGGGAAGATATTCGTAAGACATACTTTGTACATGTATATTGTGGACAAAGAGGAACAAGAGTGACTTAATTAGAAAGAAAACTCGCAAGAGCTTTAATGAATGTATATTCAGTTTACCACAGGATAGAAAAAAAAAAAGCTTTTTGCCTAATATTAACATGTCTCAATACACAAAGCGCACTGGCGCTAGTGGGTTAAAGGATTTCAACATTTAAAAACATGCCAACAATTCACTGAATTCATTGATGGTATATTTTCCCTGGTTAGCCTAATACTTGACAACACCTACACATCCGTATGTCTAACAATGCTTTTAATAGTAACTACATCAGCCATGCAGCACAGTCTTTTGTGTGCAACTACAGAACAACCTCTGATAGCCATCAGCCAGACAGGAGCTGGAAACGGAATTAACCATTCAAGATAAACATACACAAAAATGAAAATGACACAACTAACTCTGATCTGCACCTTATGAAAGCTCTCTGGACAAAAAAAAAAATCAACAGCCTGAAACAATGCTTCTGAGTTCAAAACAAACTCTTTTCCTGAGATAAGTGACATCATTTCCTTGAGAACAAGGATACAAACCTGCTGACTCAAGGTTAGCCTAAAGCTTTGGAGTAGACGGTGTTTAAAGACCAAAATAGTTATTTAACCAGATGTCCGTTTCAGACGTGTGTTAAAACATTAGCAATACAACCAGCACATAATATTAACCCATATTATGGCTCACCTTTTGAAGGCTCGTAGGATTCAGTTGTGTCTTGTCAATTATTTTTATCGCCACCTGTAAAAGAAAATATGATCATTAGTCCAAATGACAACCACATATTTAGCATATTTCAAACTTGTACCATTTATAGTAAGTTCCCGACAATTTATAAACTGACGAAGTCTTCACTTGCCGTTTAAAATCACTCAGGCCCAAGAAAAAAATAAACAAATAATACATTCATATCGGCTGTAGCACAGTAATAAACAATAGCTTGCCAAATGAAGGATGGATACTGGATATGGACAAACCAGACAAACACTGACAATGACCTAACTTGGCTCTCTTCGATATATTATAGTTACAAGACAGGTTAAATGGGCATCCGTATCAAGTAAATAAGGTTTAATAATCAACATCAGGACTCTACTACTATTACTCCACATATATGGGTTTTACAGCCTCAATTCCCTCAAATATCAGAGCAGTAACATTCTTTAAACTATAAAAGAGCAGTGTGACAGGAAGCACACTCGCGACCTCTGTCCACTCACCTCTCTGCCTGTGAGGATGTGACGGGCAAGTTTGACCTTGGCAAAGTTGCCCTTTCCGATGGTTTTGAGGAGCCGGTAATTCCCAACATGAGGGTGCTGCTCTTCAGTTCCTGAACTGCCTGAATTTCGGTTTCGTCCACTCGACCTTGCAGACCGAGAGGTTCCCTCCACTCGGCCATGACCGTTGGAAGTGTGCTGTGGATTTGAAATATTAAAATATAAACAATCCAGGAACTAATTAAACAAACACATAGAGATCGTTAACATTCTACCACCACCCACAACCGTAGCTCCAAGCTACTTGCCCAAATACAACAGACAGCTATTTTAAAAACTAACACACACTACTACAGTTTGCTGTATTCTGTGTACCAATAGTATAGTGACTACTGCTGAAGAGTCTCACAGACCAGTGCCAGTTAAAACACTAAACTTTATCACATCACCCAAATCATATTTTGTTTCTACATGTCGTCTGTTACGCTCATTGAACAGCTCCTTTTTTATTTAGTGACCACATTGACCACCTACCCACACACAGGATGTGATCGCTGTTTTGGAGTTGGCAGAGGAAAAGCTGACATAATAACCACCATATCAACCATACAGCGGTGGAAATACATTCCTATCTAACACACTATTTGTTCCATATTAAACTGACAGTGAATTGCCCCAGCCCCTTGTGTCATCATCATTTTCCATCAACTAGCCCACAAACAAACAATATTCAGAATCTGATCAGATACTTAAGATACTCCTTGGATACTGGTCACCACATGGATTTGTATTCCTGACATCCCAGTAAACTGCATTAAAAGTCAACTGAAAAACTGATTATCGTAACCACACCTGTAAGCCTGGCGCATGGGATTCCAGAAAAGGGAAAATAACCAGTTGGTTGTGTTTTTCTTTCAATGCAAAAACTTACACAAAACACACAAAGATAAGACAGCAAATAAACATGATTTGCTTCACTTATCCATTTTACTTGTATCTGTATATCTGTTAAAGTCAAGGTGTCCAAGACAAACACACGTTCGATCATAAAAACACAAGGTCATTGAGGAGGAGGGCTGACTCGAGATAATACATCATTTATCAATGTAATGACTTTTCCTCAGCTCTGATGACAGCCCACATAGCCCCAAATATGGAACTGGACAGTAGGAGTTTTATCCAGTGAAAAATGCGATTTGTCACCTCTCAAAACCCGACACCAGGCTCCTGATAAGTCTGCACATGAAAGTTTGTTTCATAGCATCTTTGCTAAAAGACAATCAAATATAGATTTAAAATAATGTAAAACAATCATCAGATTTGTCTTTATAATTGTAGTCCTCATTTAAATGGAAAATTAAATGAATGGCTCTAAAGACAAAACCAGCCATTACCACTTATTACCAACATATTTATCACCAAAATACATTTAGTCTAAAGTGAACAAAACACACCACTGAAACCAGCAACGCCAGTTACTTTAGCATTAGAGGACATCTTTGGGACACTACACTGTATAGCGTTCCTGGAAGGACTATAAATAAACCGAGAACATGTAAAGTAATAATAGGCTCCAATAGCAGACAGGTTGGAACCCTTGACACCCCACCTTGAACATGTTTGTGTTTATAGCTAGTACTTCTGTTGTTGCCGTATTCTTAGTGATTACATAGAGCTCTTATATAGACACACAGCTGTAGTTGCAAACCTGCCTGGCAAACCTCCCTAAAAAAATCAATAAAAAAAATTAAAAATCCACTCACTTTAAATGGAAAGGCCATTGTGGTGAGTCAAGTAAATTTGGACATGCATGGACATGATATTAACACCACCTTAACACCACCGCATTCTCAGTCCTTCCAAATATTACAAAATATTGTTTGTAATGAAGGTACAAACACCAGCACACACGCGCCTCACATGCATATGGACTCATTACAGTCAGGGTTTTGGTTTCTCTGTGTGTAAACAATGGTTTATCCTTACTTTCCTTCACAGCAAACAGCACTACAGGACCCAAAGCCTAACGCAGTGTTTAGTTTAATAAAATGAACTAAAGATGCTGTTGTTGGTGCAGTTCTCAGGAAATTAAATGCTTTTCAGTCATAACGATGAGGATAATGAGAACGCAGTCGGTAGCAACAAGATCCTGGCACCATGGTAGATGAGGTCACATTAGATAAACAGATCTCAGCTAACAGTACAGTCCAGTCTTCTTCAGCTCACTAACAGTGACCTTACAGTAATGTAGTAAACTTTACCGTTTAAAAAAAATTAATAACAATTTGAAAAAAGTAATGACATCAACACCGCAGTAGGCTCACGTAACCACAGCACTGCAGTTATGCGGTTATTGTCACAGTCCTATGCTGGACACTGGTGAAGAAAACTAAAAACTGTATTTGCTTTATGGAAATCACATGATGTAATAAAGTAATAAATTAAGTAATAAATACATTCTGATGACAAATACATTCTGATTGAACTGAAAATAAAAAAATCTTCCTTTATGGCTAAATTTGAGCAAATAAGAAAAATGATTAATCGTGATTAAGTACACAAAGCACTGCTATTAATTACAATCATTATTTTAATCGTTTAGCACAACTACTTATAAGCTGCAGACTTGCTACTTCCTTAATAACAAAGGCAGCCTACTGAACTGTTTCAGTGGTTTGTGCATCAGCATTAACAGTTTGCAAGTTGGTGAGCCTCGTGATACTCCAACAACACTCTACTGTCTCCAGGGAAAGCTGACACTGCACTACACATAGTTTTACCTAAACCCTACACATTGTCACTGGTGCCAACTTCAGTGTTCCACAGTCAGATCTAACATGCAAATACAAGGCTTCACTGAAAACAGCAAACAAAATCTTTAAAAGTAACATCATGAAAATTGGAACGGATTTGAGTCTTGTAAAGTGACTGCTACAGCACGAACAGTGACAAACTACAAGATAAAATGCAGCACATATCAAAAGATCATGCTGAAAAAAAGACACTACTTACAGTACTGACGTGGGGCTTCATATTAGACTGAGAACCTTTCTAGCTGAATGGCACTGAACCAGACAGCTCGGCTGTTTTCAGTGGGAACTCATCGATACTCTTTATGTGCCGATACCCGTTACTGAGGGGCCATCCTGTTAACAGGGATGGGTCATCCCTATTGACGCGCAGACTGACCGACACCTCTCACTATTATTTCTATCAAATACTTAAAATGTGGAACTCAACAGCTTAAAGGGAAGCCTCACGGATTTGTTTTTCAAAACTCCTGTATAATTAAACGGTTGGGATGTACATAAGGTCACCCAAAGTGCTTTGGTCTGAAATGCTCTGTTCTAGAGTCATTTACAATCAGAATACATGCAGGGTGCTGTATGGCAAATCAGTAACCAAAGAAAACTACCAAACCGTAACTGACATTACAAAACTCAGAAGATGTGTGTAGGAAGACAGTAAATATAATGGCTATATTTGTGTCGTAGACAGGCATGATCCCTGGCTCCTACAAGCACCACTGCAAAGAAATCCGGAGTCTGTAAGCTTGTCCACAATAAACCACTTTACATCATGCCACCCTGAATGACTACCCTCAAAGAGTGAAATATTCTGATTTTTTTAATTGGCAGACTTCCCCTTTAAAAGCCCAGGTCTAATTAATATCCTCAACGTCCAGCTGAATGTGAAAGTCTATGTTGTGCAGTTTATTCACAATGCAGTCAGACACTGTTCTTCTGGTGTTCCTCAGACCGTGGCAGTCTAGTGAGGCTCACTCTCTGCTTTCCAAAGGTTATCGGACACATCTGTCTGCATCCCAAGGTGACAGAAAATGTGCACCACAATTCAGAAGTTTAAAAACGCAACATACTACATTGAATCCATGTCCATCCATCCATCTGCTGTTTGCTCACAGTGTTCTGCCTGAGTCAGTGAGATTCAGATCACATCTCTAAATAGATGTATTTATACATAATGTATAATATATAAATATATATATATATATATGCATATATACGTGTGTACGCGTGCGGGTGAACGCGCATAACACGTACACACTCTGCGGACACAAGCCCGTGACGCACTGATGACATAAACGCACACGTCCTCTGAGCAGATTATTTATTATTTTATATACTGAACTATATCGTGTCTGTATCAGGACGTACTCAAATGGCTCAGGTAAACGCAGAAGTCATCAGTGCGGGGGCTGATCGCCAAGGTTAGCTCCGGCGCATTCACGCCAATGCGCATCAGCCCTGACCAACCAAAGGAAGACGCACTTATACACGACCAGGACCGGACAGACGGGAGTGACCTTACACACTTAAACACACAGCTCGGATAGACTGTTAGCTTAAACATATGCTGCGCCTATTAGGGGCTCAGTTTCTATCCTTGATGCTCCAGACCCCATGCGGCACCTCAGGCTGGTGGCCCATCTGTCTCCAGACCGGTGGCTACAATGTAGGGATAGCTAATCCACTTAAAGTGCACGGTCAGCACAAAAAGCCTGCAGGCTACACTGCGACAAAGCAGGGGGAAAAACAACAACACAAAGTCTGAGCATTTAATTAATGTGGATAACTCCTAACGAATCATTTAGAAACTGACCAGAGGTACTTACATTTTCAGTTTTCCGCTCGTTGACGGTGGGTAGTGGTGTTCTTGTTGACATTGCACTGGTGACAAGACTTTTACCTCTAAGCAGCAGACGTTGTAAAGATGAGGAATTCAGTTTACTACAGTAACGTTAGCACGACGGCTAACTAGACACCATTGGTTTGCTGAAGGTACGGTCAACGCAAACTTCGTAAAAAAACTTCAGACTGAAATAAAAGGCTAGCGTTACGTTAGGCGACGTCCCCCGATGTTTTTGTGGTCCAACGCCGGTGTCCAGCCATCGGCTAGCCCTTTAGCTAAACAATGCCCTGAAATAGCAGAAAGCGAGCAGCTGGGTGGCTGAGAAACCGTTTGTCCTGATGCTCCGGGCTCTCCGTTTCACATTTCGGATGTCCGGCTGTGCTGAGGGGAAAAACGCACTCAACAGGGCCCCAACGACCCCCTTTATGTTTCGTTAGCTAATAACAACGAAAAGCTGTCGTTAGCACCGTGAAACGACCTTCTTTTCGTCCAGTCTCGGCCTTCATTTGTGAAGCCGTTTGTTTTTCAGCCGTGCTGGGGCTCCGAGAAGACCGCTCTCGGTTTCGGCTCCATCCACCGACGGACGAGTGCTGCCGCTTTTCGTTAAAGCCAGATCCAAAATGGCCACCGTGTGGCCCTGAAGAGACGGAGGAAGTGAGGACACACGGGCCTCGGCGCTTATTGGAGCTGCAGTCTCGGGCACTGCGGTCCCTGCGTTCAAAAGTTAGGTGTACTCAGGGTGAGAAACAGGCAGAAAAACTTCGTCATACCACCATGACACACCCTTTCCCACTGAAATCAGCCGACACCTTATAAGGCTCGTCTATTGTACTCAGTGCCAAGGAGTCCCTAAGATGACATCAGTGCACAAAACCAGTAGAGCTCCACACTGTTTGTACACGGCCTTATCCACATTCAATAAACCGGTAAGACTAAAGCAGAACCACACCTTCCCTACGTTTATGCACACCTGAGGGACAGGCTGCTATCGGAGTGGGACTTTACGAAGCAGGATTTCTCGGAGGAGCCAGATAAATCAAGCCCAAAGTCAAACTTGTCCAGGAGAAAATAGCTGAGGGACATTCCTCATCTATGGGTTTAAATTATCTAGGTAACTGGGTAATCCGGTTTGGGAAATGTCCCCCACGCTTCAGCCTACGTCTAGGTTTGGATCAGGTTTAAATGATCCAGATTAGTGTTCGGATGACATCTGCCTTAATGATACCGATTCATCCAAATCCGAAACACTTGATTCCTCATACTGAAAACATGAAGTAATTCAAAGCTGGATTATTTACTCCAACTCCGGTACCAGTGCACACACAGGGCCATTTCTCATGGGTAAATAATGACACCTAATGATCAGCTCAGCTTTACTCATCTACCTTCTTACTTCACTACTCTAGGACTCTAGAAAATATCTCTCTTGATGACTTTAGACCTAGTAATCTAGTTCATAACCGTTTATGTGTGGCTTTTCCTTACATGCATCACATTATAGCCATAGCATTTATGACTACGTTTCTACCCTATGTTCAATATTGATCAGCATTTCTATTACCATTTTAAAGGTATAAACAAAGGCTAGTTACGTGTCATTTATGACTGCACTTGTATACAAAGAAAATGCAAACTGAATAGATACTACAAACCACTAGAGGAGCCAACTACTGAAAATAACAAGAGTCTTTCTTCTATGTTTGTTATATTCTTGTAGCCCTTTCTCAATCCAGCCTCAGAGGTCAGGATGAGTAACCTTACCCATTACTGTATGAGAGCCTGGATTAATAGAAGGGACCGTATTCTGTTATACAGAAATCACTGCATGCTATGAATGCAAGATACTGAATACTACCTACAGAATGAAATCATTCCAGACCAAGAAAAACACAGCTAATCCCTGCACAAGTGAAAGGAAACTGTTTATTTAATGACTGAAAGAAATGAAAATAATCACAAAAACAAATGTGCAGTTGAAGTAAATCCATAGATCAAAGAATTCAAACTCACAATATAATTTCTCAATACACAGAGCTTAGACATCACATAGTAGTTCAGCAGCAAGACAATGAAAGCGCCATGTTAAAACCATGCCATAACAGAGTAAACTAGTGGAAAGCCAAGACATGGAGCAGAAAGAGAGAGGGCTCGACAGGAGGCCATAGTGATCATTATATAATTGGAGAAGAGTTGGGAAAGTTATAAATTGGCTGTCATTGTATTTTTCTGCTCCTTCATCATCTTTTTAAATGGCATCAATATCAAGGTCATCCTCCTCTTCGTTTTTCTCTGGCTGAACAGTCTCCACCTTCAGCTCCCGAGCAGAGGAAGAGTACACAACCTGGAAGGCAGGAAAGTTGTTTTGTCAGCATAACAGCAGCAGATCCGTCCAGGCAAAAACAGCCGCAAAATAAAGACTGCAGATTAACCGTCTGAGGTCCTTTGATCAGACAGCACACAAAAAGTCTAATTAAATATATAACATAGTATAATATAAAATAGGGATCTATTAACAGCACCAAACAACAATTTAACACAGGTTTCAAATTCAGCACATATTTAAATTGCAAAAAAACAGTTCTATACAAACTTTAAAAAAAAAATTTTGTATTGTTTATAGCTTTTGTAACTCGTAAGGATCACCATTTTGCCAAAAACGTGGACTTGTGACTCGCACACAGCACACACTGCCACTGAGAAGAGCTTGGGCCTAAAGAACCTGACAGCGTTTCTACATAGAATTTATGTATGGCTTTCTTCTTGCGCAATACAGTTTTAAGGTGCTTTCCATAATGCGGAGATGGACTGTGTAAAGTGAACAACAGCTTTCCTAAGTACTCCACAGTCCATATTTAACACTGCAGCATGACAATTCCATCTGAAGGTTCAAAGGTCACACACAATCAATATGGTTTCTTGTCTCAACACGAACAGAGATTTCTCTACTCCCTGAATCCTTTCACAGTATTATGTACGGTTAATGTGAAAGACTTTAATTCTGATCTTGCTTTAAACGAGTGTTCTACAGGAACTGTGTGGCAATTCTCTTACGGAGTTTGGCACAGTGGAAAGCCACGGCCCTTATGATACCCTTACCCATTATTTACATATTTACCTGCTTATTGTTGTAGAACGTTTTAAAATGTTGCAGCTTGAATATTTATTAACTTCTTATTCTTTATTTCCCAACACTGAATTTTGTTGTAGACATTTAATTCTAAATGTATGTTTACACAATGCAATCAAGTTGGTCAGCCAAAACATCAAGTTATTTCTTTGTTCTTTTTGAGGCAAATGTTTAACAGAATTAACAAATCAGATTCTTGTTCTTATTGCATTTTACAAAATGTCCCAACTCCTTCCAGATACAGTATTTGTGTAAGTGGTGTAATCACTGCTTTAAATTATCAAGAATTTTATAAAATTTCAAGTGCTATACTTTGCAGACAGGATCAATTCCACCATACTAACAAGTGACTGCAAAACTGAGTGTCTCGATGTCTTTGACCTCACATTTTCATAGGTAAAAAAAGGCCTATTTTGATTTAGTCTTGATGATCCCACCCATCATAAATTCTGTAAGGCTGTCTGGATTTGTGAAGTGTGTGACTACTACCATGTCAGAAATTAAGACAAACTTTTTTTTTTTTTGGTCATGGAAAAAAAATGCTAGCCAATTTTAGGGAAAGTGGGGGGGTGGTGTCAATTGGTATTCCTCACCCAAAACTATCTGGGAAAAGAGAGGCAGGTAAATGGTGCTGTATAAGCAGGAATGAAACAACAAAACAATCTGTTAAATAATCAGTTTAAGGAAATCTTTTAAAAACAGACAAAGTTAACTGCTGGAACAGTTTATGCTGCCATCTTAGTACATAACCCATTACATTTTTGTGCCTCACATACCGTTGACAGCTAAAGCTATCGCTGAGCTTATTCGCTGGAGAAGTCGAACTTGAAGTATGATTAAATGAAGTAGATTAAAGGGAAAAGA
The DNA here is from genome assembly GCA_034552555.1 of Semaprochilodus insignis. NCBI lineage: Eukaryota > Metazoa > Chordata > Actinopteri > Characiformes > Prochilodontidae > Semaprochilodus > Semaprochilodus insignis. The sequence goes on from CM067478.1 coordinate 11,265,236, forward strand.
GTACTAAATAAATGTATACCTCAACATTCTCATCATCTTCTTCCTCTTCCTCTTCACTTCCCTCACTCTCCTCCTCTGCCTCCTTCAGCCATTTGACAAAAGGAGCTGCCTTGGCGTGGATCTCCTTGGCCAACTCTTTGGAGACATATTTCTTAGACACCTTGGAAGAAATATGAACAAAGAAAACATCATGACGACTCTGGTAAGCAAATTCTCAGGAGGTAACAAAGTAAAAAGCAGTGTTGATAATTCCCCTCATAATCTTGTCTTGAGCATTGTGTGTGTACATACTTTCTCAGCCCAGGTGAGGATGACATCCTCCTCCAGGAGATCAGCATCATACAAGTCCTTGAGAATAATTGGAACTCTGGACAGCAGCTGAGCTTGGTGCAACTTCACCACACACTCAAAGCCACCCATCAGATATTTCTGAGCCTTCTTGTCATTATGGCAGAACTGCAGTAGAGAAGGAAGGAATGAATGGCTGAATTTTGCTAGGTCATGTATTCTGGACAAAAGCATCATTTTGCATTAAAACTTCAAAGCGGTAGTGATGGTTTTTAAAAAATTAAATAAATAATAAAAAATAAATAATAAAAAAAAAACACTTTGTATAACAGTTATTGCAAAGTCTGCAAGAACAGTTTGCATCACTTTTTGAATAGCCTGAAGGTCTAAAAACAAAGGAAAGACTTTCTACTAGAGAAAGTGTAGACACTTACACGTAGGAAGTGGCGTTTATATTTTTTGATCTGGTCTCTGATGTTCTCATTAAAGAGCAGTTCGCTTAAAATGAGTGGCCCCATGGCCCTCACATCAAGTCGCTCTGCCTCAGCCAGAATCTCCTTATCTGCAGAGTCTATTGCTCCACTCTCTTTCTTTTGCTAAACACAGTGAGGAAAGACACAACATTAAGTTCTTATTTCTACAGGGCTTAAACACCAACACTATCCTGTCATCCCTAAGACAAGAATATACTGGGACAAGAAGCCTTTCTGGATCAAATGCATACTGTATTCAAAAATCAACAAAGACGATAAAGTTTAGACTGCCTGTCAAAATTTTGTAGCTTACTATTTACACACAGCATCCTAAAATACCCATCCAATAATTCTGAAAGGACTGAAATGGATATAGCGTACTTTCACAAAGTTATAAAACATGTTGACTCTCTCCTCCAGGGTCTTCTCCAGGTCCTCACTGAGAGTCAGGTTCTTAGCATGGTCACTGATCTCCTCCATCCGCCGGCGCTGAGCTTCCTCAGTGGTCTCCTCTGCCCAATCCTCATCATCATCATCTCCATGCTACACACAGACACAGCTTATTTGAAAAACTTGTTTGCTTATCCCAATAAAATGATTTAAATCAACAAGACATAACAAAATAATTAAACCGTATATGACAGATACTTAAAGAACTGCAGAAATGTATCCAGCCAGGACTTGGGATTAATTACTCAGTAGCAGTGGGAATCTCAGACTGTTTATAACAAGACAAACTATGAAATATAAAATTCTAATGAAGGATACGGCACATCAAATTAACAAAGATTTTACCTATAAATACTCGTTACAGCAGGTTCAGCACTCCAGGAAACACACTCGACAGGTGATCCATCACAAAAGGCTCCAATTAAGTGCATGTAACATCACTTAAAATAAACTCACTTCAAAGGAAATACACACATCAACCACACACACACACACACACACACACACACACACACCACTCACCACAGCATCTGGTGCATCAATTTCATTATGGTTCCCAGCATCACCACTGCCTGAGCCATTTTCCTTGTCCTTCTTTCGGTTCTTCTTTTCCTTCTCCTTCTTCACAGACCCACTGTCACTTTCTGTTTCAGGACATATACCTCTTTAAATGACATCCACTGATAAAACCCCACAAAACTAATACTAATACTACTACTACTACTACTACTACTACTAACAATAACATTTTATATAATATTATACATGCTCTTCACGTTAATCAGCTTTCATTTTTTGAATAGACAACAATTCTAGATGTGTCTACACTCCATTTTGAACCTCCATGCTTACATAAAGACATAAAAAAAACCTTATTACCTAATGACCTATACAAATAGGTTAACCATAGAACATCAGAACAGTTAGTACAGCAGTCATATAGTTAGCAACTCACCTGGTGGATTTTTAAGGATGAACGTGCAAAGTTTGTGGCGAGTGTCTAGCATGCCCCGGTACCCACAGGCTTTACAAGAGTTTCCAATGGTCTGTTTCTTTGGATTAATATGCTGAAAATAAACCAAATGTTCATAACTTAAAAGTGCATTTAGCCCACTTTAATAGTCTTAGAGACATCAGGTCTTATCATACCAAGCTGACCTATTCTTATTTCAAGCTAACCTATTCTTATACCAGGCCGACTTATTTACAACTCAGCAAGCCAACTTACTAGGTCTGTCTCGGGATTGTCACACTCTGGGCACAGCACAAACTTGCGGATGAATCCATCCAGCATGTCCTGTAGTTTGTTGGCCTCATGGGAGCCGTTCACTATGTAGCGGTCATTCTTCGTGTCAAACTGGGTCTGTGCCCCCAGCTCACAGCCGAAAAACTTGGTTGGATCTAAGGAAGCAGAGAGATCAGGTTTGTAAGACGTGGGCAGGTATGCTGGAAATACAAATTACAAGATAGAGTACACAAAGTCACAGCAATATCCTGAAAACACCCATTCTACGTCAAAAGCAACTGAGGACAGGCGGCTTCAACATCAGCATTACAGATGTTACAGTGAGCATTTTTCCTTTTACAGTTACAGTACTGTAATAGGACAACTGTACAGTTTCTCTTCAGGCCCATACGAGTATCAGGAGTTATAACCTCAGACAAATAAGAACAAAAACACTATGATGATAAACTTCACTATGACAAGGCTTCAGTTTCAAGTATGCACACCACTTGACACAGCATCAAATGTTTAATTTACCTAAACAAAATACCTAAATTTGTTTATAATTTTAACTGAATATTATTTTATGGTCACACATCCATTGTTTTGTACATGGGACAAGCAATATGATTCTAAGCATGTTGTGGACAGTACTTAAAATACTGACCAGCTGTGTTTAATAACAAAGACGGCATAAGTGGCATATCTAGTCATAGAGTGAGAACAGTGAGGCACAAAAATCTGCATTCACAATTTTTAAAACTACTGTTTTTTTTGCCTCTTCCAACTTATTAAATAATATAAATGAATGCATATCATGTATTTTGCAAATATCACACTTCGTACTACTTTAAACAATGCAGTTCAAAAAAAGAACAGACAGCCAAAACAGCATTAAACTTACACGTGGGAGGCCGATTCAGTGCCTTTGCAACATCAACCATGTTGACAATGACTGTCTTGATTCCATTCCCTTTGCCTTCCACCTGGTAGATGAAATTAAAGAAATGAATCGCAAAGAACAAAATACTAACAGATGGTACATTGTCACAAGGTCCCATCCTTTAGCTGCTTTCTTTAATCAGGTTTTGCTCAGCACCAAGCTATTTGAAGCCTTTAGTACCTTTGCAATCAGACGGGGCATCTTGTAGCGGTAGAACTGGTCCGACACACTGCGGTTGACGTTGACAGACATTTTGAGTAGCTCGCAGCACTATCAGCAAGATAAAAAGATCCTGGATGGGGATTTTTGGGTATCTTCTGTCTGGAGAAGAAGGGATGACATAAACGACTGCAAGCGTGCTCGGTCTCTGACATGAAAAAAATTTCGCCACAGTGGCTACAAGCTCCTTGCTCGTGGTCTAGGTTTACACCGCTCGCGTTCCAACAGCTGCGCAACAGCTCTGAAAAAGGGAGAAAAACAATGCATCACTTCATGCAGAGAACATATTTTGTTGGTCTTTTTAGGTACAAGCTGTAATATCATGTCACATCTGACAGTCAGTTCTTGCTCTGGCTTATGCCTCTGCACCATTATGTAAGAATCACTTCCAAGATTTCAGTTTACAAAACATAAAAATGATTTTAAAAAAAAATTAACTGTTTTTGTTGCTGCAAAACACCACTAACAGACTCAAATATGCCAGGTTTTTGCCCACCCAAAATTTGTCAAACATCACAGCTGAGCTTTAATCAGTCCTTATCAAGAGGAAACAATTAATTTCCCTCACTTTTTTGGCAATTGTTAAGCATGTCAGCACTGTAAAATTTCAAAGGCTTTATTCACAATGAATGGAGCACAATATGAGACAGACAGACCAAACCCCCCCCCCCCCCCCAAAAAAAAACAAAAAAAAAACAAAAACACACATTACTTCATTCTAAAGGCCAGAGTACACTGACAAGACAAACATGAACACTCATGTTTGCAGACGCTCTTTATGTGTTCAGAAAAAAGAAACTGACAAATAAAATGAACTACAGTGAATAAAGAGAGAATTTTTAAAATACAGGTATGGCACCAGCAACAAACATTTGTATAAAATTCTGATTATCCCATCAGTGTACTCTGGATTTACAAGATTTAAAAAAAAAAAAAAAAAAAAAAAAAAAAAAAAATATTCATCTTTAAACCTTTTTACTAGAACTGTATGATATGGCAAAAATATAGTATAGTATTGAAGAAACTCACGATACACAATGTCACTATATATTTTCAGACATGTGATCAGTCAGAATGAAGAAAAACAACAACAGCAGTGCTACATAATACTATCAACAAACTGATTAAAGCTTAACAGTTGGTATACTGTGCTGACACTGCTTTAAAAATTAAAAATAAAACAAAACAAAACAAAAACACACAGAGACCATTCTAGATTTCTGTTGGTTGGTGATGGTGTCCAGTGTTTTCATGATGGGTTGATATCACAATGCATAGGATTCTACCGGTATATGTCCTGACTGACTCCAGATGCAGTTGATGATAGGGATTTAAGGGGCAACTACTGGTCTCTAACTGTAACCGTTAAGCCAATTCCCATTAGAAGGCAAAAACATCAGATTTTAATCTTAATGGCTCTAATGGTCTTTTTTTCCATCAGCAAGGCATTAAATCCAGTTAAACGGGATTAGTTAGTCTGTGTTGTACAAGCACTGATACATGATATAGTAAAAAAAAAAAAAAAAAAAAAAAAAAAAAAAAAAAAAAACCCCATACTAGATTGTATTGAGACATGAAATAACGTTAGTGGTACATTTTGTAATACCGTCCAGCTCTATTACTTAATACATAAAGCCACACAAACAGATTTCATAGCAAAAGGAAATAACTACTAATTAATAAATTTCTTAGTAAAATAGTATACAGGCCCTAACGATATATGCATGACATCTGCCTACATGCGTGTTTGACAGTTCTCCAGCTTCTCTGACCACAGGTGCACTGCCTGCTGGATACTTAAGTCCACTGTTCTGAATTTTTTAAACATATATAATCAATATATAATGAGAAAACGGGCAAATTCAGACATTAAAAGCTAGAAAGTTGATTTTAAGATCGTTCCAGTTTGCTCCTGGTTCAAAGGTACAAGTGCGGTCTACAGTCAATAAGCTACAACCATGCCTTTTTGCCTAGCTAGTCAGTCAGCTTATGTAAATGCGGACAACTCCCGGACTATTCTTGTGCAATAAGACCGAACCAGTCAGAAAGCTAAGCAAAAAGTGACCGGATCAATAAACAACACGAATCAGGAAAATGAGCGAAAACCCACCGGAAGTCGCCTGATCTGAGCTTTTTTCCGAGGTGGTGCAGAGTGCGTCATGGCTAACGCTAACCGAGCTAACCCGACCGCAGAATGTGCGTGTACGCCATGGTGTACCAAAGGCATGCATGACGCCATTTTGATCCAAGTTAGCCGAGCCTCTTCATTCACACCCTTGTAGCTAACGATGAGCTAGCATAACGCCCCGAACTCCTACCACATACTCTAACGTCTATGGAAAATGGCTCATTCACTCGCGTCTACGGGGAGTTAACAGCTAAAAGTCTGAACCTCTGCCCCAGTTACAGAACAAAGTTAATTAACTAACAAAACACGAACGCTCACCGTTTCCGTAAAATAAAGACATAAACACAACGCTAGTCGTCCAACGGCGCAGTGAAGGTTGATGGTCGAGCTGGCTTGAGCTGCTAAGTCGCGATGCAAGAATGTAACTCGACACAACCGTACAGACGGTCAGACCTCCGGAGTGCTGATCGATGCAGCGGACCCAATGACGATATTAGGTATCTGAAAAGAAAAAAGAACAGAACAACGTGTAATCAAGCCACAGGAGCCAACAAATACAACCATTTGTACAGATTGTTCTGATTCAGTAGCTACATCAAGCTAATTCCATACCACGCCATTTGCTGCGCTGACGTTAGCCAGCTAGCTAACAGCAAACTGCGCGACAGTTTTTTCTGAAGTAATTTCTACAAATAATGGACGTCAATAAACTGTATACACGGCGAAGAAGTACTGAGAATAGAACACAACTTCTAGTGGAAGTTATTTCTCAAACCGTGTCTGTTCTCACCTCTCTAGAACCTTCTTGCTCCTCTACGCAATGGCAGATACGAGTCGTACCACCGTAACCGAACCTGATGGCGCATGTAGCCCGCCCTCGGTCATTTCGCCGCCTCTCATTGGCCAAGCTCATTTTGTCCTAGACAATCGCTGCAGCTGAGTGGTTCGTTTCGATGTCAATCACGCTGATTTTGACTATGATTGCGTGTACTATTTCACGGAGCACATAAACTGCGCAACCACGAATGAAATCATGTGCTACGTTCCTTGTGGCCTTGTTCACATGGGAGTAGAAGAATTAATGTGGGCAAAAGACATCTTTTAAGAGCAGAATGACATGCTTTTTAAATTATTTTTACATAATAAAATGATGGGCCTTCGTTTTGTTTTGTAACTTGATTCATTTCCTCAGGTTCAATAATTAAATCAGAATCTGAATCAGGTTTATTGGCCAAGTATGTTGACGTACACACAAGGAATTTGGTTTCGGCGGTTCGTGTCTCTCTAGTACTGTACCAATACAAACCTAACTGACAGTCCGCAATATAAAGAACGACTCCACATATACACAGTCTACACAGTATCCACAATATACCAGCAATAAACAAACTATATATGGACAAATCAAATACAGTTTACAAATCACATACAAACCGTATAAGGCAGTAGTGTTGAGGTAGTGCAACAGTGTTAGTATGCACGTATTGGGAAGAAACTGTAGTGTATAATCTGGCGTGTGAGTGAAACCAGTGAAACCAGGAACAGGAGTAACTATGGTACAGCAGATGATGTGA